>OY776682.1:14807538-16007538 GCA_963675555.1 Leptura quadrifasciata | reverse complement strand
ATATAATACTGGGATCTCACAGAATGTTTGAAAGTCTGAATCAGATCAAAATCGGCGGGCAAATGATCTCTTGGTGATTTTAACTAATAAGGTAAACTTTTTTATCTTACCTTCTACGATATAATACCAATATACAAACTTAAAAAATATAGTTTTACTAACAAAAGCTGTAAAGTGGTACAGGTATCGCCATCTGTTGATTGGCGACTTAAGCGCACAAACTCGTTTCCTTACTCACAATTTAAAATAGTTAAATAGGTATATAATCGATAAAAGGAAACTTTAATCAACAATAGTTTGAGATTAGTTGCATACCACAGATTTACTTTGCAATTTGTAATATCTATACATAACCAAAAATACGAACTGTTGTAATAAATTGTTTACAAACTATTTTGTGAGAATTCAGTAAATATATTACGTCATATAGGATACACTATATGATAGATGAATGAGAATATTTCACAGGTAAGGAAAATAACCACATGTACAATAGTAAATAAAATACAAAACTGAAATATAGATGAATGTAAATGTTTTTGTACCTTAAGATCGACAATTAGTTCACCTGAATGCTGTAACGGAGATACATCTACTTTAGTGTTAAAAAAAACCTGACTGAATTAATACAATACAGAAATAGGCATATAAAACAATGTGAAATAATTTATCAGTTATACAAAGAAAATTCTGATAGTTGAAACAGGCTCACTTACAAAAACTGAATCAAAATGTTATACAGAACGTGCCAAATATAAGTAAAATACCAGTTATTATATAAAATTGTTAAATGGACATAGGCCATGTAACACGGGCCCATCTAGTAAGACGTATTTACGTAAATACTTGGACTGTATACTAACATAGCCCATTTTTATACTTTTATGTCTAAACTCACAAAAACTACCAAATTTAGATTTTATTGAACATCACATTTTGATTTTCTTCGTTTCATAGTCGATAACAATTCAAAATATATCCTACCATGAATAACTTTTACTTTTGCCAGTTTTTAAATTTCTTATTATTTTACAAGAGCTGCACATTTAAGAACTCTATTATTTAATAAATTGGGTTTCTAGGGTCATCAATTTTTCATACGAAGTTGTTTCCCTTGTCGGATTTGGGTTAAGATTTAATAAATAACCTGCTAATCTAACAGCGTCTCCCCACATGTTCTTTTTAAATTCTTAATCAACTATCAAAGCACTAGCCCTGTTCATTAATGTTCGACTAAAACATTCTGTTTTCCATTTAGCCGTGTTGTGCATGGAATTGTTTAATAAATTGCTATCATTTTTCTTTACATCATTCTTTGCAGTTCTTATTAGTGTATATAACGCCATTATCACATCTGAATTTTAAAGCTTTTAAGTCCAACTATGCCTGTATATTCTTTGTTAATTTTAGAATTTAATAACTGCTACTATTTAAATACATCTTACAAACATGTATATGCACACCGAGAAGAACAATAAAATACATATTTATTACCGCTCCATGTAACTGCATCAATTGAATCATAAATATATAGTTCCCAAAGGTCTTGTTGCTTTTTAGGTCAGGAAAATCTCAGCGCAAAATGGGATCAACATGAGTACTTCAGAACAGTTATTTGTTTATCGCAATGATCAGCCCTATTAACGCAAAATATTAAACAAAAGCCCCAAAGAACCCCTTTTGAGCAAAGCGGCGGTTTACAAAAAAATATCCGTTGAGTCGCATTATTTAAAATAATCTATCTCAGTAACTATTCCCTACGACATTGTCATCTGCTACAGCTGAGACTTAAACCCAGTCTAGTCCAGTCCTACTGGGAACGATCCATGCTTAGGTGTCTGAGGGACGTTTTGTTACTTTTCCTAAATTGATTCATAGAAAGTTTACCTGAATGGATCAATATAACCTAAAAAACGTATACATACTTTCGATTTTTGCTTAACTACTTTCAACAAATGGTATTAATCGGACGTCGCCTCACTGTCTTAAAGCTAACACTCTTAATTTCCAACACTTTCCAAATCAACCTGAAAGGGAACTTTGTTAGTTTGGACTCAGTAAGACACAATGAAAAGGATAGGATTTTTAGGTAAAGGTTGATTGGTCTTTTAGAACTTTTTGTTAGTTACAAATTTCGAGTTCATAAGTATAAGGATAACAAAACTATAAAATTAAGAGTGTCGGTCCATACCACACATGGTGAGGATTAGGACGGCTCGAACAATGCAGTCTCCAACTACCATCCAATGATTTACGTTAAGCAATCGACTGACACCAAAAAGAATCAACCAAAATTCGAATGTTTAGTACTTTGTGGGCTTTTTAGCTTGCTTGTCTTTATACGTATTTGTTAAATATAATAAATAATTTTGGGCAGTCGTTATAGAGCTTGAAATTGCTTGAATCGCAACGGATTAGAATATTATATTCATACGTTCAGACAAGGCGGTCCCATCATTATATACGTGATAATAGAGCGACATGGATTCCGAATCTCTGAGGAACAATGTGTAGGCAAATAAGACGAAAAACATAAGTTTACCGCCAAAAACCTTTGCTAAATGTGAAAAATGACGGAAGTTTGGCATGAGAAGCAGTACTACACAACGTCGGTTCGTAATAACGAATTTTATTTGGAAGTAATCGGTTTTCGAGGTAGTTGCTAAATTTACGCCCCTTGCGACGTAATTCGATATAGTTCCACAAATCGCGCTTCGTAGGAATAGAATACAATTAATTAATTAATTTCACTCAATCAGTCAAACCAGAAAAAAAAGTAGTCTTTATACAAATCTCAGTCAAAAAATCACACATTTTCGCACAAAATTCACACCTCTTCGATAATTCATAAATATCATAAATTCACCCACAATAGTTTTCAAGCATTCAAACTAGACATTCTACGACTCGAACTTTCCAAATGATCGCCCTAAAAAATACCGCCCCCTCACCGTTTCAATCGACATCAAATCTACTTTCCATTCCCCCAGTTACAATATTTTATTTATTTCTGGAAACTTCTTATAGAATATTTTCTGCTTAGATTCAAACGTCCATTTGAACTAAATCCTTTAATATCATACTCCAATTCATCTCAATTCAAATATTCAAGCACATTCCAAACACACGTACCGTTCCCGATTCGTTATTAAAACTACCTTCCGAAACATAAGCTAATAAGTATCAAATTAGGTTGAGTACACGTCATCATTCATGGCAGATACCAAATAGCACAAATTCAATTTCATTTCAACTATTTGTGCAAAATATTCGAGACTGCTTAACGGGGACAAATCAAAATTAATAAATTATTTTCGACAATTTTCTTCAATAACTAAAAGAGTAATTTTGATTCAAATTTCGTTTTACTATCAAAAAAATCACCCATTTCAATGCCAAACAGTCATATATTTGTCAGCTTCAAATTTTGTATTTTTCAAAAAAACGATGGAACATTTTGTGATATCAGGCAATCGCCCCCGCACGGAATGTCAGGGGCATATCCAGACCTTTTTCCAGACATCCGCACACAAGTCCCCAGTGAACCATATATAAGGCCGAGCTCAGAACGGTCAGGCTATTCCAGCGTGCGATAAATTTCCAGTGTGCTCCAAATCAGTTCCAAATGTCTTACCCAGTGTTATACAATTTTGCGAGTTATTAGTACTAAAGGCATAGTAGTGCATCTTCGGTTTAACTAAAATTCATTGCCGTTGTTTAGTTTTACTTATCCACTTTAGCGCTTAGAATTTCCCTATAAGGCTACTTCCTTGGCCGAAATGAAGTAAAAAAAGAGTTTTCTACCGCCGCGAAACTTTAGATTTTAAGTGAATTGTTTCAATGTTTTTTTAACAATTTTAATTATTCCATCTTTAATTCAGTTCATTACTGAATATTCCCATGTCGGAATTTCGTTGTAGAGAAATTCATGCAAAATATTTCGTAATTTTTTAATTTTTCAAATTTTGTTACAGTTTCGAAAAATTTTTGATGACTTCAAGCATAATGACTTTGGATATGTTTAGGTAGGTTCTTTGACACTAGCACCTAGGTAACACATTACAAACTCCACTAAATGTAATATCATAAAGCAAGGTGTGTTATAATTTACAGTTTTATTTAGCCTGATAAGGTTTCAACGCATATGACGTATACAGACCATATTGTATGTTAGAAGTTTTCAGGCAGGGTCAACAATTTGTTTCCATAAACAATATAACCAGGCCGCGCTTTGTGCTTTGTATTTGTTTTTGCTTTCCTCGCTTGCTGAATTGAAGTACTTATTCTCTCTTTCTTTTTGGGGTTTTCTACAACATGTATTTTGTAAAAATAACCGCATAATTATTCAGCATATTGGAAAATAACCTATATACCTGTGACGTTTACGTCGATGGACAGGGTCTTTCTGTCAACCAACATCAATCAGAACAAGAACAAGATTTAAATATTTTGCTGAAGCCGTTAATCTCTAGTCTCCCCCAATATGCTTTTTTTTATCAAAACCAGACCAATTTCTTTTTAATTTGTAAAAATAAAAATTATATATATTTACACGAACCGAGATGCATAACATATACAGTATGTATTGTTATACATTCCATTCCCTATAAGTAAATATAAAACAAAAATGTCCAAATTAGCCAAAAAATTCAATCTTTCAGTCCAGAGGGACAAACCCCGATAAAAAGTAACCTTCGTTTTCATTTCAAGCAAAAACCATAAATACGTCACAAAAATCTGAAAAAATTCACGAAACATCGATAATTGCAAAATATCCCAAAGCAATAAAAAACACGTTACAATATTCCATTCATCAATTTTACAACATAAACTTTCACTCACCTAAAAATACAGCCCCCGTATAATAAACCAATACACTTTTCGTACCTCCGATATAAGTTTTAAAATTCATAAATATTTTACAACTTATTTTCCATTCAATTTTAAATTTCACTCGAATTGCGCCCGAACTATTTTATCTGCTCCATATCAGTCCAGATTTCCAAATTAATGTAACAACTTATTCTCGTTCCGAACGCACTAGCATACTTTCTTTTCAACTCTATATTTACCCCCTTCAAGCATCGATACGCGAGACAACTCAAACTCCATATTACGTGCGTGCGTAAAGTATGACTATATGAGGACCATTCAATATATTCAACTACATTTTTATGCAATATCTTCTAAACCAAAACAGATTAGAGTTTTATTCAATTATCGAACAATTTCTCTTTCTATTGCCCAAATAATCGTGTAATTTTCATTTCCAAATTTTAACTTTTTGCAAAGATGATGCAACATTTTCTTAGCGAAAGGTAAACGTTTGAAAACACGAATTCTTGAATTACCATTCCGACAACTTTTTTTCTTTTTTAGAATTTTGCAAGAGCCAACAAAAGACCAACAAGGCATTTATGATGCATCCAAGGACCTTCTTTCGATATGTAAACTCAAAAATTATTTACCTTGCCAGAATGGGTTACTTGAAGATTTTGACGACTTTCGACGACATGTACCCTCTACTATTTATGTACCTCACATTTTCGAAGATGCTGAATACGGTGGTGATGCTGAATGTTTCTTCCGGCCCCCTCCAACCCCTCTATCAGTACCGGTGGACGTGCACTCCTTAACTTTGTCGAGTAGGCTCCGGGCTCTTTACCAGAAACTTAGCTTTTCTAACGGCAAAGAATTTGATAATTTATCATTTTTATTCTAATAAGTGGCTGCTAGAAAACTTCAGAAAACGTTAGTACCAAACCTATTGAAATCTCACGTTGTAAACTCGGTAGGCTTAACGTGTAGTGTTTTTTGTACAGATGGAGAGAATTGTCAAAATGCTACAGTACAAGGCGAAAATTACCTCCCTGAAACGGAATGTAACGAAACTGAAAATGATATTGACTAAATATTGTTGAATATTTTTTACCGGAAATTCACATCAGCGATTCTGACACGGAAACGGCTGATGAAGCCTGTGACGTTGATGATTGCGATGTCCATTTCGTAGGATATCAACCATGTAATTGTACTAGTAAGAGACGTAGATTAAATTGATTTAGATAAGATATGAATGAAAAAAAAAATGTATTGTAAGCATGTTTTATCTTTATGTATAACGTGAGAAATATATCCTTGTTCGATCTTACAGAATGCCCTTAGTACTCACGTTCTTATTAATTAGCCGCAAAATATAATGGAATACGTATATTTCTCACAATGAAGTACACAGCACTTTAAATCTATCAAAAATGTTTGACATATATATTAATTATTATATAACGTCTATTATTTTTCATGTAAGGAAAGAGACTGTAAAAATTTAGTTAAGCTTATGCATCAATATAAATGTTTCTATCATTTTTAGTAGTAAAAGAAATTGTACGCATCAATAAATGATTCATAGCCCTATTTTTGTAAGTACTCGATTATTTTTTTCATCAATTATAATCAAGAGAAGCATGATTATTTTTCCCGTGCTCAGCATCCTTGAAAACGGGTATTACATACGTTTTGTCGGTGATATAAAAAACGATCGCTTTAGTTGCATGTGTAATTCACCAATCTTTAATAACGTGTAAGGACTTTGCGATGTTGATCATTACAATTTAAACAGTGTAATTGACTTATATTTGAGAAATAACTCATAATATTCCTGTACCTACTGCACTTGCCCTGCTATCTTCCGCCTAATATTTATATTTTTTTACTACCTCATGCACTGGCTTTTTAACATATATTTGTTTTTTCTTAATATCTCCAATATTGTGTCCAATTATTATGGTCAAGTACACTTTATTCGTATTTCTATATTTATTTCATGCTCATTTCTGTGTTTTAATGTTTTTTCATATTTTTGTAATTCCTATTCTCATATTCTCTGTACGTTTTCTGTAATTGGGTATTTATACATGTTGGAAATAAATGCATTATTTATTTATAATGTAAAACCAATATTTGCATTGATTTGTAAGCACTGTAACAAATTCCCCCGAAGTAGCGAAAAATAAAAATGCTATATTCAACTTGATTGATTTCTAGTGCTTAACCTAAACAGAGTATCCCTTTCCCATGTACATATACAATGTATTTATGTAACATCTAAAAAAACACAAAAATCAAACAGAAACTGCGTATTTCCCGTTTGTTGACAAACACATATATATCACATTGTATTATTACATCCACGAATAACACACGCATATATACAAAGACAATTAAAATCCCCATGAAATATATCCTGCAGTGAAATTTAATGCAAACGCAATTTGTTAGGATTAATTAATTATTTTTTATTATAAAAATATAAATAAAAATCATGAGCAGTAAAGTTTTTCTGGTGCTGCAATTATTATCTGCCATGAAGTTGATTACAAAATATTTCGTTAAATTTTATTTTATTGGGAAAACTATTTATTTTATCTTATGGTCTAATATAATAGTTATAAAATTATCAATATTAAAATTAACATATTTAAAACAATGGACAGACATAACATTTTTTTGTTTGTTTTGGATGTTTACAAAATATGCTGCCAGAGCCATAAATCCAGATGTTCTAATAAGTGGATTGCCTCCGAGGTGGCTTTGTTTAGAACCCACCAAAACATCACAAAATCCAACCCGTTCAAACAACAAATTTTCCTTAAAGGAGATTTACAAGAACTGCAATTAAAGACTTAAACAGAAATTTTGTGATACCGTGTAACATTTAGAAATACTTTCGAGGAAGTATTTGGAAGTACAATAAAATTTGATTTGCAAAAATAAATTCTTTTAACACGGTATATAAAAGCATTTTCCAAATCGAATTTTTGGGAAGTACTGCTCAATTTAATTCAGCATACAAATTTTGGTTGAGAATAGTTGAACTGTGACTATAAGAAATTTACGACAATAATCGAATTATTGTTATAATTTACAGGAATTACAAGAAAACTCGAATTGCGTTTTTCCTTGCTATCCTGTTCAAAAGGATGTCTTTTCCTGTGAATGGGCGAATCTTACTCACTACTAGGGATAATCGTGTATGTGTGGTATGAGACCAAAATAATTGTATTATTTGACATTTACATTCATACATTTTATATTTAGATAAGAACCTTTACAGTTTACAGAAACTTTATACGAGTTTAAACTATTTTACACTTCTCATATTAATAATGCTAAGAATAGTCCTAAACAAACGTGAACTTAAAGCCATAAGTAGTATTAAATCTAATGAGTAACATAATGATATATTCTTAGAAACTAAGTTTATGGACGACTTTTATTTACTTTCAAACCGGTCACTGTTCAAAAAATTGCAGATCAGGTATAAATGAACACTCACAGACTCACAAGTAGATAAGCTAAGAGTTCAGAATCAAAAACCCATGTATATTTTTATGGAGGTTCATTTTGCAGAATTTTCGTTCGGGAAAATGAGGACGAGTGGGTTCGGGGCAATGAGAATGTGTTGGATTCGAGATTCTGGGAAACTGCACAAACCTCTAACTAACACTGGAGAATATATATTTAATATACAATAATAACTAACAAATTTGAATTAATGAGATTCGGGAAATTAGTAACGAGTATTTTAGTTTATAGTGAATAAAAAAGCCGAGCAGGCGTGCGGAATCGAACACGAGCCCTTTGATTGAACGTCATAATATTGAGCCATAGTGGTACTCACTCGACACTATTTTATACGAGCATACTAGACAGGAGTTTTTGTAGTGTAGGTTACATATAGCCGTATACCGATGCATTAAATATACATATATAACGAAATGTATTCAAGAATATGACTGATACTGGAGAATATATATTTTTAGTGAGTGGTTAGAGCATATAATTTGGTCTAATGGGTTTAGGAATGCTGTTTATTTTATATAGTAGTAATATTGTCCGTATGGAGATATAAATTTCAGATAATATATAGGTTATAGGTAGTATGTTTACTAAAGCTCGATCGCTAACTGAATAGGAAATTCGATGAAAACATAATTTACTCTTAAAACCTATGCAAAACAGCGTAGTAGAAAACACTATCTATTGAACAAAACCATTACATTATTTAGTTTTTACACGAACAATTGGAATTATTACATCAACTCTGTATTCATATATCCGTACATATAGCCGTATTGTCATAAGACTTTGGTAAATTGTCTATTTAAATGTACATATAACGAAATGTATTCAAGAATATAATCAACTGATACTAGATAATATACAGGCTGTCCATTTTATCAGGGCACTCGATAATATCTCACTTAATATCGGTCGTACAAAAAAAAATATTTTTACGAAAATTGTGCCGATTTATATAACCTACAAAATGGTTTAAAGACATTTGAAATCCATGGCCTACTTTAAGAGTTATGGCGGAAAATATCGAAAATGCGGAAAACGTCTAGGCCAAATATCTCCGTTATTTGAAGAGATACGAGAAAAAATCTAAGGTGAAAATTTATTGCAAAACAGAGTGTTTCAACGAGGTTTTATCTATTTTTTTTCAAAACCGCTATATTTTGAGATTTACTCTTCAGGCTGTTAAAAAAATTATTTTGAAACGGGCGGGAAATGGCTCCATTAAATATAGTATTTTCTCGCTTTTCAACGATATATCACATGCCATATTTATTCATTGGTACTACGTTAGCAATTATAAAAAAATTTTTTTAAAACCAATAAATTTTTTTTAACAAGCATTATACTTGCCGTGGAGAAGTATGATTAAATAAAACGATAAAATAATTCAATAAGTTGTTCAAATCTTTGCTATAATAAAACATTAACACAATTAAGGAGAATAAAGTAAATTCAGGTAACAAATACAAAATAATAATCAAGAAAACAACATGGAGCAATTATGGAAAGAGTATTTGCAGTTATGCCAATGTATAGAGGTCCTCCATAAAAGCGTCACTCCTTGCTCAGAAAGTTAAAATGTCTTTACCAATTAATTTAAGTGTAATATCCATTTGTTTGTATTTCATGATTTCACTATTATTTCAATTATTTTAAAATAGTTGGCTATGAACAAATTTAACAATTTAATTTTTTGACAGATCATCTCAGTTAATTCTTAAACTCTCACTCGATCACACTCGTTTAAGAATTTGGAATTTTCAAAAATGATTTTCACTCACATTGATCGTTATAATATGTTCGTTACATATTGCCAATGCAATTTTAACTCTGGATTAGCTCAAGTAGAATATAGAAACAGATTTCTACAAGCACTACAGCTGAATAAAACTCTGTTCAGAAAATTAGCTACGAAACTAAAAAATAATGGTTCATTTTTAAAGAAGAAGACAAGGTTGAACAGTGTTACTGATAATGTAAATAAGGTAAACCGAGTTATTAATTATGTAAGAAATAAAAATACAGAAAATTTGGAAACATCATTAAAAGAAATTCAAATTGCTTGTCATATAAATAAAGCAAGTGCTAGAAAAATTTTAAGGAAAAATGGTTATCGGTGTTATAAAGCCGAAAAAGTCCACAATTTACAAGCGGGGGACAAACCAAGGAGGACGACTTTTTGTAGGTGGCTGTTGGAAAAGAAGCGTGCCGCTCCCATTAATATGTAGTAAAATACTTTGGTCCGACGAGGCAAATTTTTCCAATAATGGATTTTTTAATCGCAATATTCATTACAAATGGACTTCTGAAAATACACACTGGCATAGACCGACTGGGTTTCAAAATCGTTTTTCAATAAATGTGTGGATAGGTATTTTAGGCACCAATTTAATAGGTCCTTATTTTTATGATGGTCACCTCAGTGGTCAAAGGTACCTAAACTTTTTGTGAAATGAATTTAATGAATTCTTAGATGACCTACCTTTAGAGAATCGACACCACTTTCAATATTTTCAACAAGAAGGAGCCCCTTCCCACAATTCCCAGATTTGCCTAGATTATTTAGACAAAATTTTACCTCAACATTGGATAGGTACCAATGGATTTATTCGATGGCCCCCTCGTTCTCCAGATATAACCCCAATGGATTTTTTTCTATGGGGTATATTAAAGATAAGGTGTTTTCGACGACACCGTAAAATGTAGAATATTAATATTCTGTGTGCTATATTCTTTTTATTATTAACTTGTTTTTGTTACCTGAATTTACTTTATTCTTCTTAATTGTGTTAATGTTTTATTATAGCAAAGATTTGAACAACTTATTGAATTATTTTATCGTTTTATTTAATCATACTTCTCCACGGCAAGTATAATGCTTGTTAAAAAAAATATTGGTTTAAAAAAAATTATTTTATAATTACAACCGTAGTACCAATGAATAAATATGGCATGTGGTATTTCGTTGAAAAGAGAGGAAAATACTCTATTTAATGGTGCCATTTCCCGCCCGTTTCAAAATATTCTTTTAACAGCTTGAAGAGTAAATCTCAAAATACAGCGGTTTTGAAAAAAATTAGATAAAACCTCGTTGAAACCCTCTCCTTTGCAAAAAATTAGAATTTTTCTCGTATCTCTTCAAATAACGGAGATATTGGGCCTAGACGTTTTCCGCATTTTCGATATTTTCCGCCACAACTCTTAAAGTAGGCCATGGCTTTCAAATGTCTTTAAACCACTTTGTAGGTTATATAAATCAGCACAATTTTCATAAAAATATATTTTTTTGTACGATCGATATTAAGTGAGATTTTCTCGAGGGCCTTGATAAAATGGACAGCCAATTTGTTTAATGAGTGGCTATAGCACATAGTTTGATCCAATGGACTTAGGGATGCTGTTTATTCGTAATAGTAGTAATACTGCTAGAACGGAGGTATAGACGTCTAAATATATAAATTTGAAATAATATATAAGATATAGGTAGTATATTTAGCAAATTTCGATCTCTAGCAGAATAGAAATTTCGATCAAAGCATAATATATCCTTAAAACCTATGTAAAATAGCGTAGTAGAATATAATATACTCTATATCGAACAAAACAACTTTTTTTTTTTAACATTTATTTAACGTCGGTCTATTTCCGCTACTGAGGCCTATCACCGACGCCTGTAGACGAGCTACCCCCAACCAGGAATTTTGCCGAACCTCGTCTCTTAAGAAGAGTGGGGATCTTTTACTTGCCTAACATTTAATAGAGAAGGGACCGACGGCTTTACATCCCCTCCGAAGGATGGTATATCCCCTATACAACCCTCGCCTAAGGTTGTATAGCTTCCGCGCATACACTGATATACAAGCCGCTGGAAGATGTGTGAGGCGAGAACACGGTCTTCTTTGAAACGGTCGCCATCCAAGTACTAACCGCGCCTGACGTTGCTTTACATCGCATATCGAAGTATGTACATAGTAAAGACGCATCTACGCTCGCCCCCACAAAACAACTTCATTATATAGTTTTTGCACGAACAATTAGAATTATTACATCAACTGCGCATTCATTTATGCATAACAGAATCATTTTTAAAATAAGAATCCTTACAGTTAAACAATATATGCCTATACAATGATTAATATAATATAGGGTAGATCACAACCAAATCAAATCAAAATTGTATCTAGTAATGTACAATTGTAGGGTTATTTTATCATACTTCTCTATAACCACAAGGGTCAGTAAAGGGTATTAAAAATATATACGGAACATTCAGCTTTATGACAAACTATTTAGCAGGCACAAATTGACTTAACAAGCATAACAGTGTTATATTTTAAGCATTTTATAACCATATGGAACAAAACTATGGTATTCGCAAATCTTTCTTTGGGTGCGGAGTTTGGCAAATTCTGTAATGCACAAAAGAGGGCTATAACGTTAACATTTCAGCTCATCTGTTATGTCACCAATTAAATACACCGGTTGAGCCATTAAATACACTGGACGTTGACACATAAATGGACTATCTGTATCATAATAGAGAACTCTATCTCCTAATTTTTTCTAGATTATTGTTGAGTTTTAAGACTACCCTGCATGTGTTGTAACATATGCGACAATACCAGACTCATTGTCAGAGGACCACATACTTCGTTTTTATCTGAATATGGACCATGAAAATGCTATCTTTAACTCTAGACCACTATTAATTAATATTGCCTGATGGTTAATAAACATATTAAAGAATTCTTCAGGACAACAATTCATTATTTTCGTCATTGATTGACCCTCTCTTTGATCAAATTTTCTCCAAAATGAATTTAAAACTAGTATGATGTGCACATTTTTATGTTATGTAAGTCATCTAATAAATAATTATTAAACACCGGGTATAACCTTATTTATTAGCGCTAATTAGTATTAATTACCTTTATTTTTATCTAATTTGGCCGTGCAGTTCTTGGGAAACATACTGTATATTGTTGTTTAGATATTTCGGTCTAAAGAAACTTTTCTATATATTTTCGCATATAAAATCAGTTCCAAACCATCTTCGCTTCAGAAGAAGACCACGACAAGATGGCCGAAACGTCAAGTATTCAAAACTATCAAGCCGGAAGAGAACCCGGAAACCTAACTATGGATCAATGCAAATTACTGTCCCTCAAACGCCAAACATGTAGTAATGTAGCTGATTTTAATCGTACATGTTGGTACAAGTCTTCTTATAGTTATTTTTTTTCTCTATTAGTGAAATGAAAATGGTAAATCATTCACGTATAATTGGAACTACTTTACATCTATAAACAAAAATAAAAGTTCATTGTTAATTCCGTACAGTAGTTTTATAGACCAACGGGTCTTTTGCTTAAAAATAAAATATTTCAATGGCGAGCCAAAAATTGTACAAAACTAAATATATTGTCCAAACAGATTTCACATGAGTATATTAGCTGTTACTACCAAAATGTACGAGAACTAGACACTAGGCTTAAACAATTCTAAACGTTGTATCCTCAGAATACCAACTAGTTGCCCTTACTGAGACTTTGATACAACCCAACAGCTATGAACTCTTCAGTGATAATTATCTAATCTTTCGTAGTGATAGAAACTTAGAGGCCAACTCAATTTTACGTAGAGGTGGTGTCTTACTAGAAGTTAGGAATGATTGTACTGCAGCTGAAATTGACATATCACACTGTCGTAGCGATTTTTTTTAGCATAGATATAGTTAGTTACAAAATATTTACAAACGTAAGTTAATTTTTATATTTGTTATAAATATTTTACCAAATACTAGACCAATCAATCCAAAATTTGTATAATACACTGGAAGATCTGGTCTGTCTATATAACAATAGATCACTTATATTAGGAGACTTTAATGAACCATATTTCAAATATATCAATGAGTTTTCCTTTGCACACAATCAAAACCTTGTTCATCTACATCAACTAATCCGCTTTTATGACTTAAAGCAATTTAACACAACAGCCAATAACTCAGGCCGTCTTTTAAATTTAGCCTGGCTGTCCTGCACAAGGCATTGGCAATAACATTCTTTTCTCAAGATTTTCATTTTAAAAACAATCTAATTTGAAAAATTCTTATTAATTTTTTGCGGTTTCTTAATATTTTTAAATTAAATCAATGAGAAAAAACTCCCAAGCCAACCTGAACTCTTAAGCTTTAATACATTTTCCAAATTATTGCTTGATCTCTGCTTTTGTCCTATACTTGCATAATTCAAGATCAGTTTACTCGCATTCTATATTTATTTCATGTTTCGCTGTGCCTATTTTAGAAACAGTATAAATTAAATTTAGCAAACCCTAATTTTATCTACAAAATTTACATACTTCATTACTTTAAGCCGAAAATTACAATACATCCTAAGCAAAAAGATATTAATACACGCTGCTAACCTAGTTTTTATTTATATTCAAATGAAAATTAATAAACAGTAAAGAACAGCTTAATAAATTACGTTTACTTTAAATTTTATGGGAGTTAATATTTCATAAAGGTTTAAAGCGGTTACATCCATACAGTAGAAAAAAAGGAGCAAGTTATAAGTACGTTTTCCGGTTTCATGGACTCGGCTAAAATCTCATTTCCATGAAACTAGATTTACATAGTCGCAAAAATACATTACAGTTTTTTTTTACTTACGGAAAGGGGTGAAATACCAAGAGCCCATACCTGCAAAAAAGAAATAATTTAGATAGTGTCCACATATAAATATTTTGTGAAATATCTCTATTGCTAATTTATAAAGGATGTACTAATTGTACTATTAACTTTATGCTAGCTTAAAGTACACTATGGACAGGGATTCAACATACTAAATTTCGTTAATATCTTGATTATTTTGTAAATTTTGGATCTACTTGGAAATCAGGTTCATATTGCTGACAACAGTAGTGCGTATATTTTCAAAATTTAAAAATTCTAAAATAGCCCAGCCCAGTCCTGTATTTTTAGGGAGTAACGGATTATGTATCTCATACTAGGACCAAGTTACTATCCATGTGTTAAATTGGATCAAAATCGTTAGAGGCGTTTATGAGAAAAAAATTACTATGCGTTTCTTTATAGGTCTTTAGGGGTTAACACCTCCCACATTTGAACTAGGAACGATTTTGCATTATATTGCATGTTGTTTTCTTTACCACTAATATGGCATATATCATATATCACTGGTGAATTGGGCGATGTACTTTAAATGGCGAGAATGGTGATCAGTAAAACATGTAAAAATGCCTAAAATGTTTGATTGAAGTATAAAATGACAGCAATTCTCTGTCAAAAGTGGAATAACGTTTTTGAGTACTGTTTGATTTGCGGGAAAAGAAAATTAAAGGAGTAGTAAAATTAGTAGATTTCTGTTGTAGGACTGCGCCCATAGACACATTTGAACAATTTATAGATGAAGTAAGTGTGATGTTATCATTGTAGAATGGAAGAAACTAAACTGTTTCGTTCACTACAGCTTGCTTGGCCTTGAGAAAACTATCAGTGTAGCCTGGTAGCCAAAAAAACCTGTCTTTAATTTTATCGTGGACTAACATAGTCAATACAATAGTAACATGTCAATACGTTCACTGGTAGGAGAAATGCCGTAGGCAGAAATATGATGGCCAAGAGAGTCTAAAGATGGCGTACCAAAAACGCATTTAGATGGCTTAATGTTGATACCATAATCTGACGACCGTCCTGAATACTCATACAATATTTGAGCAACATCGAACGAATAGTTTGGGCACTAGGTGCAACCACAAACGGCAGACCTCAGATGGCAAACAGATATTTTATAAATCCATTTTTTTGACTTAAGGAAATCTGAAAGTAAAAACATATGTTTTCTAGAATGTGTACCTAATCAAAATGATATAGGTATCGCTAGATATTTTTGCGAATATGCCAATCGCCTGCATACAGCGGGGCTGATGGTAGCACATAGCCGCCGTAGCATATTGTTACCAGCCAATCTGTAGTAAAAAGGGGGTAGATCGAAAAAATTCCGCATAGGCAGAATTTTTGATATGTTGTTAGTGGTGGTCAGAAAGATAAAATCCCAAGTTGGCGTATCCCCACCTGTTTCGAAATAGCCGCCATCTTGAGAGAATTTTGGTATCGATATATCTTGTTTCATGTTGGTCAGATGAAAAAAGTGTAAGGAAAAAAATTGTACAGCTTGAAATTTGATAGATGGAAATTAAATTTTTTTATAGCAGGATATATCACTTATTCAGGGTTATACATTATGAATTACCCACCCCTTATCATCGTTATTATTGCCTATAGAAAAAAGTTTGAAATAAAATTTAAAAAAAAATGGAAGAAGCCAACGGAATTTGAACTCGGGTGTATTCCATTGTTAATTCAATTCGGATATCCATTAACCATTAACCATTAACCATTAAAATATCTTTATTTTATTTAGCTATTTTTTACAATTCATTTTGGTATTTTATTCATATATCATTTATCTCATTTTACAGTTATTTCAATGTTTATCCCGACTGAATACAGATTTTCAAAAAAGACACGAATCCTGCCGGGCGGCGGATCTAATGCCAGAGATAGATTTACCAAAATGTTGTGTATTGCTCAGGTCACATTGCCCTCCTTTACAGATTAGACAAATTAAAATTACAGTATTCCAAAAAAGGTTAAATACAGGAAAATAAAAGTTAAATTCTAAAAATGATTTATATTTACAAAATTAGGGTGTTTTAACGCAGGAAAGCGCGAAAACCTGCTTAATTCGGATATCATTACACACTGAGCTACTCGAGAACAATTCTACTACTGTGTAATATTTCAGTACTAGAAAAACATAATACGTTCAGTGGTAGTCTAGTGGGTGAATATTTAACATTGATAATAACTTAAGTATTTCATATAAAGACGAATTCAATTCTAATATGAGATGACTTTTAAGCCAAATAAATAATAGTTTATAATAACGATTCACAAATCTTTAGATTTTAAGAATCGCTGAATTTATAGAAGGATATATTATTTATCACTCTCTATACAGTGTATATTTCATATTTTCGTCTCTCTTTAGATGAGAGAGAAGCTTGGTAGACATACGTGAATAATGCATTTGGGCTGTTGTTTTAACTTTGTGTGCAATAGAAATAAAGTCATACGCGTAGTGTCAGTTCATACACACGTCAAGTTAAAGTTTACTAGACTTTAGACAAAGATAGTGACGAGGATTAACAAAAAAATATATATACAGGGATACTGGTAATTCGATACATTCCTTTGGAGATTTGATGGGGCATGATCTAAGAAGTAAATTTAGCCCTAACATATATTATGCAAAACTCAATAGTTTTTGAGATATTTAATTTTTTTTGTTTTTCTCTCAAAAAGTAGATGTTAATGTCCTAAAAGTTAATTTTCGAAAAATCTATTTGACATTTTAAAATTTTTTTTTACTGGATTAGTTGTCCAATATTATAGATATCCGTTTGGAATGAAAAATATCTGGAAACATTTCGATCATGTAAACATCTGAAATAAAAACTTTAAAATTTTTTTTTTTAAATCAGCTATGAAATTTATCTATTAGGTTTTTTCAAAAAAATATTAACGTAACACGCCTATAAATTATTATGAAAACTGCCTTATTTCAATAGCTATCTAACAAGGTCCAATGTTCAATGTACTCTTAATAGTTCTAAGAAAATACTAGTAAAAATAACATAAGTAGTACGAATTTTATTTTTAGATAAACAGTAAAAAACATTTTAAAAGTAGAGTTTAATTCTTCAATAATTTCAAAGTTGTACTTTATTTTTTATATGTCTTGCTCAAAATGGGAGCCCCTATTCCGTATACAGACACGGCAGCGTCTTCTTATTTCCGTCCTTGTTACTCTGGTTGTCAGATTATGCCTTATGTGTTGGGCAGCATCGACTATCCTTTGTCTAAGGTTTTCTATAGTATTGACTGGTGTGGCATAGACCATCTCCTTCATATGACCCCATACGTAATAATCAAGGGGTGCTAAGTCAAGGCTTCGCGCTGGCCAAGGTATTGGGCCCGCTCTTCCAATCCAACGGTTAGGGAAACGTTGATCAAGTAACTGTCGTACTGTCAGCCGATAATGTGCTGGACAACCGTCGTTCTGAAACATCATTCGCTGTCTGACGGCGAGAGGAACATCTTCTAAAATCACCGCCAGATCATTTCTTAAAAAAATTTCATAGATTTCCCCGTTTAAATTTTGAGAAAGAAAGTGTGGCCCTATTAAATAGTGGCCAATGACTCCCATCCACACATTAATAGAAAACTTCATTTGGAAACTAGTTTCACGTGTTAACTTGGGATTTTCCTCTGCCCAATAATGTAAGTTGTGGAAATTTGTTATACCCTCGCGATTAAATTTCGACTCGTCCGTCCATAAAATACTTGTTAAAAAATTGGCACTTTCTGCATCTGAATTTAACATAAAGTGGCAGAATTCCACTCTCCTTCCAGGATCACCTTCCTCCAAGCCTTGGACAGGGGTATAGTGGTAAGGATGACATCCAATTCTACGTATCGTAGACCAAACATTCCATTGTGACTGTGACGCTCCGGTTAGTCTTGCGACTTTATTAGTTGAAATAGTTGGGTCTTCCTCAAAATACCTCAAAATTTCTTCCTCATCATCTGGTTTATAAACGGGAGGAGCACCAGCGTCACTTCTTCTACATTTCACGGAGCCAGTTTCAGCGATATTTCGATATGCCGTAATGAATACACGTGCATTTGGTAAGCGGCGGTTAGGGTACCAAAGACCATATTCTCGGCGAGCTTCAGCAAGCGTTGCCGCCACAGTATCCATAGACAAACAAGATATCAGCGTATTCTGCGTTGGCATACGCGGCCATGGCACAGAAAATACAATAACAACAACTAATAACAACAACTACGAGCAAAATCAAAATCTTCAATAACTAATTTAACAAGACCAACAAACTTAAGGGACACGGAGATAAGAATGTCAGTTAATGACATATATGCACAAACGTCAAAGTCAAGGACTGACTGACTTAAATGAAAATGAACGATTAGTCGTTTAATAAATTCTGCCACCAGCATTATCTTTACCATTTTTTTATTAGAACTATCAAGGGTACATTAAACATTTCTACCTAGTTAGATAGCTATTGAAATAAGGAAGTTTTTATAATAATTTGTACGCGTGCTACATTAATATTTTTTTTAAAAAACCTAATAGGTAAATTTCATAACTGATTTAAAAAAAAAATTTTTTACAAGTTTTTATTTTAAATGTTCACATGATCGAAATGTTTCCGGATATTTTTCATTCCAAACGGATATCTATAATATTGGACAAGTAATCCAGTAAAAAAAATTTAAAAATGTCAAGTAGATTTTTCGGAAATTAACTTTTAAGACATTAAGATCTACTTTTTTGAGAAAAACAAAAAAATTGAAATATCTCAAAAACTATTGAGTTTTGCATAATGTATGTTAGGGCTAGATTTACTCCTTAGCTCATGCCCATCACATCTCCAAAGGAATGTATCGAATTACCAGTAACCCTGTATAAACTTGAAAATTGCAGGAACAAATTTTGGAATTATTTTCGTTTTATTTTTTTTAATTTCCCCGCTAGTACGCCCCTTTCTTAAAATCACATGCAATAGCAATACATATAGACATTATATAAATAGAATACGAACATGGTCGCTCAAACACAAGTGAAATAAGAAAATAATAAAAAAATATATAATTCTAAAAAAGTAGTTATTTTATTGTAAAAAATTCTTCATTTTTTATTATATTATGAGCCTTTAATGAAAATCATAAAAGAAACGCTTTGGTAATTTAAGTAATATTAAGTAAAATATAGGAAAACGTATTTTTCAGTTTTAATTTTTTTACTAAGAAGCTCTATGTTTACGATGCTGATATTTTGTATAATGTTAACTAATGTATATGGGGATTTAGAAAACATTTATCAGCTTGATTTGCTCAAGGGCATATTTTCCTACTTAAATGGACTATGTGTTTTAGCTTATTCGTAAAATGAAACATCCGTATGAACCTTTATTTGTATATGTTTCCAATATTGACCAAATATCTTACATATTAGTTAACTCTGGATTAGTTAGTAATTAACATCAATATTCATTTCATATTTGAAAGCAATGTATTTAGTATAATGGTTTAATCTTATGAATATTGGGCCAATACATTACCATGTTATAGGGTAGATTCAATGTTATACGGGTTAACTTCTTTAAAAAAACGTTAAATTTGCTTACCAAATTAGTAAATTGTAGAGCTATCACAGGAACTAACATTTAAAAAACTTTTAAGGATTATAATATAAAGAGTTATATCAATTTCTAATGGAGGAACACTGAGAGAATGATTTAATTGAGATAAATAAATTTTATTACCCCCAACTAAATGATTTATTCGTATTTGGCCGATTAAACATTTAGTTGGGGATACTAAAGCATTTATTTAAAAATGAAAACTAAATATTTATTATTGTCAAATAAATTCAAATACTCACGAGTAAAAAATATATAGTTCTGAGAAATAAAGATTTGTTTCTCATAAACAAAGCTTCTTACAAAAGTTTCATTGATTTATTCGTAATTAACAAAGTTTGTTTCATGTAAATGAATTTGCCTTTCAATTTATGCGTAATAAAAAAATATTTCTTTCTTAACAAAAATCATTTTTACTGAGTACTCTCTAAATTTGTTGCTAGTAAATATGCTTACGTGTGGTTAATAAATGTGTAATTTTCGATTTAATTACAATATAGAAATATTTATTTTATGTTAATATACAGTGTGTCCCCGGATTATTTGTCGGAGAGGAAAAATTGCGTTAATTTCAACAATTGAAAAAATAACTGTGGAAAAATGTTTTAATATTTACTGAAACAGAAAGTAACCAAACAAGTTTGACTTTTGTTTAAAAGCAAAATGTCAAATAAGTTGCAAGATACGGTCACATCTATATAAAATTTTGAAATCAAATATAACAACAAAAATTTAAATATTCTATATCTTTTTTAAATTTTGCATATCTATGAACTTTTGTACTTAATTATGTCTTGCCATTCCAATATATACATATATTGGTATTTAGTCGTAAACGAAAAACGAAGGTATAGTGTAATCTAGTTAGACATTTCTTAATTTTTTTTTTGGATATGTACATTTTCAAACAAATCAATAAATTAACATTAAATTCTGCTTTTCATTATGCGACTCTACCTTTCAATAAATAAAACCTTTTCTTCAGCACTGCTATTTTTTCAAACATTAAAATGAAACAATCTTCGACGCACAAACCGGGAATACACTATATATGCGATAAACAAATATTGCTACCTTAAAAATAAGGATTTACATTTCTACATACCTAATGCGTATAAAAGTTCATCTTGAAATATTTAAACCACTTTTTTTTACAAATATTTAAATCAATTGGAAGAAAATATGAATCTATTGATTTAATTATCATAACGTGTTTGATCTTAAAAAAGGTTTATACATTTTTTTATATATTCCTTATTTTTCGCCCTCTCTATATGCTTCTATAATGTTAATACCTGTATTTAATGCACTATGTTCTATCAGGATGACTTTCATCGTTTATTTAAATCAATTAAATATAGCATGGCGTTAGAGAATGCAATTAATATACAATAAGTACCGAGTAAATTTTTGGATTTAATAATACTAAAATAAAGCATTAAACAAACAAATAACACAATAAACTATATTACAATGTTTTATTGTAAAATATCTGCATTTAAAAAATTACAGAACAAGAAAATTTATAATCACATAAGTAGACTGAGGTTATCTAAAATGTACACGGACACATAGTTCTTATTAACTTTTAACTTTTTTAGTATACTCCATTGTGTCCCAAAACTGCGATAGAATTTACCAAAGTAGGCCGATTTTCGTAAACGTACTTATCATCATAAATAAAATTATGCATATTCGCATTCTAGGACAATCAGATATGATATAATTCACATATAATATAGAAAATTTAATAATGCACGTGCATCATAACTTTACTTTTACTAATAGTAGAATTAATACAATGGTGACCTCACAAATATTCCAGCTGGACTAGTTCATACCTTTAAAGATTTGCTGGATGTATCCAAGACCTCAAGATTACATTAAATTCACTCAATTCAATCACTATTATCCAATCTCAAAAATAAACACCGTAAACTGGTTAAAAACACCACGAATCGCGAAGAAAACTGGGATTACTTATAATGGCGTCTATAACGAAAACGATAAAGTATACAATATAATTTTTCGACGGCAGAGGGCGACATTTGAACATTTAGTTTTCATAAGTAAATTTAATAATGAGTAGAAAATATTTACTATACAGAACTAAATATTTACTGCACGTATTATAATTAACTCTTTGCTGATATATTTATTTCTAGGAAATAAATGTAATATTGCAATAGATTTGGGAGAAGCAAATATCTTTTTCTCAACTAAATCTATCATTTTCGTACAGTAATTTATATTCTGGGTATATGCAAATAATGAATCGAGATACTAGAATTGCAAATACCTAATCAATAATGTAAGATAGTATTATAACTAATATGTATAAATCATTATTTATTTATTTATTTCAACTTTACGTGCCTCGACTGCATATGGCCATTGGCACATAGATAACAAAAGTTTGTACAAAAGTAGTGACTGTAAAGGTTTCATATAAGATGGTACATTTTGATATCATGTAAGTAGTTAATTATATTACTGAAGTCGTTTGGCGGGCTAAGGTCTTCTTTGAGGTTTCCTTTAAGGTTGTGGCATTAACGGACTTCGGTATACCCCCTGTATACCGAGAGAATATGCTTCGCTGTAAGGTGGTTATTACAACGGTCGCATAGTGGCGGGTTACTTGATGCCATCAGATAGCCATGTGTGGCACGGGTGTGTCCAATTCTTAATTTTCGTATTATTTTGTCATTTCGGATCATGGCTGGTAGATTGTATGGATTCTTGGTTGTATCATATGTAACTTAGTATTAAACTGGTTCCACATATTTTTCCATTTAGTTGTGATCAAACGTTTCATATAATTTATTAGATCTTTAGGAAGTTGGACCTCCTCGATGGGTAAATAGGAGTCCAAGGCTGCCTTAGCGGCTTGGTCGGCTCTCTCATTGCCGGTGATCCCGACATGTGATGGTACCCAGTCGATAGACCACCAAACAGTGTATCCAAATATTTCAGACAATCCCATAATAAGTGCGAAATTAGACAACCATATTCCAAATAAAAATAAAACTATAAGCTTGAGAAAACCGAGAAAATATTCATAAAATAAAAATAGATTTAATTGATGGGGCGAGCGTGGGTGCGTCTTTACTATGTACATACTTCGATATGCGATGTAAAGCAACGTAAGGCACGGTTAGTACTTGGAATGGGTGACCGTTCCAACGAAGACCGCGTCCTCGCCTCACACATCTTCCAGCGGCTTGTATATCAGTGTATGCGCGGAAGCTATACAACCTTAGGCGAGGGTTGTATAGGGGATATACTATCCTTCGGAGGGGATGTAAAGCCGTCGGTCCTTTGTCTATTAAATGTTAGGCAAGTAAAAGATCCCTACTCTTCTTAAGGGAAGAGGTTCGGCATAATTCCTGGTTGGGGGTAGCTCGTCTACAGGCGTCGGTGTTAGGCCTCAGTAGCGGAAATAGGCCGACGTTAAATAAATGTAAAAAAAAGATTTAATTGATAAGGACTGGAGCTATGACAATACCGGTGTGGACACGCTGTGGTTTTGTAAGCAATATTATAACGACAGTAAATAAAATTTCGCCGATACAATATAAAACAGGGTACACAGGAGATAAGTGGTATAACCATAAAATTAAATGTGCCCAGAAGGAACGTGACCCATTGGTCACAGTTCGAGGAAGACTGGATGGATTACAAGCACAAAAGAAATAAAGTCTTAAAATAGTTAGAGAAGAAAAGAAAATTTATTTTAAACGAAAAATAGATATGTGTAGGGGTGACAGTAAACAGATGTGGCAGACAATAAAAACTTTATTGGGTAATAATAAAAAAAGAGATTATGAAGGAACCAATATAACTTTTGAAAACAACATAGGGTTTATTGAAGAAAACTTTAACAAATATTATGCTGATAGTATTGAATATATTACCAATAGTAATGACGATATATCTGAAGATAAAGAAATATTGGACATAGTGGGATATCCATTATTAAATTTACTAAACACATCGCTGACAACCGGGAAAATACCGACTGAACTAAAAATAAGCGTGATAGTACCAGTTCCAACAGTTCAGTAAATATAGACCATTTAATTCCGATAACGGATAAAATATTAGAAATCGTAGTGGCCGAACATTTAAGGAAGTACTTTGAGGAAAATACACTTTTATGCAGTGGTCAATCGGGATATAGACAAAATCATTTATGTGAAAGAAGTTTACAATTAGTGCGTGCGAATTTAAGAAACGGAATCAATGACGGTAGTGTAGTATTGAGAATGTTTATTGACTTAAAGCGAGTATTTGAAACTATTGATATATGTAGGTTAGTTAAAAAGTTAATTGAGTATGGTGTGATAGAAACAGCCTTAACATGGATCAAAGTGAACAATAGGACATCTATTAAAGTTCCTTGCCCATATGGGGTGCCGCAGGGTAGTGTGTTGGGGCCCCTTCTATTCACTATATATGTGAATGATATAAGCCGTGTTCTAAAAAATTCATATGTAAACCTTTTTGCGGATGACACATTAATTTCTGTATCTAGAATATTCTGTAACCCATGGACATAATGAATAGAAAAAACTAAATGTATGGTTCTCGGAACTGAGGCTAATTGTACTAAGAATGTACTAATAAAGAGAAGGACCCAGAAGTATCTCTAAGATACTTGTACGGGTACAAAATGTGTCATCGCATATACAAGTGACATGGCATAATTAATCTAGCCTGGTGGCATTGCTGCCACTAGGCTATTTACTATCTTAAAAACTATAATTTTTTCATGCTAATAATTATGTAACTATATGAAAATGAAAAGTAATATAAGGCTAAATGCATCATATAATAATTTTACTTATGCATTGTTCTTATTAATCTATTTTTAAATAATAATTATCGAGGAATAAAAAAATATGTTATTAGATATATAGGTAAGTAAAGTGTAGCATCAGTATGGTGCGTATAAATTGCGATATTTTTGTAATAAATTTTATTTTACTGTGTAGGGAAATATTATTGACATCTAATATTTTTGTTCAACTAAAACGTGGAACATATTCCTTTCATTTTCAGAAATATATTTCATGCACGTTAACTTAAATTTCTGTTTATTATTGATTTCTTTAATTTCAAGCGGTAATGAATTATATATTTTTGGTGCTAAATAGGAACAACATCGTTGCCCTACGGTTTTTCGTCTTTTAGGGATTTTTAGGGTATTTATATTTCTGGTTCTATAATGGGGATGTGCCTCTACTATAATTCTTTTATTTTCAGAATGTTGTTTAATGGCTAGTGCAATGCAAAATAATTGTCTTATGTCCATTACATTTGCGATTTTGAATAGCGCATCAGATGGGTAGGTATGATCTTTATTGTATATGACTTTTAAAACCCTTTTTTGAAATATATCTAACTTTGCCATGTTGCAATTTAAGATCCCACCCCAACCTATTATACCGTACCTTAGGTGTGATTCTACAAAGGCTTTGTACATTATTATTAATTGTTTGCAGTCTAATATATGTTTGAGCTTTCTAAAGAGTGGTATTATTCCGCGTAATTTTTTTAATAATTCATTCACATGTGCTTCCCAGCGGAGATGTTGGTCTATATGTATACCAAGATATCTTATAGTTTTCGCGTATGCAATATTACATTTTTTATTGTTTATATTTATATTTAATACATCATATTTTGGTAGTTGCGGTTTATAAGATGTAAAGGGAATATAAAAGGTTTTGTCAAAATTTATTGATAATAGTTTATAATCAAGCCATTTTTTTATTTTAGCGAAATCGCTTTCTGCTTTTATTTTTAGGTTCGTCCAAGTATCGTCTTCATAATAAATTGCTGTGACATCCGCAAAGCTAATTATATGACCATCTGTGTCTACGAGAAATAAGTTGTTGATGTATAAAATAAATAATAAGGGTCCTAGGATGGTACCTTGAGGAATACCACAATCTATAGTCCGATAACCACTCTTTCTCTCACCAATACCCACGCATTGTTTTCTGTCGGAGAGGTAACTCTTGAATAATTTTAGTGGTAAGTTCCTTATACCTATGTTTTCAAGACTTTCGAGCAGCAGCCGATGACTTATCGTATCAAATGCTTTGGCTAGGTCTATAAAAATACCCAGTGAGGGCTTCCCTTTGTCGAGTGACATATATATTTCCTTAGTGAGACATTCAATTGCATCCGATGTTGATTTCCCTTCCTGAAAGCCGTATTGATTGCAGGATATAATATTGTATTTATTTACGAATTTCTGTAATCTTAATTTTAGTAATTTCTCAAATATCTTGCTGAAGTTTGTGATTAATGAGATAGGCCGATAATTAACAGGCTCCAGCCTATCACCTTTTTTAAATATGGGTTTTATTAGTGATACTTTGAATGCTAAAGGGCATACTCCATCCTGAAAGCATTTATTCGTTATAAATGTTAAAGGTTGAGTTATGTAATCTACGATTTGCTTTAGTGATTCAGCTTTTATTCCGTCAATACCCGCCGATTTTTTATTTTTTAAGTTCATAATATTTTCTCTTACTTCTTTTTCGTCGGTTGGATGAAGAAACATTGATTTGTCATTTATTATTACTTTTTCTTTGTAATTTTCATCTCTTTCTATCAATTTGGCCATTTTGCTACCCATTTCCGAATAGGTTTCATTAAATATCTCGCATATTTCTTCTATATTTTCAGTAATTTCATTATTTGAATTTAAAATTTTATTCACATCATTGTTTTTTTTATTAGGTTTATTTTGTATTTCATTAACAGTGTTCCATAGAATTTTATTATTATTCTTTTCATTTTCGATTCTCTTTTTGTAATATTCGTTTTTGGACTTTTTTATTAAATTATTTAAGTTATTTCTATAGCTAGTATATTGTTCTTTTAAGATGGCATTCTCATTTGATCTTTGTAAGTTTAAATATAATTTATTCTTGTAGTTTATAGAGTTTAATATACCTTTAGTAATCCAAGGTTTCCGACTTATATTTTTCTTTTTTCTCTTTATTAGTTTTGTGTTTTCATTAATTTTTCCTAGCACAGTATTTAAGAATATATTTGTTGCAGTTTCTGCATCATCACAGTTATAAACTGCATCCCAGGTACAAGTACTTAGATCATTTTTTAATGTTTTGTAATTTATAAATTTGATATATTTATCTTCTGTCTCCTTTAATTTTGCTTCATTTTGTGTTATAATCTGCATTATGATAGGAAAATGGTCAGTGATGTTATTTTTAATTATAATAGGTAATATGTTCTCCTTGCTATTATTTGTTATTTTCGTAAATATATGATCAATGCAGCTACCTGAGTTTCCCTGGGCTCTAGTAACATCATTTATGGCCGGAAAAAAATCGTACTCAGACATTATGTTCAAATATTCGTTGGTGACATTATTATTATTATTTAAAAGGTTTATATTCATATCGCCTACAATTAAGTTTATTTTAGAGGAGAAAGGTTTATTTCTTAAGTGGTGTTCTAGTTGTTCTAGGAACTCAACATTATCGATCGATGGTGATTTATATATGCACATTATCTCTATAGTATTTTTGAAAAATTTTGTTTTGAGTCTAATAGCTTTGATATGTGAAATTGTGTCAATATTATATTCACATTCTATGTCTTCTTTTATAAACACCACGATACCATCGTTTTGGTTGTAGTTACCTTCATTGTATATAATGTTATAACCTTTAAGATTAAATAAATTAATGTTGTCAATGTTCCACGTTTCACTTAATACGATACACTCAAACCCCTTAGTGAATTGATTTAAAAATATTTCTAATTCCTCATAATTTTTTTGGATACTTCTGATATTTAGATGTGCTACTTTGAAATTTTCATTATTTATGTTTACATTTAGTACCTCGTTAGCCTCGCTTATATTATCTAATACTTCTGTTATAATTTTGTTTGTTTGGTAGTCTCTAATGAATGGATCCATTTGTAGTCAAATGACTTAAAAAACGTGGTATATAATAAAATTATCTAATATAATAATATGTAGGTGATGTTTTTAGAAACTAAGTTATTATTCTTGATGCAATTTTATAATTTGGCTTAAACTATTTGCACTTACCAACTAAATTATTAACTAAACGCGAATGTCTCGAATTTTTAAAACAGTTTATCAGATGCCTTATTTACTAATATTTTTCTTTTGCCTTCTTCTTTTTTCTCTTTTGTTACTTCGTCGTGGTATTTTGATGGTACGTTCGTGTTGGAAGCGGTAGGATCATTATTTGTTTTTAATTCTTCACTATTTTCTTGGTTTTCTAACTCTAATAAATCTTCAATTGTGTAACCTCTTTCGTTTATATATAGTATATTTTTCTTTATATAACTTGTCTTGTTCTTGTCTTCCTTGGCCAATTTCAAATGTCTTCTTAGCACTTTGTTGTCTTCTCTTTGCTTAGGTGTTAAGTCGTGGTTAATGAAGATGCTTGTGTCTTTTAACTTACGGCAGTTTTGAAATATAAGTTTTTTCTTTAAGTGTGTGGTAAGTTCAACTTTGATAGGGCTATCCTCAGAGTTTCCTAGTGTATAGAGATCGTTAATATCGCACTCTTTTAGGTCAATATCTAGCAGATTTTTTAATTCTTGAGTTATAAATTCGGTTGTGAGGCTAGTTCCTTGATTCTTTATACCGAAAATAACAATATTGTTTTTTTTGTTGTCTCCTCTTAATGTCTCTATTTCTTCCTTTAGCACAAGGTTTTCTTTCTCAAGTTTATTTAGTCTATTTGTTATTTCTGAAATTTTTTGTAAAAGTTTAGATTCGCTTGCATCAATACTACTTTTTATTTCATTCCTATTTTTTATTATTTCATCTAGTAATTTCTTGATATTGTCTTCTGTCATTCTGATTGAGAATAGCAATTTATTTTCTTGCTGTGTATGGCTACCCTTATATTGAAATTTGCACAATTGTGAATTTATTGGGTATTGGTCTAGCTGTCTACCAGATGTTATTTGTACAGTTTTATTGCGTTACCTAGTTTGGGTTTCTCCGCTGGATCCCTGGCCCTTTTGCCTGTTCACTGCCACTTGTTTGAATAAACTACCACAAATTTTAAATACACTGAATAGTTATTTTGAGATAATTGTCGGTTTTTCAATTGTTTATTCACTTTGATTACATTAATTTTTATTTTTAAGGTCTTTTTTTTATTCACGTCTCGGCTAACTCACGTCTCGTCTCATTTAGTTTTCAGTTTATTTTTAGATTTTTTTTTTACACGAGCGTCACTTAAACACGTCCACTCTCTTCGGCAGCACGAACAAATGTCCAAATTGCCAGAATATATAAATTGTCAACAGTTTCTGCACATTAATAACAGAAAAGTTGAATTTGTAAATGAAATTTAATACTTCGGAAATATTTTAGATCAACAGTTAACGTTTTCAAAACATGTTGATTATTTATGTAAGAGGATATACTTTTTCCAAAAAATAACTACAGATTCAACGCAATGGTCAAAATAAATTATATACAACACTAAAATTTATCCACATTTTAATATTGCTTTTAATCATTAATATAATGTAGCATTTCAGTTATTAAGAAATTACAAGTGTTACATAATAAAGAAATGAGTGTGATATTAAATTGTGACGGATATACACCTATTTCGAATAAGTTAAACCAACGGAGATGGATTTCAGTGGTGGAAAGCATTGAAAGAGCAAATTTAAATTTAATATATAAAATAGACAAAAATCTGGTACCTAAATATCTTAAACCTTTCTTAGTTAAAATACCTAAATTGCATAATAGTTATCCAGCGAGATCTGCTGAAAACTACAACATAAACCATACAAAATAACAAGAAATTTAAGAGGATGGTCGAGAACAGTTTATCTGAATCTTATACAATCAGAGAAGTCCATGGAGTGAACCCCAGAGTGCGTATTGTCGGAATTACGGAGAAATATAATGAAGAAGAGCTGCTTGAATGTATAATTAAGTGTAATAGTAATTTTATTTCTGAAAATTCTGAATGTAAATTGATTAAGTTAGGCCCAACAAGGAAAAATAAAGAAATTTTTCAAGCAATTCTCCAACTTGATAGAACTACCTACGAGAAGATTTCCCAAACTGGTACCTTATTTGTTAATTACGACAGTTGTGTTGTGTTTGATGCCATCCAGGTTGTTCGCTGTTATAATTGTAATGAGTTGCACCATTCATCCAAAACCTGTAATAACCATCTTTCGTGTCCTAGATGTGGACAAAACCATGAGATTAAGTCATGTAAGTCAACGAAAAACATAAAAATATAGTGGGCGTTGATCATGCGGCCTGGGATGTTAAATTGTGTACTGTGTATAAGCAAGCCTGCGAGAGAGTTAGAAACGATATCTTATCCGGTCAATAGCAACCAACCGCGCACCGTTCTCCCCCTCTTGTTACCTCTGGGACGTTGTGTGACTTTATTTATAATAGTGTACACGGTACTAAGCAGTTGTCAATTTACTATCAAAATGCTCGTAGTATTAAAAACATAACTTCCGATATTTACAATTCTCTCACAAGCTCGCATATTGATATTATTTCTCTCTCTGAAACTTGGCTAGACTCTTCTGTGCACGATAATGAACTGTCCAACAATAAATATCATATCATGCGTACTGATAGGAATTTTACTGCCACGGGTCTTACAAGAGGTGGAGGGGTACTCCTAGCGGTTAATGCAATAATGAAGTCATCACCTTTACATTTAAATTTAGCTGAAGCTCAAATACCTCCTTTGATCGATATACTGGGTGTGAAAATTGTTTCTCATCACTGCGTTATATATATATATATATATATATATATATATATATGTCATTTATATCCCTCCAGCTATAGGGGCTGATGAGTATGATAAATTATTTGATTTTTTTCTAATTTACCTTATTTTCAAGATAGTAACGTTCTGCTACTGGGTGACTTTAACATCCCAAAATATGCTATGGTTTCCAGCCAGATGGTAAGACACTGTCTCTAAATAACTTCCTAAATATGACTAACATCTTGCAACAAAACTTTGTGTATAATATGGATAACAAACTTCTTGACTTAGCAATATGCAATATGAAATGTACAGTAGTGAAGTCAGATGATATTCTAACTCGGGAGGATAACTATCACCCTGCCTTAAACATCTTGCTGGACAATGTTCTCAGCTCTAATGCTAGAAATAACTTCCCGGTAACTGCAAACAATGGTTATAATTTTAGGAAAGCTAATTTTCCATTGCTATACAACTTACTTCTCAATACTGACTGGTCATTTCTTAATTCATATTCTCATATTGTCTCTGCTTGTCAGGCGTTTTATGAGAGATTATATGCGATTTTTGATATGTGCGTCCCTAAATTCAATTTTACGCATAATAGAACGTATCCTCCGTGGTTTAATGGTAGTATAATAAAGAATATTAAATTGAAAGCGAAATACTGGCGCATGCACAATCGGAATGGTGATGTTTTGGCTCATAATGAGTTCAAGCGTTTAAGATCTAAGATTAAGGTTGATATAGACATTGCTTATGCAATTTCAGTACGGGAGGTTGAGAATCATATTACTTTGGAGCCTGGTAAGTTTTGGTCATTTGTGAATAAGAAAAGGAAGGGTACAAATATTTCCACTCAAATGTCTTACAACGAACAACATTTTGATAACCCCGTCGACATATTGAATGCGTTTGCGGATTTCTTCAGTAATTCTTTCCTACCGCCCTCTGATAATATTCACTCTACATATATTCAGGCGTCGAATAACCTTGCATGCAATGTTACCTCTTTTAGTGAGGCTGCTGTACTTAATGCGCTGAAACAACTTAAACCTAAGTTAACTACAGGTCCGGATGGCGTTCCCGCTTTTTTGATTAGAGACTGTGCTTGTATCTTTGCAGCTCCACTATCGGTACTTTTCAATCTGTGTATGAAAAACTGCTGTCTCCCAGATATTTGGAAACGTTCAAAAGTGTGCCCAGTTTTTAAAAAAGGCGATATAAATGACATTTTAGACTATATCTATTCTGTGCAATTTTAGTAAATCTCTTGAAATCTTACTACATGATACTATTTACTTTAGTGTTAGTGCCCAATTATCGGTGTATCAGCATGGCTTTATAAAAGGGCGCTCCACCATCTCTAATTTAACTTGTATCACCCAGTATCTCGGAAGCCATTGACCAGCGTAAGCAAACGGACGTAATATATACTGACTTCTCTAAGGCATTCGACAGACTTGATCACACTATATTGCTAAATAAATTGTCTGATTTTGGTTTCTCTTTTCAACTCATTTCATTTTTTCACTCCTACCTGTCAAATAGGAAGCAATATGTTACTTATGGTGGGTTTCGGTCTGTCGAATACGGTGCAACATCTGGTATTCCGCAGGGATCAATTCTTGGACCCCTGTTATTCAACATCTTCGTAAATGATATCGTGAATTATATTCAAGTACCCTGTTTGCTGTATGCTGATGATCTTAAAATATTTAATACAGTCTCATCTCTGGAGGAATGCGTCACACTGCAGGAAAGTCTAGCACGCATATGCAACTGGTGTACTCGAAACAAATTATATCTAAACGTGTCAAAATGTAATGTCATGACCTACACAACTAGTGCAAGGTCGGTTATTTTTTACTATAATGTAGATGGCGCAGTGCTTCAGAGACCTGATACCTTTGTAGACCTTGGCGTAATCTTTGATAAAGAGCTTACATTTGTACCGCATGTAAACAATGTTGTAGCCAAATCTTTTAAAACTCTGGGCTTTATAATCAGAATGAGCAGAGATTTCTCAAGTATTTGTACACTAAAGATCCTCTATTTTGCTTTTGTCCGGTCTAAACTAGATTATGCATCTCTCGTCTGGAATCCCCATTACAATGTTCACATCGACGCCTTGGAGAGTGTGCAGAGACGATTTGTAAAATTGCTCTGGTTTAAGTCGGATGGAGTATACCCGGAGGTTGGCTTCCCGCAGCAAGAACTCCTAGCTAGATTTTCTATAAATTATTTGGCTACCAGACGCGAATACTTTTCTCTCGTATTTTTATACAATATTGTTCACAGCAATATATACTGTCAAGACATTTAAAGTCAATTAAATTTCCGCGTTCCGAATTTGAATTCCAGAAGTTCACAAACCTTTTACCTCGGCATCCCACATTCCAATGTTTTAAAATTCTCTCCTCTCCATACTATGTGCAACAATTACAACAAAAACTGTGGACTGTTTGACATTTTTCACAGCTCAATCAATGACATTAAAAAACTCCTTAACCCTACTTGAACCTTTGTTTTTCCTTGTTGGTAATTTCATTTTGTACCTTTTTGTATTTTGTATTGTGTATTTTTCGTATTATTTTTCTATATGTATTTTTTTTGTCAGTTTTGTACCTGTACCATACTGCCATGTATTGCTAATTTGTGTATTTGTCCTGCTCTCTAAATGGGTTTACCTGTTGAGCAGTGTATGTAAATAAATGAACGAATGAATGAATGAATCAATCAATCAATCAATCAATCAATCAATCAATCAATCAATCAATCAATCAATCAATCAATCAATCAATCAATCAATCAATCAATCAATCAATCAATCAATCAATCAATCAATCAATCAATCAATCAATCAATCAATCAATCAATCAATCAATCAATCAATCAATCAATCAATCAATCAATCAATCAATGAATGAATGAATGAATGAATGAATGAATGAATGAATGAATGAATGAATGAATGAATGAATGAATGAATAAATAAATAAATAATTTATCATTCTTAAAAAAAGCCAACTTTTAGTGAAGGTTTACGCGCGTACAATGTTTTACCCACTGAAATTAAATCCTCTGGTAGTTTAAAACTGTTTACTAAGAATGTTACAAAACTATATACCGATATTAGAGCACAACAATGACTATATACAAAATTATGTCGGTATTGTAACTAACTTATGCTAAATAATAATCTATTCTATTCTATAAGGTTTTAATATGCGTACGGACTATCTAAAATAAAATAAATTCATTTATTTATTTTAAAAAATTTCTTTCCGCCTTGGCCTAAGTAACTCTTTCTCATTTTCGTAAAGAGATGTAAAAGTAAATTCTTATTATATATTTTTTATGATGTTACACAAAGTTCCTTTGACAATCAGAACGGTGCCTAGTATACCTTATTGATTTGTCAAAGACATCTGATTGCTTCATTAAGTTATAAGATGCTGAAATTATTGAGTTTCCCTTATAACATTTTCAAACGCCATGATTTTGAAAAGAAAATTGAAGGATTAGATTCGTACAACAAATAATGTTGCGTTTGTGCAGAAGTAGATACTTAAAACTTTCTTACTCATTATTATTCTAATTATGAATTCCAAACCGGTGGAGAAATAAACAAAATTAAGTGGACAGTAGACAATATTTTTAAAGATAATTAAATAAACGCGATGAATAAAATATTATTATGAAGCTAAATTAAATTTGTTGTTTCCTCTATAAGAAAACCCCTACGACCTGTAAATTTGTCAGTTTGCTTTCTCGTTGAATGTTTTTCATAACTTTAATTTATTAAACGTCTTTTTAATTAAATTATGGACCTGGCAGTTTTTAATTTATAAAAAGCATCCTTAATAGTACGGAAGTGCTAATTGTTAATTGTTTTTATTAACACCTTTAATTATTATCAACAGTAGCAAAAAATTAGACGTCTGTCAAGTAAGCATTATCATATCAAAATTCAATATATGGATTAATTGTAGCTTTTTTGTCGTAAATTTGTCGTGAAAAGAAAAAGTTTGTCGCGCCTTATTCAAAAAAAAACCTATGGTAATGCCAACTTGATAGTTAAGGTAACATTCCGAAACGGGCTAAAATGGTGGAAAGCAAAGCTCTGAGTATCAAAATAATTTGTTGTGAATTTGTCGTGAGCAGATAAAACACCCCCTGATGATTTATAGGTGTAGTAGTGCTCAGTACAGAGAAAAATGTGTTAATTCTCCTATTTCTGCGTAATGGAAATTCGCGACAAACTTTTTTGTGACACGACAAATTCGTAGGCCCCTTACGACAAAGTCCTAAAAAACAAATTCGTAGGCTTCTTGAGACAAATTTACAAAAAAGAAACAGTACAAAAAACCACCCCTTGATGATTTACGAGAGTGGTAGTGCTGAGTACAGAGAAAAATATATTAATTTAACTATTTTTGCAAACTAGAAATTTGCGACAAATTGTTTCGTGGAACGACAAATTTCTATGTCCTTTACGACAAGTCGCGAATTTTCATTACACAGTAATAGGAGAATTAATACAATTTTCTCTGTACTGACCACTACCACCCCCGTAAATCATCAGGGAGTGGCTTTTCGCATATTATTTACTCACGACAAATTATTTCAGACTCAGAGCTCTGTTTTCTACCATTTTAGCCCATTTCGGAATGTGGTAATACTAACTTGACTATCAAATTGGCATAACCATATGTTTTTTACGGCAAATAAGCGGCAATTAATCCATATATTGACATTGCAAAATTTCGATATGGTAATGCCAAGTTGACGGACGTAAAAATTAGATCATTTTTATATTGTGGAGGGAAGAGATTAAGAAAACAGGCTCTATAAATCTATCGGAAAAGGAAATAAACGTATAAATATGAGTTCGGCTTCTTTTAAATCATCACAAAGAATTTTCATAAATATTTTCCAACACATAGGCCAATCCCGCTCATTTGGAATTGCTTGAAATTTGTGCATCTAGTCAACGTGGACTTCCAGGGGTGGACTAACTGTTTCTTTGCCATGAAAGTTTAAAACATGTTTTATTTCTAACATTTAGTGATATAGTGAGAATAGAACGTGCATTGATAGCCTGTGATAATATTGTCTTGTTATTGTGGTTTAACCGTGTAGTTATAACTGTGATTATGCATAGTGGTCTTAAATAAACCCATACGTTCTTCAGCATAAAAGGTAGGACTTTGCAGTGCACCAGTCTCAGTAAAATGCAGTTTTAAGTTGTTGTAAATATTGACATTCCAATCTGTGCTGAGATTTTTTGCTTATTTTTTATTGGTCTGGATATCAGATTGCCTGCTCGCTGTTCAATTGCCATCTAGTATCTGGGTGATAAATTTCTTGTACTAAGCAATTTATAATTTATACAGTCACCTTATTTTCATCAATATTCTCCATTACTGAATTATTAAAACGAGCAGTTCACTGTTAAATAGTCATTGGCGGTTCGTTAATATGAGCTATTGTTGCCGATTTCTAAAATGGGTAATAAAAAACCTACAAATGCCGAAATTCTTGCTTTTCTCAAAGACATTAAGGAAGATATAAATAGTATCAAGCAAGATTTACATTCTGCAACTGGAAAACTTGAAAGACTGATCCTACTTAAAGGAGCTCCCTTGCCAGTCGTCACACACCACTTGCAGACTGCAGTTTCAAGCTGTTGGCTCTCGTCAGTGCAAGGTAGGTATGCGACGACCGACATGAGAATCCTTTGACTATAGTACATCCCGGTATTTTCACAATAGCGACATGTAAAACAGCCAGCAAGCGCCATCTAGCGATCCAGTGTCTGCTGTCAGTGTCAGTCTTTCGGCCGGTGTTTGTTGCAATCGAAGCATTAGCGTTTTGATGGTAATATGCAATTATTACACTTAACGCGCCAGATTTGTAACTTTGGTTGCACTCTGGTTACTTTCCTTATAGTAAAATAAGGATTTATAGAGGAGTTTGCGACTAAAAATATTATGTTTAATTTCTTATTAGATGTTTTTTTTAATGTTTTGTCATTATTGTATTATTGTTACTATTATTGTTGTTGTTTTCTTTAGATTATCGTTATCTTAATTTAAATACGATAGGTTAAGTGGTAGAGCACATTTAATTGTAAACTTCGCCTTTTTTCGGTAATCTCTTGTCTCAATGTATTTATTTTGTTAATGTTTTTTTATTGCTGCCGAAAATAAAGACATTATTATATATAACAAAATTTTCTTAAACAAAAGTTCGTACGTGTATCAGCTGATATAAGCAAAATATAAAACTAGATGTTCTCTCTCATATACAGCATTTCATAAGGAAATTGATACAAGTTATGTTATGTAATAATTATAAATAGTAATGATCATTTATATTCCATACAGGCAACGTCACGTCGATTATTTTAAGAGTGTTCTAAAAAGAATATATTCTAAAATTGAATATTCTGAAAATAATTTAGGGATATGTTTGTTTTTTCTGGGTGCAACACTAAGAAACAATAGTTATTCCACAAAATCACACGAATATCAATTATAAGCCAGCTTTTTCCCAATAAACGATGTCAAGAGCATAACTCTTAAGTAAATTAGATCCCATATCTTCTTTATGCTAATTTAATTATTTATTCATTAGTAGTAACATTACATGTTACATACATATAAGGATACAGTTTAAAAGGAGAAGCTTAAAGTATATCTTAAAAATATTCAAAGCAAAACAAATTCTTTTTAAGCAGTAATTGAGAAAAGCTATTTGCAAATGAAGCCATTGCGAGTTGCTTAATTTCTTGAGGCATGGTATTATAAATGCTAAATTGAAAAGATCTCCAAGATATTACGGCGTATGCATAGGCGAGGATAGTATATTTTTCCCGCGGGTGTTTGAGGTTTAGATTTATGTCTAAAATTAACGTTTTATATGAATACTCGTTTACTTAATCCAACTCAAAAAAATTGCGTTAAAATTTATTATTAATATATTAGTTATTTATGATACAGGTGTTAACAATGAGATTTTATTTTTGTTAGTGGGGAAGTTTATGAAAAAATAAAATCATTTATAAACGTGAACGTATTTTTGGTATAAGGAACATAATCAGACTAAAAGCAACAACTATTCCCCGGGCTATGTGCTCTGCCGAGAGCTGAATTACAAGCCTGGCGTGTTAAGTGTAATAATTACATATCACCAACAGAACGCTGAATGCTCCAATTGCAGCAAACACCGGCTGAAAGACTAATTCCTACTTGAAGGAGCTCTCCTGCCAGTCGTTCCACACCACGTGCAGACTGCAGTTTGGAGCTGTTAGCTCTCATCAGTGCAAGGTAGTCTGCAATGTCTGACACGAGGACCCTTCGACTATTTGGTACATCATGAAATCCTTAAGGTAGCGAGATGCAACACAGTTGGTAGGCGCCATTTAGCGATCCAATGTCCAGCGAATAGCTGTTGGTCGTAGTCTGGTTATGTTCTTTACACTAAAAATAAGGACTTTATATAGGAGATTGTAATTGGAATACTACTTTTCAATATTCTGCCCTCTAGAGGAACATTTGGCTCATGCTATTTATCTCGATTGAAACAGACACTGGACCGCTAGATGGCGCTTACCGACTGTGTTGCATCTCGCTACCTTAAGGATTTCTCGGATTTTCCTCGGCTTGAACCGCGTCTCAGATTATTGATGTCTCGACATTTCGGCTCTCGTTTTGAAGCCACTTTCAAGAGAAAAAAGGGGGTAAAAAACTGGTTACTGGAAATAATGTCAAGATAAGTTGGTTCGAATCCGAGGCCTCAATCTACCTACTCTCCATATCTCACCACGGCTTTTCTCTAATTTAGATAGAACTCGCTGGTAGTATCTGACGAAGTGTTATTTATACGAACGGTGTCTGTGGTGGGAGAGTTGTTGTTTTCTAGAAAAATGAGGATGCTATGGTTTTGGTATTGTCGAAGCCTATATAATAGCCTGTTAAGAGGCGGTGTTGGACAAGTGATGATGTAGGATTTTCTAACTGCAAGACGATGTTCATGCCCTATTGTTAATTCGTCTGTTGGTTTGTCCAATGTAGGTTTGGGAACAGTTTGTGTGTAAAAGAATTTATTAATAAAATGTTGTGAATGCACGTTGTTTTTTAAACATAAATTGATTGGGTTTATCAAAATGCAATAAAAGTACTGTTTTTACAATAATTCTTAAAAATATGAAAAAAGTTATGTGGAAAATTCTGGCAACCACAATCAATAAAACTACCTCTTAAGCAGAAGAAAGGGTTTGACTGATACTAAACTAGTGTCCTGATGATCTATGATTAAATTTAAAATGTGAATTTGATATCTTAAGCCAGTCGGAAGATATTGCAAAAAAACTGAAATTTATTATCCCCCTCTTAAGGGGTATATCTCCCTTAGTATTCATTTTCGGAAATAAGTTTATATAAAAGACTACCATTTTTGCACAAGAGCGTATGTCAAACCTCTACAGATTAGGTCAAAGCAACCTTCTAAGTAGTGCTTCAGGAAGCTCCGGGCGGCCCCTCCTCTGTCTCCCCGGAGTATATTGGTCATCTGCTACGATTATTCTATTCTATGCTCTAGTTCAAGCATGTTACGGACCTCTAGCGTATGCGACCCACCATACGCTTTAGCGTTTTGTGGGCCGCATTATAACAACTGCTACACGCCCGTAACACATTTCGCTATTCTCCATGGGAGGGCGACACATTTGTGACACGTGATCAACAGGGAAAACGGAAGCAGACATTTTTGGTTGGCTTGGCTTGGCTTGTTGGTTAGTTGTTATTCTGTGAACCTTGATTTTATCCAAGGCATCCGCATGGATTTTAGAATAACCAACTCAAGAAAATTTCCTCAATCCGTTGTTGTTCCGTTTAGCGGAATATTTTGTGTTTGTGAGTAAATTTTATCTGCGGAAGCAGGATATTAAATTACACAAGGTAAGCTAACCTCTTCACGCCATCTTGCCCGTTCTCTACCCACGTGTTTCGCAAATTTGCAGGCTTTCCTGTGGAAATACAGTGTCAACTTTAAAAGGCGACTCAACCCCATTTATCCGACTGTGGCTTCCAGGAGTTTTGGTGGATTGTTCCCTCATCAGTGAGGTAAATTATGTTTCATTTGTAGGTTATGTCAGAATTTCTCACATTAAGCACGCTTCACGTGCATTTCTGACTGTGAATTAAATCGTGATATCTTTAGGGTTCTACGGACGGGGCTTCTACGCACGTCAGTGAAGTTCCACGGACGGAGCATCCACAAACAGTGGAAGGTTCCAGGGCTGGTGAGGCCACGATCAACCCCATCCTTGGGTCCATTTCTTGTGTCCCGAAGGCATCTCTGCAGGGCTTCAGTTCTTCCACCGGACTCGGTATCGTACCACCCTAAATAAGTGTATGTTTATTATTTTTACTTACCGGGGACCACCTTCAGTGGTTCCGCTGGACATCAATTTATACTTTTTGGCATTTTAACCTGTACATTTTTAAATATTTTATGCATATATTTACATATATTTAAGGAGGTTCTTTAAATCAAACCTTTGTGGCAGAATTTATGACAATTCATGATAATATTGTAAACCGATGTGTAGCTACACGAGGCATTTTATGAATGTTATAACTGATTAATCGTGAAATATTGGCCACAACTGTGAACATCGCCAGGTTATATTCTAGAGAACCAATTTTGTAAATTGTTCAATATAGTGCATTTCATTTTTAAAGAAAGTGTCATTATTTCGTCTGCGACCACTACATATGGAAAAACTCAGTGATTTGTTAAGTAAGTAAACTAATAGTTTATCATAGTTTGTGTAAGCTTGGGCTTAACGCCCTGAGATAGTCTGAGCTAGAGAAATTTTATCGTAGGCACGTACATCGCTTTCCGGGTCAAGTTTGCCTGCGGTATCTGCTACGCTACAGTAGCCCAAGTGATTTCGTTACGTAATATCTGATAATCATTAAGATCCAACGTATCTATTTGTTTATGTACGTTCAACTCGCAGCAAGCATAATGTGTATAATGTATAATTCAAATTCAACACAAATGTTAATTAAACTATCAACAATTCAATAAATATATCATTTTTTTAAATAAATTGTTGAATGATTAAATAAATAAAATAAGCAATTTTTTTAATGAATATTCGAATACATAAATCTAATTATTATTATTATTATTATTAGCCTTTACTCGAGTTCGAGTATAAAAAAAATGTTACAGTCGATAGATTGTGTGTAATAAAAAAACAAGTAAAAGGTGTAGTCTATTGTAATTCCCATTCATCTACGGTGCACACGACTATGGCTATAGGGGCCAATTCGGGAGAGCACATATCGACCGCAGTCAGGACAAACATAGACCTGGTTAGGTCTTGGATTCGGCCCCTTGCAGCAATATTTCCTTGATAGCTGGCCATAACCCCTCGCTATTCGGTTCTGTCCGCTGCAAGTTGTTCCCATTGCTCGTCTGGAATACCGCAGGATTTTAGATTTTCATGGAGAACGTCTTTGAACCTCTTTCGTTGACCGCCACGCCTTCTTCTACCGCTTAGCAATTCACCATAAAGTGTACATTTAGGAAGGCGGTTATCATGCATACGATGAACGTGACCTACCCATCTTAAGCACCTCAATTGGAAGGCTGTTTGCTCTCCTGAGTACTTCCACGTTTGATATGTGATGGAACCAACGGATTTTCATCATACTTCTGAGGTGTCTTTGCTGAAAACGTTCTAATTCTTTCACATACCGACGGTAAGTGACCCAGCTTTCACATCCATATAGCAGTGTTGGAATGACAACTGCTCTGTAGACAGCCATTTTCGTTGACAAAGCAAGGTCGTGGTTGTCAAATACTCTCTCTCTAAGTCCCCAGAGTGCTCTAGATGCAGCGTTAATTCTATTGCGAATCTCGCTGTCCATGTTTGCTTTGTCATTAATAACGTTGCCTAAGTAATTGAACTGATCCACCACTTCAAGAGAATTTCCGTTAAGTGTAATGTCTATTTGGTTCACTTGATGAGGAGTTGACATAATCTTAGTCTTTCCAATGTTGATTTTAAGTCCCAAGGAATCATAGCTCTGGGCATACACATCTAAAAGTTCTTGAAGCTCTTCCGGCGTAGAGGCTAAAAGTGCACAGTCATCCGCATACTGGAGATCACAAATGAATCGTGTGCGTGTCTTCGTGAAAGCTCTAAAGCGCCCTATGTTAAAGAGACCTTCATCAGAACGGTATCTGAGACCTATTCCTCTGACTGTCAGTTTGTTGTCAACAATAATTGTTAGAGCAGTGGTAAATAAATTAAAAAGTAGGGTGCCAGGACACATCCCTGCCTAACTCCAGTGAGGGTTTGGAAAGGTTCGGTTGCCTCAATATTATACATAACCTGGGCGTTGTTGTTTGTATGTAGACTGCGACATACTTCCACAAATTTTCTAGGGATACCTAAGCGGAGCATAATTTTCCAGAGCACTTCCCTGTCCACCGAGTCAAATGCCTTGGTTAAATCAATGAAGGCCATGTGAATTTCTCCTTGATGTCCGAGTGCTTTTTCTTGAAGCTGTTTAAGTGTGAAGATTAGATCCGATGTGCCTCGGTTTGGTCTAAAGCCACTCTGTGTTTCAGGAAGTAACTTTTCCATAACAGGTGTTAGCCTATTTGCCATCGCTTTAGTGAGTATCTTCCCTCCAACAGCCAGGAGAGCTATACCCCTGTAATTTCCACAATCTAATAAAAATTAAATAAACAACTGTCGATAAAACCGTACCATAGATACAAATTTATATCCATTTATAGAGGAAGAAATAATATTTTGCAATTCTCATGTATATTTGGAAAACTATTCAATGCTATTATTACAGTTATTTTTTCTTGTACAAATAGGTCATCTTCATGCAGGAGGCGGTCGAAAACTGCACATTTATACAAGAGGCCATTGAGAAAATGGAGAATCGTAAACAGGCGGATGTTAGTACGCCGATTTTTCTAAAGTATTTGACAGCGTTTACCATATAGGCTGGAGAAATTAGTATTCAGATTAATATCAACTACTCAAAATTATTGTCACTTTTTTATATTTATCGATTATACTGGGCAGTGTTTTATAAACTCTTCAAATTTACTTTAACTAGACGATCTCTGGGTGTACTCGATAACGGACGATCGATCTATACAAAGGCTTCTTTAGAAGGATGTTAATGGACTTTCCATATTTTTAAAGAACACTTCCTTAGTTTAAATATTAGAAATGCAATGTATAATATAATTTGTACGATATGCAGCAGGAAAAATGTTACTTTTGGTTTTAAATATAGTATAGAAAACGGGCACGGACAAAGTTGTACCAACCCACCTTTGCACGAATTTGGTCAATAAAATATGGCTACCTCGACATTGGATACCGTCTTGTAGTCATCGGAATTACCGACCTAATTCACACCAATTTTTACGTCGGAATCAGAATCGAAAGAATTTTAAAAAATATATAAGCTTCCAGCATTATAAATTCGATAGAGGAAGATTCTTTAATGATTGTCATTATAATTTTATGTATTAGATAGATAGATATATAACTTATTGCTGCTAAAATAAACAAAATATTTACACGGGTCAGAAGGAAAACAAACAGTATAATATATAAAAAACAGAAATGAGACAAAAAATATTTGTAGTATATAACAGTGTATAAATATTAAAAAAAAAAATGTGTTATTACACATTTTTATAATATTTATAATAAGTATAAGAAATCTTGTTAAAGGGATAAAAATCTATAAATATACAATACGGATATTTAAATAAGACTTAGATTACTATTTAGAAACTCTTCATCACTATATAATGCTTTAGACAAAAGATATTTTTTTTATTTTAAATTATTATTATTATTTTCAGGTAATGGTTTTACATGCTGTGGCAATGCGTTAAAGTATTTAACACAGTAATAACCCGTTCTATCTCTGGTTTTATTGAGTCTTAAATAATTTATATTTATATTATCCGCATTTCTCGTAAAATATGAGTGTATGTGACCTCGTTTTGAATATAACTATTCATTGGCTTTAGTATATAAAAGACACTGTAGTTTATAAACTGACGGTAATGTCATTATATTTAGTTCTTCAAAAGAATCTTTACAGTCTCCTCTAAATTTTAACCCATCAATGATACGAACAGCAAGCCCTTCTTTGCAATCTAAAAATATTATCGCGGGAAGCAGCATGCCCTGAAACAAGAATGCCATACGATATCACCATATGGACAAGACTATGATATGTGGTAAGGAGAGTTTGTTGATATACATTACTTGACTCTAGTCTAACAAGACTGACGTCCGAGTTGCAATCAGTTATATAGCAATCAGTTAATAATCTTGAGAAGTCATTTATATATATATTAAAAATAGTGTGGGTCGCAAGACTGATTCTTGTGGGATTTCGTCTCATTATAAAAGACGTACAGATGATAATAAAAGTTTGCTACTGGTTGTAAAGCCATAAAAATCAAGTTTATCAATTCATATTTGATGCCATGCACAGTCAAATTCCTTTGACAAATCCAAAAACACAGAGCATATGAACTTTCCCTCTTACTCTATTTATGATAGTTGTTAAATTATCAATCGCCATTGTCGTTGTACGTTTGTTGCTAAAGCCAAATTGTTTAGGATTTAACAGATTGCTTACTTCGGGATAATCGGTTATTTGGGTTTTTAATATGACTCCAAAAATGTTTGCAAAGTAAGGTATGACAGATATGGGCCTATGGTTGAAGGGTTCGTCTATATCATTGCTTTTATAAACCGGTACAACTATTGAAATTTTCAGTGACCTAGGAAAGACATTGCCATTTATACATTGGTTTGAAGGTGTGTCAGAGGAACCAAGATAGACAATTTAATTGTCTTAATATTTTTGAATTTAAGTCATATGCATCCTTACCTCGCTTATTTTTCAGATTATCTGTAATATTGGCTACTTCATCACATTTTACATGTTTGAAAGAAAATGGATCTGTGTCAACCCTCTTTATCAGAAATTCAGTATAGGCATGATTACATGGGGAAGTTCATTGAAAATATTAGAAGCTACATTAACAAAAAAATCATTAAAGTTATTTGGAGATACATTTTCAGTAAATCATCTATTGCTAGTCTTATGTGAGCTTACTATTTTTCACATAGCCTATTGAAGATTTCCGTGGCTCGATATGTAATTATCATGGGCCAATTTTGTGACTTTGGACAATGCACAATGATACAAATGTTTATGTTGTTTTACCAAAATTTATTATCATCAGTCGGATTTGCTGTACGGAAATTTTGTAAAAAATGTAACTGATTTCTCATAAGATGCAGTTCATTATTAAACAACTTAACACTAACTGATCATTACTGTTCATTTTTGTTTTAATTAGAAAACCCGTTTCTATCGCGTTATTAATGATGCCAATGAATTATTCAAATTTACTGTTTAGTTCAAGTGATTTATTTTTTCATTTCAAAACCTGTTATCCTACAATGTATCTCAACCGACAATTTACTTACTTGACCAGGAGGAGGCCATTTATATTTCTTTGCAGCAAATATCGCAACCCCTCCATGTTTGTGATGAGACCTATTAAATTTAGAGGATAAATTATAATTACTTCCACGTCCAGTGGAAGTATATTAACGCAAATACATTTTTTTTTTTTGAAATAGGCTTAAAATATCATGAAACTTCGAGGTTTTAAATTCCTGTCTGTCTGTCTGTCTGTCTGTAACTTTTTTTTGTGCGCACGTTTATTCTGGAGTTGTTTATGATATTGACTTGAAATTTGCTACACTTATAAGTACTGTAACGAGATCTGGAACTAGATTATATTTTGATCTAATTCCGTTTGAAGGGTTCGGGGGTAAATGGGGTAAAAAAGGGTAAATAGGCAACGCAAGCAGGTAGGAGTCCATACTATTGCAATTTAGGGCATATACGAAAAGTCAAGGTCTCAAAATTTTTTTGGCATCTGGTCACTATTATGAAAGTGAGTGAAAAAAATTAAACTGTGATACAGTGTACGTACGAGAACCAAGGGCTTACAGATTTTATATCGACTGTTACACACCAATGTTCATTACAAAGTAAAAAATCATATTTATCTTTATTTTCATTTAGAAGATCTTCAATTTTATTAGTTTTGTTTGTTAAGCAATGTATATTTAAATGAAATATGTTAAAATAATTATAATGTACAAAACAAATCCTATAGATCTGACGTTAAATAAATGTATAAAAAATCCTATAGGTAATCGAAAAACATTTCTTATTTAAATTTATACAAAATTATTAATAGTCTTGCAGACTGTGTATGTAAAATATGTATTTAAAAATCATAAGTTAGTCTTAGAAATATAAATACATTTCAACTTGGCACTAGTCACACTAATTATGGCTTCAATGCCCTCGTTACAAAAAAAATTGACACATACAAACGAGTGTTTTCATATATAGATATCTTTCGCCTAATCTTTCTAACAATAACAAAGTATTGTGTCTGTAAATTACGTGAAGTATGAAATTAGTGTTTTATATTATATCCCTAATTAATTTATTAGTTTTATCATTAGCTAATTTGTGAGATGTAGATTAGAAAAAACGCCATTAAAAATTCTTTAAGCCTGTTTCACAATATTACGATTATATACTATATAAAAACCTTTAATTATTCCCAAGATAATATTGATAAAAAGAGTGACTATGTCTAAAATAGTAAACAATTCATACAATAAAAAATATAATTTATGAATCGGACCCAACAGTACACGCAAATAGTACTTTTTAGAAGAAATAATTTATAAAGTTTCCTATTCGATTAGAAAACGATAAGATTAAAGTATGATAATGAACCTTGGGGCAAGGGGCGCGTAAAGGGCTGCAGATGATGATTGGCGTTGTTATTCGGGGCCGCACAACCCTCTCGTTGCCTGTCTCTGGGGGCTATATCCACTTAGTAGCCCTGACGATTGCTGCTCCATGAGGCTCCGTGGTGGGTGTGGAACTAAGTGGAATAAAATAAAACCAAATGGACAAGCAACCAGTAAGAAACTCTGCGGCAGAGCAAAAACACTCGCCGCAAAAACCGGTGGATGACCAGCAATGGTCCCCGCAACAAAATGCGGTAGGGCAACAAGACTCACCGCAAACACTACCCCCGCAAGGAGACTGCAGGAAGCCTCGTAAAGGCAAAGGAATATGTGGGGCTGAAGCCAAAAGGCGGAGGAAGGCCCGCGAGGAGAAGACTGCGCTGCTCCTACAGCGCAGCCCAAAACAATGGAAGGGCACCCTTTAGGCACGCCGGCCCCTACAAGAGACTCATATCCTCCAAGAAGAACAAGGTAAGCATAGTACAGTGTAATATGTAACACAGCAGGGCGATGACGGCTGTATTGTACCGACGCCTTGATGTGAGGCAGGATACACTGGCACTAATTTAGGAACCCTGGATAGTTTAAGTCAGAATAACAGGATTACTAAGATTAAGTGAACTTATTTTCAGCTCACCAACAACAGAGAGGCCGAGGACAGCTATCTACGTTTCTTGGCATATCAAAACCCAGTCACTTCAACACATCTCAACTTCTGACCCAACAGCCGTGAAGCTGGAATGTTTGGTGGCAGGCAAACTAACAACTGTTGTCCTAGCATCTGTATACCTTTCTCAGAACTCAGCCACTCCACAACCAACAAGGGAAATGGAGGACCTAGTGGCATACTTCCGCAATCAAAACTGGTAACTAATCATGGACTGCGACGCCAACGCATGCCATGTGACCTGGGACAGTGAAGATAATAATGCAAGGGGTAAGTCGCTTTATGACCATATTACAGGTAACAGTATTAGTGTAAGTAATAGGGGCAGTACACCGACATTTTAACTCTAGAAGTCAAACTATAATAGATATAACACTGACAACGTGGTGTATATCCAGCCTAATCCATAGTTGGCGTATTGTAACACTATCTGACCATCAATGGATAAATTTGAAATTAATCTTACTAAGGCGTCAAAAAACCATTCCGAGATTCCCGGGGAACTGACAAAGATAAATATCGATGTCAAGTCATGGAGAGCGTGGAAGGAGTTAACAAAAGGGTGCCCAGAAGGAGTGGCGAAATACGTTATATGTCAAAATCTTGCAAACAACCATGAGATAAACTTTTGAAACATCCTGCCCCTTGAGATCTTCGCAACAGCCCAATGAGGCCACCAAGTGATGCTGCCGATGACTGACATCAGGAACAAGGCTAGGACTTCGTTCAACAAAGCAAAACTGACAAGCCAGGATCCGATTTTGAAATATTTTTTTTTTCAATTATAACTAGTTATACAAAACCAATCTGAAAGAGTTTAAGAAACTAATCAGACAAAGACAAAGATATGCGTGGAGAACCTAGTGTCCGGAAATCGAAGACTACTCACAGGCTGCTAGGTTATACAAAATCCTCGCCAAAGACAAAGACCATGACCTCTGCCTATTAAAAAAGAGTGATGGTACAAGAACCACCGATTTTCATGAAAGCCTAGAGTTACTCATGGAGGCTCACTGTCCGGGATCTATAATAACAGAACAGAAGGAGCGGCCAAACGAGGTCGACAGTGTACCCTCGTATTTGGATTGGCAAATGGCCAACCAAATAGAAAGTGAAGATGGAGCAATGTGCAATACAGAGCTTCTCCTCTTTTAAGTCCCCAGGCATTGACGGTATTTATCCCGCCGTACTGAAATGGGGCTGGATGAACTACTGCCGCAATTGGTTGGAGTATTTAGGGCGTGCTTAGCACACCTTTATATTCCAGATATATGGCGAGAAGTGAAAATTGTGTTCATCCGGAAGACAGGGCGGATGGGCTATAGGACCCCCAAAGCATATAGACCTGTCAGTTTAATCTCGTTCCTGCTCAAGACAATGGAGGTGCTATGTGAACGATACATAAGGGATGTTGTAGTGAAGGACTCTTTGCATCCTAACCAGCAAACATACACCCTGGGAATATCCACCGTCTACGTCACCGCCCTCCATGCAGACGGGAGTCGGATTGAGAGATCCTTGGACAATAGAGAATCATCCTAGGTATTTTTATAGTCATAGAAGATGACAGAACCACCTTTCCAAAAATTATAGCTTCCCTAGTGGTGAAGAATGTCCATACGATCGTTAGAAGCTGGATACCCAACATGATCTCGAAAAGAGCTGTACAAATTAGCGTGGGAGATACTTCTGAGATACTACTTAGGGTCTAGAATTGTTTGGAGTTACAGATATTTGAAAGTATTATTTTTTAAGTTCAATATTCTTGTTTCATTGTAATATTTTACAATAAAATAGCAAATGAACAGTAAATAATAACATAAAGAATTAAGATATATTGATCAAGTATTGCCGTATAGATGTATTGAAAGACGTGGTAGTGTTGAATAGCCACCGAGATCGCCGGATCTTACCCCGCTGAATTTTCTCTTTGGGGTCACCTAGAAAACGTAGTGCACCAGTGTACAATTAACAAACAAAATTAGATTAGAGTGTAACAATATTTCTCAAGAAACTATAACTAAAGTTCGGCAAAAATTTATTGATTGTTTGGGATATTATCGGGCACAATAATGTTTTTAATTTGAACATTTGATTAGTAAAAACTTTCATGCTAAAGGGAGAACTTAACTAACAAACTTAATATTATTTAAAACAAAACATCAATAGTTCTAGGTACATTGTAAAATGAGTTTGTTATAATTTTTTCTGTACCCGATGATGACTAAAATGCTGTATCCGATTATAATAAATCAATTTCATTAAATCTAATAGACGCAAGTATGCGAGCGTGAGAAATGAAACACATTGTACATGAAAGATATTGAAAAGAATCATAGACAAAATTTATAATAGATCAGTACAGAACGAGGCATAGCTACAGTATTTTAAATATTCAATAAAATTAAGTCTTGTGAACTTCGACCCATTACGATATTAAATGATTTGATTAAATTTCAAAGGATCGTATACAATTTCATTTACCTTCAGGTTTCTCCACATGCGTCTCAACGTCAATAGAATTTTGTTTCTGAACGCTCTACTGTTAATTACATTAACCCTGTGCCTATTTATCAAACGTATTGTATGTAGGTGATATAAAGGTTTCCCATCAAGTTTGGTCTTTCAATTAATTCGATAAATGTCTCTTCTAGATACTTATTACACAGAAATCAATTTATATAGTACAATGGCTGCCAGCCTGTTACCTTTACCGCATGATCTAGTGTTCCACAAAGATCTGTTCTAGGACTTCTATTTTTCATTATATCTATTTATCATACCAATGTTAAGCACTTCTCTTCACAATTCTTTACGTGTATGTTGGGAATATTTTGCAAAATATTGTACGGAATTGTTTCTAGATAATTGCAACATGTGAAATAATTATATAAATTAGTGGAACCAAATTGGGGTATTCACATTCTGAAAGAAAATTACTAAGAATTTTAAATAAAACTCTCTTAATATAGCATATTAAAATGTAATACTTGGTATCTAAATTTCATTGTTGGAGGTTTAATAATAATCGAAAAGAATCATTTTCCAGGCATTGGCAAATAAGAAATTTGTAAAATAAATTTAATAAGTTAATCAAACAGTACTATTACATCTCTAAGTTCTAGAGTGTGGTTGAGTGTAGCGTCGCTCCAGTTAAAATTTATATAATAATTGGTTAAATCTTTAAGAAATTAGACAGAATTAAACTGGAGTGCACCTATAAATATTCCGCATAAAATAGTGAAATTTATTAAAAATCCGAAGTGTATAAATAATTAAAAAATTGACAATTAGGATATGAGTAGTGTTTATTTAAAATACTGTGCTAGTTCTGTTTTTAAAAACGTGACAAAGAGACCAAACTTGGCAAAATCTGCAATAAAGGGACAAGTACCTGCCAACATCTGTTTCTAAGTGCACTTAGTGAGTGTTCAAAACTTGGACGACAAACGGGAACGTTAGAAAGACAACCATAATTCTGCTTAAAATTTCTGTAGCTTACTTTATCAATAGGCGTGACTAATTCACCAGGGGCGTATCAAGGATGAGTAACAAACATTGTACCTGTTGCTCCAAGCAAACTGAAGCCCATTTAATGGTGACTTGTTGCATTTGCCAGAAAATGTATATGCATACCTGTGTGGGATTAACTTCCCCTGAAACTAGATCCATAAATTCAAAGAAATCGCAGGGGCTGTCTTGGACCTGTAAAAACTGCGGAAAAATTGGTTCGGATATTAATTCCTTAAAAGAGGCCGTCGTAGCCCTTCAAAAGGAAATCAAAGAATTGAAATCAATAAAATTACCTGATACACAACAAATTAATGATGATTCATTCGAGGAACTTCTCCAAGAATTTGGTGAGCGTCAAAATCGTAAATGCAACTTAGTTCTATTTGGCGTTGCAGAGCAGCCCGCCACACTTAATAAAGAAGAACGTACATCGGCAGATATTCAAGTAGCTATTAATATAATAAACTCCATTTCACCAGCCGTACCTTGTAATGATTTGCGTCCTTTACGACTTGGCCGATTTGATATTAATAATTCTCGTCCGCGTCCTTTAAAAGTTCGCTTGGATGACGAAAAATATATTTATGATGTTATACGTAATGCCAGAAAATTGAAGAGCTCAGAAAATTACCAAAACATTTCGATTTCCTATGACCGAACACCAAGACAAATCGAGCACTATAAGAATTTAAAAAAGGAGTTGACTACTAGGAAACAAAAAGGCGAAGTTAATATAATCATAAAATACATCAAAGGTATTCCAAAGATAGTCAATAATGATAATTTAAACTAGATACAGCACCCAATTGCATAACCAGTAACTTGTTATGCTGCTATCAGAATGTCAGAGGACTTAATACTAAAACTACACAGTTCTACAATGCGGTCTTACCTGGTGATTTTGACTTGATCTGTCTTAGTGAAACTTGGTTAACTAATGATGTAAATAGTGAGGAATTATTTCCTGAAGCATACAGTGTTTTCCGCTGCGACAGAGACCTTGCCATCACAAATCTTACTAGGGGAGGAGGTGTGCTATTAGCAGCGAAAGTAGAACATAAGGTACTAAAATTAGATCTGTCAAATTTACTAAATTTAAATACTAATATAGACATTGTTGGTTGTAAAATATTATTTAATTATTTTAATGTTTTCATTTTTGTTATTTATATCCCGCCGTTCGTTTCACTTGATAATTTCAATTTGTTTATGGAAAGTCTGTCATCATTGGAATTTGCACAAAGCAAAAATGTTATCATAATTGGAGATTTCAACTGCCCATATTTTAATCTTGACGCGAATAACTCTAAGAATCAAACGCTATGCAACTTTCAGGAATTTCTTAATTTAAAACAGTTTAATACAATCTCAAATATAAATAATAGATTTCTCGATTTATTGTTTAGTAACTTAAGGTGCACTGTTAGTAGAGGGGATCTACCACTGGTTGGTGAAGATGCCCATCATCCTTGTTTCAATTTTAGTGTTCCGTGTACTTTGAACCATTATACCCAGTTTAATCGTAATAATTCTGCCCAGAAAACCTACAACTTTAGGAAAGCCAATTTTCCTGGCTTATATGAGTCAATAGTAAACATTAACTGGGCCGAATTATATGATAACACTGACGTAAACATAGCATGTGATTTTTTCTACAGTTCACTTAATACATGTTTTGATAATCACGTTCCTCAAAAAATTAAAACGTCTCGTAGATACCCGCCATGGTATAATAAAGATATCATAAACAATATTCGACGAAAGGAATATTTTTTTAAAAAGTACAAATTGTCCAACTCTGACGAACACTTGAGCGAATTCAAAACCCTCCGGGCAATTATTAAAGAGCAAATTAAAGCCGCACATGTAAAATACATAAACGATACAGAGAACAATATATCTCAGGATCCATCGAACTTTTGGTCTTACATTACCAGTAAAAAAGCTCGTTCCAGGATTCCAGGAGTTATAGTACGACAACACTATTAGTGATCCTCAGTTAATTGTTCAAGCTTTTGGTGAATACTTCCAAAGTGTCCATCATATTTCGGATGCCTCATTCGCTGAAAATTATGGAGATATTTTGCAAAACGACTCATCTCTATATATAAACACCATACATGGAGACGATATTATTAAAGCATCTAAGAAATTAAAAGACAAACTTACCTCAGGCATTGATGGTATTCCCTGCTTTTTTGTTAAGGATTGTTGTCGTGCCTTGTTAGAACCCTTACTTTTCATTTATAATTTAATCTTGAAAACAGCTACATTTCCCGATATGTGGAAAATCGCCCGAATTACTCCCGTGTTAAAGAAAGGTGACCCAGCTGTACTCCAAAATTATCGGCCTATTTCTATCTTATGTAATTTTGCGAAATTATTCGAAATAATAATATATAATTGCGTTTATCCTAATGTTAGACCATATATTTCCCTGCACCAACACGGATTCTTAGATAAAAAATCTACGATCACAAACTTAACCTGCATAACTCAGTTTGCCTCGGAAATTCTTGATAAGCAAGGACAAGTAGACACAGTATACATGGATATCCAGAAAGCCTTTGATCAAATCGATCTATATTTATTAATAATGAAATTAGATAACTTTGGATTTTCCGCAGGCTTAATTAATTTATTTACGTCTTATTTATTTAACCGCAAGCAGTTTGTCGAGTACGAGGGTTTTAGTTCGGATTACTACATTAATGCATCCGGAGTACCACAAGGCTCCAATTTAGGACCACTTCTATTTCTCATTTACATTAACGATATTAATGATGTTCTTAGCTGTTCAAAATTAATGTTCGCGGATGATTTGAAAATATATAGAGAGATAAGAACGATAAGTGATTGTAGAATGATCCAAAATGACCTTAAAGCCGTATCTGATTGGTGTAGTGCGAACCATCTGTGCATTAATGTTCAAAAATGTTACGTTATCTCTTTTTCTCGGAAAAATAAACCTGAAGAATATGATTATAAAATAAATTCAGAGAGTATAACCAGACGTACAGAAATCAAAGATTTGGGTATAATCTTCGATAGCCAGTTAACATTTCGAGCCCATATTAATAGTGCTGTATCAAATTCATATAAAATGCTAGGCTTCATATTGAGAAACTGCAAGTGTTTTAGCAAAACTTCTAGCCTAATGTTGTTATATTACGCATACGTTCGCTCAAGATTGGAATATGGTGCCATCATATGGTATCCGTGGTACACATGTCACGTGAATAACATTGAGTCAGTTCAGAGGAAGTTCCTAAAATATTTGTTTTTTAAGGAGGATGGCATTTACCCGCCGAGAGGAATTAATACGTTCATTTTAACGAACCGTTTTAATATCGTTTCATTAGAAACTCGTCGCGAAATAATTTCCATTAAATATTTATTCAGTTTAATTCACAACACTATTGATTGTCCCTTTTTGTTAGATAAAATCAATTTCCACATACCCAGACTTGAAATCCGCCGTCACACAACCTTCTATGTCAAGAATTATAGGACAAATATTATGGTGAGATCTCCAATTTATGTAATGTGCAATAATTTTAATAAAATCTCCCATCTATGTGATATTAATTTTGATAGTCTAGGCAGTATATTAAGTCATATAATTATTACTGAATAGTAGGTTTAATTTTGTTTGTAACTTAAGTGTCAATATTATTTTTCTTTTTTATTCGCTATTGATATATAAATGATATGTGTTTTCATGTATTTCCTGTAATTGGGTGCTTACCTGTTGGAAATAAAGAGATTATTATTATTATTATTATTATTACTATTGAATGATCCAATATATGACTGATGTATAACATTAATAAAGGTCAACAAACTATACATGAACTGTTAATAATAAAAAGGTATAAGGATACACATCTACGTTGCCATATGTAATATTGTATGATAATGTCAATTAAAAAAAAAGTAATCCACTGAATAGAATATATTGCTGAAAGATCACATCTAAGCACACAAGGCACATTTTTCTGAAGTAAAAGCAAAATGAAATAATTTCCTTTTAAAAAATTGCTATTTAAAAATATTTCATATTGTACATACCAGAGAAGATCCAATGACATAATAACGCCACCATACTACAGGTAATTACGACCCCCTTTATCCCGGAAGGCCTTAGAAGAGTCTTGTGTGGTAGGGTGCTATACATTTAGACACATGGGCCACGCACCCAATTTCCGTGTATAGTGGAAAATCCCTCTCATAGTATTTTCCACTGCCACGACCGGGAATCGAACCCAGAATTTTTGGGTGAGAGGCAAGTACTCTTACCTCTCGACCACCATATCTATTAAAATTATTTATTATATGTTGAAAATAACCGGTTTAGGCAAAATTAGAAAAAGTATAGAGCCGAGGGTAGGTGCGTCTTTACTATGCATATACTTCGATATGTGATGTAAAGCAACTTTAGGTGCGGTTAGTACTTAGTTGGGTGACCGTTTCAAGTGTTATAGTACATTTCAAACATTAAAGAAAAAATTAAGTTCAAAGCTACTATAATTTGCCAAATAAATCATTCTTTAAGCTCACAAAGTCAAACTGCGATAAAAAAGTCCTTCGGACATATAAATCCACAAAAACACCATTTTTCACAAACAAATCTGAGAAAATTCACACAACACCGATAATTCACAAATAATCCAAGTTCATCGACAATATCACTCCAATGTTCATATTAACCGATTTACAGCTAAAACGTTACAAACTACTGCCCCAAAAAGTACAGCCCCCTCGCTATCTCGATTCGTATCAAAACACACCCCAAGTCAGAATATTTTAATTCACTTCCACAAAATTTTTATAAATCATTTTTCTCTTCAACAAAACTTTCCATTCAAAACTTATTTCCACTTCGCATGTTCCGTAAATGGTGCCAGCACCGCGTTGTTATCTTCATTGCAGTTATTAAAACTTACTTCCGCTTCGTTTCAACGCAGGTTTCGTACCTATTGGAACTTCTTGAATATGACATTAATATGACTTTAATGACTTCTAAAACTACCTTACGGAACTGGTTTACTTTCAGTCAGTTATTCAGACAGTTATGGCCCGTAATTCTAAAACAGAATTAGATTCAAACTTCTTTCACATATCAAAATATTCTATTTTTCACTGCCGTAATTATATATTTTTCAGTTATGAGTTCTCATATTTCCACACAATTGCGTAATATTTCATAATTCGATCCCCATAGAATGTCGGGGGACACTTTCCAGTTCTTTCCAGACCTCTGCACGTTAAGTCCCCGACAAACCGTATAAAAAGCCGGGCACTTAACTTGAAGTGATCGGAGAGCCGTGAGGTTCGATGCAAGTTTTTCTACGATTTAAACAGTCAAATGCACCGCTCGTGCGTATGCCCGCTCCTCGCCACACGAGAGAGAGGCATCATGACGTTTGTCGTTCTCTCACTCTATACGCTTCTCTTTCTGGCGGCGAGTAGAGGGCATATGCGCCAGGGGTGTATTTGACTGTTTAAATCTTTGAAAAACATGAATCGAAACTCACGGCTCGCCAATTATAGAAAAAAAAGTCAAGTAGTAGTAGTGTTTTTCTATACAATTTTTGTCTAAAACTTCGTGGTTTCAGCCCTTAATATATTTTTTACAACCCCTGTAATTCAATTCTTACTTTTTAAATACAGATGCTTGATGTACATCTTAAAAGTAATTTCTGGTCAAAAATTCAGTATTGGAGTACAAATGGACAGTTATAAGTCCCCTTTATTGGACTAAAATGGAAGACAATCTGATAGTTTCGTTTACCTTGTAAATTGCGTCGAAAATATTTTAAAAAAGGTGTAAAAGACCAGCTTTCCTAAATAAGTCATTTTTGACATAATTAATAATCATGCATTATGGTGGAATTATCCGATGATCGCATTAGTGCATGATTATCATGTAATCTTGCTTTGATTGGTTTAAATCAACAATTAAAACTTGTCATTTCATTGTTGAAATCTTTATTTTGACAGATGAATGAAAATCCCAAACAAAGGAATATTGAGAAAAACCGATGCCCAAGGAAACACTACTTCCACATCCAGATTTTGTATCCAAGTCTTATGCGCACTAAATCCCAACGTAATATTTTATTCTCTTTAATAATATAGTGAGGGTGGAAGAGAGGGTGGCTAATGTAAAAAAAATTAGAAGTCCTTGGTTGTAGTATACACACTAAACCCCAATTTAATTTTTTATTCCCTTAAACACTAGGGTGGGGGTGGAAATGTAGGTGATAGAGGGGGTATCTAATGCCAAAATAAATTTTAGAGGCCCTTGGTTCAAATCCCAATTTAATTTTTTACTCCCTTTAATAGGGTGGGCGTGGCAATGGGGGTGGTAGAGGGGGTAGCTAACGCCAAAAAATTTTTTTTAGACGTTTCGTTCTTGTATACACACTAAATCACATTTTAGTTATTTTTACCCCCTTTAATAATAGGGTGAGGGTGGCAATGAGGGTGGTAGAGGGGGTAACGAGCTAACGCCAAAAAATTTTTTTTAGACGTTTCGTCCTTGCATACACTAAATCATATCTTAATTTTTTTTACCCCCTTTAGAAAATTTTTTAGACGTTCCGTTTTTGTATATACACTAAATCACATTTTAATTTTTTTCATAATAGTGTGGGGGATGGTATTGGGGATCATGGGTGCATCTAGAGCACTCTGGGGACTTAGAGAGAGAGTATTTGACAACCACAACCTTGCTTTGTCAACGAAAATGGCTGTCTACAGAGCAGTTGTCATTCCAACACTGCTATATGGATGTGAAAGCTGGGTCACTTACCGTCGTCATGTGAAAGAATTAGAAAGTTTTCAGCAAAGACATCTCAGAAGTATGATGAAAATCCGTTGATTCCATCACATATCAAACGTGGAAGTACTCAGGAGAGCAAACAGCCTTCCAATTGAGGTGCTTATTTCAAGAGCACGCCTAAGATGGGCAGGTCACGTTCATCGTATGCATGATAACCGCCTTCCTAAATGTACACTTTATGGTGAATTGCTAAGCGGTACAAGAAGGCGTGGCGGTCAACGAAAGAGGTTCAAAGACGCTCTCCATGAAAATCTAAAATCCTGCGGTATTGCAGACGAGCAATGGGAACAACTTGCAGCGGACAGAACCGAATGGCGAGGGGTTGTGGCCAGCTATCAAGGAAATGTTGCTGCAAGAAGGCCGAATCCAAGACCTAACCAGGTCTATGTTTGTCCTGACTGCGGTCGACATGTGCTCTCCCGAATTGGCCTCTATAGCCATAGTCGTGTGCACCGTAGATGAATGGGAATTACAATAGACTACACCTTTTACTTGTTTTTTATTGTACACAATCTATCGACTGTAACATTTTTATACTCGGACTCGAGTAACGGCTAATAATAATAACTTCAATAAAAAAATATATTTTTGCGTTACTATACTTCCAGTGGACGTGGTAGTAATTATGAAATTAAATAAAAAGTCTAATCACGTACCGGTTTGAATAGAAATTAATTTGTGCCTTTTTCTCTCTCCAGACGAATTGAAAATTAAACACATTCTTGTATATCAAAAACAGTGTCACTATTTCTTGTTTTAGAACAAGTAGAAATATTTTCATTTACATTGTTACTCATTTGACAAGCAAAGGACATATTTTGTCCATTAGTATATGATTTCCTACAAGCCACGTTATATTTCACTTTAAAAGAATCGTTTAAAATAAATAACTTATTCTCTAAAATATATTTGCCAAAATTGTCCCTTCTCATTTCCAGTCCTTTTTTGTAGGTTTTTTCACAACCAGTTTGTCATTATCGTTCAATAACTGTCCACATAATAAACACTAGAAATATTTTCTTTTCTGTAGCTCGAAATAAATACTAAAAAATCACCGCTAATCAGCCAGACAATACACAACCGACGACGTTTATTCTGCAATATTGGGAACCAAAAAGCAGAGTATTTGCCGGGCCGCGCTAGGTGTGCTTTACCTCGTTACCGACAAGCACATCTCGCGCGCGAATAATAATAATTTTAAATTACGATAAATACAAAACTATTTGCCACAGAAGCTTGATTTATGTTTTAAAAACTTCTCCGATATTTTTTCTTTAATTCATACGCAGATACCATGGCAAAATTCCTTTAAATAAAAAAGTTTTTCGATTCATGGAAAAATCATTACCAGGTAAACGAAACTATCATTGTCTTTTATTTTTCTAATAAAAAAAATTTTTATATAAATTTTTAGACTATCACCTGCGCTTATTTGTCTGCTTTCAAACTAAAAAAAAGTTCATTAAAATATGTCATACGATTTCGAAGATATGGCGAAATGAATAATAAAAAGTACGTTTTCTTAATTTTCACAAATTTTACACATTTTTTTATTTAAAAAAATCGGTACCGTTAAAAAAGTCGTAAATGGCTTTTCGGATGTCCAGTGACCTATCTAATGATGTCATGAAGGTTTCATCTGGTTATACCCCAAAAAAATGATTTTCAAGAAGGAATCGTCTTCTTAACTTTTTACTGCACTATAGAGTTGAACAGGTTACATCTAAGAACTTTAATCGGCCTATATACTGCAGCTTAGATCATCACCTACACAGACTTGGACTGGTGGAAAACGATTCATGAAACGACAAGGCATGTTCTGTGCACTTGTCTCGCTGCAGAAGGAACCCGGTTCGCACTTAAAAATGTTTTCTTAGAATATTTTCTTAACCGCCTCTTAAGTTACCGAGGTAACCCCCTGGAAGATCACAAGGATCTTGTGTTAGGTAAAGAGAGACGAGGCCCTACAGTTTATTGTGGACCTCAAACCACTCCTGGGGCAATTTTTTTAAAGAAAAATTGTTTCGCCTTCCGGGTATCGAACCCACTTTGCTAGGCAACTCAGATTTCTAGCCAGACGCTTTAACACACTGAGCTACCGCCCCCTTTATTTCACAAAGGCCAGCTATTGCTAGAAGACTTGGAGTATTACTCACCCAATAAGGCTACCAGCTTTATCAAAAAGCTGAACTTTTGGGTCTAATATAATTATAATTGAGTTACAATAAACCCAATGGTCGCAGTGGAGGGTCCAATATAGACCAGCTCACATTTCAATCTAACCTAACCTTATCATCTGCCGCAGCTGAGACTTGTACTCAGAATAGGTAACAGCGGTTAGTAGTGGTGTCTCTCACAAACCCGCGATTAGCCCGCTGCTACTGCCCCGGCAGTACTAAACATCCACACCTGACCAGGATTCGAACTCGGGTCCTCGCGACTACGAGCCTAATAGTTGATATGCATAATTTTAGTGAAACTGGTTGAAAGTTACGTTGACACTATTTTGTATCAATGAAATCAAATAAAATATGCAATAATTTGTACTGATTAGTATGTGGGTGAGTTGCGGTGATGTTGAAAGACTAACGACTATTTGTGTTTTTACTTCTTTATTGATAGAGCGTCAGCTCGATGTTAACACAGTGAGTTTTGGAGTTGAACTGTACTTTATCTTGGGAACATGTATACTGAAAAATGTTTTGGCAAATAGGTACCTAGTACAATAAATTGGAAAAACCGGGTCAGGTATACTACGTAATTAGAGATAATCCCAAAAGGATGATTGTTAAGTAGGTATTAGTCTGGATGCATAATTACAAAGGACAGGGGAAAGTTCCGACTAAGAAATAAGGTAAGGAAGGTACTTAAATACCGAGAAGATTATATACAATATTTACAGATATTTACATAGTAATAAATAATTTAAATCATGAAATAAAAATATACGAATGTATGAGTCAACGTAAACCAAATAATATGTCTAACATAAGAGTAGTGGAAGACATTAGTCCCCACAGTACCCCCCTGCTAATGATTTACGTAATTAACATCCTCCTTGAAGACGATCAGGAAAATGGACGTGTCTGCCGGATCGTGTTATCCTTGTCGAGTTTGGATCCGGGTCTGCGGTGCGTGGTGAGTCCAAGTTGGGAGTCGAACGTTGCTTTGCGTCGCTCAGAGAGTTCCTGTTTTCGCTGTTATCTCGTACGATAGATGCATGATCAGCCATGACGTAAGCTGGTTTGAGTCTGTCAACCGAAACTGTTACATCACGACCATTGATGTTGATGACGAATGTTTTATCTGATCGACGAACAACCGTGTAGGGTCCGTCATAGGGTTGTTGTAGAGGCCGCTTGGGACTGTCGCGACGTACAAAAACTTGATCCGTGGTGGCAAGATCTTTAAAAACGAAGGTTTTCTTCGTGCCGTGGCGGGTGCCACCGCTAGGCCTGAGGCTTCGTAGGTGTTGGCGAAGCTCCTTGACAAATACTGCCGTGTTGTCAGGGTCGTCATTGGTGTGAAGGATGCCTAGGAATTCTCCAGGAAGACGAAGAGTCTGGCCGTATACCAGATCAGCTGCTGTCGTTTGAAGATCTTCTTTCCAGGCTGCTCGTATCCCTAGCAGTACAGTTGATAGCGCTTCAGTCCACCGGATGTTCTGGTGGCACATGATGGCTGCTTTTAATTGACGGTGTAGTCGTTCGACCATTCCATTGGCTGAGGAGTGATAGGCCGTTGTCCTTAAATGAGTCGTACCTAACAAACGATTCAGGTGTTTGAAAAGGTGTGACTCAAACTGTCTACCTTGATCGGTAGTAACTCGTAGAGGAGTGCCAAATCGTGAGACCCAGTTGTCGTAAAACACTCGTGCTACTGTTGATGCTTCTTGGTCTTGCATTGGTACGGCTTCTGGCCAACGAGTAAATCGATCCACCATGGTTAGACAATACCTAAAACCTTCGGATGGTGGCATGATGACGATGTCCACATGTACGTGCTCGAACCGTGAGGATGGTAATGTAAATTTTCCTGTAGGTGCGGAGACGTGTCGTGAAATTTTGGAACGTTGGCATTGGATACCGCTGTGGGCCCAATCTCTACAATCTTTCCTCACCGAAGGCCATACGTAACGCTGAGTTACGCTCTTGACCGTGGCTTTCACTCCAGGGTGTGAGAGATCGTGGATGGTGTTGAACGCCGCCTTCCTGAAGTCCTTAGTAATGAAGTGGCGAGCTGTTCTCGTGGATACATCGCAGAAAATCGACACTTTAATTCCAGGGATTTGCACTAGTTTAAGTTGTAGCGACGAATCCTTTTTTAAATATTCCTCTAGCTCTTTGTCATCTTGTTGAGCAGCAGCGAGCGCCTCAAAGTCAATCGTATTTTCGAGCACCTCAATACGTGACAGGGCATCGGCAACGATATTATCCTCTCCGGAGATGTGGCGGATATCAGTGGTAAACTGGCTTATAAAGTCCAAATGACGGAATTGTCGTGGTGAACTTTGATGATCTTTTTTGTGAAAAGCGAAGGTGATGGGCTTATGATCAGTGTAGATTGTAAAGGACCGTCCCTCCACCATGTGTCTGAAATGCTTAACTGCGAGGTATATTGCGAGAAGTTCGCGGTCGTAGGCTCCATACTTGGCTTCCGCGGGACTCAATTTTTTAGAAAAGAAATCCAGCGGTTGCCATCCGTTGTCTACCCGTTGTTGAAGTGATGCTCCTGCGGTGAAGTCAGAGGCATCAGAAAAAATGGCTAGTTGTGCATTAATCTGTGGGTGTGCTAAGAGCGTTGCTTGTGCTAGGCTCTCCTTGGTATCTTCGAAAGCCTTGATAGCTTCTGTAGTCCAATTCACCGGCGTCTTGCCCTTAACGTTGCCTTGGAGGAGACTATTCAGCGGCGCCTGTACCTCTGCGACCTTAGGTAGAAGCCTCCTGAAGAAATTACACATACCTAAGAACCGCCGTAGTTTCTTGACGGTGTCGGGTCGTGGAAAAGCGCGAATGGTGTCGACTTTTTCCGGGAGCGGTCGAGTACCTGCGGCTGGAACTATATAACCGAGAAATCTCACCTCAGACTGGCCGAAAATACACTTTGCTAGGCTAATGACCACTCCATACTTCTGAAGGCGCTGAAATATTGTCTCGAGGTGTTGAAGATGTTCTTCGATTGACGTTGATGCAATGAGAATGTCGTCGATGTAGGCGTAACAAAAATCGAGGCCGTGGAGACCTTCATCGATGAAGCGTTGAAACGTTTGGGCTGCATTTCGAAGACCGAAAGTCATATACGTAAATTCGAAAAGGCCAAACGGTGTTGTGATGGCCGTCTTTGGAACGTCTTCTTCAGCGACTGGGATTTGATTAAAGGCAAAGGTGATGACCAGGGACTCTGTGAAGGACGGGCAATACCAAGCTGCACCATGGCATCGAATTCCTTCTTGGCAGCTTTAAATTTATCCGGCGCAAGTCTTCGCGGGCGTTGCGCGACGGGAGGTCCTGGCGTTGTGACGATGTGGTGTTTTGTGGAATGGCAGACGGTTGTTGGTGCACCATTTGGCCTTGTAACTTCTGGATATTTCTGGAGTAGTTCGTGAAACAACGACGAACCAGAGATTGTCTTGATGCCGAGAAATTCACACTCAGTTACCTCTCCATTGGAGGTAAGGTGAGTGCGCAAATCCAGAAGACGCTGATTTTTAATGTCCACTAGTAGTTCATAATGTGCCAGGAAATCCGCGCCAATTATAGGTTTGCCAACGTCGGCAACGACGAACCTCCAGGCAAAGTCACGCCTTAAACCGAGGTTGAGGGTCATTGCGAGTGTTCCGTATGTTGAGATGGTGGTACCATTCGCCGCTGAAAGTTCATAGGCGGACTTAGCACGCGGTCCTGGTAAATTCGAACGTGGAAAGACACACAAATCGGCTCCAGTGTCAATTAGGAACTTGATATTTGTTGATCTGTCGGTGACAAATAATCGGCACGATGTTGTTGGACAGATGTCGTTGGCCGACATTAACGACTGCCCGCTGCGTTTCCCGGGGCTTCAGCGACGTATTTGCAGGGCTTATCACACTTATTAGCACTGCTGCCATATCGCCAATGATACCAGCAAATTCCACTGTCTCCTCTCTTGCGGTTTCGGGATTGGGAACGTGCGCGAGATTGGTGGCGTGAGTTTGACCTCGATCGATTATACGGCTGTGAAACTTGGTTGATTTCCATTGATGCGAATTTTTGTACTAACTCTGCTACGGTGCGCTCCAGGGCGTTAATCCTAGCTTCGCACGCCGCCCCCGGTGTAAGGTTCGCTACTGTTGTTTCAGAGATCCTGCCAACTGGGCCATAGGCTTCGATCACCGAATCAGCGATCTCTGATGTCTTGTCAAGGGTTAGGTCCTTGTGTGCTGCTAATAATGCTTGAATGTACGTCGGCAAGCGTCTTAACCAAAGAGTTTGTAAAACTTCCTCCGGAAAACCACTCCCGGCTAGCACCCGGAGGTGGCGGAGGAACTGGCTAGGTTTTCTGTCTCCTAAAGGTTCATTCTCGAGGAGTCGGCGTGTGTTCTCTTCCCTCGACGTGCCCATACGCTTAATTAACACTTCTTTTAAAAGTTTGTAAGTTTTCTCACCTTTAGGTTTGACAAGCACATCACGAATTTCCAAAGCATATTTCGCATCCAACGCACTCAGGGCATGGTGAAACTTTGTGCTGTCCTGGGTTATCCCTGCTGCCTCAAAGCTACTCTCCAGCAGTAAGAACCATAGCTCCAGATCCTGGGGCATGAACGGCGGCACTTTGACGGAGACTCGGTCTACCAAGTGAGAATCACTATTGGTACTGCTTTCTCCCATCATCTTTGCGATTCGCGAACTGATGGCACTGAGTTCTGGCTTAAAAGGTTAATGTCACACACAATACTGCAGTCACTTGAATGTCGCTATCACTGTGTTATTAAAGTTTTTCTTTGTAAAACGTTGTTGCTGAAGTATTTACTAATACTGCACAAAACACTCACGATTCACAGGGTATTACGTTGATCACGTCGGGGTCACCAATTTGTGGGTGAGTTGCGGTGATGTTGAAAGACTAACAACTATTTGTGTTTTTACTTCTTTATTGATAGAGCGTCAGCTCGATGTTAACACAGTGAGTTTTGGAGTTGAACTGTACTTTATCTTGGTAACATGTATACTGAAAAATGTTTTGGCAAATAGGTACCTAGTACAATAAATTGGAAAAACCGGGTCAGGTATACTACGTAATTAGAGATAATCCCAAAAGGATGATTGTTAAGTAGGTATTAGTCTGGATGCATAATTACAAAGGACAGGGGAAAGTTCCGACTAAGAAATAAGGTAAGGAAGGTACTTAAATACCGAGAAGATTATATACAATATTTACAGATATTTACATAGTAATAAATAATTTAAATCATGAAATAAAAATATACGAATGTATGAGTCAACGTAAACCAAATAATATGTCTAACATAAGAGTAGTGGAAGACATTAGTCCCCACAAGTATATTATTATTATTATTTTGTGTTATTGCTTTGTTTCTATTTTCTCTTATTTTGTATATTTTACTACACGCATGCCCTGTAATTAGAATATGAATTAAATTTAGCTGGTAATTAAATAACAATAATAAATACAATGAAAAAGCAAATTTACATTCACTAAATCTATGATTTGATAATGATATAAATTTAAATAAAAAACATCTAATCGTAAGCATCTAAAATTCAATTTAACTTACACAAAAAACAGAGAAATATTGCGTGCAATATGAATTAAGTCGAATTGTTCCGGGTATTCTGTTAATATAACTTACTCGGTATCTCTATGTATATACCAAAATCCAGGGAGTTTTTACATGAATGATGAAAATCCTCCAGCAGATGATAACGTATCTACCCTTTCTGTAGTACATATTACGTTGTTTACTCGTGCATGGAAGGTTTAAGGTAATGATAGCAGAATGAATTTCTCTTGTACCAGCTGCAAGCTGTACTGGGAAACAATGAGCAATGTTATAGGATAATTGTCCCTAACGACCGCAATGGATTAACAAGAAATTATGGGGCACCAACTCAAGGAAGGGTAACTCTCAAGCCATAAAGTTAATAAAAATATACGCTAGTATTAAAATGACGGTGCATTTTTAACAATATCTTAATACGCAGTTCATTCGGTTTTGGAATTGTAAACATTTCAACATTAGAACCAATTTTGTTTTTTAATTATAAAGCCGAACGCAAGTGTAAACTACAAAGTATGTAAAGCAATTTAAAATAAATTTCGTTGTTCAAAAAACTATTATTTACAGCGATCGGTAGATGTTTATCAATGTCAGTCAACCAGTAATCCAATGTCTCTGAGAAGGAAATACAGTGCATTAAATTGTGATTGTTTTCTGACTGACATGGATTTCTTGAAGAAACTTACTTTAAAAATCACTATCTTAGTATGTAAAATGTTCACTTATTCTAAAAAAATACATCAAACAACAGTACTTCGTCCGTTGATCGCGGAGTCATGTATTGTGTTATGTGTGACAATTGTGGTAGAAATATGAATAAATTAAATAAAAACTTGAATATGCAGAAACAATGTAGAGAAAAGTGCCAACTTTAAAATTTAATGTTAATGAAGGAATTTTGCCAATCGGACAAATATGTATCTATTAGCAATTAAAGCTGATGTGTAAATTTTTTTTATCAGTAATATTTGGCTAAAGAAAAAGTCTCATTAACCACATGAATAGAGCCACACAAACAATAATATAATAAAACCCTCACACTGTTACTATATTTTGTGAGATTGTTGTTAACTTCTTGTAAGGGGAAAATTATTACACAATCTTTTCGTTGATTTAACTTTATTAATGTACTAGCTGATCAGAACTAGATCAACAGTATATGTAGAGCTTTTTATATTAGTTTTTGAATGAATGATAGTTATCTGCTAGAAATCCAAAATATGAATCTTTCAATAATTGTTACAGTAAAAATAAAAGATGACATTTTTTAATTAATATGATGGTTCTGTTCATTAACAGACCAAACATCAGGGAGCCTAACACCTCCACAATAAATCCCCCAAACAGTTTTCGATGCATCGGAAAAAAATCCAATTTATAACGAGGGGTACAGCTGGGGTACTTTTTTCCATAGGGATTTTTGATAATCAGTACTCAAAGTCCTCAGATAACGTAGCTGAAATATTCATATTTACTTCAGAATTCTCTGCTGTCTTTTTAGAGCAATATATTTGCATCGACATTATGTAATTTATACACGAAATAACTAAACACATACCTAATGCACTCGATCTAGCACTAAAGCGAAGAAGTCAAGATATGAGTGATTTGGGTGAGTGGAGTATTTATTTGTTTATTTTATTTCGCTTTAAAAATAGTGCTTAATCTAGCGAGAAGTAGAGAGACTACACATTATTTTACGAGACAAGGCTGAAATAAAATTCTAATTATAAATCCTACTGGGTGATGGACGTATTAAATTACTTTATCACATATTTGCATTAAGGAATGTTGTTTAACATTGATTTTACTGTTAAGATTATGTATAATTTGAAGTGAGATGGAGATCTGGTGTTTACACACTATTAGTTTGTGTTTTTTAGAAAAAAGTCTTAGTTACAATGGACAGTAATTTTCTAATTTCTTTAAATTGGTGTATATTTAATTAGGTGCGATATGACAGGAGACAAGTTGCAAACACTGTTTTATAATGTTGGCATCTTTACGACCCTCGATATAAAACCAGAAATACTCTAAAGCAACAGAAAATTGTTTCCAGGAAAATTGAGTTATCGAAAGGTAATCTGATTTCGTAATGGTCTTTTATATTTCAATTTGGTTCAATAAATATTGACTAAAATAAAATGTAGGTATGGCATATAGATAGTTGAGCAAAATTGAATGGCAAATGATATTTATCCTTATTTAGGTGCCAAAACAATAAAGTAACATTTATTTTCGTCATTTTCTAATAAAATATGTATTTCCTTCATTTTTCATAATAATCCTATTGTACAGTAGACATATGTTTGATATGCTGCAATCAACTTAGCGAGCTCTGAAACATTGATTTTCTGACAATCTCTGAAAGTTTACTCATAAACATTGATTAAGTATAAGCCGTGGAACGCACCATATTTCAAAAGGTGTTTAAAAATGATCGTAATGATTTAATTATATTTGCTTTAAGAAAATTATCTTAAAAACATTGTGGAAAATAGCAAAAAGTAAACAATTTAACGAATTACGCTTCTACGTCTTCCTTTAAGAATTATTTCATACATCAGATAACGAGTTATTTTGATATAATTTATTAAAAAATAATATCAAAACAGTACACAGGGTGCTAGCCAAACAGGGTTGATAATAATCATGATTTAAAAAAAAATCGCTGATTTATTGTTAAAAACGTTTTTTTTTTTTATTATTTTAAATGTTAACGTTAATTTAAGTTCTTAACATTCCGCATTATATTTTCTTAATAAATAATAAAATATCTCTAAACGTAATTATGTTATAATAAATAAATAAATGTTTATTTGCCACTGATACATTATTTTGTAACATCTACTGGTTTATAATATAAACAAATATACACATTAGTCTCACATAAAGTAAACCTTGTTCGTGGGCCACTGTGTAACTTATTCATACTTATTGTTATTTTGCTGTGTTTACGTGTTCCAAATGTCTCATCTTTTTAATATATTTTCTAATAGCATGTCTTTCGATTCCTAACTAAAATAATACGTATAATTAGTACACCTAACTATTATCTCTGCTTAATTCCTGAGTCCATTAATAAACCTATATTTCTTTACGACATATAAAGCAAAAATAAATGATTCTTTCACTTTTTTTCTGTGTTTTATTATTTTTGTTCAATTAGCACATGCATTTCTGACCTTTCTTTCTCTAGCATGATCTGTTTTACTATCCTTTTAAAAATATTGTATGAAACTGAATTTCTAACGTGTAAAGGTAAGTAGTTAAAGAATGTAGGAGCCAGATATGTATAACATCTTTGACCAATACTTTTTGTCATTACTTTCGTTTTAACTGCATAATGCTTATACCTTGTTTCATAGATATGACAAACAGGCTCTAACTCTAATTATATTGCCTTGTAGTATAATTGTCGCAGGTCTAAAATTTGTGTCTCGCGGAAGAGATCGTTGGAGGGGTAAGTATTTTCCCTACCGAGCATTATTTTAAGAAACTTTTTTCTGTAATATTGGCAGTCGTTTAATGTGGTTGTAGTTAGTACTGCCCCATCCAATGATTCCATATCTGAGTTTAGATTCTATTAATCCGTAGTATATTGTTTTCAAAGATTTTATGTCGAGAAACGTTTTCATAAATTTAAATTTATATAAGCAATGCAAGATCACGGAGATCTAGAACCAAAGCTGACATTTCTATAGTCTATAAGGAGTTCGTTCAAACGGCCGGAGCCAATATAAAAAATGATCCAACTAAATTTTGGTCGTTTATAAACAATAAGAAAGGATCGTCTAATATCTCCAGTAAAATGTCATATAACGGGCGGCAACTTGATGATCCGATAGACATTATTAATGCATTCGCTGATTTCTTCTGCAAATCTTACGCGCCTAAATCTGATCTCACTGATACGTTGTTAGACGAAAAAGGATTTAATTCAACTATTCATTTACGGGAATTTGATGAAAATGAAGTAACAGCTGCCTTAAAGAAAATCAAACCTAAAATGACGACTGGCCCCGACGGAATACCCGCATTTTTATTGAAGGATTGCGCATATGCGTTAGCGTACCCATTAAAAATTCTCTTTAACTTGTGTTTAAGGAACTGTGAGATACCAAAATTGTGGAAACGATCAAAAGTTTGTCCTATATATAAGAAAGGTGATAAACTCGATATAAGTAACTTTCGGCCAATCCCAATTATTTGTAACTTTTGCAAAACCTTAGAAATTTTACTGCATGAATTCATATACCATTATGTCTCCAATAAACTATCGGTTTTTCAGCATGGTTTCATGAAAGGCCGTTCTACAGCGACGAACCTTATTTGTGTTACACAGTTTATTGCGGAAAGCATTAATTTGCAATCACAAACAGATATAATTTACACGGACTTCTCAAAGGCATTTGACCGACTTGACCATAACTTGATACTTCATAAGCTTTGTTCTTTTGGTTTGTCCGATTCTTTAATTACTCTTTTTAAATCATATTTACAAAACAGGACTCAATATGTTGTATCGAGTGGGTTTAAGTCTGTCGAATACTTGGCGACATCAGGAGTTCCTCAAGGATCCATACTCGGACCATTGCTGTTCAATATCTTTATCAATGATATTGTAGATGTCATTGATGTAAACTGCCTTATTTATGCCGATGACCTAAAGATATTTACTACTGTCGATACTTTCAATGACTGTCTTCGTCTTCAAAATAGCTTAGATAAGGTAAATGCCTGGTGTGAGCAAAATAAGTTGCCCTTAAACGCTGAAAAATGTAACGTCATGACTTTTACGACGAAAACCACACAGATAATTTTCGATTATAATCTTGACAATCTCAGTTTGAAACGTCCAGCGACCTTTCGAGATCTTGGCGTTATCTTTGATAGAAAACTTAGTTTTGCCGCACATTTGGATGCCATCGTCCTCGAAGCTAATAAGACTTACGGATTTATAGTGCGAAATTGTCGTGATTTCACAAATCCGGATACTATTAAATTACTCTACTTTACCTTCGTACGATCTAAACTCGAGTATGCTTCTCTTGTATGGGCACCTCATTACAGTACACACATCAATAATTTAGAATCGGTTCAACGTCGATTCCTAAAATATCTGAGCTGAAAGTCGAACGGTGTGTATCCACCTATCGGTTTTCCACAACCGGATTTGCTTGCTAAACACTCTGTGATTAGCCTTGAAAATAGGCGTAAATATTTTTCTTTAGCATTCCTCTTTAAACTGATACATAATAAAACTGATTGTCAAGAATTAACATCTAAATTAAATTTCATTGTTCCCAGAGCAACCTCTAGGGATAACTTAACTTTCTATCTCCCGACACCTCGTACGAACACACTTATGCATTCGCCCCTATATACAGCTTGTAATAATTGCAATAATTCTGGAAATGACCTAGATATTTTTAGTTGCAGTCTTAATGACCTAAAAACGCTTTATTTTAAGTAAATGATTTGTTTTTCTTTAATTTTATTTTTGCTCTTCTTTTGCACATTCACTTTTTTATAGCTATTTGTTTTGTTTAGATATTTATAGTTCCGTACCTATGTTACTTTATTTACATGCAAAAATATAATACACATTCTTTTCTCCTTCACTTGTATTAATTTTGAATTTACTTTTGCTATGTATGATTAATATGTTTATTCATTTTACTTTGTTATTCACTTATTTATTTCTATTTATATTTATAGTTCTATTTCTTTGCTTACCCTCCTGTTCTATAGTTGGGTTTAATTACCTGTAGAACAGTGTTTCTAAATAAATAAATAAATTATAAAATCGTTGAAATTATCCAAAACTTGTGTTTCGACGGTTTTGCAGTTTACATCTTTAATGAATGCATCCATTGTTTACTTTATATGTTACAGAGCATTAATTAATAGTGAAAACATGATAATACTAATAATAATATTAAAAATTTAAGCAATACTTAAAACTACCTCTTAGGGATTAAACCAGTTTAATATTACTTACTATTAACTACATCTAATTATTCTTTTTATTTAATTTCAGTTATGAGTTTTTGCCGCGTACCCCTTCCTGTGTATCTTACTGGGGTGTTTCTTTCCTCCTTACTTTCTTCTTTAGCTGATTTATCTTTTGATGTTCCTGCAACTATTCTTTCTCTTTTTCTCTTTGTTCTTTTTTGTTTTTTTACCTCTTGCTCCTGGCACTCTTTTTCACTACTCTCTATCTCTTCGCTCCCTCTTTCTAGTTTTTCTGTTGTATAAAGCTCACCGTCTATTTCTAGTTGGTTTCCTTTTATTTTTGCTTGTTGATTTTTCTCTTGCGATTTTTTGATGTTTTCTTAGTACCCCTTGCTCTTCTCTATATTCTAGACACAGATCACGTGTAACTGAAATGTTGCTTCATTTTAGCTTCCTCGTGTTTTTAAAGATAATAATTGTCTTTTTCAAATATGATATAAACTCTATTATTACTGAAGATTTAGTATTTTCTCCAATTCGATAAAGATTATTTATATCTTGTTCTACGAAGGTCCTGCCTAGCAGGTTATTCAGTATGTCAATAATTTCCTGTACCAAATTATTGCCAGCTGTTTCTATCCCAAATACGATTATGTTATTTCTGCGTCGTCTTCTTTCGAAATCTAGTTGTTTTTTCTGAATGGTCATTATTTCTTCTTGTGTACTACAAATTTTTCTTGCGATTCCTTCGATATTTGATTGGAGTTCTTTTTTAATGCTTTCCATTTGTGTTTCACTGGAGGCTACAAGCAGTTTATATAGTTCTGACATTGACAATATCTCCGTATCAGACATTCTTTTTCTTTCACTATAATTGTAATTAGAAGGTAATAAAAACCCAGCGACTGTTAAATTTTTTGCTTAATCAATCTTCATCTTCTCAATAGCCAATACAATACTGTTAAAATTGAAAATTAGCTTATAATTTGTTTTGACTTGGTTCTGCAAGTCAATACGTTGCCTGCAAGCTTATTGGAACTCGTTGAAATTTTCAAATCGGTCTACTATATAAAGAAAAGGAGACGATTTTCAACTTCATTTAATATTTAATATATGTCTAATCGAGGCAGGAAACAAGATAACGCTTGACAACACTTTGTCAAAGAAAAAGTTATGGGTATTTGGATGCCGTGCAATATGTAAAAAATATACTAAGGAAATTCAATTCTGCTAATTTCGATACTACAGTTCGTGGTGTGTGAGCTTCCTATAACCTAGCAGCAAAAAAAAATCCAGAGCTTGTCGATAGACTTAAGAACCACTGGAAAGTCTGAAAAAATCAGTCAAGTAAAAGTTACAACATTAATGAGCGCCAAGCCAAAATGAAAATTTCCAACGAAAAGCAAGTGGGAATTTAAATGGTAGTTGTTACAGTAGCACTATTTTAAGCTCCTTTGCTGTAAGAATATGTCAAGACAAAAAGAAAGAATTAGACGAACAGATAGTTAGAGCCATTTTTGCAATAACTTCTACTTGTTAGGTCCATTGAACATAGAGAAGTTCGGAAGGCGATTGACATATTAAGGCCAGGGTATGACCCGCCTTCTAGGATTTAGCTCTTTTAAATTAATGAAATATTTGAAGAGGAAAAATCAAAATATTTTGAAAATTGATAAGGTCAATCAGTTTGTATGTCTGTTGATTGTTGGTCAATTGTTCATAACGAATCGACAATGTGCAGTGTCTGAGATTAAGCGGACAGTAATTTCTTTTTTTTTTTTTAATTGTGATTAATTGATTACTAAGATATTACACGATACGTGAAATTCAGAGTGCAAAAACTGGCTTATACTTGTGGTACTGCTCTACACTGGGATGGCTTCTCGGTTGCAATCTGGACACTTAAATCGCACACACAATTGACAAAGCAAGAAAATGTTTGTATTAAAATTGGAGAATTTAAAAAATAATAAAACCAGAGCACGTGTAAGCAAAGCAACCGAGTTAAATACTATCCGCTTCTTTCTTATTTTTCAAGCCATACGCACAATTGAATGTCACGTGGTCTCGTGACATCAAAAACAAAACAAGAAAAGAATAAAACATTTAAAAATATGCTATAATCGGAATTTAACATAATAAATAAAGCTACACAAAAAACAAGGACGAAACGTGCAGTTTTAACTGTAAAAAATGGAAACGGTTTTCTTCTGGAACTTATAAATACACCAAGACATCCACATACTTGTGATTATCTTGCAAACTTGGCCGTCGATTATAAGTGCAAAAATGGGTATAATTGTAATTGTTTTGTCACAGATAATGCGGCAAACACAAACGAAATGAGAAAAAAAATTCCGTGGCCCTGGATTACCCCCATTGTAGATACCAGTGTTATATATATATACTGAATTTACTTTCCAAAGATTTACATAAAAATAAAATCACACTTGGTTCAAATTGTAAAATATTTTCACAATATACTCTTGCCAAGTGCTTGGTGCAAAAAGAAAGGAGGTAAGAAAATAAGTAATATTATCACAAGATATTCGATGGAATACAGTTTTCGACTGTCTTGAGGTTTATGTTACGTAATGGCTCAAGTTGTTTCAAGTCTGTGAAGAGCACAAAGATGGCATTGGTCAGTTGATATATCAAAAAGTGTCGAATATTAAAATTTTAAAAATGGCTTTTTAAAACTGGTAAAACCAATTTCTGTGGCACTTGACAGATTTTAGGAGAAAGATGCCAGTTTATTCATTGCAATTGAGGAATGGAAAAAATTAAGTCCCCCTTTTTATACTTTCGAAGATGAGGACAGAGATTCAAAGAAATGTCAGATATTTGAAGGACATATGATCAAGCTTTAACGCCATTTCACTTTTTGGCATATTTGCTGGATACTCTGAGAAATAAAAACGGATACCCACTGTCGAATGAAGAAAAAAGGCTGCTATATAGATATAGTTTAACCATTTAAATTAGTATTTTTCATTAAACGTTACAATACTAGTGTTTTGAAATTTGTAAGTCGCCGATACGATGTTACTTGCAGTGTATAACATCAGGAGACCGCAGCATCGATAGTGTCTTAGTCTGCTCTGCACTGATGAGAGCCAAAAGCTCGAAACCGGTCTGCAGATGACTCTGAACACTACCGATGCGGCGGAACTCTGTTTCAATAATGGGCACCTTCACCGGTATCTGCTGTAAATACTTTAATGCGTTTCTAGTGATTGGTAACTAAAATATCATTCAGAGCGCACATCCTAACAAAATGGTTAGGTTTCAAGAGGAATACAATGAAAACTGCATTTGTGCATTTTAACATCTATCGTTCCTCTAGTTGACTTTATTTGTCATATATATATATACACAAAGTGGCCCATAACTGTCTCCCGATATTTCTGCAGCTGAGCAAAAAAAAACAACTTGAAATGTGGTGTTCTGCAAGGCTCAATCTTTGGCCCTGTACTTTTTTCTTTGTTGATAACCTTAAAATGGTACAGTTTCTCTGTTCGCAGATGCTTTTTAAAGAATCAATGCCTGAATGTACAGTAATATTAAATAACATAAATTACTGGTTCTCTGCGAACTCATAATATAACATTTTATTCAAGTCACTATTACAAACAACAAGATATTAAGCTACAACAGGGAACAATTACTGTAGTAGATAATGTGAAATTCTTGGGGATGTATATTGATGAGAAGCATGGAGGGGTTACCTAGTGGAGCTCAATAAAAAGCATTGGAGCGTGATTTATCCTTTGTTATCAGGAAAAATAATATCGGGTTCAAAACACCGACAATAATATATTATAATCCATAGTTAGGTTTCCCGGTTCTCTTCCGCGTTGATAGTTATGAATACTCGACGTTTCGACCGTCTTGTCGTGGTCTTCTTCTGAAGCGAAGTGACCTCTGTTGGCCTGAGCTCCTCTATTTATATGTATCGTCAGCAGAGGTGGCTTTTGTTCACACGGTCAATGGACCGGAAGATTGATTTCCATGTTAATGGTAGCTGCAGTCCGGCGTCACGGTTGAGATTATTTGGATTTTTGTATATTTTTATGGCTTCTATGTATCTTCTGGACCAGTAGTGTCTCGTGCTCGCCAATCTTTTGGTCTCGTCAAAATCCAGTAGCCGATTACCTTAGAGTGTTTCGCAACTGCAGACTTAGTGATATTTTCCATCTTTGTGTGCCTAATATTAATACCGGGCTTAAGGAACATAACAGGCACACAAAGATGGAAAACATCGTCAGATCCGCGAAAGCATTAGAACCAAAAATAGTATATTATGCATATTTCCAGAGCATTTTACAATACGGTACTGAATTTTAGGGCGATTCCACTGGAGTCTATGGCTATTCCACTGGAGTGGCTTTAGACCAAACCGAGGCACATCGGATTTAATCTTCACACTTAAACAGCTTCAAGAAAAAGCACTCGAACATCAAGGAGAAACTCACATGGCCTTCATTGATTTAACCAAGGCGTTTGACTCGGTGGACAGGGAAGTGCTCTGGAAAATTATATTCCGCTTAGGTATCCCTAGAAAATTTGTGGAAGTATGTCGCAGTCTACATACAAACAACAACGCCCAGGTCATGAATAATAATGAGGCAACCGAACCTTTCCAAACCCTCACTGGAGTTAGACAGGGATGTGTCCTGGCACCCCTACTCTTTAATTTGTTTACCACTGCTCTAACAATTATTGTTGACAACAAACTGACAGTCAGAGGAATAGGTCTCAGATACCGTTTTGATGGTGGTCTCTTTAACATAGGGCGCTTTAGAGCTTTCACGAAGACACGCACACGATTCATTTGTGATCTCCAGTATGCGGATGACTGTGCACTTTTAGCCTCTACGCCGGAAGAGCTTCAAGAACTTTTAGATGTGTATGCCCAGAGCTATGATTCCTTGGGACTTAAAATCAACATTGGAAAGACTAAGATTATGTCAACTCCTCATCAAGTGAACCAAATAGACATTACGCTTAACGGAAATTCTCTTGAAGTGGTGGATCAGTTCAATTACTTAGGTTACGTTGTTAATGACAAAGCAAACATGGACAGCGAGATTCGCAATAGAATTAACGCTGCATCTAGAGCACTCTGGGGACTTAGAGAGAGAGTATTTGACAACCACGACCTTGCTTTGTCAACGAAAATGGCTGTCTACAGAGCAGTTGTCATTCCAACACTGCTATATGGATGTGAAAGCTGGGTCACTTACCGTCGTCATGTGAAAGAATTAGAACGTTTTCAGCAAAGACACCTCAGAAGTATGATGAAAATCCGTTGGTTCCATCACATATCAAACGTGGAAGTACTCAGGAGAGCAAACAGCCTTCCAATTGAGGTGCTTATTTCAAGAGCACGCCTAAGATGGGCAGGTCACGTTCATCGTATGCATGATAACCGCCTTCCTAAATGTACACTTTATGGTGAATTGCTAAGCGGTAGAAGAAGGCGTGGCGGTCAACGAAAGAGGTTCAAAGACGCTCTCCATGAAAATCTAAAATCCTGCGGTATTGCAGACGAGCAATGGGAACAACTTGCAGCGGACAGAACCGAATGAAGAGGGGTTGTGGCCAGCTATCAAGGAAATGTTGCTGCAAGAAGGCCGAATCCAAGACCTAACCAGGTCTATGTTTGTCCTGACTGCGGTCGACATGTGCTCTCCCGAATTGGCCTCTATAGCCATAGTCGTGTGCACCGTAGATGAATGGGAATTACAATAGACTACACCTTTTACTTGTTTTTTATTGTACACAATTTATCGACTGTAACATTTTTATACTCGGACTCGAGTAACGGCTAATAATAATATGCTTCATTTAGGATTTTAAAAATCTATTGGGAAAATGTGTCATTTGAGACTAATAGACTCGTGTAGAGAATATTTTAAAAACCTTCGAATAATGACCTTGGTTAATCTTTACATTTTTCGCGTTGCCACTCTCACATCGAAATAAAAATAAATTAATCAAACATTTAGATATTCATAAATATGAAACACAACAAAAGAGCACATTCTGTCTACCCACATATAATTATAATGTCACGAGAAAAAGCGTATTTTATAATGGGGTAAAAATATTTAATCACCTTCCATCGGATATTACAATGGCGGCGAGGGCAAATGTATTTAAGCAGTTAAGACACCACCTGATAAATAATGTGTTCTATTCAGTGATAGAAATTTTCAATTGTTCATATTGAGTAGTTATTTATAATTAATCAGGTAAAAACTTGTTTTTTAACCAAATATTGTGTATATTAACCAACACATGTATAGTGTTGATATATAATTTATTAATTTAAATTTATAAATGGCGAATGCGATGTACTTTTTTCCTTACGCATGTATGTTATATTTTTGAGGAAATAAAATTTACTTTACTTTCCTAATTCCTTTTTGGATATCCCTGTACAAAGCTTGTTAAAAAATAAAGCAGCACAAAAATATTGACTATGGAATTTGTCCTGAACTTTGACCATCAATTTGACACCAACACAACTACCGAACAATGATTGACATAAAATAAAATCAGCAATTTATTCCAACTTAAAATTTGAACACTTAGTTTCATGGTTGATATGTGGGGAGGCAACTTTGTTGCACAACACAGGACTGTTTTAAAAAAATGGACGTGTCTCATTTGTCACTTGCAGTGGAATTTATCTTGATAGGAAAGAGCTGTGAACAACACATGCGACTCGAGATTTATTAAAAATTGGACCTATCGATCAAAATGAAAGCATTATTCTCTTCTGTAAATGGATTTTAAAAACTGTTAGAGTTATAAATTCCTGTTCATAAAAGCGTACAACTAGAAATATATTCACGAGTTTGGTTTTTAGTACAGCTTGAGATGTAATTAAACTGCTTCAGTTGAGTTATATGTATTGCTGAATAATCGTAATATTGTTCAGTTTCATATATATTTCTGCATCGATTTCTAATAACTAAAACGTTTTCTCTATTTTCTTATAAGTGATATATTTATCTTTTAGAACTTTATTAAATATTTTTACTTGCGAATTAAAATAAAACCTACATAGTGTGTGACAATAAAAACCCCCAGGTGAAATATTTTGGAAACTACTAGAGATATTTGAGTTCTGTAAAAGCCCATTGCTAGAACATATAAATGGCTTTAGTTTTGCATATAAATAGATTTTTAATATATTAAGTGGTAGATGGTGCTGCGCTACAAATAATTTTTTGGACTCTTGAATTTTCCTCGTCGGTGTAGGAAAATAAATACAGAAATTTTACACTATGTCGACGTTTCGATTTATTTTCAAATCTTCTTCAGGACTGAAACGGACAGATACTGATTTTAACATACAAAATTATTAAAATATAAATAAACCTATAAAAATGTTTTAAATGTCTCGATATATAGCTGAATTAAAATTAAGATATAACGAAATTACGGACAGAAAGGCAAAACGAAAAAATAAAACTAAAAAACACACGTGAGTTTCCTTACCTAGTGTAAAATGTCCTAATCAAAAGACATGGTCCTTATCGTTAAATAATATAAATAAATAATCAGGAAAAGTATAAGGCACACGATGCCGTTTCGGAAATAATAGTTAATTAAATATAGAGCGGTACCTTATCAATACAGAACTCGGACGCGGACAAGAAACACTCCCATATTTATATCTAAAAACGAATGAAATTTTTTATTATATTATTAGATTAGACTTCTCAAAGGCCTTTGATCGTATTGATCATGGAATTTTAATTAATAAACTGAACAACTTGGGTTTCAGTGATATACTTGTTAATTTCTTTCAATTTTACCTACAAGACAGATTACAATATGTTCAGTATAATGGTTTTAAGTCCAACACGTATGTTGCAACATCTGGCGTACCTCAGGGATCGAATTTAGGTCCCCTCTTATTTTCTGTATTTATCAACGATTTATGCGATACACTGAATTGCAACAAACTTCTCTTTGCGGATGATCTGAAATTATTTAAGGAAATTAATACCATAGAGGATTGTGCGAGATTACAAGAACAAATAAATATCATTGAGGATTGGTGCCTAGTGAATAATTTAACGATGAACATTTCAAAATGTAAAATTATGACTTATACACGAAAGGTTAGTCCAATTGAATATTCATATAGTTTTAACAGCATCACTTTATCACGCTGTGAAAATATTAAAGATTTGGGTATACTGTTCGACTCCAGATTGGAATTCACAGGACATATTAATTCGATAGCTAAATCTGCGTTAAGATTACTGGGTTTTGTCATAAGAAATACAAGAGATTTTACTAATGCAGAAGCATTAAAAACGCTATATCTTTGTTTCGTCCGTTCTAAATTGGAGTATGGCTCAGTGATATGGAATCCTATCTATGAGATACACTCACAATGATTAGAATCTGTTCAACGGAAATTTCTAAAATACTTATCTTTCAAAATAGATCATCAGTACCCAGTACAGGGATATCCGAATAATTGAATGTTAATGAGATTTAATATGGATTCATTACAAAACAGAAGAATTATGTCAAGCTTAATGTATATCTACAAAATTATTAATAATACAATAGACTGCCCAGAACTCCTCTCCCAAATAAATTTTAGAATTCCACGTTTAGGCTCGCGTCAAACTTCCACCTTTGCACTACCGTCAAAACGAACAAATATTCTTGGTAAATCGCCTATTTATGCTATGATGGAAATGTATAACTCTCTTGGCAACCATTGTGACATGTTTAGTCTTTCCTCAGAGAATTATTCAAGAGGCGTAAAACTATCCATTAGAAATAGGCCGTAACTCTGTATTTTGTATTTTACAATTTGTACTTTGTATTTTGTATCTCGTATTTTGTACTTTGTATTTTTATTGTATATTTTGCAGTTTCTATTTATATTTTATATTATAATTTATATTTTATATTTTGTAATTTGTATCTTCGTAAAATTGTCCTGTAACTGGAGTATTCTGCTGGGCAATAAATTCTTTATTATTATTATTATTATTATAAATGATGCTTAAATTATCATAATCATAATAATTAACTTATTACATAAGTACATAGCAGTCTTTTTGATCTTCAATTTATAAATAGAAGTTTTAAATATTATGCTTTGCTTTACATTCATGAAATTAATACTTCTAGGATATTTTTTATTGGTGTATACCTGTTACATTTAAGGATTGTTCTCATCAATGACTTCATTCTGAAGTCATTGGTTCTCATAGATTTATTTTGCAATTTTTGCAGTTAGTCTATTTCGTTTTGGTTAAAATAAAAAGAATACTGGAGCAATATTCAATGCGTGGAGCTATTAATGTCTTGTATAATAAATATTCGCATGCTTATCGCTAAGCTGTTACCTATATTTCTCGTAAAATAAACCTTTTTTGACATTTTATTTCATATAAATCTTTTTTAAACTTTAAGTTCTCATTTATTATAATACCCAGATACTTAATTTCTTGACCTTGTTCATGCTTATATTTATCTGAATCTACAAAGGACCCCGCACAAAACCAATGGAAAAAAAACTGTTGGATTGGCTGAAATTTTGCAGAAAGATATTTTTCAGCATGCTGATCAAAAGTCTCATCGGACCCAAAATCCGGCTATGCATAGTTTGCGAGATATCAGGCCTCAAACTGAGCCGCACAAAACCAATTGAAAAAAAAATCCGTCGAATTGGCTGAAATTTTGCAGAAATATAGTTTTCAGCATGCTGATCAAAAGTCTCATTGGGCCCAAAATCCGACTATGCATAGTTTTCAAGATATCAGGCCTCAAAGTGGGCCGCACAAAACCAATAGAAAAAAAATGTCTGTCGAATTGGCTGAAATTTTGCACAAATATATTATTCCTCAGCATGCTGATCAAAAGTCTCATTGGGCCTAAAATCCGGCTATGCATAGTTTTCGCGATATCGGGCCTCGAAGCGGGCCTCTTAGAGTTCTCCGAAGAGGGACAACTAAATAACTCTCACAACAACATTTAATTTTAATAACATCACCGTACAAGTGAGGGTATACGAGGGTTTTTGGGGTCATTTAAACTACATTACCTATATTTTTCCCTATTATAATATATTTTGTTTTATTTAAGTTAAGACTTAAACTATTTTCCCTCAAACATTTATTTAATACCGCTAATTGCTTACTTATAGTTAGTTATATGCAGACGGTTAAGATTACTACCACTTATATACAATGTTGTATCATCCTCAAACATGGACATTTTTTAGGTACTTGCACACTTAACAATATTATTTATATAAAGAGTAAATAGAATAGGACCGAAAATGGTTCCCTGTAGCTCACTTGTTACTAAGTTTTATATTTAACTCTTTATGATCTGTTGCTTAGGTAACTTTTAAACCAACTTAAGACGTTATTTTTCAGCCCTATTCGCTCTAGCTTGGATATCAGCAACTCTCTACTTACCGTTAAAAATATCAAGACATAACTACGACCACTTGATTGCTTTCTAATCATTTAAACTATTCATTATATACATTCATAATAGCAGATTCACAGAAATAATGTATGCTAAACCCAGACTGATTCTGAATGATTACTTCATTGTTATAACAAAAATTAATAGGCTGGTATTTAACTGCCACTTCCATAATTTTTTCAAATATTAACACTGTATTTATTGGCCTATGGTCTTTTCATTTCGACGGATTTGAAACTTTTGGTACTGGAATAACGTAGGAAGTTTTCCATCAACCATGGAAGACATCACATGTATTTACTAGATAAAGAAAACGATCTCCTATTACTTCAAATACATCTTTGACAATTTTGATACCAATCATATATCTGTAGTCTCCTTCGCTGAATAAATAATCTAACTTCTTCATTATTATTATATAAGATTTTTCAAAAGTACTTATGTTTTCAGCACCTCTCGGAAGATAGTTGTTATTTAATGGATCTAATTATAGTGTCTATACTTTCAGTAAAGTACAGGTTAAATTTTTCGGCAATAACATTTTCTTCTTTTTCTAGAGTACCATCAAAAAATATATTATCACATATTTTCTCACATTGTCAAGCAATATTTTTTAAAGTTCTTTCCATAGCTCGGCACCTTTTTTATTTCTAATTACAGTTTTATAAAATTCCTCTTTACTTTTCATTACCATACCTGTAACGACCGTAATAACACATAAGGATGCGTTTTTTGACATTTATCGCATGCAATCTCAAATATTCCACTTTCATATTCAACGATCTTGGAGTTTCGGTGCCAAACTTATCTACCAACGAACGTTAAATTTCATAGCCGAAGCCAATACACAGACGCAAACGACAGACGAGACGGTCAATGTCATCTGTCAATCGATAACCGAACAGCAATTTCTTCTGGTTATTAGTTTATGTACGAAGATTTCCAAGGATACAGGTACCTTATTGATAAAGTTGCAACTATAAATAAGAGATCTATTTGTATTTTGTTTTTTGTATTGAATCATAGATCTCGAAAGTGTGTCGTAACATGTTTTAGATATTTTCAAAATTATGAAAAGCATTGAACGTAGGCAGAAGAAAACTTCGCACATTCTCGTACAATGTCATCTCAGTTAAGAGACATAAGTACTGAAATACTATGGTATATTAAAATTTTTGGAACTTTTAAATCTTATCAGATTCTGTATAATTACATCCTTCGCGACCAGTTGGTTAGATCTTTATCATGTACCTCTCTTTTGTGTATTTAAACGATGATCAGGTAAATGTAAAATTCCCTAATCCGCTAGTAGACGAATTTCATTAATCCTTCTTATGTTAATATTTGTAGGTAAGTTCCTTTAAATTAGATCAGAGAATCCTTTTAAGTAAACAGTTGAAAATACTGTTACATTCTCTTTTATGTTCATTCTCCCGTGAAACGGTTGAAAATGACACGCTGAGTGTCGAAACTGCAGTAACATTAGTTACAATAAGATTGGGGTAAAAAAGTAAAAATGCAGTATATGTTTCTCTCATAACTGCACTAAGTTCCTTCAAGCAAATGTTTCTCGTTTATTTAAGTTTCACAAGTGTCAGCAACCCATGCTCCCAGTATAGTCCGGACGGTAACCTGCACTAATCTCACCATGCATTTTATGCTCAAGCGTTGAAAATTGGTACACTTGTTCGTTAGACACTACCCTTCGATATAAGGAATGTTGCCACAGTCGGGGCCTCCGCGGGGGCCCTGTTATAGCATGGTTGCCTACCTTCAAGGCCAAATCACCATTTTCGCTTGTCTTGGAGCTGAAAAGTGTTGCAGAGGGCTGAATTTTGATACACATGTGGCATTTGAGATGTTTAAGGCCACAAGCAAGTGTTCCAGGGCCCACGACACTTTTTTTAAAACACGGGCGGGGACAATGCATAAAATGACGTTATTTTCCCAACAAGTTTACTCTACTGCATTTTTTCGAGTGAGGTCTCGTTTAATATGTTTTCGGGGTCACTGATTTCAAAAATCATGTTTTGAGTACGCGCGGTCGATAAATACTGCGCTGCGACTGTCTAGCCGTGTAATTTTATAAGCGCGATTCGAATTTTCGCGTGCGAGAATCGTCTTTCCGCGGGCCTGAAACCCACCCGCCGCACGGCTCCGGCCCGCACGGTAGGCCGGCCGAGTTCGAGCGCAACAATGGGTATCGCAGCGCAACTGTTGTACTCCTTCCAAGCAGGCGCTGACTCGCCTGACGTTTCCCTTGTAGAAGCAGTTTGCAACCAGTTGCGACAAGTTAATTCTGTGAAAGCGTTTCATGCGAATATCGTGCTGTGCACTTTGTGTTAAAGTGAAGTTTAGTTACGTATGGTGCAGTTTGCATCGACTTTTCGGTAAGTTTTGTTTGGCAACATTAGTTATAATAGTATATTAGTTAAATTGCAATTGTTATCCCTGCAATTTTTATAGGTATCTTTTGAGAATGTTGAAAAAATTTAAACTTTGTAGCGCTTAATTGGTGGAGAATGATAATTCGAAGATGATTAATGGGAACTGTGTCTACTATGGCAAATATGGTTGTCAAATTTGAGGAAGCTTTATGTAATGATGAGAAACTAGACCAATACCACAACCACCACAATTGAAATAAGGCAGAGCAAATGCATTTCCTAATTCACAAGAAATCAAATTTTCCAGCATGATGACAACAAGATGGCACTGTTTCACCTGCTTGCTACGAGCATTGCCGATTTGAATCACCCAGGAAAAAGATTTTTGCTACTTTGGAAGAGAATGTCATTAAAAGCCCGCGCGATGCTCATTGTTCCTCTCTGGCACCATGCAACCACGAGGAAGCGATTTGTTTATCTGGCAGACGCTGCGACTAATTGTGGAAAAATTATGATAAGGACATGTGGTACGGGTGTACTGGTGCTTGCGGTTTTTTTTTTGTATGCAACACTTACTTAAACTCAAGGAGTCACCACATATAGTCTATATTTTACTCGTTGTAGAACATGGTTGGTAAGATGTATTAATTTTCTTCCTAGGTACTGAAAAATCTCAGTCCATAATAGGATTTCACGCATACTGTATCTTTTTTCCGTGGAATTGGAAAGCTCACGGCTATTAATGCCTGACTACAGTATCCTGGAGCTACAGAAGCATTTGCAGCCCTGCAGATTGGAGATGTTGAAAAAGAAATGGATACTCTGGAAAAATTTGTCGTTTTAACGTACAGCAGGTAATTTAAATGTACCAATAAGGAGCAATTTTAAAAACTACATATTATAAATCACATCAAGTAAAAAACTGTTCTATTTTTCCATAACCGTATTTTGTGACACTGTGAACGAATGCCGGAGAGTGCTATTTTCGAGTAGCCTGTTTAAGGCATTAATTTTCGATTTTCCATATTCCACCTTTCAGTACTTTACGACACACGAACTGGCAACTTAAAGCATAGCGAACACTCCGCTAACAGTAATGCCGAACTGAATAAAAGTGAAGATTACGGCGAGCTCGTGGCAGGCTTGTTGAAAGTTCTGCTCGTGCTTGGGTCACTATTTCTACAGAACTTTAGGAGGGCCCATTCACCAATTATGTCGCAAAATTCTAATATCTTTAACTTGCGTGGAGTGTATTATACTAATTTAATGCTGATTGATTAGCAATCGTATTTTTTTTACTTAATGTTATTTACAAACAATTAAACTTCAATCAAAATCAATAAAGAATAAGACTAAATATGTTTATAACCATTCAAACTGTTATTATTCGATAATGGAATAAAATAAACTTTTAAGTACTTAGCAAGAAATATTCCTAACTTTGTTACTTTGTATTAAACAGTATGTATGGACACTACCAATTTATAGCTTGTGTTAACCTTAAATTATTTTCAAATAAACTATGTTCCTATTAAAATTTTATGGAAAATTTTAGAAAATACATTAGCCTTAATATTTGATATCAGGATCATGTTCGTGCCGAGTTCTTGGTTTTATTACTACCCTTGGTATGTATCGTAGCAAATTTAACGACGAGAGTTGTAAACATTATATGCCGTCTGTCCCGTGATAAAAAGGAAATCGGTATATTTCTTTTATCCATAGATAACTTGAATAATGACTATAGATGGAGTTAAAGATTTCATTGTAATTTATTTTGTCTAAAAATAGTTGTTCTAGTTTTATTTTGTAATCACATCGTATCTAACACTAAAATTAATGTTTATAAAATTGGTAGTGCTATATCAATTATTAACTTTTTTAGTTCTCCCCATAATGAGATGCACAATGTATATAACTTTACACCAAAACGAAATATAGTGTAATCTACATTGATCAGTTACACGACAATTACAAAGAAATACATGGAAAACAAATTGTGTAAGTTATTTTGTCATTGAAACCACTAGAGGCAATAGAAAATATGAGGAGGGGTTAAAAATTTCTATTCAAAATTTTACGGGGAATTTAGCGTGAAAGATAAAATTTTTTGAGGGTACATTTTCATTTTTTATAATCAATTTTGGCGGAAAACTATGTGTTTTCCGTGTATTTGCCCTAAATCGGCTCTTTAGCGATTCGGTGGCAAAAAAGTTTAATTACCATGTACTCACATGTACATGGGACCGCCTTGCCTGGACGTGTGAATATATAAAAGCTACATTATTATTCAAAGTTGTTGCGATTCAAGCATTTTTAAGCTCTAGAAGAGCGCCCGAAATTACCATTGTGATAATTTAAAATACGTAAATGGACAGGCAAGCAAAAGCCCACCATAGAAATTAAATAAACACTACAGAAATTAGACAACCGCCAATTTCAAAAGTCAGTGGCTTGTGCGGAAGGAGGTGAAAAAACGCGGACATACAACCATTTCCTCCGACAGTGCCGGAGCCGAGATTCGAACTCGTCGCCTTAACCAATACGGCTATCCGCCAGACCTATTCATAAACATATAATTTTACATTGAATCTTTTTGTGTAATCGTTTGCTATAAACTAAATATTGGATGGTAGTTGGAGACATTGTCTTTGTCGTTCCATTCCTCACCATGTGTGTTATACGGGCCATACTAATCTTATACACATTTCTTGAGAGTTCGTTAAAACATTTTTTAAAAGAACAATATATATTTTTGAACTACAAATATAATCTATTTCTTGGGTTTCAAAATTCCCTTTCGACATCCAATTTGACAGCAGTTAAGCAAAAGAAACAGTAAGTATAAATTTTATATTTTTCGTCTGAATCGGTCACTTCGAACCCATCAGGTGAACATTTTAATATTCACCTTAGGGAGGGTAGTAAAAGTCCTTCAGACGTGTTAAGATGGATCGTTCACAATATACAGGATGCTGTTCGGAGCACATAAAAAAACTAATCCGGTCTTTTTTTTTTAAATAAAGTATGCTTCTAATTGGACGAAAAGAGTGTATATTTGTAAAAAAAAATTATCCCAATATGTGCAGCTATTTTGAGAATATGGTCGTATAAATTATTAGTCTAGAATCATAAAACACACCCCTTATCTCGAAAACCATTCGCTTTCAAAGGTAAGTATGGGGGTGTTTTGAATTAAGCAAAGTGTGCTCTATTTTCCATTTCACTATGTTTAGATTTGGGACACCCTGTATATTTAATTTTTTTAAATGCTTATTAAATTCACTTTTAAGGCTCGATCAACTTTAATTTAAGAGTGAACAATGTGATGTATTTTCAGATATGATTACTAAAACTAGAAAAAATCAGGAAAATTATAAAAAGTTATAATTTTGCAACTCAAATTGTTAATTTCAATCTTTAGGAAACCAAATATCTCGTAGAGATCTTACTCTAAATTTTTATCACAAATATTCTAAAACAAAACGGTAACTACTTCAATTATTTCCAAGTGTACATATACCACCCAAATTTACGATGAAAGCGAAGACTTATAAAATATTTGAGTACAATAGTGGAAAAGTTCACAACGAAATAATCTAACCGGCAAAAATGTAATGTGTAGATAGAGAAAAAGCAGTGCAATAGAGCAGTGGCCTAGCGCTTGGGTTTAGTAATTGTGTGTATGTCTGTGATGGTCCATTTAGACCAGATGTCGCAATAACCGCAACTTCATTACGAACTTCTTTACAATTTCCGCCTAGAGTATGGACTCACCCTTTCTTTCTCCCATCCGCACTATATTAAACATAATGGGTAACCGCTCTTAACAACCCAAACTAGTTGTATTATTGTTATTGATAAGTAACAACCAATTTTAATCGAATTTTTAATTTATATATTAATATGTTGCTAAATCACTCTAGTCATTTATTAAAAACGTTTTAACACAGTTTAGTAACTTTTATATATTTTTTTATTTATATTTCTACACAGGGTGTCGGAGATATAAAGAAATATACTGTAAACATGCTTAGTTGAATGAAGTAGTTCCTTGCCGTGGTCGTTGAATTTGACTTGACGTTTCGCTGATCATCCTATCAGATTCTTCAGAAAGATTTAAAAGACTGAATTTGTTGTTACGCTCCTCGTTACCTAGGCGCCGCTTCGTTTCGCTGGTCATTCGTCGTACTTGATTCGCTTCGCTGCTCATTCATCGTGTTTGGTTGACCGTGCCTTACTACGGTGTTGGTACTTGGCAATGCCAATCTCTACGTGTTACTAAGTCGATACCCATCATCTCTGTTAAACTTGTTCCTGTTTTTCATAATTTCCATTGATTCACTAATGATTTGCGAATAATAGCGCGTATTCCTGTTTAATATATTAACGTTCTCTCCGTCCTGTTTGTCCGATGTAGCTTTTACCACATGTGCACTTTAACTGATAAACACCTTTTGTAGGCAAGACTAGTAGCCGCGTAAAGAACTCCGGACACTTCGTAGAAATTTTGGAAAACTTGGGAACAACGAGTAGTGATGCCATGGTTAGTTTTGACATCGAACTTTGTTCACCAATATACCAATCGAGGAAACAGTTAACCTGATACGCCAGCAACTTGTACCTAAACGATTAAGAGAAGACATACCTGATCTGGGCCCATTGTGCCTGTCTACAACATATTTTCTGTGGAATGGAGACTTCTACGAGCAGAAGCAAGAAGCAGCCACTTTCACCTGTGATAGCTAACCTATTCCTGGAAGCTTTCGAAGAACAAGCTATACGCTGCAGTGAGAATAAACCAAAGTGCTGGCTACGCTATGCAGAGGAAACGTTCATCATATGGCCAGATAGAGAATTATCTTTATCTATTTTCTTCGACCATTTGAATAAACAGCATCCAAGTATCAAATTTACAATAGAGACCAAGAAAGATGGAGCTTTACCTTTTTTAGATGTATTAGTGAAAAGGTCACACAATGGCAAGCTGGCCCACTGCGTCTACAGAAAGAAAACACATACCGATCGTTACCTACATATGACATATCACCGCCATCCACAATAGAAGAGAGCGTTAACCAGAACATTGGTCCACAGAACCAATACAATATGCGACGATGATAACAAACCCGAGGAAAATGTCCAATAAACTTTAGAGAAGAACGGATACAGTCAAAGCAATATACAAGGAATGGTAAATAACCAGATAAGAAAAACAGAAGAAGATCAGCAACAACCAACAACGTATGTATGCCTACCCTACGTGGTGGGAGTCACAGACAGGCTGAAGAAGATTTTATCCAAATAGAAAGTAGGTGTACGTTTTCGAAAGGTGAAGAAAATACAGCAGGTGCTTCCCACGATCAAAGACCCTGTCCCCAAACTGTTAACAAAAGGTGTACCAGTTGAAGTGCACATGTAATAAGAGCTACAGTGGACAAATAGGACGGAGTAGCCAGTACAGAATCAAAGAACATCAGAGGAGTCAAGTTCGACGATCATGGCAAGACCCGGAAAAAACTACTTCATTGAACAACGGCCGTGAAAACCTTCATTCTACGAGTTCAAAATAACCCCAAACTTACCCTCTTCGTCTCTATATTTATTCTATGGTTACAATTTATCATATTTTGTCATGATAGCTATGATCTTTATAAATAACCGTTATTTCGGAATATATAATTAGTAGAAAGACACCTGTACCTATCTTCGTACCTGTCTAAGAATCTGAGGCCAAAATTATTTCCATTACATGCAATATAACAGGATATGTTTGTTGAATAATGTAAATAAAAGGTTAAAACTTATCTCTGATGGGGTATTATTCTTTCTTTTCTTTTCTCACTAAACTATTATTTATTACATTTTAAAAAACGTTGCCCAGATTTTTAGTTCATTCACTTAATTGACCAGTATTTTTTTTTTATTTCCAATAAGAAATGTTTTTATCTGAAATTTTTTCTATGAATAAGTAACCATTTAAACGGGATCTAATTTGAATACCATTACAGCACTGTGGGTACTATGCAGAACTCACTAAAATACGTGTTTTCCCTACAAGGGCACATAGTAACATATATTTTTATGAATAGGTAGAAGTAAGTTTTAGAAGATATACGGCTAGCTTAAGTTTAAGAAAACTTACAAAACTGAAAATAAAGATTTTTTCGACAGAAAGAGAAGTATTACACATCGTCCAACATAATTCATCCGTAATTTGATAAAAAGTTTCCTAACAAATCGGAAGCAGTTCATTATTATAAATATTAGTATAAATAATAGTCTGGCCGATAGCCGCGTTGGTTACGCCGCGAGGTGGCAATCGCGATTAATCACACGGGTATTGCGCCACCGGGTTCTAATCCCGGCTCTGGCACTGTCGGAGGAAATGGTTGTATGTCCGCGTTTTTTCAATGTGTAGCCCCCTTCCTCATAAGCCCCTGGCTTATGGAATTGGTGGTTGTCTAATTTCTGTGGTGGTTATTTATTATTTAAAAAAATGTATTAGCAATATACAGAATGTTAGATACGAAGTTACACAAGGCACAGGCAGTTAAATTACTTATATAAATATAAAATTATATCATCCTCCTAATATGGCTTTAGAGAGGGGCTATCCACAATAGATGCGATGCATGCTTTAGTAATAGTAATATAGTCGTTGATATGTATTGAAACGGTGGATTATCTCCTAAAGTTAGACAGTTAGTGAAAAATGTTAAGATACAAAAGTTTTAAAATTTTTAGAAATCTATTATATAAAGAAAGTTTAAGTATACAGGATGTAATAGGTTTTAAAAAATCCTAAAACTTTTGTGTCTTAACATTTTTCGCTAGATATCTTACATTAGGAGATAATCGAACATTTCCATACAAACATATTAGCGACCCTGTATATCTGGGCTTATATAAGGGTCAAAAGTCGTTGGCATTATTTCTGGATTTGACAAAGGCTTATGACACGGTATTGCATGAAAAATTGGTGTACAAATTAGAGTTTTACTTAATCAGAAGTTTATGTGTACAATTTATCAGGGACTATTTAACCAACAGACAGTAAGTAGTAACTATTAGGAAAGCCAAAAAGATATTCGCCAACAAACATCTATACAGATTTTAAAATATTAGAAATACAAGGATTATTTATTATAAATGAAATAACTTATGTACAAAAATATCCACAAGTCTCAGATAAAACAAATTATAAGCATCAAACGAGAACAAAAATTAATGAAAACTTCGAAACACCACAACCAAAGAAAACTTCCTATATTAAAATCATAGACTACATAACAACTTACCATATGAAAGTTAACATCAAAAGCATAATGAATTTAACATATTTTAGGTATTTTATGCCACACATACATTTTGTTCTCCTCTCTTTTCATCATTTACAATATATTTTAGTTTTTACTCTGTATAAGTCACTTGCTCAATCAGTTATTTATAAAGACAAGTAATTTATTAAATATGGCATAAGAAAAACTTCTCACATTTAGGTGCCTTATTCTTATAATAGATAGATAGATAGATAGATTTATTTTCATGTGAGACAAATTACAAAGATTGTATACACTCGTCAGAAAGAAAAATAAATGAACTATTATAGTAACTTAAAAATTTAAAACATAAATACAAGGTACGAATACATTACAAAATTGAACGTATTTATGTATTTCCAAAAAACTGACAATAAATTTATTATTACTATTATTATTTATCTATTAATGAATTTTTGCTCATGACTCTAACGAGCTCATATAATTACCCATTTATTTATACTTATATTATAACTAATTATTATATTTCCCTGCTAAGCGTTATAAATAAATAACTATTCTCTTCTATGCAAGGACAAGTTTGGCTTCATTTTGAACTCGGCTAAATGTGCTCTACTTTCTACTTACACTGAGTCGTATTAAATCTGGGACAACCTGTACCGTCTCAAGTCTCGTACGAAATCATTTTATAAAAATCATTATTTCCAGTTTTGTTATTACTTCATTATTATTCTTGCCGTTCTTATATTTTCATGTTGACTTTTCGTTTATATTAATTTAGTGGTTCAAGCACCAAGTAAATTCAAACAAGCATTAAAGGTTGAAGAACTAGCAGCAAAGGCGGCTTGAGGACCTCAATTCTTTGATAAGGGCTATTGAGGATCATGATTTTGGTTATGAGAATATAAGTGCTTTTATATCTTTATGAAAACGGCCTTTTCAGAATTTAATTTTAGAGGTAATGTTATATATCTGAACCCATGGATAAATGATATCGTTTTAATTAAAACTTTAAAAATATTTATGTAATATGTTGCCATAACAAGGCTCGCGTTAATGTTGCTGGAATAAAAATTATTGTAAATTTCTTGTCAAAATGCAGAGGCTTTTTTAATGCTACTAGTAATTGAGCTCCTATTTAACTCGAAATTTTGCAAATTATAAACATATTTCTACAATAGGACAATGTTGAACTGGAAGTAAAATTAATTAAGAAAATGAAGGCTGTCTAGATGGCCATTATTGAAACTGATTCGTTAACTTTCAGTTCGATATTGTCGAAGAAAAATTGAGCATTAGATGGGGAAGTTGCAAAGTGTTTGAACACGTGAGAGTTTCTCGATGCTCAAGTGTGGAGGCTTTAACCACATAGCAAGTAATTGTGATAAGTGTGGAATGTAAAAAGTGTATTGGTGACCATAGAGACGAATACTGTAATTCTGCTGAACGTAAGTGCAGAAATGGCTTAGTGGCAAATGAAGGTAACCCTGAACTTAACCTAAATTATAACCATCATACATTGTACAGTAAACGAAGGAAATGGCAGGAAAAGTTTTGGATAGTTTGGGATATTTCGACCCATTATGTAAAAACATACTCTGATCACGGGAAAAATACATGTCGCAACATGTTCTTATGTATACATATACAGGGTGCGACAATAGTGCGTCGGACCTCGATATCTCGAGTTCTATGATAGCAAAAATTTTTTTAAAAAATTGCAAGTAAACTAGATAACGAAGTCTATAACTGGAAATTATTTTCGAACATACAGGGCGAGCTAAGACGAAATTACAGGACCAAGTGCCTTCTTTAAATGGAATGCTATGTATATCAGTACATTTTTAAAGCCTCTTTCTAGGTTCCATTGATTCCTATATTAGCATTGAATATCTCCCAACCACTTGGATGTAATGAATTTGTTTGCTGCAATAGTGCAATCTGCAGATGAATATTAAAAAATCACCACAGTCACAATTATGGGTTGTAAGAAAAACTTATGTGAATACCAGTTACGAGACATCTAATTAATGTTTTTGAATCATTTTCAGTTCCTAAAAATGTACAAGGTGGTGAAAAATTATTTTTCAATGAAGAACATTTTAATAATAACAGTCTTTATTTATAACAGTCTTTATTTATCATATAAATAAGTTTACAGATAAGAATAATAGCACGGTGGCGACGTTCGATTGCTCGCTCTTCCACGCAACCACCACACAAATATAAGCTACAGAAAATATTATAATAACAGCAAAACAAAAAGAGAGTAAAGTATATAGTTTTTTTTAAGAACAACCATCAATATATTAAATCGTAAATAACTAATTATTACTAGTACAGTTTGCACATTTCATAATGCACTCACCATGTGCGAGATACAATTAAGTCGGGGCGTTTCGAGATGACGTAATGAATTTTTTTACCTGCTTTCTAAATGAAAAGATACTTGAAGCGTCCTTTATGTTGCGAGGTATTTTATTAAAAATTTTGACAGCATTATAGGAGAAGGCTTTCTGAAATTGAGCAGAGTTGTGTCTCGGAACTGAATACATGTTGCGGTGACGAGTAGGACGGCCATGAACTTCAACACATTTAACCAGTTTGTTACATAAATACGCAGGAGTTTTAAATGTGTCAATTTTATAAACCAAACAAGACATGTGTAGTTGATATCGCTCATTTAAAATAAACCATTTGGACTCTAATAATTTCTCGGTTATTCTGTCAAATCTCCTTAAACCAAAGCAATACCTGAGACAATTGTTCTGTATTTTTTGCAAAGTATACTTATCTGACTGAAGCAAGCATGGCCAAAAAACTGTGTCAGAGTAGTTCAAAAGAGAAAGAATGAGAGAATCGCACAATCTTATTTTGACTGCCATACTAAGTGATTCTTTGTGAATATAGAGTAGTTTTAATTTGCCATAAGATTTTTGCACCAAGTGGTTAACATGAGTCTGAAATTTCATGTCAACATCCAGATAAACACCGAGATTTTTACACACCATTGTAGGTTCAATTATTTTATTATTTACAATTATACGGAAGTCGGGATGGGCAGTTATTGCTTGTCTTTGCTTACCGAAGACCAAGACTTCAGTTTTTGTTTCATTTAATATAAGTTTATGAGCGCTATATACTTCTGACAGAGATTGTAAATCAAAATTAATTTTATCGACAGCAGTACCTATATTACTATTATATGGGAATGAATAAAAGATCTGCGTGTCGTCCGCATATTGATGAATTTGGCAACTTGACAGAAATGAAGAAAAATCCGCTGTATATAGTGAAAATAACAACGGTCCTAACACGCTTCCCTGGGGGACACCTCTATTAATGATTCTAAAATCTGAGCTTCGACCACAGCACAGTACTCGCTGGCGCCGATTACTTAGATAATTGTGGAAAAATAACTGGGGGATTTTACCAAGGCCAAAGTATTTAAGTTTTTTAAGTAGAATTTGATGATCCAAATTGTCAAACGCCTCGCTCAAATCTAATAGAATCAAACAAGTATTCAGGTTGCTATCAATAGATCTTAATATATTGTCAGTAACATCCAGCAGAGTAGTAGTTGTGCTGTGGTTAGCCCTAAATCCTGACTGATGCGGTGGTAACAATTTTTGTACCTCAAGGTAAACATTAAGTTGCTCATATATTATTTTCTCTAAAACCATGGGAAAGAGCCGGTAAGATACTAATGAGTCTATAATGAGCTAGTTCTGACGGATGTGAATTTTTTGGGATTGGACAAATATTGGCATCTTTCCAGGCGTCCGGAAATTCACCCGAGGTGAGACATTTGTTGACAATAAAAGTAAAATATTCAGATAACTGCGGAAAAAATAAATCTAAAATTTTTACACTCAATCCATCTGCACCAGCAGCAGAAGGTTTTAATGACCTTAATATTAAGTTAACTTTGTCCTGATTTACTGCGGTAAACTCAAATGTGTCATTAACACGGCTATGTAATTGATCATATCTATTTTAAATTGAATTTTCTCAATTTTTTCAAATGGAACATATTACCAACAACCGAAGCATTAGCGTTTTGTTGGTAATATGCGATTATTACACTTAACGCGCCAGGCTTGTCACTTGTAATTCAGCGCTCGGCGCGGCACATAGCCCGGAGAGTAGCTGTTGATTGCAGTCTGGTTACATTCTTTATAGTAAAATAAGGATTTTATAGAGGAGCTTGCGACTTAAATATTATGTTTTAATATTTCCGCCCTCTAGAAGCACACTTGAACTATATATATTATATATAAGAACATGTTGCGACATTAAACATAACATTTTTAGTCGCAAACTCCTCTATAAAGTCCTTATTTTACTATAAGGAACGTAACCAGACTGCAACCAACAGCTACTCTCCGGGCTATGTGCCCCGCCGAGCGCTGGATTACAAGTTACAAGTCTGGCGCGTTAAGTGTAATAATTGCATATTACCATCAAAACGCTAATGCTTCGATTACAACAAACACCAGCCGAAAGACTGATCCTACTTAATGGAGCTCTCTTGCCAGCCGTCACACACCACTTGTAGACTGCAGTTTCGAGCTGTTGGCTCTCGTCAGTGCAAGGTAGGCATGTGACGACCAGCACGAGGATCCTTTGACCACTTGGTACATCCCGGTATTTTTACAATAGCGACATGTAAAATAGTCAGCAGGCGCCATCTAGCGGTCCAGTGTCTGTTGCAATCGAAAAATAAATAGCCTGACTGGGCTTAGCATAGTTCAAATATATATAAATTTAGAAACTTAATAAGGGGAAAACAGATTAAGCAATTAGAAAATATAAATAATAATCCTTTAATTGACAGGACTGTCATTAATATGTCAAAAAGACTATTGTCCATTTCAGACAGGCTTGTCCTATCAAAAGGTTTAAATTTTGCAATAAACCCGAAAACTGTTCTAAAATTTGATATAGTAGCGGCAATAGAAAAAACGGCTCAAAATTTACCAACAGATAATGGTAATGAATATCGCATACGGGCAAAAATTGCTTTAGAGAAGCAATACAAAATTAAAGATAATTTAACTCCAGAAGAAAAGTTATCGATAAATTCTTTAAAACGCGATGAAAGTATAAAAATATTGCCAGCAGACAAAGGTAATGCCACAGTCATTATAGATAAAGATATATATAACACAAAAATCATGACTCTTGTAAATGAGGGACACTACTCAAAACTAAACAAAGATCCAACAAAATCAATAGAGAGCAAAATTTACAGAACTTTGTTTAAATACAAACATGAATTTAATGATTTTGAACGAAGGAAACTTACACCACATCATAGTAAGCCTCCTCATTTTTATGGCTTACCAAAGATATATAAACAAAATATTCCTTTAAGACCAATTGTTAGTTCTATTAATTCACCATGTCATAATTTGGCAAAATTTTACTTAAAATTATTGATCCATTATCTGGAAATACCGATTCACATATTAAAAATAGTAAACATTTTATAGAAAAAAAATATGAAAACGATATTTATGAATCACACCTGATGGTTAGTTTTGATGTAGTTAGTCTTTTTACCAATGTTCCGGTAGATGAAACCTTAAAAATAGTTAAAGGCAGGTTGCTAAATGATAATATTTTGGAAACTAGAACTAAATTAAGTGTAAATAGCATAATGGAACTCTTAACACTGTGTATAAAAACAACCTATTTTCAATTGAACAATGAATTCTATCAGAAGGATTTTGGTATGGCTATGGGGTCTGCATTATCACCAATTTTAAGCAACATATTTATGGAGAACTTTGAGAACACACATGTTCAAAATTGTATAAACAAACCGGTTGTCTGGTGGAGATATGTTGACGACATCTTTGCAATTTTGCCTCATGGTGTCGATTTACTAGACAGTTTTTTAGAAAATATAAATAGTAAGGAACCGTCTATTAAATTCACATTAGAAGTAGAAAGTACGAATGAACTACCGTTTTTAGATGTTTTAATTAGAAGCCTAAATAATACAATTGAAACAAGCGTTTATAGAAAACCAACACATACTAATAGATATCTAAATTTAAACTCAAATCAGTCAATAAATGTTAAAAGGGGTGTTGTAAAATGTTTATACGATAGGGCCAAAATAATTTCATCTAATAATGAAATATTAAATAACGAGAAAAAATGTATCTAGTACAAAATCAATATCCTGAAGCCTTTGTTGATAGAGTTTTCATAAATGTTGAAAATAGGGACAATCAGGTACGACAAAAACGTGAACGTCATTATACAGCAATAATTCCTTAACCGATAAACCGGGAGCAGAATTCAAAAAACTGTATTTACAATATCCCGTGCGAATGTGATAAATGTTATGTGGGTGAGTCATCCAGACCTTTCAGTGTGAGGTTGGATGAGCACAAGAATTACATTAGAAAGAATGAAATTCAAAAATCAAAGATTTCTGAACATGCTTCGGAAAACGGACATAGAATAAACTGGGACCCGGAAAAATTTTAACAAAAGAAACAGATACAAAAAAAAAATTAAAGAATCAGCAATAATCTTATTAAGTGAAGATAAGTGCGTATCGAATTGTTCTGTAGATATTTGTACAACCTGGCTACCAATGTTAAAAGAAGAACTTAACAAACTCAACATTATCTAAAAGAAAATATCATCAGTTCTATGTTCTGTGTAAGTAGTAAGTATCTATGGAAATAACATAAACAGAATCTTAAAGTTGTGTATTTGACATACACAGCAAAATAAGAGTTCTTCCAAAAAAATCTTTGAAAACGGAAAGAGATTACTTTCCGAAACGTCAGCAAAATACGTGTTTATTCCGATTTATATTATTTGCAAAACATAACCTCTGACTTTTCCTTTGGCGTAAACGTCACGGGCGCAGTGGCTTTTTTCCAATAATTCTATTATTTTTTAGATTCGGTGATTTGTTTTGAAGAGGATAATAATACATGTGGTAGAAAACCCAAATAATAGGAAAGAATAAATATAATATATTTTTAAGATAAATAGAAATAAAACCTTACAATTAGAAGTAAACTTAAAGATGTAGTATTATTTTGTATTATTTCAAGCAGAAATGAATATAGTTGTAGATAATTTTGACTATAGAATTAGCGATATTAATCAGAAATATGATTTATTCTTGACGAAGTTGAAAAAAATTGTGGATGAATTCATACCTAAAAAGGAAGTTATGGCACATAAGAGAGACAAAGAATGGTTTAATGATATATAAAGTTCATGGAGCCATAAAGCAAAGAGACCGGAGTTATAAAATATATAAAACAACAAATAATCAAAATGATTGGAAGATTTATAAGTTGAAACGAAACAAGGTAGTAGACGTTATAAGAACGGGGAATAGTAGGTACTTTGAAGATAAGATTGATCTTTCTAGGGGCAACTCAAAAATGATGTGGAAATCTCTAAAAAATATATCTTATAAAGATAAGGAGGTTGTGAGTGAGATGATGTCTGGTAATGAGTTATTAGATGATATGAATGCTATAGTAAAAAGGTTTAATGAATTTTATATAAATAGTGAGAGAAATAGTCAATGGTATATCTAGAAATAGTAAACAATATCAATAAAGGCATAATCATAGCAAATTATCTAGTTTCAAATATTGCAAAAAAACGAGCTTAAAAATATAATTCTTTCATTAGGAAGCAAAAGTAGTCCAGATAACATTGCTATGTTTATTTACAAAGATTTTTTCCACATATTGGCTGATCCTCTTCTAAATATTATTAATACCTCGCTACAAATTGGTATTGTTCCTGATGCATTGATAGTCTCAACCATTGTTGTATTGACAAAAGTTGCTAAAACCGTTGAAGCTGAAGAATTTCGCCCAATAAATACGCTTTCAGCATTTGAAAAAATTTCGGAAACAGTTGTATATGTACAAATCTTATAATTTGTGAAGGTAAACAAATTACTTCCAATCGGGTTTCAGAGAAGGATATAGCTGTGGAGGCGATTTACAGTATGTTATTAACGAATGAAAAAAAGCAAGTCATATAGGCAAAGTAACTGGTATTTTCTTGGATCTTAAGAGAGCTTTTGTAACCGTAGATAGAAACAGATTGTTAGATTGAAACGATATGGGCTTGAGGGAGTGGTACATATGTGATAAGTAACTATTTGAGTGATAGAATGCAAAAGCATGATGGGTATGTATCTAGCACAAAGAGTATAAATGTTGGAATACCGCAAGGAAGTATTTTAAGTCCACTTTAATTTATTTTATATATTAACGACATTGCAACTTTGTTTAATAACTGCAGTTATTACTTACTTGCAGATGATGCAGTTATTTATATAACGGGGGAGTCGAATGAATGATGTCTTGAAAGAAGTGAGTGACTGGTTAGAAGTAAATATATTGATCTAAAACAAAAGGTATGATTGTAGGAAAAAAGAAATTTAAAGATAAAATAAGACAGGATTCTTTAGAATTTAGAGTTTGTGCTGACGCAATTCAGGTTGTTAATGAAATTAAATCCTCAGGGGTAATCACAGATGATAATCTTAAATTTAGTAGTCATATTAATTATGTGTGTAACAAAATAGCTAAAAAAATGGTGTATTAAAAAGAGTCGGCTGGTATCTGTCTACTACAAGTAGAAAATTGGTATATAATATTATTATATGGCCCCATATTAAATATTGTAGCACTGATCTGTATCTTGCAATCGACGGTGACTTGGATCGTTGGGAAAAGTTTCAAAATAGGGCCATGAGGGTTATATTGAGATGTAGTATTTATGTTAGAGTGAATGATATGCTAAAAGTTTTAGGGTGGATGAATGTACGAAATTATGTTGAATTCAATGTACTGGTTTTCATACATAAAATAAAAATTAATGTAGTACCTCCTTATTTGCAAGACAATGTGCAAATATTTGATGATTTGCATGACAAGAGGTAGAAATAATTTCGTGCTGCAACGTGTAAATACAACATCTGCCCAAAGATCAATCTTCGTCAAAGGACTAAACACATACAACAACCTTAGTAAGGAAGCCAAGAAGGCTCGTAACATAACTTCTCTCAATAGATTAATTAAAAATGTGTATATACAATAGATTAATGAGAAACTGTGTTAGTTATTTTATGTGTAGATTAGAATATGTAAATTTATTTTTCTTTTTTGGTATTGTTTTGTAAAATGTATTGTGTATAGCAAAGTTCTAAATAAAGGATTATTATTAATATTATATTTGTACATAACAGAATAACTAATTTTGAAAGAAATTGTGTACAGTAAACGCAACATGAGATTTGTTTTGTTTGTAAGAAGATTTACAGTTCTGTTTGATCCGTGTATCATAGATATATTTACCAATACAGCAGTGAGCGTAATAGTATATGAAAACAGTAACGCCAACACAACATAAAAAATTAAATTTCATGTATGAATTATGACGGCTACGATTGCTTTTCAACTGAAATATTACATAAGATCTACAGTATATGTGATTTCTGTAGATATTGGAATATTATCATTTCAATAACTCTTCGCTGCGGATTTGAAAAATATATTTATTCTTATATTTACTTGTTATTTTTCCTACTACGATAAATATTTGCAAAAGTAAACCATGCGTAAAAAAAATAGCGCTCCAGTGGGAGCAACAACTTTGTGAGAATGTAAATTTAAACTTGAGGGATTGTCGGTGCAGGGTTTTCACCCACTGATGACAAGTTCCCGCAACAGTTAAAATAAAAGTGTTTTTATTTACCTATTTTTTCCTACCTTATTTTGTAAATATGTTTGTGATAACATGTAAACTATAGACCAACATGTTTCTTAATATAATATATTTGAAATATGTACAGAGTTGCTCATTATAAAGTATTCACCAATTACCACCGTTTTGTTGCCTACAGAAAAAAAAAAGTTATAATAAAACTTCTGTGGTTATGACTGAATTTTGTTAAAATGCTATCAAAAGTATAGTAGCGTGCAAATTTCAGGGGATACAAAAAATAATATATTTTTTAAATGGGACACACTGTATATTATTAAATTTTTGGAGTGATACTTTTTTCCTGATTTCAAATATGTATCATATGTTACCCCTACCATATACCGTTCTTGAGTTATTAAACGTCGAATATCTTAATCAAACTAGTTCAAAATATTGTTATATGCTGCCCTCTAGTAGTAGTAATTGTTGGGGGAGGCCTAGTGCCTGGCAAGTAGGCCACAAATGGGCCCTTTTTACCTACCCCTGACGTCCCCTCAACCATTCACTTCTACTCGGCCTCCTACTCCCTCTTGAAACCTTCCTGATCTTCCAATGAAGGTCAGGACATGTTTCCATTCGAGAGAGTCCATTTCCTCTTTTGGGAGCGTTGTGGCGCCGAAGAGTTCATACCTCAGGCGCCCGAACGCATCACATTGTCCCAAGAAGTGAAACGATGTTTCTTCATCACTTCCGCATCTTGGGCAGGTGGGATCTACCTCAACCCCTATCAGTGATAGGTGTCTTCTAAGCCTGCAGTGACCAGTTAGGACTCCGACCAATTGGTTCAGAGTCCTCCGGCTTCTACCTAGCAACCAGGCCGCCCTTGACTTGTTCGGCCCCGTTACGAAGTCTCGAGCCTGTCTGCAGCCGTTGCTCAGCTTCCAATGTTCCCTCAATGTTGCTTGTGCCCACTCATTAAGTGCCGTAGCGACATGTTTCCTTGTAATTCCCAACATGGGCTCCGGGCCAAGACAGGCCTCCCTGGCCCCGGGCCTAGCCAATTCATCGGCTCTCTCGTTTCCTGGGACCCCGGTATGTCCCGGAACCAATATCAGGCTCACTTCCTTGTGCCTGGCAAGTTCCTCTAGAGCATCTCCGCACTCTTGGACGAGGGGGGACCTCATCCTGGGAGAGCAGACCGCCCGAAGTGCTGCCTGGCTGTCTGAACAGATACAAATATTTTGTTCCGTACCGTTCCTCGTTTCTTCCTTATATGCCACTATTAGGATGGCATATACCTCTGCCTGAAAGACAGTAGTGTACGATCCTAGAGCAAAGCTCTCCTGTACTTCCCTGCCCTGCTACCATAGAGTCAAATAAAAGTTTTGATATGTGGAGGAATAATAAAAAATACCTGAAACAAAAATTTGCTTTGGCAATACTTAGAAATATATGTGCACCTTCAATATAATAATTTGTATTATGAATGCAGTGATTGCGCAAAAGACACTAAGTGAAAAAAATTTAACCATAGGCGGTTATAGAAAATGTATATACCTATATACATAAATATATTTAAAAAAAAATAAACCTCTATATTATGTTACTATAAATAATTTTCTCTAACTTTTGCTGTTGGTGTAAAAATATTGCTGGGTTCATACAAAATAAGAGGAGAAGAAAAATGACGGTACAACCTTCAATATGGACCAATCTAGATTTTCTACAGGTAATTTTGTCCAGGTGGGGCAGGGTATTTTTGATTCTGCGATGCTACGGTGATATAACGGCTTACGTGGTATTCTTTCCTATTATTTGGGTTTTCTACCACATGTACTATTATCCTCTTCAAAACAAATCACCGAATCTACAAAATAATAGAATTATTGGAAAAAAGAGCCTCTGCGCCCGTGACGTTTACGCCAAAGGAAAAGTCAGAGGTTATGTTTTGCAAATAATATAAATCGGAATAAACACAAAAATAATGTATTTTGCTGACGTTTCGGAAAGTAATCTCTTTCCGTTTTCAAAGCTATTTTTTGAAGAACTCTTATTTTGCTGTGTATGTCAAATACACAGCTTTAAGATTCTGTTTATGTTATTTCCATAGATACTTACTACTTACACAGAACATAGAACTGATGATATTTTTTTTTTTTAGATAATGTTGAGTTTGTTAAGTTCTTCTTTTAACATTGGTAGCCAGGTTGTACAAATATCTACAGAACAATTCGATACGCACTTATCTTCATTTAATAAGATTATTGCTGATTCTTTAATTTTTCTTTTTTTGGTATCTGTTTCTTTTGTTAAAATTTTTGCCGAGTCCCAGTTTATTCTATGTCCGTTTTCCCAAGCATGTTCACAAATCTTTGATTTCTGAATTTCATTCTTTCTAATGTAGTTCTTGTGCTCATCCAACCTCACACTGAAAGGTCTGGATGACTCACCCACATAACATTTATCACATTCGCACGGGATATTGTAAATACAGTTTTTTGAATTCTGCTCCCTGTTTATCGGTTTTGTTTTTGTTAAAATAGATCTTAAAGTGTTCCCCGTTTGAAATATCGTCCTAACATCAAATTTGTCACCTATACGGCGTAGCTTTTCCGATAGTCCGTATACATAAGGAATTATTGCTGTATAATGACGTTCAGGTTTTTGTCGTACCTGATTGTCCCTATTTTCAACATTTATGAAAATTCTATCAACAAAGGCTTCAGGATATTGATTTTGTACTAGAACCTCTTTGATAAATTTTTTCTCGTTATTTAATATTTCATTATTAGATGAAATTATTTTGGCCCTATCGTATAAACATTTTACAACACCCCTTTTTAACATTTATTGACTGATTTGAGTTAAAATTTAGATATCTATTAGTATGTGTTGGTTTTCTATAAACGCTTGTTTCAATTGTATTATTTATCCTTCTAATTAAAACATCTAAAAACGGTAGTTCATTCCTACTTTCTACTTCTAATGTGAATTTAATAGACGGTTCCTTACTATTTATATTTTCTAAAAAACTATGTAGTAAATCAACACCATGAGGCCAAATTGCAAAGATGTCGTCAACATATCTCCACCAGACAACCGGTTTGTTTATACAATTTTGAACATGTGTGTTCTCAAAGTTCTCCATAAATATGTTGCTTAAAATTGGTGATAATGCAGACCCCATAGCCATACCAAAATCCTGCTGATAGAACTCATTATCCAATTGAAAATAGGTTGTTTTTATACACAGTGTTAAGAGTTCCATTATGCTATTTACACTTAATTTAGTTCTAGTTTCCAAATTATTATCATTTAGCAACCTGTCTTTAACTATTTTTAATGTTTCATCTACCGGAACATTGGTAAAGAGGCTAACTACATCAAAACTAACCATCAGGTGTGATTCATGAATATCGGTTTCATAAATTTTTTCTATGAAATGTTTACTATTTTTAATATATGAATCGGTATTTCCAGATAATGGATCAATAATTTTAAGTAAAAATTTTGCCAAATTATGACATGGTGAATTAATAGAACTAACAATTGGTCTTAAAGGAATATTTTGTTTATGTGTCTTTGGTAAGCCATAAAAATGAGGGGGCTTACTATGATGTGGTGTAAGTTTCCTTCGTTCAAAATCATTAAATTCATGTTTGTATTTAAACAAAGTTCTGTAAATTTTGCTCTCTATTGATTTTGTTGGATCTTTGTTTAATTTTGAGTAGGGTCCCTCATTTACAAGAGTCATGATTTTTGTGTTATATATATCTTTATCTATAATGACTGTGGCATTACCTTTGTCTGCTGGCAATATTTTTATACTTTCATCGCGTTTTAAAGAATTTATCGATAACTTTTCTTCTGGAGTTAAATTATCTTTAATTTTGTATTGCTTCTCTAAAGCAATTTTTGCCCGTATGCGATATTCATTACCACTATCTGTTGGCAAATTTTGAGCCGTTTTTTCTATTGCCGCTACTATGTCAAATTTTGGAACAGTTTTCGGGTTTATTGCAAAATTTAAACCTTTTGTGGTCTCCACAAAGAAAACCTTGGCGGGACTTTGACCAAAATTTTGGGCATAAAATGGCGATCTCCACTATACAGAAAACCATGAACTTTTATATGAAAGATTGTTTTTTACTCTATGTAACAGACCTAAAATTGTCGAGAAAAAAGTAAATTAGATAATAAAAAAAAAAATAAGTGCAATGAGCATATAGATGTTTTACTGACCGTTAGTGTTGTGTGGCCTGGCAGTGGTTACGCTCGATTTGAAAAATTCTATTCGCACTGAACGACACACAACTAAGGTTTTGATAATCTTGGAAAATATTCATCGTTGATTGTATTTACTGGTCGGGTACAGAAAAACTCGCAGCAACAGCTTACTCTTTTAACAGTTTATAACCAAATGCCTTTCTCGAATATTTGAACACAGTAAATGACCATAGGTGACAATACCAGTTAATGGAGCATGGTACATCTATTATTCGACCCATAATATGTCGAAATGCAGAATCAATTTAATTTTTGAATATTGATGTTTTTATCTATTTTAGTTTAGACTATAAGAGTTTAATTATTCGAAGAAAATTAAGGTGTTTCGTAATTATAACAGTATAAAACATACAAGGTTGACACCAATCAAAATACAACATCTTCATATGAGACATGTGAAAAAAGATAAATGATTACCAGACAGACTGAGCATATATTTATATTAATTGTTATTTCAGAACAGCAGGAGATTTGAACTATTCCTTATTTGAAATCTTATATAGATACAAAATATGAAAGTTTTGATTTAATTAATTATACGTTTGATGGCACAATAAATGCTCATCCTTAAACAATATTATATGTTTTTGTTATTATTATTTGCATTTCAAGAAAATAGCAATTATATTGCTACACTATAGGCAATAATAACTATGATAAGGGATTGATAATTTATAACGACTAAGCAAATATTTCAAGCATTGTCAGTTATAATAATTTCAATTCTTATCTTCTTATCTTATCTTCTTATTCCGACGTCCGACAGTTTATGAATTAATCTAGAGTGAGTGACTAACAAATGTTTGTTGATGTAAATAATTTCTATTACATTTGATGTTAATTTAGGTATTACCATTTCTGTATTCATTTTTGTTCTAAAAAAATATTGATTAGATGATAATAAATAGAATTTTTAAACAAATTCAACCAACCCTGTGTTATGTGTACACTCCCTCTCAGACAGAGTTCCCTCTTAGTAGAAAGAAACCTGTCTAACCAGCTACGCAATAAAATGGCACTTCGCTAGAAGGCCCAAAGATTTATTAGTTTTTTTTTTGTAATGCTTTATAATTTATATACTTAATAAATCTGTTTTCATTAGCTTTTATTTTAATTGTATTTAATACTAATTGTAAGACTATAAGGTAGTGGTTCATCATGACTGATTCAATTGGTCTATTCTACATTTGGATATTTGGAGTTTATAAATATATGATGTATGCATGATTGTGGTGCTCCACCTACTCTTGTATGGCTATTTATTGCTAATTTATATCCATGTTCACATAAAGTATTTCAAAATTAGCATCATATATCATTTCCTTTCATAATATCCGTATTGTGATCACCTAATATTATTTTGTAAAATGAATTTCTTGCAAATGTCTTGAGATATTGATCTAACTTAGACGTAAAATCTTTGGAATTTATGGTGGGTGATTTATACAGGGTGTCTCACCCGGAACTGAATCGATCGATATAGAGAAAAGTACGCATCAGAAAAATTTGAAAATTTAGATAATTACTAATGTCGGTGTGGCCAATCTAACTAAAATAATTACAAGCAGCTGGCAATTCCTCTTATACCGGAAGTCAATACCAACTTGCTTATTTCGAATGGAACACCCTATTTATTTTAGGGTTTTCGAAAGGAGCATAAAATTCTGAGTCGAAAATATGTAGCATATTCTATGCCTAAACCTAGCCGTTTCAGAGATATTTGACATTATATAGAAAACTTGACAGGTGCAACGGTTTGCAAAAACCGTTACAACTTTCTTCGTGTAAAAGATCCTCATTTGCTTCTTGTCACATAAAAAGAACACAAGGAGAGCTACGTTCTACAACTGAAATAAATTCAATAATGTCAAACCGCGAAAACTTGTTTAGGTCAACTGGAACACCCTGTATTTTTTTACGTCAAGTTGTGTAAAATTGAATTCCCTTTTTTCTTATATTAGCATTGTGGGGGTTAAAGTTACAACTTTTTGAAATATTTGCGAAAACTTTTAAATTTGTTTATTATTTATGGAGAATGTGATAAAGTAATGTCAAGAATTTGCAGCACATTTGCTACTCGATATCCACAAAAAACGCAAAATAACACTAACACTGCAACATGCGTATTAATCGAATTAAAGATAAGGCATGAACTAAAATAGCAGAGATAAGATCAATTTAAAATATGATTTCATTTTAATTTAATAATTGCTCAAAATTCCGCCCTCGAAATTCGACACATTTTTCGCACCTTCGGATTAGTTTCTCATGGGTAGCTCTTCTAATTGAATCCTGCGATATGTTTTGAAATGCATTTCTTACTCTTTCCATACAATCTTCAATGGTTGTTAATGGGCTCTCATAAACTTTATTTTTAATAGCTCCCCAAATGAAATAATCCAGAACTGATAAATCGGGCGAGCGAGGAGGTCATAAGAAAGGTCCATTACTGGCAATGCATTGATCATAAAAAGTTTTTTGTAAATAATTATTAATTAAATATGCGTTATGTGGGGAGCACCGTCGTGCTGATAAAAAATGTTTATATGTTCGGAGAGAAGTAATTTTTCTAAATAGTTATTATTCAAATTTTGTAATATATTCGGATATCTTTCACCTTAAAAACAAAACAAAAATTTACCTATACATATTAGCAGAAGAGAAAATTTAATTTACCGTTTAAATTTTCCTGATAAAATTGTAATGCCACCACTCTATCGTTTCTTATGACCCAGTAAACATTGAACTGCCAACTTTCTTGAAAGTTTCGTTCTCTGTACATATGAGGATTTGAGTTACTCCAATAATGCGAATTGTGTCTATTAAAAAGTCCATTTTTCGTAAATTTTGCTTCATCTGTCCATATAATATTTCCCAAATAAGAATCGTGGCCTTCAGACCTTATTAGAATAAACTCACAAAAATTCTGTCTTCTTAGGAAATCTATTTCTTTTAATCCTTGAACCATATGGAATGAAGACGGGCGAAACTTATGTTTTAATAAGATTCTGTGAATTGAATCCTTGCATAGTCCCGATTCCAGAGCAGCTTGTGTTAATGACATCCTTGGAAATGCATGAAAATATCCCAGAATGACTATTTCAATGTTTTCGTCATCAACAATAGGCTTTCTTCTTTGCATTTTTGCCTTGACAGAGCCATAATTTTTAAAATTTTGATGTAATTTAAACGTGCTGGCATTTTTTGACATAAGATAATGACTGACTGTTTCTAATCATGGCTATTTTGATGAAATGATTACAACAATTCATGAATTTCTAATAAAATCGCAAATATTTCAAAAAGTTGTAACTTTAACCACCACAATGCTATATCAGAAGAAAGGAAATTCAATTTTACACAACTTGACGTAAAAAAATACAGGGTGTTCGATTTGACCTAAACAAGCTTTCGCGGTTTGAATTTGACAAAATGTAACGCGAAAAACGGAACACTTGGTATGGCTTTATTGAATTTATTTCAGTTGTAGAACGTAGTTCTCCTTGTGTTATTTTTATGTGACAAGAAGCAAATGAGGATCTTTTACACGAAGAAAGTTATAACGGTTCTTGCAAACCGTTGCACCTGTCAAATTTTCTATAAAATGTCAAATATCTCTGAAACGGCTGGGTTTAAGTATAGGATATGCTACATATTTTCGGCTCAGAATTTTATGCTCTTTTCGAAAACCCTAAAATATATAGGGTGTTCCATTTGAAATAAGCAAGTTGGTATCGACTTCCGGTATAAGCTGAAGTGCCAGCTGCTTTTAATTATTTTAGTTGGATTGGCCATACAGACATTAATAATTATCTAAATTTTCTAAATTTTCTGATGTGTACTTTTATCTGTATCGATCGATTCAGTTCCCGGTGAGACACCCTGTATAGTGCTATTATATTAATTGTAAAATCTAATAATAATAATACTAATATTTATTTATTCCAGTAGACCATGTAACATAGTATAGGAAACGACAGAACATTGCAGATAAAATAAAATTACAAAATTACATTAAGTATGCAATAATAATAATAATAATAATAATAATAATAATAATAATAATAATAATAAGGAGGAAGCACTATCTCGAACATCAGAATTAGAAGAGGTATATACCAGGGAGATTCGCTGAGTCCATTATGGTTTTGCCTCGCTCTCAATCCCCTCTCAGCAATATTGAATGACACCACCTACGGTTTCCGAATAGATCCGAAGCAACCAAGCTCGAGGCTCAGCCATTTACTTTTTATGGATGACATCAAGCTCTACGCTGAGAATCCAAGACAATTGAAGGCGCTAGTAGCCAATGTCAAAACCTTCAGCGATGATATCAGAATGGAGTTTGGTCTGGAGAAGTGTGCCGAAGTTCATGTCACAAAGGGAAAATTAACGCAGCAGCCGGAGAATATCCGTGACTTTGAGCAAATGCTGCCAGAAGAAACTTACAAGTACCTTGGAATTCTGCAGAATAGAAGGATAGACCACACCCAGCTAAAGAAGGAGTTCAGGGAAAAATACAAACAACGTCTAACTAAGCTGATGAATACTAAACTCAACGCTAGGAACATGATTACAGCGATCAATACATATGCTGTTCCTAGTCTGGCATACTCATTCGGAATACTAAAGTACTCGGATACAGACCTGGAAGACCTAGACAGAATGACGAGAACTACACTTACAAAGTTTCGAATGCATCACCCAAAGAGCGCAGTTGAAAGACTATACATGCCAAGAACACAAGGAGGCAGGGGGTTAAGCAGCGTTCAGAAGATGTGCCGAACGCAAGAGAAGAACATGCGCCTCTATTTCTACAATTCAGACAGGGTCCTCATTCGGAAAATAGTGGAAAGTGACAACAGATATACACCGTTAAACCTCAAAGATCGACAACACGAGATAATGACCCGAACGAATGAGGATATTCAAACAGCATGGCAGGACAAGGTACTCCACGGAAAGTATCCCAATGCCTTAAACAATCCAGAGATCGACAAGGAGACCTCGCTCCTATGGCTTAAGGAAGGAATGTTACACCCAGAAACTGAGGGATTCATAATAGCCATTCAGGATAGCATTATCCGTACTAGAAATTATGAAAAGTACATTCTTAAAGTACCCGGCGTGAACGATGTGTGTAGAAAGTGTAAGGCAGCGGGTGAAACTATCGAACATGTCACTGGAGGCTGCCCCGCTTTGGCTACGGGAATGTATTTGGGAAGGCACAACGAGGTGGCGAAAATCATCCATAGAGAATTGGCACTTAACTTAGGACTCATTACTAATCCACCGCCCTTCTATAAATACACACCTCAAGCTGTTTTAGAAGACGACGAAACATTGTTGTACTGGGATAGACCAATACAGTCTGATAGAACCTTGGATCACAACCGCCCTGACATCCTGGTGATCAAAAAGAAAGACAAGAAGGCCACTATAATTGATATTGGATGCCCCCTAACCAACAACCTACAGAAAACGGAGATCGAAAAGAGAAACAAATATCAGAATTTGGCCATAGAACTTAAACACGTGTGGAGATTAGAGGAGGTTCGAATTATCCCGATCATAATTTCGGCTACAGGCGTGGTGACGAAGAAGTTCTTGAATTATTTGGAGCAACTTAATCTACCTAGAGGCCTCGTGAAGATTATCCAGAGGACGGTGATTCTCCAGACATGCCATATTACCAGAAAGTTTTTGAACGACGAAGGATAGAAAACCGAAACATCCACCGGATTAATGGGACGTGATGAATTTCATCCCCGTTAACCGAGCCGATCCCCAACAGCAATGGGCCCGGGACAGGCCCGGGTCCCCACAGAGCCGAACCCCAACGGCGCGCGCGAGGGGTCGGTAAATTTTTTCCGGCTTCGGCCGAGAAAGTGCACGGCTTAAGTCTATAATAATAATATGTTTTCTAATAAATTACACATAAAAAATGAAATGAATTATGAAATTATAAATGAATAAAAATGCAAAAGTGTATAAGTATAAAAGTGTAGAGACAGAATATTCGCATATTTTGAACATTAAAACAATATTAAACAAAGCATTATTGTAGGGAACGTGGACAAAGTATGTAAACTAAACTAACATTAAATTACAAACAAACATGATATTTAATGTACAATGAATTAATTAAGTCTAAAATTGTAAATATTCTTGAACACTATAAAACGCATTATCAAGTAGAAATAATTTAAGTTTTTTATTGAAAAGTTTGATGTTTTCTATATTTTTTATTTCTGGAATTAATTTATTATATAATTTAATTCCTACGTACATAGGACTTTTCTCATACAAGGACAAACCATGTACTGGAATTGACAACATAGAGCTCTGTCTCGTTTCATAATGATGAAAATAGCCATTGATTGTAAAGGTTTCCAAGTTTATTTTAACGTACTTTAAAATTTCATAAATATAAATGCATGGGAACGTTAGCAAATGTAAATCTTTAAAATAACTTTTACATGATACTCTTTACGATATTCCTACAATGTTTCTTATCGCCCGTTTCTGTATTTTAAATACTCTATTAAAGGGACATGATGAACCCCAAAATAATATACCATAACGCAAGCGTGATGCAAATTGTGCATGATAAAATGACATTAATATATTTTTAATATTAATATTTTTCAATCTATTCAAAACATAACAAAATGAAGCAAGTTTATTTGATAGATATTCTGTATGTACATCCCAATTCAAAACGTTGTCTGTATATAAACTAAGAAATTTAGTGTTCTCTACTTGAGTAATGGACTTTCCTTCTACTTTTAGCAGATAACTACAGGTCTGTTGGCGGAATTCGAGATGAAAAATTAATAAACACTGTTTTAGATCTATTTAAACATAAGCTGTTAGTGTCTAACCAGTTTCTGAATCTTTCCATCATAATTTGTGTTTTTGAAATGGCTTCTGTAATGTTTAAATCAGTGCATAGATATGTATTATCATCTGCAAACATGGTTAAAGTGCTTTGAGAGCTAACAATATTAGGAAGATCATTAATATAAATTAAAAACAACAAAGGTCCTAAAATGGACCCCTGTGGGACGCCTATGTTAACTTCGGTCTGATCTGAATAAACACCATTAATATCAACAATTTGATTTCTACTTTGAAGGTAAGATGTTAACCAATCCCATATTTTTCCTCTGAGACCGTAAGAATTAAATTTCCCCTTAAGCAATTCATGATCGACTAAATCGAATGCCTTACTTAAGTCCATAAAAAGCCCCACAGATTTTCTGCCTTCATCTAGTGATCTATATAATTGACTAAGGAACTGTATTGCTGCTGTTTGCGTAGATCTGTTTTTCCTGAAACCATGTTGGGAATCATGTAAGATATTATTAGATGCAAGAAAACACATAATTTGTTCAAACACAATTTTTTCTAACATCTTGGATATAGAACTAAGTAATGCTACAGGCCTATAATTTTATATGTTTTCTCTTGTGTCTTTTTTATATACAGGTATAATACGTGCTGTTTTAAGTATTTCAGGAAAAATGCCTTTTTCTAACGACAGATTTATAAGATAGGTCAATGGATAAGTTATGTAATGTACAGCAGATTTTAATAAATTGGAGGATATGAAATCGATGCCAGAAGAATTAGATTTTTTCAGTCCCATTATCGTATTATATACTGTATATTCAGATACAGGATTTATAAAAATTGTATCATAGTGTTTAGTTTGTTTAAAGTTTATATTATTTACATTTTTAGTAGTAATATTTTCTCGAAGTTTATGTGGAATATCTGTAAAGTAATTATTAAAGGAGTTCGCTATAAGTTTAAAGTCGGTTGTTAAACGATCTTGTATTCTCATTTCAGTAATTTGGTGATTATTCTTGTTATTGTTTGTAGAATTATTTATAATTTTCCAGACACATTTATTTTTATTATCAGATTCCTCATATAGTTTGTCATTGCTTAGTTTTTTAGCAGCAGAAATAACTTTTTTATACAGTTTCTTATATTTTTTATAATAATCTGTATCATTCACACTTTTTGTTTCACACTTTCTTACATAGAGTTCTTTTAATTTGTTGGCCGATATTTTAATGCCCTTTGTTATCCAATGTTTATTCTTATTACTAGAATATACTTTCCTAATGGGAAAAGATATATCAATATAATGTTTGAGAATATTTACAAAATTTTCAAATCCTAAATTGACGTCATCAAGTTTATATATATCTAACCAACTTTCTTTATTTAAGTGATAAAAAGGGTAGTATAATTTTCTCGACTGTAAATTCTAGTATAATTATAGTCTGTCTGGTTCCTTTCAAAATTGGTTTTAAGACCTAAAACTTGCGCTGAGTGATCTGACATACCATTGAACAATATATTTGTAGTTGAAATAGTAATAATAGTAGTAATATTTGAAGATTTAAATTTATAATCGACACCTAAGTCAATTTGATAAGTGTAATTTATATCTTTTTTATGTATATTACCACACCGTTATTTTGATTATACTGGCCATTGTTATCATATCCTTCAATTTTATAATCATTAATATATTCAATTTTCCACGTTTCAGTAAGCACACACTCAAAAGAATCATTGTAATATGAAATATTAATTGTGTTGGTACGTTTTTAAAAACCAGAATAAATTGGCTTGCAATAAAGATTTACATACAGTAAATACTAGGCAGAAATATTACCTTCATATAGACTTCAGTAAGCTGAATATATTTTTAATATCACCTAGCTGTATATGACTTAGAGTTTTTAATCACCTTCCTGCAGAAATAAAAAATTGCAAAACGCTATCTCTCTTTGAAATAAACTTATTTATTTTTAATTATTAAAACCTTCAACGAATTAGAAAAACATTTTAATATGTAATGTGTTCTGTGCTTTATTTATTTTTTCTTTTAGATATTAAGTATGACTATTCCTATACAATACTCTTATCATATTATCACAAATGGAAAATAAAATTTATTATTACTATTATTATTATAAAATTTTACATTATCAGTTTTAAAATTCCGCCGGACTTTTACGTCTTATTCAGTTAATTCTATTCTTAATCAGTCAAGTGTATATCTGGTGCTCGATGGATCGTTTCTCATAGGTACAAATGTAGCTAACTATTGATTAAAGCAAATAATCCACAGCTTCTTCAGCATCACTGATTTTGTAGATGTTGATCCCTTCTACGATACGATACAATGCTTATTGTTGAATAGTGCCTTACCATTAGGAAGGCCGACTACAAAGTGAGTATCTGGTATCTCAACATAACTAATAACTACTCACAATAGCCCTTGGATCTTTGAACACTAATTACTACTAATAATAACAACTGTGCAGGTAAAATTAATAAAATTTATTAAATTATGCAAATCGCAATATATGCATAATAAATATGTCATACTAACGAAAAATTATTATTAATATCGGAAGTTAGAAAACCAATCTTTGGATCAAAAATGTTAAAGTTTTGAATTGTTTCTATATCTCTCAATTGACTCAACTTGGCTTAAACCAGACATTACCAGTTACGTAAAAATTCGTGGTTTCACCTTTAATAGACAGGACCGTGGTATGGACACAGAGGGAGGTGTGGGAATGTATGTAAATAAAAAATGAAACGTACAAATTATTGACGATATTGAAATTACACCAAGTGCACATCTGAAGGTAGAGCTTTTACTACTTTACTTACTTTTAAGTAAGGTGTTACCTCCTTTCTCTTATTATTTATTTTTGAGAAAGAATTGAGGCAACATGTGCGGACGACTAGCTGGTTTAAGCCGGAGCAGAGAGCCGTGGGTCCAGAGCATTCGTAAGAGTGGAGAAACTTACCCTTTCTGACATGTACAGCATAAGCGACAGATTTCTGTTTATTTCGAGAAAAGGAGACAAAGAAAAATTGATGTTAAATTGGGCACCATCTATAGTAAAATAAGCAAAATTGTCTCTTTTTCTCGAATAACCAGTCTGCTATAGATCAGACTGAAATTGTTGGTAAGAGAAATAAAAAGATAGTGTAAAATGAATGACAAAATATATTACATAAAAAAATTTAGACAAATCGGTTTGAGACAAATTGAAATGTGAAAAAATATATATATATATATAAAAGACAAATTGATACCAGTATCCTAGGTGGTTTATGGTTCAGGTGGCTGGTTCTGGGACAGCAATCCAGGCCCACAATTGTCTCTTATTGCAAGAATTCTAAATTTTCCTTGGCAATTTACGTCTCTCAATGAATGGGGTGAAAATTGTAGGAAATTTAACCAAATATAAGCACATTTAAAATTTATGCAAGTTAGCTATGCAAAATTTAAGCAATGTTAGCTATGCAAATATAAGCTAGTTAGCTGTACAAAATATATTTAAATTAGCTGCACGAAATATTAAGCTAGCTGTACAAAAGCTGCAGGAAATTAATTTAAGCTATACAAAAGTAAGCTGATTAGCAGTACAAAAGTAATTTTAGCTATGCAATAGTAATTATTAGCTATGCACGAGTTATTACTAGCTATGCACGAGTTAGCTGATTTCTTAGACTGTATGTTCAACACTTTGTAACTGGGATATAAAAATTGTGATATCAATTACTGAAGTCCACAGTTAAAAATTATAATGTTTGAATCAGTACAAAGGCTGCAAGCAAAATGACTTCCTGGTGAGTTTTACTGATAAGGTAAACTTTTTGTCCTGTTTACTGGAAAACAACGCCACCAAAAAAATGTGAGAAATCTAATTCCCTATTGAAATTGAAAGCTATAAAATATAAAAATAGTACCAGTATGGCCATCTGTCAGTGGTTGCGTTAAGCGCACCAACTTGCCTTGTAGATTCCCATACTCAACTAAAGTAGTGGCATATAATCGATAAAAGGAATCTATAATAATAGTTCATTTTCCATGCCAGCTGATTTGCCTTTGCAATTTCTATTTTATACATAACAACAAATATTAACAGATGTAAATAAGTAGTAAAACGTATTGATATTATTGATAAATCAGTAACATATTACATGTTATAGGATTTACTATATATAGAATGAGAGAAGGTAAGGAAATTAACCATATGTACTCCATAGTAAACAAAAATATAAAAATTGAAAAATAGATATCTGATGTAACTAAATTTTGTAGACAAATTGTTTCCTGGGATAATAATGCTGTATTACAACGGATATGAGATACATAATAGTGTTAATAGAAAAACAGGACTAAGTTCCTAAGATATAAAATTAAGTACATAAAACAGTGTGACATGGTTTAGCAGTTATACATGTAAAATTCTGTTAGTTAAAAACAGTTTCACCTGCAAAAACTGAATCCAAAAAATATACAGGTCGTGCTAACTATCCATAAAACACTAGTTTTTAAATAAAACTGTTAAATGGACATAGGCCATGTAACAAAGGCTACTAGTTTCCAGTAATATTTGAAGGCCTCCATCAGGTAACCTTATTTTTTTATTAATCAGTTAGATGATATATTATCTCAAATTGTACACACAGTTGAAGATATTGTGTATGTTGGTGACATGAATGTGAACTTGTTGAATTTAAATAACTCTCCTACTCATTTGTTTGATTTCTTTGCAATTAATAGACGAACCTACTCGTACTACTAATAATTCAATGAGCCTACTTGATCCTATTTTTGTTGCTAGTGTGTGTGATGTAGTAAAATCGTTTCTTTTGGATACTGATAATATAAGCGATCACGAACTTGGCTACTGTGGGCCTGCCTTAAAAACATCTAAAAAGGGAAATAAACTTGTTACTTTTAGAGATTGTAGACATTATAATTATAATATTTTTCTGCAAGAACTTTATGACTTATTATGGCATAGAATTTCCCAAACGAGAGATATAAATCCAAGATTCAAATTTTAAATGATTTCATAATACAACTATTTAACAAGAATGCACCACTTAGGCAAGTTAGAATCACAAAACCTAAAGCACTAAAGGTACTAATGAAGTGCAGGGACAGTGCTTTGTGTAGATATAAAATAACCAACTCACCTAATGATTGGGATTTTTATAAAAGTTTGAGAAATCAAACACTAAGGTAAGGTCAGAAAAGAAAAAAATATATTAATTTTAACAACTCCGAGAATAACCCTAGAAAAATTTGAGCTATTTTAGATAATCTTAATATAAAACATCAAAATTGTGTTGAGCCACCATTACACCTTAATAACGTAAATAATATTAATAACCACTTTATTTTAGTTCATCAAAAAACCAGTAACAATCAGGATATCATAAATATTTACAACAGTAATTCGTTTAGCGCCAACAAAACTTTCAGTTTTAGGTTGGCATCACTAGAGGACGTTCACAATGTCATCTGCAGTACTAAGTCAAAGGTATATGACACAGATAACATAAATATTACAATGATTAAATACTGTACGCCATTTATAGAAAAATGTTCTCTAGTGGCGCTATTACCTAAAATAACCAGTCCTCTACTTGAGACCTGTCAGTATTCTACCTGCTTTCTCAAATTTTTTTTAAAAAATAACGTATGTGCAAATATTTTCTTATATTGATAAAAATGAAATTTTAAGTAAATATCAGTCAGGATTTAGATCTGCACGTAGCACTGCGTCTGTGTTTTGTCAAGTTACATATGACATTATCGGGGCTAGGGACAGAGGTATAGTCACTGCTTTGGTCTTAATGGATTATTCGAAAGCTGCAGAGAATATGATCGATAATTGTTTGGAAACAATATATAACGTATATTTGACATACACAGCAAAATAAGAGTTCTTCCAAAAAAAGTTTTGAAAACGGAAAGAGATTACTTTCCGAAACGTCAGCAAAATACATTATTTCTGTGTTTATTCCGATATTTATTATTTGCAAAACATAACCTCTGACTGTTCCTTTGGCGTAAACGTCACGGGCGCAGAGGCTTTTTTCCAATAATTCTATTATTTTGTAGATTCGGTGATTTGTTTTTGAAGAGGATAATAATACATGTGGTAGAAAACCCAAATAATAGGAAAGAATATATAACGTGTTCCATAAACATCCAAATAAACGTGTGATTTTAGTGTTCGGCGGCAGAAATTATGTAGATGCTATAAGCCAAATGCAAATAAAAATAAATGGAGAAAATCTATCCATTATTGTTAAATCTGCAAAAAGTTTGGCTGTAATATTTGACGATCCATTGAAGTTTAATCTGCAAGTAAACAAAGTGGTACAAGAAGTCTATATTAACTTAAAAGTTCCATATTTTAACAGAAATATATTCAGTTTTAATATGCGTAACAATTTTTTTGAAGTATTGGTACTATCACATTTAAACTACTGCAGTTTCATCTATGAAGCGTGTTTGGGTACGGTAGACAAAGGCAGATTGCAACAAATACAAATTCATGTTGTAGACTTATATATGGGCTGCGTGAATATGATCGACGAATTTCTGCCAGAATAAAAATATTGTGATTAAATATTAGTAATAGGCCGAAGTTACACCTGTTATCCTTTGCACATTACACTATCCTTTCTGGTGTGGCATCGTATATTAGAGAGAAATTCATACGAAGACATCAACAGCATTCTGTAAATATACGGTCATATCATGTGTTCAACATGCTAAGATTTAGAACATCTTTATTTAAAAAATCGTTTTCTTATAATGCAATAAAGCTATATAATTTTTCTGTGCTTTTCTTTAAAAACCTATAATCCTAAAACATTTCAATACAAATCAAAAGAATTATTATTGAGTGATCAACAGCGATACTATTAGCTATGTAAAGGAAGTAATAATGGGGTAAGTTCATTATAGTGTAATACTTGGACTACTAAACTTCGCTCTATATGACTTTCACTTTGCATTTCTTTAATAAAGGAGCTGATTATTATTATTTTGCATAATTTAAGAAAATTTATATCTACTCGTTTGTTAGACTAATCGATGCTTTATACGTTCAAAAAATTTTTCCATTTAAAAAATGTGTTAAGAAAGTGTTGCTAATAAAGCCGTTTGCTTCCGAACCATTACAGGAAACAAGTCCGTACTTATAAGTTGCATGTCGGCATATTCACCAGGTGAAAAATGTTTCGTGTCAATAAATCACTATCAGACTACTTACAACCAGATGATACAGTTCTCCTAAATAAATAAGTTTTAATTTTTACTATTACTAATTAGTTACTATATCAAGTTTGATGTTTAAATTTATACAAAAAATGTTTTTTCACAAGTTTATTGCCGTTGTCTTTAATTACAAGTAATATTCCTTAGGTTCTTATCAGTAAATTTATTGTTTCTCAAATACGGGTGGTTTTATCGATATCAAACAAGAATATATTTTTTTAGGAAATTATTTAAGGAATTTAAAAATGTCCCTATCTTTCAGAAATTTATTTATATGAAAATAAAGTAAAGTAAAAAGCGTTGGGAGTAGTCCACCCTTGGATTATTAAGAAGAAGAGAGTCATATCTGAATCAAACGTACTTACTTATTATTTTATTTTATTTTTCTTTTATTTTACGAATACAGCTGCCCAGAGAGATATGCATCCACTTACAGGGCAAGAAATATACAAAAAATATACAGAAATAGGAACTTAATACTAAATAATTTACAGAGAATAATTACTATTAAACTAAACTACTAAACTAATAAACTGAAGAGAGGAAACAACAAACAAAAATAATATATATGAGGACATAGTTTAAACGGTGGCGTAGTAGAAAACTGAAGGTTAACCTAAGAGTGATTTAAAATACATAGTTTTATATTATTGATACTACAATTGAAAATATCGAGGTTCGCCTGATAGCTTAGGTAATTTGAGCACATATTGTGAATAGGAGAAGATTTTAGTACATTTGTTCTTGGTGTATCCAAATAGAATAGAGCGTATGAGCGAGTCTGAAAAGATGGAATATCAAATTGGATGGAGCTAAGAATATCCGGGCAGTTTATCTGACTTGTTAAAAATTTAAATAGGAATAGTACCGAAAAGTAGACTCATTCAAATTAAATCTGACTAGCAAGTCAGATTGTGGTGTGCCCCTGGGAGGATAAAATCCATCAGCTTTGTAAGAAAGATGTTTAATGTGTCTTCTCTGAACCCGTTCCAAATTAAGGATATGATTATTGTAATGTGGATTCCAAACAATACTACTACTACAAAAGCATTAAATAGGAGAGAAAGTGTGGAGATACCTTTAAAGTGCGTTGAGTTACGCGAGATAAAGCCTAGATTTCTGTAGGCATTAGCAGTTATGTAATCTATATGAGGAGCAAAAGTTAATTTTGAGTCAAAGATGACTCCAAGATCCTTGAACTGAGTGCATCTTATAACCATTTCATTGCCTATTTTGTAGGAAAAGTTTATTGAGTTATTTCTCCTCGTAAAAGTCATCACATTACATTTGGATATATTTAAAGGTAGCCTATTGATTTCGCACCACGAATTTATTTTTGAGAGGTCATGTTGTAAACGACGGCAGTCTTCTTCGGAATTAATAGATGCAAACAGTTTAAGATCATCGGCATATAGTAGGACATTACTTTTCAAATCTCGGCAAATATCATTGATGAAAATTATAAAAAACAGTGGGCCGAGAACAGAGCCCTGCGGAACTCCTGACGTCGCTAGTACTTCGATAGATGAGAATCCATGATACTTGACGTTTAATCTCCTGTTACAAAGATATGACTCGAAGAAACTTAGAAAGTCAAGACTTAAGCCAAAGACTGACAACTTTCGCAGTAGGAGCCTATGATCCAGTCTGTCAAATGCTTTAGACAGGTCTGTGTAAATTATATCTGTTTGACCACCTTGATCCAGCGTATTTGCGATGAAATGTGTAACACTTACCAAGTTGGTAACTGTAGATCTACCTGCCAAAAACCCGTGTTGACTGAAGGAGAGTTGAGATGTTGCATGGAAAGAGATTACATCGTATAAAACAATTTCAAAGAGTTTGCCAAAATTATTCAGGATAACTATGGGTCTATAATTTTCGATAAGAGTCTTGTCACCTTTTTTAAAAACAGGACATATTTTAGATTGAGTCCATATATAGGGAAAAATAGTTGTTCGCAGTGCTAAGTTAAAGATGATAGACAGTGGTAAGGCAAAGATTGGGGCACAGTCTCTTAACGAGAAATCTGGTATACCATCGGGACCCGTAGTGAGTTTATTTTTAAATTTTTTTAGAGCCTTTAAGACATCTTGTTCGGAAATGGTTGGGATATTAAGTTGAGGAACATGTCCCGTGGTTTCTTGTTCATTTTTGTTGTACGTGGATGATGTGATAAAAGACGATTGAAAGTACTCGGCAAATGCATCGACAATGCCTTGGGTGTCATTTAGGGAATTATTGAATTATTGTTGAAACACATGGAGTTTGGTATGCTAGTTGTATTTTTCATAGTATTCAGAAAAGCCCAAAAGTTGCTTGGATTTGTTTTAATGTGCGTTTCAGTGCGCTGAATGTAACTTTTGTGAGCAAGTTCACTGTCTCTATTTATTTTGGAACGCAGAGTTTTGAATTGATTAAGGTAGTGCATATCGTTGTTTTCCTTATATAGATTCCATAGGTGAGATTTCTGATTAATAGCTCTTATAATAGTTCCAGCGAACCATGGGGGATATGATGAATTTCTACGAGTTGTTTTAGGAACGCTTTGTAGGAATACAGAATCTAGTTTATCGTGAAGTTGGGTGCAAGCCTCGTTAACATTATTGAAGCTAAATAAATGTGACCAGTCTATACTACATAGATCTGCATAATGCATACTAACCAAATTTTTTCAAAATCGATTGAGCAATTTTGAATATAAGAGCAAGGAACCTACTGTAGTATGTAAAGCTTTAAAGATGAATATCTCCGAAGGAGGGCGCTCTAAGAAAAGAAAATATAGCTACTTTTAGTGCTATTTTACTATATGCCCTCGAAGTATTGCCTCATACTCCAGGGATATCCTGTACATAGAAACCTAAATAATGGACATTTGACAGTTATTTTGAAGTTTGAGAATTATAATAATTAGACGTTAAAAAAAATAAACTAGTAAAAACTGATCACACATATCAAACTCATTACAGAACCAATGTAGCTGAAATAGAAAAAACTATTGCTCAAAGATGTTATTTCTACCTTGGGCCTGAAATATATAATTTTGTTCCATCCAAAGTAAAGAAAATCAACTCACTGATTTAATTTAAAAAGAAATTAAAATATGTATACAAACAGAATCTAGGACGAACATTCGTAAATTAATTAATCCCAAATATACAGTGTGTGTATAAAGCATGGAATAAATTCATTATTTCTGAATATGAAAATATTTTGAAAAAATTACCGGACAGTTGGATTTTATTTTGATATGCATATCTTTTGCGTTAATTTTTTTAGCTATGACGTCACCGCTGCTGAGGCCAAGTAAACTACGCATTTCACGGTATAAAACGTCTCTTCCAGAGGAGAAGGATATGGCGTCAGTTCAGACCACCCCCACTTCTCCATTTTTTGTTTAAGCTAACATCAAATCCCGATCAGCAGGTATAGCCATAGACTCATCAAATCCTATCAAGCTATCGTTCGAACAAAAGGTGGTGGAGTGGGGGTGGTCAGAACTGACGCAATACTTACTGCGCCTATTCATACATAATAATATTGACTGTGTTTTCGAAGGATTTTTTATTGCATAGGTTCTCAGTAGGAGAAATCGAAAAAAATCGAATCGAAAATGATTCAGACAAATCTTACGTATATTTTGCCGTAGAATCCGAATCTTCAATAAGAAATAAGGGTTCCTGAAAGTTTTAGGTTAAAAAAAATCACCCCGTACCTATGCGACAGATTCATATGTGCTTTTAAGAGGGCACAATATTAAAACAATATTTTGAGTCGCATACTGCTCTATAAAATTCTTATTTTACTATAAGGAACGTAACCAGACTGCAACCAACAGCTACTCTCCGGGTTATGTGCCCCGCCGAGCGCTGAATTACAAGTTGCAAGCCTGGCGCGTTAAGTGTAATAATTGCACATTACCACCAAAACGCTAATGCTTCGATTGCAATATGAGAGCTCCTTTAAGTAGGATCAGTCTGTCGACTGGTGTTTGTTGCAATCGAAGCATTAGCGTTTTGATGGTAATATGCAATTATTACACTTAACGCGCCAGGCTTGTATTTTGTAATTCAGCGCTCGGCGTGGCACACAGCCCGGAGAGTAGCTGTTGGTTGCAGTCTGGTTACGTTCCTTATAATAAAATAAGGATTTTATAGAGGAGTTTGCGACTAAAAATATTATGTTTTAATATGCGACAGATTGTGTAAGGATTATAATAATATGGTACTGGCTTATTAACGGAATATCTTTCTTAGTTATTTTATTACTATTTTAATTTTAGTATTTTTTGAATATCGATAGCATTAGTTATTTTTTATGCGCCTCTTGTAACATTTTATGTTTGTTCTTTTTCAGTTAATAATTTTTACTTACTTAATTTTACTTACTTCATATAATTGGTATGATCTGTTGGGCAGTGCATTGTAAAATATATATAAAATATATATAATAGATTAACTACAAAAAAATACCACTGATAAATTATTATTGAATTAATCGATTAAAAAAAATAGTCAAATATCAGCTGCCTAAAGTGCCTAACATGACATTTTTAAACTGTTTTAGCTGTAATACGTTGAACCAATTTGTCTTCGCCTTACTGTAACTTTCAAATCAAACTAATTAATTTGTTTTACACTGTGCATAGCATAAGCATTAATATGTCCTTAGTTATGTTAAGAAAAAATAACGTTGTCGATTTTGCAATTCAGCAAATCTAGAAAGTTTTATGAAACTCCCTTTGCTTTTCAAATAATTTACAAGATAGTTCTTAGCGCAGTTGTTTTTATGATAATTTGAAGTAGTTGGAAAACTTTTATTTGCAATGCACAATAATTTGAATCACAATAGTTGTTCAACGACGGTAAACAAGCTTGAGTTGCTGATAACGCTGTAGAAGTGTTATTGGGGATGTAATTGGACGCTGGAAGAGAATAGCATTCACCTTGAGACAAATGTATTTGTATTCAGAATTTCCCACTGTGGCTTGGTTGCTTATACCTACATCTATTGTACGGTACCTTTTGATCACGTCAAGATAAAATTTGGGGGTAAATGTACATTTATAACCACATTTGCAGTTTACTCTTGTTACGTTAGAACTCTGAGAAACATTAATGAAATGTTTAACAGTTGGCAAGATATTTAGAAACTATTTCAAATTGAAACTTCTGAGGTGCTTTGTGATATACAAAGTATCCCGCAACTAAGCCTGTTTCTAGAATTCAGATTCACGGAATTAAATGGAATGAAAACTAGGCAATCCACTAGTTTTCACATGCCATGGGGGGATTGATTACTTAATTAAATAGAAACATATTGTAACTGGATAAACTATACTGGGTGATTTTCTTAACCTGAGACTTTCAAATATCCCGTATAATAGGTACTCTACGAAAAAATGCCCATAATCAAAATTTTATCATTCTGCGGAGGTAGTAGGGCGGGGGTAGCTTTGATGTATGAAATAGAAACCCCTATTTTTGATGAGAATGGCAGATTCCGATTCTAATCTATGCATACCATTCTGCATTACATTTGCAATAAAAAATACCACGTTTTCATTGTAAATAATCAAAATTAGTGTTAAAATAAATTTTACTTCTTAAATTTTCAATTACTGAAAAATGACAAAAAACTATTATTATCGTAACCCAAGAACAGGCGTATTTTTGGGTTACTTGATAAACGCGATTTCCTTCGCTTATGACTTATCGGAGTGCTTGATTAAATCTGGTTTTAAATTAATGTATTTTTTTGTAGTTTGTTTTAAAAATATCATTTTTTATGTTAAAAACACTTTTGTTTTGGTTTTGTATTTTTCTAAATAAACATAGAAAAGAAAGAAATAACTTTAGGAAACAACTCATTTTACTCTAAATTATTTCGCAAACAAAAAACCTGTTTCCATTAGGCTGTTGATACTAATTCAAAATGGAGTATTTAACTGTACGACAGAAAATTGAAATTCAATTCAATTCAATGTATTAAGCTTTTTCTCATTAATTACATTCAATTTCATAATTTGTATAAATTATTTATGTAGTCTTAGTGTTTGAATAACTGCACCTAGATGACTAAACATCTGTATGTGCAAAGATTAAGTATGCTTTATTGATAATTTGAAATGTTATATAAATATGCACTTAATTACTAATAATGAAAATACACTATAATATATTTTTAAATCTATGATTGTTAGTACCATCACACATCGCACCACCGGGTTCGAATCGTGGCTCCGGCACTGGCACTGTCGGAGGAAATGGTTGCATGTCCGCGTTTTTTCAATGTGTAACCCCCTTCCGCACAAGCCCTGGCTTCTGGAATTGGGGGTTGTCTAATTTCTGTGGCGTTTATTTATATATTATTTATTATAGTAACAGAATGATTTAATACACAAACTAGAAAAGTGCCATAAACTTTTGTGAATTCTGGGATATAAATGACCTGCAGATGTGGTTAAATTTTGTTAGATTTTTATTGAATTTCCATCGGAAGAATATTAAAAATTTTAGGAGCCATATAATTTAGAAATATTAAGTTAATATTAGAGTTACTAAGGGGAATGGGCTCATTTAACGAGTGTTATTTAGTAGTTGTTACTTCTTGTAGATAAAGTATTACTTAAAATTAGGCGATATTGAAAATTTCAGATGAATCCGATAAGTGGTTCTCGAAATATACGACTTTCAAAGGGCGTATTTGAAGCGCGGTGCAACTGAAATCATGACGTCACACAATAGTACACGAAACGGTCGAGTAGCACATCAACGGTCATACATTCCGCTTGAGAACGTCGAGTCTTAATTTCCTCGAAAATGGTTTGGCGCTGCCTTTTAAGAAATAGTCTGCGATCCTCTAAAGTATATGTGTTAATGTTCGATTTTCTTGACAATTAAAAATGTCTGGCACAACATCAGGTCTCATTTGACATTGTCCATTCATTTATAATGCATGTAGTTTTCCACGTCTTTTTCGAGCTAAAAATAAAATAGTATTTTAGATTTTTCTCGCGCAGTTAGTACTTGGATGGGTGACCATTCCAACGGAAACCGCGTTCTCGCCTCACACATCTTCCAGCGGCTTGTATATCAGTGTATGCGCGGAAGCTATACAACATTAGGCGAGGGTTGTATAGGAGATATACCATCCTTCGGAGGGGATGTATAGCCGTCGGTCCCTTGTCTATTAAATGTTAGGCAAGTAAAAGATCCCTACTCTTCTTAAGGGAAGAGGTGCGGCAAAATTCCTGGTTGGGGGCAGCTCGTCTACAGGCGTCGGTGTTAGGCCTCAGTAGCGGAAATAGGCCGACGTTAAATAAATGTATAAAAAAAAATAGATTTTTCTCATTGCTAGCCTTAAAGAATTTTATAAAAAATTTAATAAAAGGGGTATTATTAACTTAAGGGATATGTTTTAATAACAGTGTATATATGACCACATTAAATTTGCAATTTTCCCCTACAATCAAAATTTAATAATTATTTAAAATATATTTGCGTTACACCCTGTATAATAGCAGCTCGGTGTTGAAATATGAAGTAGCGTATTTCTCACATATTTTTAAACTAAAATGAAAAAGACTTATAAAAATTGCTAGTATTTAAAATATATTTTTTCTACTCCCTTATGTAAATTTGCTGTTTTCCGTACAGTCTGTAGAATGGATAAGTGGGTCATTCCAGTTAACTGAACGGATATATTTCATATACGTTCTAGGATGGATATGAAATCGACCAATCACAGGTCGTGTATTAAGTACAGCAACTATTCGTTTTAAAAAATTCAAGTTAGTGCGTAAGCTGTCAAAGTAATTGTCATGTGTATTCGCGCAGTTCGAGCTAGAAAATAATTTAAAATGAGTGATTCCAGTGAAGAATCGATAAACGGTATACCACCTAAAATTTTATTGGAATTATTATATACAGACAAAATTTTAGAGATACATTATGACAAAAAAAAGGAGCTATATGTGGGGATTGAACCTATGATCTCTTGCATTTCAAATTACCAATTACCAATTAAAATGTTTTATTCAAATTTTATATGTACAAATCTTTCCATTTGAGTCATTTTCCCTAAGTTAATATAATATTACATTCCTGCACAACGTACTGTATAATATTAAAGCCTAACTAATTAAGGTATCCTCTTCATAGGTTAGGATGGCTGATGTAATGCCAGAAAATGGTCACTCCTCCTCCAGAATTTTTGCTTATTAAATGTAATCTCTATTTTCCAAACGATTAAATAGATTTATATGTTTGTATCTGCGATGCAGTTAAAAGAAAAGTGAAATTAATGTTACGTTAATACGTTGAATTAAAATTTTATTGTGTATATATACAGGAAAATATAAACGAAAAACCTGTTTCATTGTTGTTTGTATTGTCAAAAAGCGTGCATATAACCGCTAGGCTATTGAAGCTTTTATAAAATGTTTGCACCTAGAGCATAAGATTTAGCAGAAGCTAAGTTTATATATTAAAATTTGATTAAAACTATTATCTGTAGTTTTTTCTTAATCCGGTCGTAGAAAAAGTATACTGTGCAACTCGAGTGGATTATCCATATCGCACTCGAAAGATCGAGGCATTCCGCCTACGGCGTCGTGCTCAAACTTCTTTCTCGTGCGATATGGCTATCATATCCACTCTTGTTGCACAAATTACTATTACGTTTAAATTTCAAAAATACTATATTTAATAATAAATAATTTAACATTGAAATGGTCTTCACAAACAAAGTATGTTGATTTAGTAGTAAACCTTTTCCCTCTTTTCATAGTTGCCATTTCCTTCACATTTTTAAATCTCTAGGAACGGTAATAAATGTTTTAGTACGTGCTTTGACACTCAGGAACAATACAATATTTATAATTCCTTTTATTGTTACTATTATACATTGTTAATATAATCGGTCAAAATACTTGATAATCCTAAATCCTTTACAAATATGCATAAGTTTCAATACACACTGCTTGAGTTAACGATTTGTAATATTGTGAAACAGTAATAACGCTCTGTAACTAGCCGCTTCGGCTGGTGGGTTACTATTGAGTGACGTCACGGCCGAGACTGGACAAGGCGGGTGCGGTCCATGTTTATGATTTTTTTAAACGATTTATGGGTTTCAAAAAATTCTAGTTTTTTGCACAGGGTCTCAGAATTTTAAAATCTTTCTGATAATGAAATTTTAAAAAAGTGCTAAATGAGCCCATTTCCAGGTATTTATTTGTTTTGCTTCTGGTTTCATACAAATCGTTTACATATTTCTTTACTTTTATATTTTTTTTGTACAAATGAATATATGTTTAATATATATAAAGAACGAGCATCAAAAATAGTATCAGAATATAGTGTGCTAGTAGGGCACATCTTATAATTTTGCACAACCTTTAATTTTTGCAGGAAATTTTTGTACAGCCCACCTCATATAACTATTCCGTATCTTATTAAGGATTCAACTAATGCTTTACAAACATAAATTAGAAGTTTTTTCCCTAATATCTCCCTTATGATATAAAATGTCCTTATTAACTTTCGAATATTATTGCTCAGTGTGTTGTGTGTTGATCCCATTTGAGATTTTCATCGATAATAACACCCAAGTACTTGGTAAAATGTACCTCTCTTATATCTTTGTCCATAGATTCAATATGGATATTATTAAAATCAGTACAGTTAGCAGCAGTCAACGAGAATGCTATATAATTCGTTTTATCAACATTTAGTGTTATCTTAAATGAGTCTAACCAAGTTTTTATTTTTGCAATTCCTACACTGACTGAGTGTCTTACTTCTTTTCATGTCTTTAAAAATAACAGTCGTATCAACAGCATAAGAGATTACCATACCATTATTAATGACAATATTTGTTAGTGAATTTATGTATGAAATAAATAAAAGAGGTCTTAATACAGTACCCTGCGGTACTTTGACTTTCAAAGATTCACTGTATGTGTCTCCAATTTTAACCCTATGTTTTCTGTCATTGAGATAACTTCTGAAAACATCCAGCACGATGCCACGTACCCCATTAATATTTAAAATATTTAAAGGAGCATCATGTGGCACCGTATGAAATGCCTTTGCAAGGTCAAGGAAAACAGCTATGCATTTGTTGTTACTGTTATGGTTATCTGTAATGTTTTTGTGTGTTCATAAATGGCGTTAGTTGTACACAAACCATTGGAAAAGGCAAACTGATTTTTTAGTATATTATTATTAGCAAGGAAATTATCCACTACCGGGAGTAAAGTATTTACTTTTAAGTCATTTTCAATTTTATTTGCATAAAATATTGTTCAAATCTGGTAATATAAGCAGTCCATTTTGCCTCACCTAATTTAAAGTAAGTGATTTTTCCAATTGACATTTTAACTTAACTCGCGTAAACTACTACTGCACGTGGAATTTAATTAAGTTAATTTAGTTTTGAGTTGTTTCTTTATCCTCGTTGCCAGTGTAATATCTTTGGGTCTCTCATGTAACATTTAAACTGTAATAGCTCAAATATACAGTCCTATTTAGCAATTAGTTAATTAATAATAAAACTACCAAGGTACATTATTGACTCATTTATTTTCACCAGGCAAACATAGACACCGAGTACAAAAACGCCAGCTGCTATAAAAACAATACACAGCAATACAACAATGCAACTTTGCAATAAACTGAGCCGGAATTATAAGCAATAGGGGGTTTTGAGTTACCTAACAGATTAAATGACTCAGTTTATTAAAACTTTTTACACAATGACCTGTATCAATTTATAGACGATTTACCTCTTGCATTATCCCAAATGTTATCGTTCATGCAAGATAGTGCGCACCTCATTATTCTGCAGGGGTTCGAGAATGGCTACACTTTACAGTTAGAAATCAATGGATTGGAAGGGGGGAAAAGCCACAATGAAAGGCCCCCTCGGTTCCCAGATATGAATCCTTAGGCGTTTACTTTTGGGGCCACTTACAATTTGTTGTTTATTCGACATATGTTCCTAACGTCGGAGTTTTAAAAGAGAGACTTTTTAATGCTGCCAATGAAGTTTTAAACTCTCCACGTTTTAAATAGTTTGTATGGCAGTTTTAAGAAACGGTTGCAAACGTGTATTTAAGTTGGAGGTCATCATTTTGAACAAATGCTTTAATATCTGAAAAGAACAATAATTGTTAATAGACTTAAATAGACAGTTTAATAGACTTAAAAAATACATATTATAATGCAAACAAATAAATGGTACTTACTATTCAATTTATTAGTACAGTGTGGGGGGATTGTTTTAAATGAATTGTTAAAATCCACAATCAAGTCATCATGAATTTTGTAGTTTCTTGTTTATTTACGTTTTATGCAGGTGTATGAAACACTTACCAACATAATTATTTACGGCATATTTTTATTTATATTTATTATACAAAATATTTTTTATTTATACTTAATATACAAAATATTTATTAATTATACATTTCTTATACATAATTTGTAATTAGTATAGTAAATGAACATTATTATGATTATTTTTATTATTGTCTTCACGTTTAAATCCTTTACTGTTTAAATTCATCTTGTTGTCGAGGCCGAAAAAGGTCCTTTAAATCAGTTAAAATCAATTAAAAAGTCACAATTTGTATCTTAGCATCATTCCACATTCAGATCTCAGCTCGAATTAAATACGACGCAATAAACGCGCTAAGTGTATATCGACGTTTAGATTCCCGTCCGCCTCGGCATGACTGGGCGGGTCCAACACGACGCAGCAGGCGGCCCCGGCCGCTCATTCGGCACACAACGTCTAGAACGCCAGCCGACCTAACGTTCGGAGCTCCGTCCGCCCCGATGTCTACAGGATCGCGGCGGGGTTTCAGCAGCGGCAGTTCACTCCGAGCAGTCAACATCTATACTTCAGTTCACTCCGAGCCTTCATCGAGTCAACATCAGCAAAGCAGTCCAGTCCGAACCTACTACATCTTCAAGCTTCCAGAACTTCAGCATACCTGACGAACCAACACCAGTACGGCGTCGTAGTTGCCAGTGCAGCTACACCCTACAGCGTGGAGGAGAAAGGCGAGCCTACATCGACATTAACCTACAATCGTGCCGCGACTTTTAACCCGTTTCGAAATAACCAGTGTTAGATCAGTATAGTTAGGGACTAAATTAATTAAAACAAATTGTGCATCGACCAGCGCAAGAGTTCTGCTTAGAGTTACGTATTTTTGGTATCTCTGGCTTTTATTTTCTCATCAACGACTCTTACCAGGCAACAGCGCCTGTCTACATACTCAAAAGTTGGGGTACCTTGCACCAAAAGCGGTGCATGCGTATGTCAGCCGGCGAGGCAATAAAGGGGGTAGTAGCTGTACCCACCGACACTTTAAAAAATCGTTAACCAGTCTACAAATTCCAAAAATCGGCCCTGAGAGCTCGTTCAACATCCAGATCTACGAGGACACCACTATCGAGGCTGCTGGCGCCCATCAACTTCAAAAATTTGCAGTCTCCGAATAAAAACATTTTTTATTTTTCACAACCTCACCCTTGTTTTCGTAGACAGTCTTTTGTAAATATTGTGTTACTTAATTTGTTAATAAATTTGCTCTTCAATGTTTTTGTCTTAATTTATAATATCTTACGCAATTTATAAGCACCCAATGATGATATCTGGTCGATAGCCGAGTGAGTGTAACCCCCTTCCGTACAAGCCCTGGCTTCTAGAATTGGGGGTAGTCTAATTTCTGTGGTGTCTGTGGTGTTATACCGCTAAGTAATGTTGTCAAATTATAATTTGGCATCAACCTACTTAGTGTTTTGACTAATAATCACGTTATTCGTTTTTGATTGATCACTTCGGCAAATATAATTTAATTTTTTTCTCAAATACGGTCGATTTTATTATATTTTTTCAAGAGATGAAGAAGTTTCTAAGTGAATCAAATTGTTTAATTGGTTTTTTAATAAAAAAAAAATAGCAGGCAGAAAAATATTTACAAAATTTCAAGAAAGGCAGTTAATTACACCCTTTTGTATACACCCTAGGTTAATGAAATAATTTAGTTAAATACCTTTTGATTAGTAACCGAGATGTACCAAATTTCGTCTTTCTCCGATTATCTTACTTTGATATAAAAATTAAAAACCCTTTCTTGGCTCACCCTTTCAAGGGAGTGTAGCTGGATAGACAAGGGTTACATTGAAAAATTTTATATGAAGAACCCACCTTCATTTTCGATAAGTAATTGGTAGATAATTTTCTACACGTTATTACGGGACACCCTGTATAATGAAGAATTTTGTGAAAAATAAAATATAATATGACGTATTTGCTTTTTGCTCGCTTTTGACATGTATGTAAATTGTTTCTACAACTGGTTGGGCTGGAAGTGATATTTTTCACTTAATAAGGTGCAAAATTGTGCTTTTTGTACCACAAATGATATACCAACATTTCAAAATTTTATTCTTAACATCAACCAAGAAATTGGAATTGGAGTAGTCTCGTTGTCACTCGGTATGATATAACTTATTTTGCGGTTGTACGCCATTATGTTCTAATTCTAACGCCATAGTTTCACATTATTTAGTATTTAAACTTAATTAATCTTTTTTCTACTCCCTTATGTAAATTTGCTGTTTTCCGTACAGTCTGTAGAATGGATAAGTGGGCCATTCCAGTTAACTGAACGGATATATTTCATATACGTTCTAGGATGGATATGAAATCGACCAATCACAGTTCGTGTATTAAGTACATAGGCAACTATTCGTTTTAAAAAATTCAAGTTGGTGCGTAAGCTGTCAAAGTAATTGTCAGTGTGTATATTCGTGCAGTTTGGGCTAGAAAATAATTTAAAATGAATCCAGTGAAAAATCGATAAACGGTATACCACCTAAAATTTCATTGAAATTATTATACACAGACAAAATTTTAGAGGTATATTATGACAAAAAAAAATCAGCTATATGGGGGAATTGAACCTATGATCTCTTGCATTTCTAAGCGTAGATATAACCACTAGGCTACTGCCGCTTTTATAAAATGTTTTCACCTAGAGCATAAGATTAAGCAGTAAGTTTGTATATTAAAATTTGATTAAAACTATTATTTGTAGTTTTTTCTTAATCCGGTCGTAGAAAAAGTATACTGTACAACTCGAGTGGATTATCCATATCCACTCTTGTTGCACAAACTACTATTATACACCATTCACATCCGTATATATCGCAGTCGTGCTCATTGTTATGATTCTAAATCTTCAGCATGTAAAACAATAACGTTGCACAACATAAAATATTTGAAGTTCAGGTATATTAAAGTCTCAAGTAATTATCACTAAATAACCGCGTTATTCTGAAATTATTTTTTTTATTTCGTGGCATAATCTAATTAATTACCCGCTAGTGATCCAAATTCTTTTACCATAGAACATAAAATGAGTGTATCATTATAACGCGGCAACGTAAGCAAAAGTGTGGGGTATGCAATTTATCAGATATGGGAAAATAATTTTCCTTCAATTAATGTCACATTTTATATCGTACACGGAGCCCAAGCTTCACATTTTTACCTGATATGAAATTAGTTGAAATTATTTTTTTTATTTCGTGGCATAATCTAATTAATTACCCGCTAGTGATCCAAATTCTTTTACCATAGAACATAAAATGAGTGTATCATTATAACAAGGGGTTAACGTAAGCAAAAGTGTGGGGTATGCAATTTATCAGATATGGGAAAATAATTTTCCTTCAATTAATGTCACATTTTATATCGTACACGAAGCCCAAGCTTCACATTTTTACCTGATATGAAATTAGTTATATTTAATTTCACTAAAGGTCCCCTCTAATTTTTGTTATAATATTTTTGTTGGAAAATAAATATTTTTCTCTGTATTTCTATCGAATCACCAGATTAACGATCAAAAGATAGAGATATTTCCATGCTTGTCACTAGGTGCTTTTGATGTGTGTATGTATTAACATTTCAATATCGCTGTTCAATATAAATTCGTAGCATTAATATCAGCCTGTGTTATATTTGATATATCATACAACTAAGTTTTTCATTTCATCAGGCAGCGCTAAGAGATACGTGATCTTAGTTCTACAATTTCAAAGAGAAAAACATCGTATTATTGTTTTGGTTTCCTAGATCCTCAGATTTTTCACTACTGGAAAGTCTAAAATATACCACAATTGAGGCTCGCTTATAATAGGAAGTGAGAGTTAATAATAATGCGTGAATGTCTATTCTAGAGGAAAACATCACAAATTTATATGATTCAGTGGAACATGGATTAATGGATGTGATAAGAGCTAGGGGCGGATATACTAGATATTAATTATCTAGAAATGTCTTCTTTATGTTTGAAAATGTAATCATTCATTAACTGGTGCTCTAGTAGTGTAAGTACGATTTGATTTCCTTTCCCTTCGACTGTATCACAGTGTATGATATAGGATATTAATCGTAAAATAAAAATTAATATAAAATATAGTTTGTAGGATTCAGGATCATGAAACTGTTAACATGGCAGCCCTTGACGGGATGTGGACTAGTTGATACTGTCAGCAATTCACATTCGATATCGGATACATTTTACATTATGGCAGACAACATTTTTAACGTAGTTATTTAACTTTGCAAGTAAACTAGATAAAAAAGTCTATAACTGAAATTTATTTTCGAACATACAGGGGGAGCCAAGACGAAATTACAGAACCAAGTGCCTTTTTTTAAATGGAATGTATGTACACCAGTACATTTTTTGAAGTCTCTTTCTATATTAGCATTGAATATCTCCCAACCATTCGGATGCAATGAATTTTTTTGTTGAAATAATGCAATCTGCAGATGGATGTTTTTGAATCATTTTCATTTCCTAGCAATGTATAGGATGGCCAAAAATAATTTTTCAATTAACAACATTTTAAATTGAATTTTCTCAGTTTTTTCAAATGGAACACCCTGTATATTTTTCGACGATGTGATGTAGAAATGAAAAAGGAAAATTTTTTGTAAATGGGCTAATTGCAACCAATTTCGTTTTATTGAGCAATAATTACAAAATTCAAAAATAAACTTAAAAAAGAGGTTTCTTCAAATAATGCAGTAGAAAAAATTATAATAAATGTTCCACATGTTGCCCATTTTGATTGACACATATCTCATGCGCTTTTGAAATGAGGTTCCCACTGTTCCTTAAACTGCCGGCGTGATAGATGTAAAGGCAGTTATTATTCTTTCCATCATATTTTGTACTGTTGTTGGTGTGTCTTTATAAAGAATTTCCTTCATGTATTCCCATAAAAAGAAATCCATTTTTGTAAGATCTGGGGACCTAACTGCATTTAAATAATGTGGTGGAACCACATCCTATTTTGAATTCTTTCAGGGAGATTTACCAATAATTGTGGCAGATAATTTTCCATAAAATGAAGATAAATAGCTCCAGTCAATGTACAATCAAAGAAATATGGACCTATTCATGTTCTCCAATAATTTCTCCCCAAACGTTTATAGACCATTTGTGTTGGTTATCAACTTTCACAAAAAAATGAGAATTTTCCGAAGCATAATAATGAAAATTGTGCCTATTACCAAATCTATTTTTATGAAAAGTTGCCTTATCACTGAATAAAATAATATTATTGAAGAAGTTTACATTATGTTGCATTTCACCTCTGGCCCAATTACAAAATTGTAGGCGCTTTTGTAAATCGTCATCAGACAATTCCTGGTGCATTTGAATATGATATACTTAAATATAAAATAATAAATAAATAAACACCACAGAAATTAGACAACCTCCAATTCCGGAAGCCAGAAGCTTGTGCGGAAGGGGGTTACACATTGAAAAACCGCCATTTCCTCCGACAGTGCCGGAGCCAAGATTCGAACCCGGTGGCGCGATACCCGTGTGATTAATCGCGATTACCACCTTAACCCACCAATAACCAATTTTTTGACCAATAAAAACTATTTATTCATTATTATATGTACAATTCATTTGATTTATGTCATTTCTCCCTAGACAATCTCATTACAATCCTGCACTGCGAGCTTATAAAGCTGGGTCCCTATCTAATTATGATTCGAATCTTCATAGTTCGGGTGGCCGATGTTTGCCGATAATAACATTGCTCAAATTTTAAATAATGACATTGCATTCTACATTCCAAAGTTTCTGTAGATTTATCTGTATTTGTTTGACTAGTAGTTAATGGTAAAAGTTCAAGTTTCACTGTGTAATACTTATTTTTATTGTGTTATTTGCAGGAAACTAAGTTGTAAAAACCTGCTTAACTTTTCATGTGACGTTAAAATAAAATTAAAAATAATTCTGTTAAAATAAACTATATACAAGAGAATTGTGATATTGAAACTAAAAATTTAATACTATATACAAGGGTGTTATATGGGAAGGTAAGTCTAGGTGTAGTTATGTGTAGTAAATGTTTTGTGTATTGCCTTAACCCATGCGGCTATCGGCCAGACTTATTCCTACTAATGAGCTCACTTCTCTTTGAATAAACATGGGGATTCTCAACCGTTGCCAGCACCACAGAAAACTCATTTTCTTCGTTCACAACATTTACTTCACTTCACTTTTTTTATATTCCATTTCCAGTTTCCAGAAATCTATCGAGAAGATTTTGGAAGCTGCTAACATCAGGAATCCTTCTTCCAGGATAACGTTGGTGATAAATTCTATTGGCAAGTAAACAATTTCTGTCTGACTCGCCCAAAACAAAAGTCATGTCTACAGGTTGCGCTTTACTAAAATGCATATTGTAAAATTCCAAATATTTTAAATTCAATACAAATTGTAACGATCGATAAGTGTGATAAATGCTCCTTTGCACGCGACAATTTATACCAAATTGCTTGTCGAATAATAAAAACAGCAAAAAAATGTACAAAAAAATATGACGCAAAAGGACCGGTTAAATACTGTTTACTCATTTCAATGGATTGGAAGATATGGTCCCACTAAATGGCCTCATTTCAAAATTGCATAGAGACGTGTGTCAATCAAAATGGGCAACACGTCGAACACCTATTATAAATTTTTCTAATGAATTATTTGAGGGAACCTCTTTTTTTAAGTTTATTCTTGAATTTGACACTTATTTATTTATGAAACGAAAATGGTTGCAATTAGCCATAGAGGAAGTACTTACTAAAAAATGTTCGTTTTCAATTTAGACATCACATCGTCGAAAAATACACAGGGTGTTCCATTTGAAAAAATTCAGAATATTCAATTTATAACATTCTTAATTGAAAAATAATTTTTGGCCACCCTGTACATTTTAAGGAAATTAAAATGATTCAAAGACATTAACTAGATGTCTTGTAACTGGCATTCACACAAGTTTTTCTTTAAACCCATAATTGTGACTGTGGTGGTTTTTTTAATATCAATCTGCAGATTGCATTATTTTAACAAAAAAATTCATTACATCCAAGTGGTTGGGAGATATCCAATGCTAATATAGGAATGAATAGGGCCTAGAAAGAGGCTTCAAAAAATGTACTGATATACATAGCATTCCATTTAAAAGAAAGGCACTTGGTCCTGTAATTTCGTCTTGGCTCGCCCTGTATGTTCGAAGATAATTTCTAGTTATAGACTTTTTTATCTAGTTAACTTGCAATTTTTTAAAAATTTTCTAGCTATCATGGAATTCGAGAAATCGAGATCCGACGCACTATTGTCCCACCCTGTATACTTATTTTTTTATCTTAGGAACTCAGTCATGTTTTAAAGAAATTTGTTGGATTGCTTCATATACGACAGTTCACCCTGTATATGATTTATCTCAAACTTGATATGAAATTTGTATAGGACACAAATAGGTAGTAAAACCTGAGTATTTGAAATTTCTCAACAAATTTTTTATTAACGATCAATTTTCAAGTCAAATTGAAAATTTGGCAAAATGGAATATTTTAATGTATACTAATATTTATTAATACAAACATTTAGTTAAATACAAAATAATATCTACATTCCTCATGCCTAGGTTTAATAAGTACCATCATTTTAATCAATTTCCAGGCCAGGTCTTACATGTTTATTTACAATAAGTATGTATTTAAGAATTATAACAAAAGAAAAGTAATAACAAAAATATCAAAACATCTTAAACATTGCATATGAACACATTTCTTATCGGGTAGTCAAATGTCTGAGTCTGATAGACTTCCTAATTGTTAGGGGGTCATTTCTGATAATGTTGCAGCAGTTAATAATCTCGTCAATTAGTTCTTGCCTTGTATTTATATCTTCCGTGTAGAATAATCGCTGTTACTAACCTATAAAAAATGAATGACATATTGTAAGCTATTAGAAAAACCAAAACAAAAATATGCAAAACTTAATTAGATTTTTATTAACATATGAATGTGGGACCTGAATCATGACAAAAAGAGATGAAGAAATATTCGAAGGAAACATCCTGCGAAATATATATGGATCAGTCTAGGACCCTGATGGAATATAGAGTATTCGCATGAATTCTGAACTGAATCAGATGAATAATGAAAGGAGACACATTATTAAATATATAAAGAGTCAAAAATTAACATGGCTGGGACAAGTCAACAGAATGGAAGGCTTAATAACAACTAAGAAAATATATGAGCGGAAACCTGCAGCAAGTCGAAGATCTAGTAGTAATAGACCTAGAGTATTAGAAACTGGAGAAGAAAAACTCAAGAGGGAACAGACAGACAGTCAAAGACCCACCCAGAGTTATGATGTCAAAAAAAGAAGAGTGGGCTCTCAATAGTTTTTAAAAAATGATAATAGAATGTATCATGAGCATCTGCTCATGATACGATGCTCATGATACATCACTTAGCTAAAGAAACTAGTAGTCATGAAAAACCGACATTTTTAAAATTTGTAGATTATTTCTTATCATACCACTTTACAACATGTATGGATAATTGCGTTGTTATCCCTAGATTTTTCTCATATAAGTTATTAGTGGTTTTTCTACTTAAAGCTGGAAATTACTACTTTCTATTATTTTCATGACCTAATACTATTTTTCGAATACAGAGGACTGAAAATAAATTCACAAATTTTAATTATAATTATTAGTGGAAGCGCATGTATTATGGAGTGGGAATTAAATGATTAAAGTTAGAAACATAATTTTTCTGTTGAGTTACATTATTTTATTTAAGAAAACTCATGTTTCCACCCTCAGATGAGAGGGCTTCGACCTTCACCCCCCATAAGGGATGTTTTCTTCAATCCTCAATATCTCGTGAAGGGTATGAGATAGCGACTTATTTTTTTTTGAAATGTTTGTATTTTGTATAGAAAGAAAAAGGTCTCATAAATTTTTGTCATATTTCGATAGTTAGGGAGGTAATTTGAAAAATTATGTTTTTTGTCGCACTTGAATTGAAACATGTTTCCAAAACATTTGTAGCTGGTGGTGTAAGCTTCAAAATGGTATGGATACCTGTCATTAATTTAGTTTATTTATGCAATAGAATACTCAACAGAATAAGGAGATGTGACGTATCTACGTTGCTTTGGTGGAAACTATATAAATTGAGTTTCGAAATAAAATGATATATTATGTCAAAATATTCTGTCCTGAATAGATGAATTGCATTTGTACATCGTTTGCCACAATTATCAATATATTCGTAGGTAGTTTCAAGAGCGCTTTTTTATATTATATATACCAGTGATAGTATGACTGGTGGTGGAGAGGTAAACGCACTTGCCTCTCACCCAAGAAAGTCCCTGGTTCGATTCCCGGTCATAGCAGTGGAAAATGCTGTGAGAGGGATTTTTCCACTATACACGGATATTGGGTGTGTGTCCCTTGTCTCTAAATGTGTAGCCTCCTCCCACACAAGGCTCTTATAGAGCCTTTCGGGATAAAGGGGGTAGTCATTACCTGTGGTGTAAAGGTCTCTGATTATTGTCGCATTGAAACTCTTTGATCTAAATAAAAATAATAAAAGTCGGTTTATTGAAATTTTATATTTTTAATCATGTACAGAAATTTGAGAAACAGAATCTAATGAAATAAACATTAACTAATACTTACATAAATAAATGAACAGCAAGTTCAAGACATTCTATTTACAAATCTTCCTCATAACTGTCATCGCTGAGGTCAATTATTGATGTTTCTTCTTGATCCTCGGCACTACTGTCATCGCTGAGGCCAGTTATTGGCGTTGCTTCTTGGTCCGTATTGTTTTTACACGCTTGTTCATCTCCTTCGCAGAGACAAAGCTCTGTACAACGTAAGTGATTAATAAAACACTTACATCTGGAGTCACAGAAACTTTTGTTGCAGGCGCATGAAATCAAGTTTAAAATCTCAAGTACCGCAATATGTTCTGCGATTGTTTAAACTGGCTTATATATATTATTTCCTTATTGCCATCCAAAATTCAAGGGATCCAGATTAGCGACTTTTGCAATGTGTGAACTGGTCCATATAAGAAGCTGCAGCCTAGCTCTATTTACTGCCGGATAGAAACTACTATTTGTAGGTGGCAACTGCATGCCTTGTAGTTGTTGTTTGGTAAAGTACCACCACTGCAGATCCGAGTTTTCTAATATTTACATTATTACGACTATAAAAAATGCAAATGAACTTTTTCAAATCATCGATTATGAGGTCTAAGTCTGTTTCTGCATGGTCAAATAACGCAAGAGACTTTCCAGTGAATTTATAAATGCTTTCCCCAAGGACAGCTTTCCTGAAGTAAAATCCACCTCTTGTATCGCATCCCAATAATGCATACATTGCTAGCAGAGCCTCCTTTTGTACTTTGCTTAGCGCATCTCCACATTTTAACGGTGTTTCTATATTTTTTAAACGAAAATATATTGTTATATACATCGTTTTAAAGTTAAAGAATGGGTGCAACTTTTTTTATTTAGAAATATTTTTGAGAGACTGTTCCGTTTATTTTACACCGATGAAACAATAGAGAACTTTTTTTTAAAATGTTGTTTTTCCGAATAGCTTAAAAATTCATAGAGATTCGTCTAAATCCATAATAGCTTTTCTTCGTATTAAAGAGACCTTTAAGCGAAAAAACGATTCTTCTACATCGAATAGTTCTTGAGATATCTTAACTGAAATATTTTAACCTTCAGAAGTTGCAGAAGTTGAAGCCTGCGAAGCGGAAGGTGGACACATGGATTTTCATAAATAGAAAGATGCCTTTTAACAAAATAACTATGTCCCTAACTTTAATCATTTATTTCCCACGAAACCCCTAATCTAGCCGTATGCGCTTCTACTATATGGATTTATGAAGCATATTGTAAGTGGCCTCATAATTAGCAGAAATTACACTTTAGAGAAGCTTGTCAAAGTCTGTTGCATGTTTTAAAATTTAAGAACGAAATTGACATGAAAGCATTCTGTATAATAGATCAATTAGAATTTCTGTAGAATCTATTTTGTTATCAATACTAAAACCAAATTTTTGTATACTTTTAAGACGTCTTTCCTTAAGGGACGTAATACCCAGCAGTTGAAGTCTTTCTGTGTGCGAATAATTGGTTTTATCAATATGTAATTTAAATAAAATGAAATTAACCATTTTGTTTTGCAAACTTTCGAGCCTGTCTATGTGCGACTGATAATAAGGGTCCCATATAATGCAGCAATATTCCAATATTGATCTAACCAGCGAATTAAATATATTTAAGATACATGTAATACCTGTGAAATCCCTGCATTGTCTTTTGATAAAACCACATAGGCGATATGCTCGCTTTAGAATATTCTCCTTTGCAGTATCAACAACTGCTAACAATTTCAAATCATCTGCAAAAAGAAGGATTTTCGCAAAGTCGAAAATGTATTGAACAACGTTAATAAAAAGTGAAAATAGGATCGGAGAAAGATGACTATCTTGTGGAACTCCCGAACTCACAGTAATATTTCTTGATTTATTTTCTCCTATTCTCATAATTTCAATTCTGTCTGTCAGATACGATTTTATCCACTACAGTTAGTAATGAACCGTTTATACCATATATTGAAAGTTTTTGCAGGACAATGATATGATTGACACGATCAAAGGCCTTTTTTACATCGGTATATATTGCATCAATTTGATAGGCTTTTCTAAGTGCTTATTGTATGAATGATGCATACAGGAAAAGGTTTGTTTGCATACTACGACCTTTGAAAAAAACCGTGTTGACATGACATGATAACAATTTTATACGAATTAAAAATATTATCAGCTGCAATAGATTATAATACTTTAGGAATTGTGACCCACAAGATTAGAACTTAACTATGTTTGTCACATAAAGTGCTCACGGCAGCTCTAACAGTCGGAGAGGGTTGTGGGTCTTCTAGAGACTCGCTAAGGGTTAAAATAAATGCCTGGGCGCCAGTCAGTAGCCCTAACAAATTGTTTAGACTACTAACAATTAAATTTAAAAAAAATTATAAAAAATTTACTAAAACAAATTAGATGAGGCAGGTTGTTATGATGACGAAATTAAACCAATGCATTAGTTTGACACTTTAATAATTGGTATATGAATATATATAAAAAAATTTGTAGAAAAATGTAATTATGTAAATATTATATAAAAAACAAGTAAATAACTATAATACTAAATCTATACATATAACACTAAAACTATGTTACGTTAGTCCTACGCGCCAGAATGTCTTTCGGGACTATGCAAGTTAGTGCAGATGGACTTAATAGCGCGCTTTACTTCTATTACATCAGCGACTAGATATAACCCTAAAATATGTTCAATGCAATACGCAATGCCTCGTATTATGCTAAATTATATAAGAAGCTTACACCTATAAGTAAGATGATAACTACAGACAGAAAATTTGACTCAGGTATAAAGGTAGGTAAGTGTTTATCGCTAATATTATGTAAACTATAGGTAAATGATATAATCTATGTATTTTAGCACAAGTTGATTGGTACTACCGTAACAGCGGTTTGGAGTTCACATACTCTGATCATTTTCCACATGTGAGACAGGTAACGTCTCTTTATAATAACATTTATATTATATTCTTTATAAAAAAAACAACAAAGTTAGGCATAAATAAGTGACTGCCTAAATCTACTGTAAAATAATATAACGTTGCTTCTGTGTCGTTGAGGCGCACTTTATATTTTCTTTCTCTTTTAGGTGGTGATAAACAAAGAAACGTGGCGTGTTACTATTGAGCGATCCTTCCTTTTTTGAATTAAGCATAAACTTCTCGCAGAGGCTTCCGCTAGGTATCACGTAGTCCTGGTATGCATAAAACGATGACAAGAAAATACAAATATTGTACTTACAGTATCTATGACTATTACGCTTAACTGCTTGTAGTGAAATTCTGTGATACTTCACCGACATCCGACGAATATGGCTTTGGCAACTAACAATAAGGGCACGGGAACAGGACAAATCACATGTAGGTAGGTATTATCTCAACACCAGATTTCCAACTTCAATCTCCAGTACATTAACAATGTATGTCTCCAATCATAAATTTCATTACAAAACATTCAAAATGTAGCTTTTCTGTCCTGGCATCAGAACACTAGTAATTTTTAACGAATAAAAAAAAACTTGAAATATTAATTTCACCTCACTTATGGGAAATCACATAAATTGTATAAACTTTTACAAGGACATTTTATTATTTACCTTAGTTGTTCTGAGGTTTTTCTTTTTCCACAATTCGTGAAATTACTAAAAATTTACTGCAGCATGATCAAGCCTACATATGGCCGCTTTAGTTGGAACAAAAAAGGACCTTTCCTGTACTATCATACTTTTTTTATAACCCTGTGTACAAGGCTACCAATCAATTTTATCACATAAAATTTACTATCATGGAGATTTAAATCTGAACTGATATTAGTAGAAATACCCACCTAGCATCCACAAATAAATGCTAAAACATTTTCATTGCCTCAGGGAATGGACCAAAGGCGATTGTGCAACATTAGGCCTGCAGTATATTCAGTATTACTTGTAGTAATAAATGTAATATATATTTTAGAGACTAAAATGTAGTTTGTGTTGCATACCTTACTGCTTCATTCTGTGGAAAGATGTAATTTATACAGAGTGAGCCCAAAACTTACTTGCACACGGTGGCCCAAAGAAAGTAACCGCTACAGTATAACAGAACATGGAGAAACACATCGATAATTTTCTTATGACTTTGGACCTGACTTGTGAATGGGTGTACTATAGGATATTTTCCAAATAGAAGGACACTCACCTACCTCTAAAGAAAGTGTCAAAAGATGAGCAATGGGAAGAGACAAGGAGGGACTGCACATTTTTTAAGAAATATGACGGTATACCATTAGGAGTTAATATTGGAATTTAACGATGATAATTTATCAAAAACTAAATCAGAGTCAATATAAATATTATTTAGTATGACCGGATTATCATATATATGAATGTTAGAGATAACTATGTCCTTATCATATCTGACGTAAACAGACTCTAAATAATCTGCAAACATATCACGGATAATCTTAGGATCAGAAGAGCTACTGCCATTGAACTCCAGTTGCTTAGGTAAAGCATTGTTCCTACACTTACTATTAACGTATTTCCAAAAGGCTTTTATATTAGACAGATAATGGGATTGTGATGAATGAACAAATTTCATGTAGTCTTTACTGATTTGAGATTTAGTTAGTGATCTCAATTTTTTTATATTCGATAAGAAAATAATTTTTATTTGTCTTTTTATATTTATTATACATATATTTCACGTTTTGTTAGTTTTTTTTGATTGACATGAATACCACCAAGAATAATTCCCATTGTTAATGAAATAATATAATAATAACAATCTTTATTTAGCACAAGCAGCTATTACACAGGTGTAACATACATGTATGGTACAGTACATTTACCTACATTTGACAATATTTATTACAAAAATTTCCTTTATATCATTTAAAACATAAGACATATCTACAAGCCTAATGAGTAAAATAGAGCCAAGTTATTTATACATAAATTTATATAAATATTTTTTAAACAGAAAGACATTTTTAGCTTGCTTTATAGATTCTGGCAATTTGTTGAATTCAGCCGTTCCCTTGGCGTATATGGAGAATTTTGTTTTCATTAAATTTGAGAAGTTAATATTTATATGATTTCTTTGCCTTGTGTTGTATAGGAATATTAATGTCCTGTACTTTTTATTGTCTTTTACTGAAAACCAGTTAAGTGTACATTGCATTGTATTTATATTAGCATATCTATTACATTTTAAAATAAAACGCATACATCTATTTTGAAGTAGTTGCAGTTTAGATATATTGGTGTCATTACACATACATAATATACTTGAACAATACTCGAAGTGTGGTTTCATTATTGTGTTATAAATAGTTTTCCTTCTATTTGAAGTTAAATGTTTACTAACACGATAGGCAAATCCCAGTTTTTTTGATATCTTTTTACATATGTAGTTTATATGTTCGTTAAATATTTGTTATCTATGATTATTCCTAAATATCTCATATTTGTTACCTTTTCAAGATGCTCTCCGTTGTACTTTACACACATATTATCAATGTTTTGATTTAAATATTTGTTGGAACCTATTATCATATATTTGGATTTTTTGGCGTTTACCATTAATCCGTTCGTTGTAAACCATTCATTAATTAATTCCAGTGTCATGTTAATTTTTTGGATAACTTGCTTCACATTAGTTCCAGATAAATATATTATAGTATCGTCTGCAAAGAGATGTATTTTGCACTCCTCCGAATTGATTAGAAGTATATCATTAATAAATAGCGTGAAAAGCATAGGCCCTAGTCCACTATCTTGCGGAACTCCATTATTATTAGAAAGTTTTTCAGATTTTACTTTATTTATTTTGGTTTGCTGACTTCGTCCATATAGGTACGACTTAAACCACTGGTATGCCGTGCCAATAATCCCGAAATATTGGCAGAGTTTTTTTAATAAAAGCTCTCTGTTGACAACTTCGAATGCTCTTTTTAAATCGAGGAAGACGGTTACCACAACTTCCCCCTTATCAACCGAATATTTGAAATCATTGATTATTTTTTGCAAAGCCGTTTTACACGAATGATTTTCTCTAAATCCTGATTGGCTTTCATGTAATAATTTGTTAATGCTTATAAATTCAGTGAGTTGGTCATGAACTACTATTTCTAAAATTTTTTCCAGTGAAGGCAACGTATTTATGGGTCTATGTTCTTCCGCTAATTTTGTACCTGTAACTTTTGCTACAGGAGTTATTAATGATGTTTTCAAAATTTCTGGAAAGGTTCCGCTAGTTAGTGATGTATTAATAATATGTAATAATGGATAACCAATGACATCAAAAGTATTTTTTATTAATTTAAAGTCAATTTCATCATCAGAAAATTTATTTTGCTGTTTAAAGACAATTTTACGTAATTTAGTGAGATTTATAATAGTAAATTCTTTAAAATATATATCTGGCTGCAATGCTCTGTTCTCAAATAAAGCATGTCTGTTAGGGTAATAGTTATTATTTTTTAACCCATCCACAATTAGATCAACACTATCAATAAAATATATATTAAGTTCTTTTTCTAACCGCTCCTATTATAAGAGAAGATATATTATGATTGTCTTTTGGTTTTATTATATTTTTTAGCGTCCGCCACATTAATTTTGGATTATGCTTTAAATTATCTATTTTATTTTCATAATAATTTTGTTTTTCCTTTCTTACCACTTTTACAACCTCATTACGATTATTAGTATAGGTTCGCCAGTTTTCACCATTTTTGTTTATTTTAAACTGTTTATATGCTAGATCTCTTTTTTTTATTGTTTCTTTAATAGTATCATTAAACCATTCATTATATTTCATTGCTCGTCTTTTGATAATCGGACACTCGTTATCCAGTGTAGTTTTTATGTTATTTATGAATGATTCAAATACATTATTAGTATTAGTACAGCCATATAGCCAGTTAGCATCGATTAAGTTTAATGAAATTTTATTATAGTCTAACCTTCTAAATTTTATGTCCAGGTCAGAAACCGGATTATTACAATTTAAGTTACAGTTTATACCTATAATTTCATGATCGGTGATTTTGGGTGCAATTTGCATATTTACCTGGATTTCGTAACAATTTGTAAATAAAAAATCAATTATAGACGAACTTTTGTCAGTTATTCTTGTAGGTTGTGAAATAAATTGTTTTAAGCCAAAATGTCTGGATATATTATGTAGTCTCTTACTATATGTGTCATCAATAATATCCCATCTAATATTAAAATCTCCTATAAAAATATATAATTGGCTGAAATCCAATTTTTCTATAAAATTTTCAAAGAAATCACAAAACTGTAAATGACTGGCATTCGGAAATGCTTTGGAACATACATGTCAATGGCAAAGTTTAATACAAGATACAATTTTTCAGTAAGACAATTTATGCCAGGACTATTCTGAAATACCGGATTCCAGTTTGAAATCTTAAAATAATCATTTATACTATTATAATCACCTTTTCTAAAGTTATATTTCCATCTTGTATCGACAACAGGTAATTTTTATTAATTTTAATTGTTAGCTGTGTATGATACAGATCTGGATTTACCATTAAGTAGTCGTCATGTTCAACATCAACATTGTTACAGTTGTTACATAAAACTAAATCTAAAATCTTGTTGTTACAATTTTTTATAGTTTTTTTTATATAAACCATTAAAATTAAAACTATCACAGAATAGCATTTCACACACACTGAGATTTCCAGAAGACGCCAAATGATTATTATCCTCAACAGAGATTCCAGGTAAATTGTCATCGCCAGCAACGCAGATTGTTGAATTATGAAAACGATTGCATATATACTCTATTGACCGACAGTGATTATCGTATAATTGATTTCCAGAACCAGGCGGGATGTAAACTGTTCCAATTATAAATTAAAATAAACAGCTCCACATTATTTTGGGGAATCTTTATACGCGAACATGAAACATTCTTTCTTATAGCCAGTAAAACACGTCCACCAGTATTTTTATTACTTGTTAGGGATGATCGATCCATTCTAAATACCACATAATCATCATAAACTATTTCACTGTCTGAAATGTCATCCGAAAGCCAAGTCTCCCTTAAAGATATTATATCATAATCAACAACAGATGATTCCTGATAAAACTCTAGCAATTTAGTTCGAAGACTACGATCATTTTGATAATATAAAGTAAGAAAATTTTTTCTTATGTTTTGTGGCGGAAAATTGTTATCTATCTATCTCTAGTTATTTCGGTAACATTCGCTACGAAAAAGAGGATTTTGTTGAGTAGTATTATTGTACGCCTGGGAGAAGTATACTCGCAAATTGAACACCGCACGGCCACTTCGATGGATTTAATAGACTCTCAAATTTAGATTCACGTATACCTAATTTGAAGGGACAAAAGTCCTCATTGAATTGCTTGGCATTTGACATCAGCAATTTGAAGTGCATCCCACATATATTCCGACATGTTTTATTCGGTAATATTTGGCTCGACGCATCCTAGATATAACCATAGACGACGTTTCACAGCATTAAATGAAGCCTTATTTTCAGTATTGGTACCTACAGTGATCTGCTTGCGCCCATGGCCTCTATCACGTCTATGATGAACATTGACTCACCCATTTTCTTTAGAAGGATGGGTTACAGGTGTGGCCACTTGATTGATTACATATTTTTTGCCGATAGTATTGTCCTTATCACTATATTTCTTTTTGCTAGAGTTAAACAGAGGTTCTTTTATACTAAATTTTTCAATAATAGGATTAGATTTCTGCGTATTATTTTTAAATGCATCAACTTGAGAGGTACTGGCCTTGTTCTTATCGTTGGTTATAGAATGATTAGTCGTTAATAATTTGATTAAATCCTTATTGGAATCCGTTCAGTTTTTAACTTTGGTTTTTAGTTTTGCAATTTCTTCGTGTAGATATTTCGTTTCACTATGTACTATTTCACTAATAACGTATTGAAAACATCACTATTGCAAAAAGTTGTAATTTTTTCATCCATTTGGAGCTTTTCTAATTGTTCTCTAGTGTCGCGAGGCATATTAGTTTAGAGTAAGTGCTTCAAATGTTTTAAACACAGAGTTATACGTCCGCACACGATGATGACTAGACTGACTATTATTAGATTTCACATTAATTAACCATAAAACAATTTCAATTAAGAACACATTACAGATCAAAGCATTGCTATTCATATCGTAATTAATTTATTATAGGTCATATGAGGGCATCTGAGTATCTTAAATAATTAAAGATATATGAAGACGTTAGCTTCAGATATATTTATATTCACCTTTAACTCAGTATCGAAATCAATAACAAATTATATTAAAGGCGCAGTAACGGAGTGCACCTAATATAATAAAATATCATATGGAATAAAAAATATATCAAATCCACCCCAATCTGTAGGATTATTAAATTTCTGTGCATGAGAGAACGGATCTAAGTTCAGTATTTCAAACCCTTGACGTTAGTAGTGACGAATTTTGTTTACACACTGTCAATTTGATAAAAGTTGCTGTTAAAGGTATATAACCCTCAGACCTTTAATATCTCACCTCAAGAACAAAATTTATGCCTCTATATATTTTGTATTTTAAGACTTTAAACAAGTCATCCCATCTTTCAAAAGCGTCATGCATCATTTTAATGTACATAAAATGAGTTGAAGTTGAGAATGAGGTGACTTTGCCACAGGCAACTGCTGTGGAATATCAAGGCGGTGGGTATTTTGAGCGATCGAGCTCATAGTTTCTGCCAAGCAGGTTCAACGGAACTATAATAGAAACCGTGAAATTACAAATGAGGGCGCTAGATTAATTTTATGATAATTAATGATACAAGGTTGGGCAAAAGTGCCGTAATTTGATTCTGGAAAGTTAAGTTATTTGTCGTTTAGTGTTATACTCAAATTCACATATCTCCTACAACTATTATTAGTTGAGTCAAATTAGGACTTCAAAAACCAGAAAAATGATTTGACTGCTCTAGGCAGTGTTTCGGAATGTCAGTTGTAGGACATTCACATATATATATATATGTATATATGAGTAGTGGTGAGAAGTAACTGAATCCTCTCATATGGTCAATTGCAACTATACACCATAGATGTCTCCATGAGCGTATAGCGACTTGCGATTCTGCAAGTACCTGAGAGCGGCGACCCTTCAGTCCTAGGTGGACTTAACCTACTGTTATAATATATGATTTGCAGGAAACAACTACTCAGCGGGCAAATACCCCGACCTGCATTGAATTACACCTACAAATCATGTAAGAGTGGTAGCCAATATCATTTGTCAATTCCCTGACCAGACATAGACCGGTTTCGAACTTATTAGTTCTCATCAGTATGCCATAGGTCATGGAACAGACAAATGATAGTGGCCAACCTGCTAGTTTTATACAAACTATAGTAAATTGAGTAGTGGTGAGAAGTAACTGAATCCTCTCATATGGTCAATTGCAACTATACACCATAGATGTCTCCATGAGCGTATAGCGACTTGCGATTCTGCAAGTACCTGAGAGCGGCGACCCTTCAGTCCTAGGTGGACTTAACCTACTGTTATAATATATGATTTGCAGGAAACAACTACTCAGCGGGCAAATACCCCGAAAAATTTCATTTAAAATAATTAACAAAATGAACTCAGTTTCAACTGAGTCCATTTTGTTAATTATTTTAAATGAAATTTTAATCAGATTTTATTAACATGTGTAACTAAACTTAAGTTAAATGTTTTATTTATAACAGTGGCAGTGTAGCTATGTGTGTGGGATCGACCACTAGTTACGTTTTAAGAAATTTTTCTGCCATGTGTTTCGACGCAGGTTTATCAAATTAACCTCAAATTAATGTCTTGAGAAAGCTAATAAACATTAGTGAAAGCTTGACAATAACAAAGAGTTTTCTTTTTGTATTGGCCAAAATACCTTATCACTGACTGCAACCTCAATAAACTTTATGTTTATTTTTATATATATATATATATATATATATATATATATATGACTGGTGGTAGAAGAGGTAAACGCACTTGCCTCTCACCCAAAAGTTCCGAATTCGATCCCCGGTTGTGGTAGTGGAAAATACTGTGAGAGGGATTTTTCCACTATACACGGGTATTGGGTGTGTGTCCCTTGTCTCTGACTGAAGTTCACTTCGAGCAACGAGGAGCAGCAGCAGGCAGTTTTCAGTGAGAACCTGAAGGTGGCAGATGAGATTCTGCCGAAACGTCGTTCAAGCAACCGTGACTCCTGGAGGAGTCGACCATCGGCGCGGGAGAGCAACCAGAAGTACAATAACACTTCATATATATATATATATATATATTTAAGTAGGATCAGTCTTTCGGTTGGTGTTTGTTGCAATCGAAGCATTAGCGTTTTGATGGTAATATGCAATTATTACACTTAACGCGTCAGATTTGTAACTTGTAATTCAGCGCTCGGCGGGGCACATAGCCGGGAGAGTAGCTGTTGGTTGCAGTCTAGTTACGTTCCTTATAAAAAAATAAGGATTTTATAGAGGAGTTTGCGACTAAAAATATTATGTTTTAATATTCCGCCCTCTAAAAGCACATTTGAACTATGCTAAGCCCAGTCAGGCTATTTATTTTTCGATTGCAACAGACACTGGACCGCTAGATGGCGCCTGCTGACTATTTTACATGTCGCTATTGTAAAAATACCGGGATGTTCCAAATAGTCAAAGGATCCTCGTACCGGACGTCACATGCCTACCTTGCACTGACGAGAGCCAACAGCTCGAAACTGCAGTCTGCAAGTGGCGTGTGACGGCTGGCAAGAGAGCTCCTTTAAGTAGGATCAGTCTTTCGGCTGGTGTTTGTTGCAATCGAAGCATTAGAGTTTTGTTGGTAATATGCGATTATTACATTTAACGCGCCAGGCTTGTAACTTGTAATTCAGCGCTCGGCGGGGCACATAGCCCAGAGAGTAGCTGTTGATTGCAGTCTGGTTACATTCCTTATAATAAAATAAGGATTTTATAGAGGAGCTTGCGACTGAAATATTATGTTTTGATATATTTATTTATTTTTTGCATACTGAAAACGCAACATTAGATAGAACGTATAATTTTTCGTACAGAGTGTAAACAAATCTCAAATAAAAAAAAATCTCAAATTAAAAAAAAATCTATTCCGAAAATCAATTAAAAATTTACCTTCCCAGTCTTTATCGTATTATGTTTATCCTCATCTCAGCGCTTTTCTAAAAGCATCTGAAAGGATAACCTGGCTAAATTAGAACGAGATGCTAGAAGATAAATTGAGCCACACCTATTTAATTGGTTTTAATTCAAAGAGATATTTGTAGTCGGAAATAATCGAGTGCAAAGCTTCAACTACTTATCTGAAGTACTTTTATAATCAAAACATACCCGACGCGTGGTTTCCAGAAAGTTAGTATTATAAATTAATCTTTTAGGGCGAGGGTGCATATTTATGTTAAAGATTAAGTTACAGCATTGCGTGAGTGCTCGTTGTGTTGGTTCAAATAGTTTTGTATACGGGAACAATAGTTCTGCATTTATTATGTAAATGCAACATTTTTCCAAATGGGAAAATCAATAACTATGTTACCAACACCAGAAAAATATCTTTTGCTCAGATAACTTATACAAGTTTTAACAGAAAATGTAGATAGACAAAGTAGTTTCATGTTACTGCACAGAACAAAATATTCTAAGTATACTCTAAACAAATCTAACTTATCTTTTTAACAGACCATTTGCATATTATAATACTCCCTAAATATTCGCAGAATATTTTTAAGTATTCAATTTTTCTAGGTCAAATTATTCACATTTGTATACTATGTTCAGTCAAAGGATTGGTATTTCCTAAATGTTGATTTATTGCGCGATAATTAAGTCATATTGAAAAACATATGCCATTTTTTTACTTCAGTTGATATCTACCGCAGAAACCAAGAAAATCTCATTAATTTCCGGACGTGTTTCTTTCTTTTTAACTGTTGGTTAGGTATTAGGAAAACGATCAGAGAAAGGACCTATTGGAGGAATACTCCAGGCCAAAGACATGCGAAAAGTTTATAACTTATTAGGCGAAGAATGCCACAGGGCTTCCTGAACTTGAAAAGTCCGAATTAAGGCTGATAACAGACCGTCTAACTGGCCACTGCCCCTTGAGATATCATCTCAAGAATAGACGACAAATGCAGATATTGCGATACTGCAATTCAAACTGCGAAACACATATTTTGTGAATGCAATCCGCATTTGGCTAAAGTGCCTAGAACAGGCGAAATTAACGCCTGAAGAGATAGGGAAATTAGCCCCCTAGGCTGTGTAGGCTGTGGAGAGGCCAGAATTAGCCTGTGGAATGAGGCTGTGAGGAAGACGCCTCTTCTACAGGTGTGCGCAAATGGCATTTCTCCCCAGTTTGCCTTCCACAGGCCCTACATAATACAAACGGATAGTGAGAACGAGACTGCTGGCGAAGGTATGATATAGACTGATCAAAAAAGAAGAATGGGGCAGGATGTGGAATATACTCTAGAAGTCTGCAAATCCAATATAAATGAGCCATGGATGGGCGAGCCAGCGTACCACAGCCGCAAAAGGGATTGTCCGTAGACAAACTACGGGCAAAACAATCAGGATCTACACAGATTGTAGACAATCATTACTAGTTCTAAGAAGTTACAAAATTACCACAGAGCAGTATGGCAATGTCACCAAGCATTTGTGGATGCCTCCATTTAAAAAACACGGCAATCATGATCAATTCTTGTTATTCTTATTTTCTCTTCGCCTCCCGTATACAGTACCCGCGGACTTTCAAACATCTGAACAGATTTGGATTCCCTTTACTTTCTCATCGCCCCACGTATACAGCATCTGTAACCTTTCTTAATACACTGTTTCCGTTAGCTTCGTCCCGCCTGCTTACACAGGTAGGCGAATTGTATCCACTTAATACTACGTGCATGGGTTTACCGCTGCATTACGGGATCATACGATATGTTCTCCAATTTATTCACGTAAAAACCCTCAATAACTTTTTAATCCAAATCGATTCGGGCATAAACCATATATTAATAAATTCGTCTTTTTATGCCCTACACAGTCATATAGGTTTCAATTCGAAATTTCAATTATTTCACAAAATTGCACAATATTGCGCAACATACGCAATCGATGACTCATCCCCGTACGCACGGAGCGATTTCCAGCCTTTTCCAGACCTTAAAACGGGATGGGTGACTCGGGGGTCACGAAAAAAGCAACCATTCTGAACCATATAAATGCCCGTTCGTACAGAGCGAATGCAAGTTCTGTTCCGGAAGTGATTTAAGTGTCTAAAAACTATCGCGAGTGAAGTAGTTTTCTTTTGAACAAAATAGTGTTTAAAAGTTGTGATTAGTGACCTCTGTGAGATTTCTGAAATTAATTTTTTCGGTTTCTACGGCGAGTTAGCTTTCTATTTTCCGAGCTTTATTTTATTTCAAAACTCTCCGAACACCTTCCTTGGCGTCACCAAGTAAAAAACGAGTTTCTATCTTTTTATTTATATTTTTATCTACTTTGCCCTCGCGCATCAAATCAAATCCGCACCTAGTGCCCTAATTTACCGATTTTGGGAACTGTAACAAAAATCGAAATAAATTTGTTAAACTTACACCGTCGAATATTTTTCATTTCTATAAATCAAGTAATTACCGTTATAAATAAGTGCTTTTCATCCAGTCACCACATACTAAAGGGTGACTTAGGAGTGTGTACAAAAAAATCCAAGAAATACAAGTTTTCAATTAATTTAAATTCAGTGATTCAGATATCAAACTAGACTTTCAAAAACAGTGCTACATCATAATTTCATATACTTGGTGTTCTGGTTTCACTCTACAAAAAATTTAAAATTAATAAATAAAGTGATCTAGACTTTCATTAACTATTCTAAAGCACCCAAAGCTTTATATACAGGGTGTTGGTTTCCACCCGGATACTTTTAAAAATACAGTCAGTGCAACTCCAGACACCAGGACGATATACAGGGCGTAGCTTTTGGCCCTATCCAACATCTTCAAGTGTAGCCCCCCACATTCTCAAATCTACAAATTAAGCGCATCTACGACCTTAGGAGTTTCAGCTAAGCAGTCCACTTAGCAATCCATTTATTTTTCAATCCATTTGAGGTTCGTTGGTATTCAGTGAACGGCATCTCATTCCGCCATCCTGGTTGAGTGGAAGAGTAGCTGTAGCTAAACTCCGCCAGGACGTATATATAAATAAGATATTTAAAAAAATGACGATAATCTTGTAGTTTCTGTAAGGAAATTTTTTATTTATTTTGTTTCAGTTTTGTTATAAGTTTCTATTTCTTTTTTGATTTGTTAAAACTAGGCATAAGAGGGTAATATACCATGTTACATGAGTTCAATTTTATTTAATTTTTTTTCTTGCGGACAAGTAGAATTAATTTATGAAAACGATGTTACTATTGTGCATTTTTAATGTCTACAAAAACTTTGAGTACAGGTTTGTTTTGAGGGGTGGTTTATGGTCCTCTTTGTTCCAAAGGTGTAGTTTACTACGTTCCACAATTAATAAAAAGAAAACGAAAAGATTTTATAGGACAACTCCAAAACAAATGTGTCACACTGATGTATATATTTCATGCAACTTTTAATAAAATGAACAAATATGCACACTGATGGTTGGTCTGTATTAGTGCGAATGTGCTGTTAGCGAATTAGCGTTATCAGGTCGCATTTAGCATATGGAAGAGAGGGACATGGCGGAGGGGAACAGGCAGATCGATTAAGATTTAGACGCTTCGAATGGTATAAATCATTATAAAATTTTCTTGAAAAGGTCAGTAGTATGTCCATAGAATACGCGCAAACTATGACGTCATACAAATTTGCAGAACTAAAATTCATACGTTCACAAAATAATAAAAACATATATATATGCCGCAACTAACTAACTTTCTTCCTAAGGATTCTTGAACTTTACATTTTTAAGGATCACACTTCAACAATTTTTGTGAAAGTATAAATTTACTTTTGGTTAGTTTTAAAGGGCACGGTAGCTAGCTCGAAAAAGCTCCCTAATTTTGAAAAATAAGAAAGTTTGAATTGAGCGTTGATCGTTAGAGCTTGATAGAGACCATGGGAGCCCTTTGTGCACTTAAATTTGAGAAGTGTGGGGGGTCACTCATAAAACGTCGGATAGGGTCAAATGCTCTCTATAAGCTTTGGAGTTGGTTGGTTCACTTGTAATTGGTTGAAATAGTTTACTATCCACTTGGATGTAATTTATTGTCTATGTCAGGTCTTAAAGCTTCACCCTTTATATGCTTTTCTTGGATTAAAATACTTTTTTCATTTTAGTGCCCAGACCTTCAACTAGACCAATTTGCATAAAACTTTCAGAAAATATACGTATATACGTAAGTAACAAATGTGCCAGTATATGTTTTGCTATAAAAAGGCTCTACCAAGTTTCCAGTTTAAAATCTGTAAAAACTTTCTATTTCTCCAGTTTTGAATCTAGAATTAGATATGGAATAATTTGTTGGGGTAACTCAATGTCGTCAAATCGTGTATTTATTTTGCAGAAGAGAGCCATTCGTTTCATGTACAATCTTAACTTTCGTGAATCATGTAAAACTACGTTTATACGGCAAAGAATATTAACAATGCCATATATATTTATTTTAGATATGTTAAAATTTGTAAAAAGTAACCTTTCACGTTTTTATCTACAAAATGTAAATCATGAACCCTACACGCCACGGACAAAATTTGCAATATGCTTTACATAGGTTGGAACTATATAAACAAAACCCGTATTATGTAGGGGCAGTGTTGTACAATAAATTAAGCACAGATATTAAAAATATTTCTAGTGTCAATAAATTTTCATCGGCTGTACGTGAACATCTTGTAAATAACGCATTTTATTCTGTAGATGAGTTTTTAAATTTTTAGTGAAATTTTTTTTGAGCAATTTTAATTGTGTTTAATCTTAATTAATATTTTAAAATTCCTGTTTTTATATTGTTTTTGTAAATGTATTGTTTCTCTCTGTGATTTTGTAGACCTATCCTATGTCATTATTGTATGATCTATTGGATGAATAAATGTATTATTATTATTATTATACTTTCTGATGTAATAAAAAGACTGAAAAGTTGATGTCAAAATATTGAACCCAATAGCCAAAATTGCATTTATTATCTAAAATTTGAAATGCCCGCCATTTTATGCCAAAGTCCAAAATGAAAAATTATTTTTTCAAAACTTAGATGTTGACGCCAGCTTTCGAATGCAATTAAAAAGAATTTTTCTAATGTGATCTTATTTACTTTTTTACATTTTTTTATGACTCGAATAACAACAATTGCGCTTTTTCGGCCATTTTGAAAAAAAAAAAAATTTTGTCAGATCTGGTAGAGAATCTTGGAACCTTTAATTTAAAATTAAGAAAATTCATTTTTGTTCACGTAAACTCGAGATATTTAACTTTTTACATTTTGGCCAGTTGTTAATTAACAAATGCATAATTTGGACTGTACCGTTCTAAAACCTATTCATTTCAAGTAATAAATTTTTTAAAAATTTAAGTTTTATACAAACTTATTTACAAGCATTATAATGGAATTATTGTTAATTGAGCCAAAAAATTATTTAGTTGCAAAATGCAATAACTTCCTTGTTTTTTAACATACAAAGGACTCTTTTTAATATGTTATTTTTTCCCTCGCAAATGATCATCAACCTAGTTTTTTGTTAATAATGAAAATGAGTATTTTGATTGCTACCGTATAAACCTGTATACAAATTTTTTTTTACTATATTTTTATATGTAAACATGAGCACTCGTCTTCTAAATATAATGTTTTAAGTTTTATTTAAAAAAGAAAATAGTAAATATTGTAATATAAATACTTGTTAGCAAAAATTTTAAAGGCGAATATTAATAATATGATAAAAACATTTTACTATTTAAAAATTAACATTTTTATTCTTATTCTTATAAATGTACAAAATAATAATGGAATGGAACTGGTGGGGAATAAGAAAGAGAAAGAAAATGTAAAAATGTATCCTCATTTATAAGCAACCATTCGTTCCGCAGGTACAGTGTATACAAGCATAATTGACACCGTATAAAAACTAAAAGCCGGCAAAAACAGTCCGCATCTCTTTATTGTACATGAGTGGAGGTAAATATAAATGCTTGTCATAAGAAGATATTAAACTTTTTTGAAAATTGTATTAATTTTTATTATTTTTTGTTTATTAGATACCTATATTTGTTCATTTCTCCAATAACATATTTTAGGTATTATATCAGTTTTAGATATAAAGTATAAATATTTAAATTTATTATATATTATAATGGGTATTTATCCACTGCACTGGAAAACCATTAAAACACATTGACAGAACATCTCACAAGTCCACGTTAACTGTTTAACAGTCGGCATCTCTTTATCTCTTAATTTGTATGTCCTCTGTATGTTAAAAAACAAGAAAGTTATTGCATTTTGCAACTAAGCTCTATGAATTTTTTTTAAAAAATAACAAATTTTAAATAAAAAAAAACAAAAAACTAAATTTCTCATCGTATTGCTAGGGAGAAATACCATATTAAAAAAAAATCCTCCGAATTTTAAGAAACAAGGGAGTTAATGCAATTTTCTTGAATCCATCAAAATGATACAGTCCAAATTTTAGCTCAAAATATGCATTTGTTAGTTAACAATTGGCCAAAATGCTAAAAGTTAAATATCTCGAGTTCACGTTAACAAAAATTAACTTTCTTTTTAAAATTAAAGGTCCCAAGATTCTCTACCAGATCTGGCAAAAAAATGTTGTAATTTGAATAATAAAAAAATGTAAAAAGTAACCAAAATTACATTACAAAATTTTCTTTTTAATTGCATTCGAAAGGTGGCGTTCGCTTTTCAGTTTTGTAGGTTATGTACGTACTTCAGAGACTTGAAACAAACGAAGACTTATTGGCAATTTTATTACGAAGAGTCTGGTTTTTAGTTTGCCTCGATTCGACTTATAGAACGGGAGTTATTAACATTTTAAGCTCGAAAAACGCGGTAAGAAAACTTTAATTGTTTACAAAAAAAATAGCACAAGGTTTTCGAGGCCCAAAACTTGGGAATATACTCCGGGTGATACCCAAAACTGGATAAAGTCATAATCTTGCTGTATCCAGATTGTGAAAATTAAAATGCTTCTTTTATTGCTTTATAAATGCTTAATTTACGGAAGTTGCAAACGATTACTTTCGTACACTGAAATTCCGTCTTGGGGATATTAAGATTAAATTGCCAAATTTGAGTAACACAAGTCAGACATTTTAGTGTCTGAAAAAATTCACTTTTGATTAAATGCGCGATGGCAAAATAGTTTACAGCTTTTTTACTTGGTACGGCCAAGGAAGCAGCTGCAGTGACATGTTTGTAGATTCAACTTTCGCTGCGCACGTATCGAACTGGATTTGCACGAGCTCGCTGGGCTCGGCCTTTCATATGTTTCGGTACGTTTCGTTTGACCGGGGACTTTGAGATCTCACGAATATTTTTGACTGCTTTTATGATGTCTGGAAAGGTCCCCTGCCATACATCTGGATTGCGCAACATTACACAATATTGTTTGATGTATAAATGAAATTTCAATCGATTTGATTTTTGAAGTTATTGACGATAATTTTCAGAATAAGTAATTTTGAAGGTCCGAAGGTCCTGCAAGTAAAGTTGATATGATATGAGAATGTTCCGATAGTCCGCGGTGAATGAAATGGAAATAAGTTTTGGTGACAATGGGGAACGAAAGTACCGGTACTCTATTGGAATATTATGAATAGAGATTGATTGTGTTTTGATATCTAAGATGCGAAATCCAATGAACTATAGAATCGAAAGAAAAGAAAATTTATAAAAAAAATTTGTGAGTGAAGCAAAATGTTTTGACTGCGGGTATGGAAAATAATTTTGATGCATTTTATTATGTGGGGGCAGTATTTTTTAGGATGTTAATCTGTAATTCTTTAGCTGTAAAATGATTAATTTGATTGATTGAGTGTTTCTATTGATGATTTTGGGTTGTTTGGGAATTATCGTTGATTCGTGAATTTTTTCAGATTTCTTCGCAGAGAATTATAGTTTCTCGTGAAATTAAGTGTCTGAGGGACTTTTTTATTATAGTGTGACTGTATGACTTGAAAGATTTGACTTTTTCCAAATTTTGAGACTTCTGCAATTTCTTCAGTCTCCCATATATGAAATATACTATAATAAGCTCAGTCGGCTAAAGCTCATTGTGTGGCGAATTCTGTCGGAATCTGCTGTGTTATGGGTGTAATGCCAGACACCGAGATAATGCGTGTTGCCTGCGTTTTTTCAAATGTGTAATCCCCTTCTGGACAGCATTGGTTTTGGATTTGGCGGTTGTCTACCATATGTGATGAGTTTATGGTGTGTCTAATTACAAAATCGGATATTTTTTTAAACCGCTTCTCATCTACGAGCCTCAAGTAACAATTACAAGCGGGTCCCACATATTAATTCAAGAGTGTCTAAAATAAGTGAATTGAAAAAAATTGCAAGGACAATACATTTTTTTAAAACAGTTCACGATGAACGAAACAACGTATATTCGTTAAAATATAATGCTATGCATAAAGCTACTCTTCCTTATCATAGATGTTGCATGAAAATTTAAATATTATATGATGAAAAATATCTGCCTCATCGATGTAAATGAAAAAATGTCGATGGTCTTTATAGCCCTATAGATTGATGAGTGATTGCCAATTATAATGTTTTACTGGAGGCACCTCGCAAGTTGGAGAATATTTAAGTATTGATTTCGTAAACCGATTTATGCCTTAGGTTTATTTTCCAGCGTTTACCCTGAAAAAATTGAGAGGACTGGTTTCATTGCTGGCAATATTAACCGTATGTTTACATTTAATTTAGTATTAAATAGGAAGGTATTAATTTTCGATGTGAAGATTTTAATTTTAATCTCGTTGAGATAATTAGTTGGCTTGATAAAGGGTGACGCAAAATTGCTGTTATTACTTTGTATGAATAAGTGCTACTATCGCTTCACAATATTATTTCACTATTACTGCGATGATTGAATAAGTATATAGACAAAAATATATAGGTCATACAGACAGCATGGCGGGGAATAACATAAAGCTATAAAAATTCATGCCACTTCAGTATAAGTGTTTTAAAATTATTCCTGAAGTAGCTACGATAGATTAAAATTTATTTTTCATTTTCTATTTTAGAAACTATTTTGTACAAAATAATGAAGTTTAGGACAAGGAGAAATATTTTTCGTGGGAAAAGTAGGTAGTTTTATCATGTTTCATATTTTTTCCTCAAACATTTTCAAGATTTCTGTATTAGTATTAAATTATTTGAAAAAAATTTGCACAAGCAAGTGACAAAAATTTGCTCACACAGGTCGACTTTTATATGCCTGTCTAAATTTTTTAAGTTATTTCTTTTTCTACAAATATTTTTTTAACAGCTATGATATGTGATTTTTAAATGGTAACCCCATTTTTAAAACTATCATTTGAAAGAGCACATTTTTCTGTATGCAGGATGTTAAATTCTATGCCATATTTCAGGACGAAATTAATGAGAAAAAAATTATTTATAACAATGTAATGAAACAAAAATACAAGGATAAATAAATACAAACAAAAACCCGCTGCCCAAGGAATCACTTCTTCCACATCCAGATTTTGTATCCAAGTCTTATACACACTGAATCCCAATGTAATATTTTACTCCCTTTAATAATAGGGTGGGGGTGGCAATGGGTGTGATAGAGAGGGTGGCTAATGCCAAACTAAATTTTAAAGGCCCTTGGATTTCGCACACATACTAAATTCCTTTAATTTTTTACTCGCTTTCATAATAGGGTGGGGTGGCTATGGGGGTGGTAGAGCGGGTGGCTAATACCAAAAATTTTTTAGAGGCGCCCTTGCTTCTCTTATACACACCAAATCCCAATTTAATTTTTTTCTCCCTTTAATAACATGGTGGGCGAAGCAATGGGGATGGTAGGGGGGAGGTAACGCTAAAATTTTTTTTTAGGAATTAGATCACAATATAATCTAGTTCCAGATCTTGTTATAATATATAAGTGCACCAAATTTCAAGTCAAACGGTTGGGGCGAGCGTGGGTGCGTCTTTACTATATACATACTTCGATATGCGATGTAAAGCAACGTTAGGCGTGGTTAGTAGTTGGATTGGTGACCGTTCCAACGAAGACCACGTCCTCGCCTCACCCATCTTCCAGCGGCTTGTATATCAGTGTATGCGCGGAAGCTATACAACCTTAGGCGAGGGTTGTATAGGAGATATACCATCCTTCGGAGGGGATGTAAAGCCGTCGGTCCCTTGTCTATTAAATGTTAGGCAAGTAAAAGATCCCTACTCTTCTTAAGGGAAGAGGTTCGGCAAAATTCCTGGTTGGGGGTAGCTCGTCTACAGGCGTCGGTGTTAGGCCTCAGTAGCGGAAATAGGCCGACGTTAAATAAATGTATAAAAAAAAAAGTCAAACGGTTCCAGAATAAACGTGCACATAAAAAAGTTACAGACAACAGACCGAATCTCAAATTTTTTTTTGGCATCAGCCACCCTCCACTATCACCTTCAATACCACCCCCACACTATTATGAAAGTGTGAAAAAAATTAAAATGTTATTTAATGTGTATACAAGAACGAAACGTCTCAAAAAAAATTTTTGGCCACCCCCATTTCCACCCTCACCCTATTATTAAAGGGAGTACTCTACCACTCCCGTCCTATTATTAAAGGGAGTAAAGAACTAAATTGAGATTTTATGTGTGTATAAGAAATCCAAGGGCCTCTAATTTTTTTGGGCATTGGCCACCCCCTCTACTACCCCTATTGACACCCCCACCGTATTATTAAAGGGTGCAAAAAACTAAATTGGATAAATTGGGATTTAGTGTGTGTATAAGAGAATCAAGAGCCTTTAAAATCTATTTTGGCATTAGCCATCCCCTCTACCACCCCCATTGCCACCCCCCTATTATTAAAGGGAGAAAAATATTACTTGGATACAAAATCTGGATGTGGAAGTTGTGATTCATTGGGCAGTGGTTTTTTGAGTATTGCGGAAAAGATAGATTTTATAACTTGAACCTGGTTACTGAATGTTTAGTTGTTAACCAAGGCTTAGTTGGAGTGTCCCACTTAAACGCAGCGTCCCCAAATGAGAAATTTCGTGAAAAATTGAACCGGACTCTAATTTAAAAGTTTATACGCTACGTCTCAGTTGGAGTCTCCAACTTAAAGGCGGCGTCTCCAATTAAACATTTCGAGGAATAATAACCCGGTGTAAATACTAGTGCAAAGAAAATTTGCCAAGCAAACAGGTTCGGACGTCAAGTTTTATTTTACCAGATATTAATTTGTCTTTGCTTATAACGATCGTGGATGATAGTAATTCATTTCTTGAGCAGTTTATCTTATATAAAAAAATTATATTTGGACTCAATTGGAGTATCCCACTTAAAGGCAGTGTCCCCAAAGGAGTTATGTCATGAAAATAGTCGGTTTGCGAAAATGAAATAAAACAGGAATTTAAAATATAAAGTTTCGGCACGCCTCTGCAGGGTCCCACTTAAAGGCAGCGTCCCCAGAGGGTATTACTCGCGACAATATATCTTCCCGGATTTACTAGCCACGATAGGTTAATTGGAAGATGCTAAAATTTGTTGAAGGCAATAATAAAATTGCCACAAAATAAATATGAATTCAAAATAGCGAATTATTACCAAATAGTCGACTGGTCAGCTCCGGCGCGGAAAACCAAAGAGATCCTTAGCAGTAGGCCGTTGCAGGATATCCCTGTGCTGGACTAGAATTCCTCCTGTCTAGCGCACATTGCGCGGTCACGTGACCCAGGCAGTCATCAATCGACGGCGTAGCAAAATGTTCATAATCGGTAACGTCAATTGATATAAATAATACTTTCTTGGCAATTTAGATACCTGGGATCATTTGCACTTGATTTCGATAAAAAGACGTTAATAGCCCCAGTATTAACAATTATATCTATAAATCAGATTGATATTCTTGAGGCCGGTTTATATTGCAAATTTCAAGCGTGAACTAACTTAAACAATTAATTCTCGCGGTTTCACTGCTTGCAATCGGTTTGAAATTAAACCTTTACCTGGTTACTGAAACGAAGCGGATTAAATTGTCGCTACTTTAATATTTATTAAAAGAAAATAAAAAATATATTACTTCAGACAGAAAATTAAACTAAAAATATTTCCCATTTAAAATTAGTTCCATTACAAACTAATTATGTCTCTTAAGTTCCCAACATTGTTCGGTCTATGAAAATAAGCTTTGGATTTAAGGTAACCCCATAAATCCAAATAATCCAATGGGATAGGTCCGACTATCTAGTTAACCATTCTACTGATCCGAGTCTACCAATCCAATATAATTTTTAATCATTAATTACGTTAAAAAGAGTAATTCTTGACACCCAGTTATTAAGCTTTTTTCAGAAATTGGTACAGTTTAATGGGGCTTCATGATTCTTAGCAGTATTGTCTTATTTATAGAATCGATCTGTGACGTGCATCGCTTGAATTCTTGCCTCGACTATACTAATACCTATAGCGTAGTGGTGTGCCATCCTGTTGAAACAATACCATGCGAAAACCCTAATGTACCAGTTAGGGTTTTCGCCATTGGGATATACTGCGACAAGTCCTTGAATTATGTTAGAGCAGCTATTACGATATTTCTTGGCTCCGGTGTCAAGGTAAGCTTTGGTAGATTAGGTCTTGGCGATTTGTTTCACTGTCCCATTTTATACATTTTGTAGGTTGCACCATTCCTGTGGATGCAGGAATACGATCTCCTTTGATAGGGGTCCGCCTGTTCAGTTCCCTGCCACCGACTAAGTCGCTGTCACGTGTGGCGATCCCCAGGGAGGGGTCCCCATCTATCTGTACCGCTTATTATATTCATAGAGGAATGGGTGCCTGTTTTGATCTCTTTTATTATCGTAATATCGATTAAGCAGCGCACTTTCTCAGCTGAAGCTGGAACACATTCACCCATTCCTCGCGTGCGACGTTGGCATTCAGCTCAGTTAACGGAGACAAAATTCATTATATCCTATTAGTCCGATGGATTATATAAATGGTTAGCTACTCGTCATCATTTAAAAACTTTCTCGTGATGTGGCAAGTCTGGGGAATTACCGTCCTCTGGATTATCATTTCGAGGGCTCTCCGTAAACTGTGTTGTTATAAATATTGCAAGAACTTCTTCGTCAGAACACCTGTAGCTAATATCTTTTCTTTGCGAGAGCAATGCGCTGAATAGTTCTCCAGTGTCTCCAATATTCTCACAGCAGAAGCGCCAGCGAATTATCTACAGTTAATCCCCACATGCCCGAGGGGTTAGTGTCTTCCATTCTGAGAGCAGTGTAGGGCTCATCCTGCTGAGTAGACAGATTATCAGGACGACTATCTTAACCGAGTAATCGGGGTATAGTCCTTCAAGGTAATGTTAGTGTCGGCAGGTGTCGAGAACACGATGGCATACATCACCTTATATTAGTGGTCGAGAAGTACTATGTCAAACTTGTTGGCCTGAATTAGCCTGACGGAGAAGTTCCAAGAAATACGTTACCACTCTTTCTCGAAAACGTACTCGATCTCTCCGGGGACATAAGTCAACACTGGTGTTTGGTCACGAGTGCCGTAGTGATAATATAACACTCGTAAAGCTGTAGGCCGAAGTCGCATAAATCGGACATGCACCTAGTAATTGCAGTGCCTCCATGTTGTTATAAAACACACCGTGCGTAGGTTTATCGACGTGCAGCCTGACAGGCTTCTCTGCACGGCAGTTTTCGTTTGGGCTGTCAGACGATTTGGCGGAAGCTCGGTTATTGCTTCTGTATCAGCGTCTTGCCGGCCTTCTCCCTGAAGTCTAATACAATACCGAAATCTGCTGCCCTTCATGCTGCTTTAAATGAAAATGCTCTAACTGTGTCGCTTATTATTATTATTATTTAAATCTACATTAAAAAGTATAAAAGAATGGCAATGACCGATTGTGACAAAAATCCTGGTTTATTTTTCCTCGGCCTGCTAAAAATTAGTTATGAGTTCTATTACCGCTCTAACTATTTCCTGTTATTGCCTTAATTAAATAACTTTCGAAGTTTCCCTGTCTGACATTTTTATATATCGAAGTTAAGTAACTTTAAACGGTTCAACTTTAGTCTAAACGACCGAAAAACTTAGAATAAACATCATGCTTCAACAAGATAAGGAATGAAAGGTAAAGCTTTGATTGAATGAATTTCTTTAGAATCGTTTTATTTAAAATTCCTTTATCACTGAGATGGTGCTATTTCTGCTTTGTGCTAGAACAGAAGGAACAATTTCCTGGATAATCCAAATTCATTTACTATTTTCTTGAATTCCATAGATTTATTTATAATAGTCCTTAAGTTATATACATATCAATAAGATGTGTATTACATCTTATTGATATAAATATGATATTATCATATACATAGTATGTATGTACGTATGTGTGAGGTTCCGCTAGATAATTGCTGGCATAAGATAGTTAAATAGGGGTTGAAAGTTACGTGCTTAGCAGATCGTGAATAAGGGCTTATATTCAAAATGAGAGGTCACCGAAACTTAAAGGGAAAGTTCAGCTTTGTGAGTATTAGTAAAAGTGGAAGTTATTTGCTGTTAAGTAATAAATTACGCAAGTATTGAGAAACAAGCGAATTAAACAAAAGTTGAATATGGTTTAAAATATGTACAAAATTTAACTAAGGTTATATGCGTATTTCATTATAGTATACTAATAAGAATAATAATAATAATAAGTTATTACGAATATAAAATCACGTAACAATTAGTTCAATAACGTCAAAGGAAACAAAGTATGATTTACAATATGTAGAAAAACAACTTAATCACAATTTTCAAATTATAGCTGTTTTAAGCGCGCTCCATTATACTCATCAAACTCTTTTACGTTATATGGTTCAAATTAAAATTTCTTTCTAATACTTTTACATTTTTATGTTATATTTTATGCCTTTCATTCTGTTTGATAAAATATTAAAAATTTTCATATTGGTGTGGATATTTTCAATCATAGTTAAACTCTGAATAGAATACATTTACGCATTGGTTATGTCTAGTTTTATAACTGCCAGTTATCTCAGGTTGTTCATACTTATTCTTATATTTAAAATTAAACACCAACCATTCAAGTGCGTATAATGCAGCAACAGTTGGTAGCTTGCTTTTTCTGTAGAAACCTCTACAAGATGCTTAAGGGGATGCCATGCATACAGGCAGCGTATAGCTTGCTTTTGTATTGTTATTATTTTTTACTTCCGCAGGAGCTGCACCACCCCAAAATATTACGCCAAATCTTAATCGTGATACCTAGAAATCATTTTGTTGATGTATATTGTACATTTAATAGTCTAATGTAGCGTTCTCTCACTACATGCTCCCTCACTGCATGCTGACCACAGACTCCTAGCCAGCCCCAGCAATCTTTAAAATATGGGTTTTCATTTTATATTTTGTTTTTTAACCAAAACTTTAGAATGTTTTAAGCCTTGAATAAACGAATTCTCTTTTAACAATTTTACTTATTTTTGTACCACAACAAAGGTATATCTAACATCGGGTGGGCTATGTTATGGTCATAAGATTTACTAAAACACGTCTTTCGTTTTTCTAAGACCTTTATTAACTACTAAAATCGAATAGGACAAATGCATCTGCGCATGGCAATGTAATATTCAATGACAAACATAGTCCAGTTAAATATATGTAAAAATAGTACAGTACATTTGATGGTTATTAATCACAATCATTACAGGATACAAGGCTTGTTAAGGCCGCCATTATTCCGTATATACGGGGTGTTCCAAATATAAACGGACATATTGAAATGAAAAATAGAGCACACTTTTCTAAGTTCAAAACACCCTCACACTTCCCCTTGAAAAGGTGTTTTATGAATCTTGACTAAGTATTGAAACAAAAAAATAATATAATGTTTCATGAGCGAAGCTTATCATAGGCTATTCTGCCACTTGACCCCACCAAAATTAAAGATGAAAACTAAAATACAATAAATATACATACAGATAAATCTGTACACTAAATCCTAATTAAACAAACCAAGAAAAAGTACCTAAATATATTTATTTATAAATCAAGTACAAACTTTCTAAATTACAAAGAAATGATTATATATAATTAAAAAACAGGATAAATGGACAATACACAACAATTTATTATAAAAAATAATGATTAATTTGCTATGAACGTCATTATTGGTTAAGCAACAATAATGTAAAGTAATCACACCAGTGTCTAAATTGTAAATCAACGTCATATTTAGCAATAATTTAAAAGAAGAGCAAAACAGAAGAAGTAGTCGTTTCAAGTTTGTTTTAAAGGAAGATACCTATAGTGATTTTAATTTAGGGGGGGAGGGCGTAGTAAAGTTTAGCAAAACAATCCATCTGGCCGATAGTCGCGTTGGTTAAGGCACGAGGAGGCAATCACGATTAATCACACGGGTATCGCGCCACCGGGTTCGAATCCCGGCTTCGGCACTGACACTGTCGGAGGAAAGGTTGTATGTCCGCGTTTTTTCAATATGTAACTCCCTTCCGCACAAGCCTCTGGCTTCTGGAATTTGGGGGTTGTCTAATTTTTGTGGTATTTAATAAGTAAAACAGCTTTGAAAATCAGCAGTAGAGTGTCAAGGAAAAGGTGTGATATGTAATCATATCTTCTTAAGCTGAATATGAAACGACAACAGGAGTTTTGCGCTCTTTGTAATTCTTCTTTTCTACCGTCATTCGTTTCTCAGTTAATGCCACTAACTTCATTTTTCTTATGGACGCCATATTAGATGGTTTGTATGTTTAATGGTGCTCTTAATTCCCCTTTCAATGATGTATCACAATGTCAAAAAAATTTATTTACTGGTGTAAAATATGAAAAAATTAAACTTTCTAAGTAGGCAATGAAGAAAACTTATTTTAAAACAATTCGATTTTATTAGATTCAACTTAAAATTAAAACAAAAAATTAAATCACATCACACAAGAACTGATGCTGATCTAAGATATCACCATCAATATATAAGCTAAGGTTTTTACAAACAGAAGCTAAATCTTTCTTCTGAATATTAGTTTGCATTTGTTAAGATATAATTTTAAGTTTTGCTCTTGAGATATTTGTTTAATTTCACTGAAGTCGCTATTTATGTTATTTTGGGCTACTAATGAATCTCTAATATGAAAGCTATTGTATACTTGGGTGTCATCGGCATATGCTTAGATTTTACAATTTTCTACTGAATGTAATGTCAGAAGTGTGTATACTAAACAATAACAAACCGAACCTTGAGGCACGCCAAATAGTACTTACACAGGAGGTGAGATAGTATCATTAAATAATACTTTTTGTGATCTATTGTTTAAATATGATCTTATGATCAAGATCAAAATATTTAAGTTTTGCATATATTAGTTCATGACTAATCGTGTCAAAAGCTTTGGAAAAGTCAAACAATACTGCAGCATTTACCTTCTTTTTATCAGTGTTTAATTCGATGTCGACAATTCAAGTGAGGGTCGTTGATGTACCGTGTCCTTTTCTAAAAAATGACTGATTTTCATGCAAGATATTATTTTTATTTACAAACTCAAAAAGCTGCTTATGCACAATTTTTCAAATATCTTCGATAAGATAGACAAGGTACTTATAGGCCTTAAATCAGTGAAATAGTTTACATCTTTAGTCTTAGGCAAAGGAATAATTCGTGTGTAATGTAAGGTTCAATCTGTAGGCAGCAGTAGTTAAGCATTGTCAATGATATTGCATCTACCCCACAGGCATTCTATTTGAAGTTCCTTATAACGTCACTCTCCTCTTCTATAGAGCATAACTTAAAAGATAACAGCGCATCGTTGTGGGAATTACTGTTGTAATAGTCAATGAGTAAATTATTAGACTGATTACAAAATGCAGAGGCGAGTGATTTATATCAGAAGCACTACCAACAGAAAATGAAATTTCATATACCGAAAACTTTTTTACCTTGAATGTTATTTATACTGGCATATTTTAGGAATGGCCTCACATATTGGGATACAATTATAACACAAAAATATTACACTCCGTTAGTCCAATCAAAGGCACAATTTATTTGAAAAAACTCCAGGACTGGACTAATTCTTTTTAATGTTGCTCTCAGTGTCCCAAACAACACCCTGTATATCATGTATTAGAAAATGTTAGTATACATTTAAAAAGACAATAAATCAATGTTTAAATAATGTAATATTTGATTTACGGGTTAAAGTTTAATACACTTTCGAAATTGCCGATTTACCAAATTTTAAATTCTACAAAAAAAGTACTCATATTTCGTTTAAATAACATACAAAACAACTTATTTTTCTGTATTAAAGCTTATTTTTTCAGTTTAAATTTCCATTCCAAATAACATATTCCATTTCAGGCATAGAAACTAATTTGTATTAATAAATTAATAAACCTTACGTTAGGTACTCGTATCTTCAGTTTGGAGTTAGATGTTTTATTAATTAATATTGCGCCGTTGCATTAGATAGTAGGTGTTTGTCGAATCTGTCACTTTGTTAATACAAACTAGTGTTAACTGTTCTTTTAACAAGCTGAAAATTTCTGGAAATGTTCAGAACAACGTCCTTATTGATATTCGAAGGTTTCCAAAAAGTCCGAGTTGGCGAAAAGCTGCCAGCGTCGAGAAACTGCCGCCATCTTAAATTTTTCGGGTTATATATAAATTAAATGAGTTATGGGCGTTTGTTGATGCAATATATTCAGAGGTGGGATACACAATGCAGTGGTATAAACAGAACCTGATGTTCTCTCGAATTATATTGGCTGGACTTTCGACTATTCGCATCCTTGCCTCTTCAGGATTGTACATTTTGGAGCTATACCAACTCGCCATCAAAATCTTACCTGCTGTATCTGTAAAGAAAAAAACGCTGGACCTGTCAACTTGTTCAGCAATAACGATTTGGCCTTCCTTTTTAAATGTTTCTCGCAGTATGGCTGTTCTTCTGGGGACGACCTCTGTATTAATTCCATCAACTCCGCAAAGGTGTACTCGCATCGTCGCTACTCTCCAAATACTCGCACAACTTGTCGAAAGCTCTGAACTTGCTGGAATCCTTGGGGCTAAAGGATTCCCCGAGGAAAGTCCCAACGTCGACGGAAATTGGCCTGAAGTGCCAAAATACGTAAAGCACTTACAGTGATATCGACCCTCCACTGTCACTATGTTAATCTCGGTGTTCAACTCCAACAACACTTTTCTGCCCAAGCGTCGCGTCGGAACGTTTTGAAGCCATAGAACGCACAGTGTCAGTGACGCTGAGAGCAGTAACCTCACTATAAGGTTCTTGCCGTTCTGGATGTATTTCGTCAATAACTGTTAACTATATTTTATTTATATTTAGCACGACCTATATAGCATTTTGATTGAGTTTTTGTAAGTGAGACTGTTTTCAACTATCAGAACTTTCTTTGTGTAACTGCTAAATCATTTCACATTGTTTTATGCACATATTTTTATATCTTAGGAACTCAGTCATGTTTTTGTTTAACATTAACTTATGTATATGTTCTATTCTGTTACAGCACCTCAGGAAACAATTGTCGATTTCAAGTCTACAAAACATTTATTTACATTCATGTACCTATATTTCAATTTTTATATTTTTGTTTACTATGTAAGCACATACGGTTCTTTTTCTTACCTTTGACTGTCTAATTAAACTATTATATAATTTATCCTATAAGATGTAATATATTTGCTGAATCCTCACAAAACGGTTTGTAGTGCTTGTATACGTTTTACTATTTATTAGGGCAGTTCCTATTCGTATTTTTGGTTATGTATAAACATTACAAATGGCAAAGTAAATCAGCTGTGGTATGCAACTAATATCAAACTATGATTAACTATAGATTCCTTTTATCGATTCTGTAAATTGCTTGAGTACGGGAATCTACATAAGACGACTTGCAGGTTCAGCGCTTAACTTAACAATTGACAGATGGCGATACCTGTACGATTTTATACATTTTACAGCTTTCCGTTTTATTAGTAAAATTATCTTTTTCAAGTTTTTGGATTGGTATTATTTTGCAGAAAGTGGGATAAATAAAGTTTACCTTACTAGTAAAACTCACCAAGAAATCATTTGCCTACAGTTTTTTTGTACTGATTCCGACGTTAACAAACAAATTTAGCCGAGTGACACCAGTAATTAATATTACAACTGTATATCCGCGTTAACAAGTGTTTAGCAACCAGGTAAATTTCATTTATTAGTAATTTAAAATTTCAGTAATTTTCAATTTTTGTCTAATGTAATTTCAATATTTTTAAAGTAAATTTAAATTCAAATTCAATTCTTTTTAATTTAATAAGTAATTGAAATACTATATGTACCATACGGCTATAATTTTTAAGTTTCTGCATATTCTGCATATTGATAATTTGAACTTCGTCAAAATTCTTCTACATATTGAAAATTTGAGTTGCTTCAAAATTTAAATTTAACTATATTATATTTTATGCTTATGCTTTATATTTAAGCTTTATGTTTTATATTTTAAATCTGAGCTTCTTCAAGTTCAAATTTGAGCTTCTCACGAACTTCTATTAATTATGAGTTTATATTCTTCTACAATCTTCAAATTTCACGTCATTGACAGACGTAAACTAAATTGCCAAGAAAACCCTTAGATTCTATTTTTGCAAGAGAAAATTGTGGGCCTGAATTGCTGTTCCAGAACCATTCACTTCAACAATACTCAATCCCGGAATCTAGGATCCTGGTATAAATTTGTTATTATATTAATTTTTTTAAATTTTAATTAGTCTTTGTTAGCCGATATTAGTAATTAACTTGAAAATTTCACATTTCGCATTATATAAATTGATTTATTTATTCATGTAATATATTTTATCATTCATTTTACAACATCTTTTTATTTCTCTTACCAACAATTTCAGTCTAATCTATAGGAGACTAGTTATTCGAGAAAAAGAGACAACTCTACTTATTTTCACTATAATAGATGGTGCCCAATGTAACATCAATGTTTCTTTGTCTCCTTTTCTCGAACCAATCTGTCATTTATGATGTACATTCGAAAAGGGTAAGTTTCACAACTCTCACGAATACTCCGGATCTACGACTCTTTACTCCGGCTTAAACCAGCTAGTCGTCCGCATGTGTTGCCTCAATTCCTTCCCAAAATGTATAATAAGGGAAAAGAGCTAACATAACCTCGCACTCGCTAAAGAAGCACTAACGCCTAATCAAAATTGTCAGCAGACGACCGGGACTTTTTTTTGATAAGTTCCTCGTGCGTAGCATTGGATAGGGCCCCAAGTCGCCGTATATACTCTTTTCGACAATTATAATGAATTGGAAATGTATTCGAGTCGCTGATTAGAGCGGCGATACCCTCATTGCGAGCTTCATTAAACCGACGACTAGTGTCAATGCTTCGTTCTACCCTCTCAAATTTACTACTCTTTTCTCCTTGATACAAAATACAAACCGAATTTTCCATTTTGAAAAATAAAACTCACCACTACGACTAAATCGCAATCTGTTTACGACAACACTAGCGCACTCACTTCGCCTGTGATATTAATATCACCTGCGCGACTAGAGGGAAATTCAAATATAGTCGTGATATAAAATTGCAGTTTTTCTTAACACAAGGCAATGTCTTCTAAATAAATGAGATATATAGGTAGTATAATATATCCTTTATTTTCACAATTCTTGTGTTTTGCTGACGTGGTAAGTTGAAACTTATCAAAATTAGGGATTAGGTACTTCTTTGTCATGTTCGTTATAATAAATTAAATAAAATTGTTGTAGAAACGCCCATAACTCATATAATTTATATTTTATTAATTTCGCAGTCAAAACTGGTTAATTTGACACTTGAATGACTTCGCTAGGACGATTAGTTCAAAAGATATGGCCAAAACCCGAAAAAATTAATATGGCGGCGGTTTTTCTGCGCTGGCGGCTTTTTCCTCAACTCGGACATTTTGGGAACTTAAGGATATCAATAAGGGCACTGTTCTGAACATTTCAAGAAATTTTCAGCTTGTTAAAAATTTTGCCCAATTCAGGGGTCATTTGTATCTAATTGCATTGGCCTATTAGGGCCACTAGTATAAATAATTGACAAAAAAGCTACATGGGTTAATCTAAATTATGCCTTGACGTCATAATGAGGAAAAAAATATGACAACATTGTACATCATCGCGTATGCTACGCCTGATGTTCCAGCTATCGAAGAATAATTTTGCACTTCAGCATCATCTTTGTGCAGCCATTTGAAAATTTGCGAACCACTTAAAGTTAAAGGTACCTACTTATTATATCTAGTTATCACCTTTTTGGCGCATTTTGACTTCCTTGCTAGTTACCAAATATTTGACTTGGGAATTTTTTCGTTTTCTTTCGAAAACCACTGGTTTTAATGAAAAAGTGTGCACTATAAAAAATACTTAGAATTACACATACTTTAAAAATATACTTCCAAAGTTCCAGTCATCGAAAAATTTTCTTTCGGTGCCACAACACCGTAGACACATCATTTGCAATATTTGAAAAACAATATAAAGTCACCAAGAATATCTAACGACTAGCTTGTACAGAATATGAATATCTCTTTTCGTTATCACGGAAACTACCTGGAGAGTTTTAAGTGAATCACCCTGTGTAATGAACTTTTAGTACTCACTGCTATTTGTAAATAGTGATAGACAATTATCATTTCTTCTGACATCCTCAAAGTTTTGAGGAAAGTTGTGGAAGACCAATAAATTAGCTGAAAACCAAGTACATCGAATAAACATAAACACACCATATATAAAAGCAACCCCCAAATCCAACCCCACGGCTGTCCGGAAGGAGGCTATACATTTGAAAAACGCTCCAGTGATATTGGAAAAAAAAATTATTGAAATGTTTAACGGCACTTTCTTCGAAAACGGTTGAAGTTATCAAGTTCTACCAAGTGTACTTTTTATACGTGGAAATGACGCCCTCATAAAAATTTTTGGTCAGAAGTACGTTTCGTCAAAAAAAAATGAAAAAAAATCATCATCAGATATAGATTCTGCGGCGCCCTCTATGATCTAACGTGATGTAATGCATAAATTATTGTTTCTTAGAATGAGTAATCTAAAGAAATAAAAAAAGGAAATTTGGCGAATGGTCTTTGTAACCGTAGTCATTAACCCGAGGCACACACACACACACACATTGTTTCTTAGAATCAAAAAAAGTTCCCCTAGCAAATTTGGCGAAGATCAGTCAAAATGCTGTTGAGTTATTGCAAAAAAAACGAAAAAATAATTTGAACTTTGGCACCCTGTACCTTTTTCCACAGCAACATTTTACTAAAGCATATTTAGTTATATCCTCATATTTCGGCCCAAAGAATCTACCTATTATTAATGGTCCACCCTGTATACAAAACATAATTACTAAAAATATATATATATATGTCGTAGTCACATGGTGAAATACAGCTTTTCGGGAAAAGCCAAGGCAGTTCATGAAATGCCGGCAGATAGTGTGAAATCTGCATGCTACACAATTCGCCTAGGCTGTTCATGAAGAGCCTGGTTTATTTGGTCGGTTAATGTTATGATTCGTGCTTTACATGATCTGCCGTGATTTAGGCCATCGGCATTTCATGAAATGACGTGATTTTGTCATATTGTGAATGAGTCTAGCGAATAAGGCGGCAGATTATGTAAAGCACGAATTATAACATTAACTGATTAACTAGGCTCTTCATAAACAGCCTAGGCGAATCGTATAGCATACAGATTTCACACTATCTGCCGACATTTCATGAAATACCAATGCCCTAATACACGGCAGATCATGTTAAACTTCTCATTACACGAAAATACCAACATTTTAAGGCACTTCATGAAAAGCCTAGTCAAATGATATAACATGAGGTGTTTTACGCTATCTGCCGGCATTTCATGAACTGCCTAGGCTTTTCCCGAAAAGCCGTATTGCACTATATCTATATGACATAGGCTTTTCGGGAAAAGCCTAGTCAGTTCATGAAATGCCGATGATCAAAATCACGGCAGATCTTGTTAAACTTCACATTGCACCAAAATACTAACATTTTAAGAGGATCTTATCTCTGGGCTTCAGCATAGTTTCAACCGAGTCCATTTTGTTAATTATTTTAAATGAAATTTTAATCAGATTTTATTAATATGTGTAACTAAACTTAAGTTAAATCTTTTATTTATAACAGTAGGAGTGTAGCTATGTGTTTGGGATCGACCACTAGTTACGTTTTAAGAAATTTTCCTGCCATGTGTTTCGACGCAGGTTTATCAAATTAACCTCAAGTTAATGTCTTGAGAAAGCTAATAAACATTAGCGAAAGCTTGACAATAACAAAGAGTTTCCTTTTTGTATTGGCCAAAATACCTTATCACTGACTGCAACCTCAATAAATTTTATGTTTGTACCTTAACTAGTCAGTCAAGACTACCTTTCTAATATATATATATATATATATATATATATGTATATATATATATATATATATATATATATATATATATGTATATATGTAACACATACGTGGATATAGGTTAGGTAAATTAGAATTGCAATTATCCCCTTTGTGTAAAAATGTAACCTTTCACATGTTATTAGTTTTAAGCGTTCTGCTTTTCTTTTGAAAATTATTAACAAGCTCTGCTTTTCGTTTTCAAAGTTAACATTACTGCTCCATTAGTACTGATTTTAAAGTAATATAGTTCAATAATTTTTTTTTCATTTAGATGTTTTACAGTTTCTTCAATTTTTCGCATTTCGTCTAGTAGAACATCGAATAACTATTTTAAGTGACAAACACATTACGCAAAATATTAATTTTCTTTTTATTAGATAAAAATAAAAAAATTGTCAAATCTGGTAATATTTACAGTTAATAATGTGGGACATTCAAGTGACTAAAATATTATTTTTTTGTGTTGATCATTATCTATTATATTATAGAATTACAATAATAGTTGGTTACTGAAAAGGCGACAAAACGCGTTCAAATGCTTTAAGAGATTTTCTCCTTTCTTCCCGTTTTCCATAAAATTGAATGGGGCCAATTAGTCGCTAAAAATTTGTTTCCTTCAAATCAACGCCAACTAAGCGCACAGCAACTCAAATTATAACGGATAAATTTTAGTTTAGTTAAAGCACCCTCAAATATATTAACAACCGAAACTTGTCTCGTTAAAATACGTTTTCTGGAAATTAAAAAGAAATTTCTTAGATATGCCTTATAGTTTGCATATTTTGTATATTTAGTAATTATTAGCTGGAACATTTTTTTGAACTTAATTTCTATAAATATCACAGAGAAAAGTGATATTTTTATATCTGTTAGATTTAATCGAATGGGTACATTAAAACTGAACAAAATTTTAAATAATCATGGCAGAAAAAAATTAAAAATTCATAGAAATACGTGTGTAGTAAAATATATAACCAAAGAAAGAAAGAAAGATCACAAACCCAGGATTTCCTATAAAAGGAAAAAATTCATTGCCACCTATTAAGATGCACAGTGTGTATTTCCAAAATTGAAAATAGCGTCCTATTGCCTGCGACATATACACGTCTTCGTTCGTAGGTTGTGTAGTAATTTATTTTGACGTCTAAATAAAATATGCACAATTTATTGTTAAAATAAACTCTCAAAATTGTTTCCCCCTTCATGAATACGCATGCTAAACCGTTGAATCAATGCCTACCCAGTTACTTTCAATAAGGTGTTTCTATCTACTGTGGCAGCACTAGCGTATATTTTATTGTGTAGGTCTACCATATCATTGATTGGATCATTGTAAACAAAAATTTTTAGATGTCCCCTTAAGAAGAAATCTAATGGAGTTATGTCAGGTGATCATGCTGGTCACCTGATCACTCCATTAGTTCCTATCCATCTTCCAGAATATGTTGGTTGCAAGCATCTAACTACTATTCTTGAATTATATACTGGTGCTCCGTGTCGATGAATTATGATTATGTCTGTCCATCATGAGGAATGTTTCTTAATAAATTTGGCAGCTCCTCTTGCAGGAATCTCACATACCTAACACAATTTAATGTTCCATGAAATAGATAAGGTCCCACTATGTATTCTACATCAGGCATATTACTGGACCTTAGTATGCAGCTAACATTCAGAAATTCTCGCCGCCATAGGAATAGACATCCATACACAAACTTACCCTTACATTTTATGGTAAATAAGATAAGATTATAAAAATTGGGAGTTTCCATTTGAAAAAATTGATTTTTGACAGTTTTCTCAATTTCATTTTTATTCTTATTTTTGTATTGTATTAATACATATCAAAATATTATAAAAAATATATTAAAGTAGATCTTTTTCAACAAAGAATCCAACCCAATTTGATAATAAAAAATTCCTTATAGGAAGAATTGATAATTCTTTTAGGGCCTGCAAACGTCATTTTTTGACATAAAAACTGAAATATGTCAAAAACGGAGAGACTTAGGTATAAGACATGATACACAAAAGAATTTTGCGTACAATCCAAAAATGTATTATATAGGGGTCCCATTTAAAATAAGTAAGTTGACATCTACTTCCGGTATAACTGGAAGTACCACCATCTTGAAAATACTTTAGCCAAGTTGCCCCTATCGACATTAGTTTACTACCAAATTTTCAATATTTTTCAATATCTACCTCTCGAGATATTGACCGCCGCAATTCGTCGTGGGACCCCTGTATACTATGTATGAAAATTATAATGATTTTCAAGGCCAGTTGCACCATTTTCCTATCATCATAAAGTTCTCAGTAAGTGTTAATTTTGAAAAGAATATCCATCCTAAAAGTAAATGGAACATTCAGAAAGCAAACTGGAATAGATAGAAGGAATAGAAGTGTTTTTCTAGAGCATACTTTTACTAGTAAGCGTTAGAACCATAAGAAACAAACAAATCTACTTTAAAAAACATTACAACTGGAATCCCTCAAGGCAGTCTAATAGGTCCACTATTGTTTAATTTATTTATTATAGACTTATGTAAAATACTCAAAAATACACCTCATGCACATATTAATTATATCGATGATAACACGCTGCTAGTCACAGCAAAAAATTATTTACAACTACTATCAGAAGCAAATGAGGCTTTTAGGAAAATACAACACTGGACTTGGCAAAATGGGTAGATATTAAATGTAAATAAAACAGAAGTAACATTCTTTAGTACGAAAAGGTCGCATGTCCCTTTCAATAGTATAATTATTAACAATAAGGTTATAGAATTTAGGCCAACAATAAAATTTCTTGGATTAACGATAGATAAAAAATTTAAACTGGGGAGACACATTGAAAGTTTGGCAAAAAAAATAATGGCATAAGTTACTGTGTTAAGAAAATTAAGCAGTATGCGATGTACTATATACTAAAAACCATTTATTACGGGGTATTTGTGTCAAGATTGAAGTTCGGAATATTATTTTGTGGGAGGGGCGAGCGTGGGTGCGTCTTTACTATGTACATACTTCGATTGCGATGTAAAGCAACGTAAGGCGCGGTTAGTAGTTGGATGGGTGACCGTTCCAACTGTTATAGGGTATTCCCCCTATAAGTCAAAAAACAGAAATCAAAAAATGCAAAATTAACAGAAAATTCATATTAGTTCAGGCATCATGGCAAACCATGATAAAAAAGTTAACCAGACATAGTTTACCACAACAAACCGCATCCAAGGTCACAAAAACCAGAAAAAATTCAGGAACATTCCATAATTCACAAACAACGTAAAATCACCAAGAACACACTCCCAACATTCATTCTAACAATTTTATAAAAGAAGATTCACAAAAAAACGTCTCTTAAAAATATAGCCCCCATATATTCATCAACCTAACCAAAATCACTATCTAACCCCAAATTTTCAACGTCTTACTTCAATCCCTCAATTTTCTATAAACAATTTCATTTTCAAAATTTCAAAACTTCTTGACCACCCCTCGTATACGTAACTACGTTTAAACTTAACCTTCGAACTCGTTTCCCAACTTTCTTGCAACCACTTCGCATTTTATCCTTATTACTTTTCGATCACCCCCTGTATACTTCAAATCACGTTCCGTGCCTCGAGTCTTAAAAGTTCAAACTTCCTTTCATCAAATTTCCGCAACTCGATTGCTATTTTAAATTTCACCATTTTTGATCACTCCTCGTATAATAGCATACAATATCTCGGTTCAATTCGATTCGTACCCGTTAGGAACATTTTAATATCTTATCTTCATGCACTACGCACCTATCGGGAACATTTTAATAGCGTTACAATTTAAACATCGGACCTCCGTTAAAATCTTACGGGGTCGCGTCAGATTTTACTAATAAAAACTCAAATAACTTCTAAACCGAAATAGATCCAACTTTCATTCTAATTTTAATAAATTCCTATTTTCATTGCTGATTTTCCTATATAACTTTTATTTTCGAAATCTTAAAATTTCCAGTATTGCGCAACATGGCGTAATCGATGACTCATCCTCGCCCGCACGGAACGATTCCAAGCCTTTCCAGCTCTTTATAACGGGATGCGAGACTCGACGGGGCGCGAAAAACGTATAAATACCGGCGTGCAACAAGCCGAAGTTAAGTTCAGTTTTGACAGTCACTCCAGTGTTAAGTAATCGCGTAGTGTTCTTGTGGAAAATATAAGTTTCAAAAGTGAATTTTTGTGTAAGGGCTGTTGACGCTGGGTCCGGTTACTATTTAACTTATGTTGTAGATACCCGCTTAGCTAGGCTTTCTTAGTCCCAGTCCCCTGCAATCTTTTCGTGACGAGCTGTTCAATTCTAGCTTCCCAGGCCGAAACCTGGTTAAAAAGAGTTAGTTTTAAGTAATCGCCGTAAGTGGCCCCTTCCTTTTTAAATATTTATACTTCGCCTTAAGTGGCCCCCTTTTCAATTTTTCCCTTCGCCTACGAGGCTTAATCACCCAAGTGAATTTTTTCAAATAAATCACTTTTCAATATTTTTTAAATATATTTTATACACAACATAAGACAGAATTTCTGTTGTCGATTAGTTTCAATTTTAAAAAGAAACTTGTAAAAAATAAAATAAATTCTATTCAACTCTATTCAACAATCTTTAATAAATAATGTTGTATTTCGTTTAATCCATAGTGTTATCTTTTCTTAAATAATAATACAACATACAGGGTGTAGCCGTTGACCCTACAATAGCTATAAAAATCAAACCAGTGCTAATTTAAATAAAGTGATAAACCATAGTGCAAAAATCAATATACAGGGTGTAGCATTCGACCCGATCAAGCACTTTCAGAAATCAAACCCTGAGACTTTACACATCGAAAATTAAGTGCACGAACGCCTCTGGGGTCTCAGCTCTCAACCCCCACTACTCCAATTTTTTATTTCACCGAACCAGAGGTCGTTTTCGTGTTCACAACGAAGACTGCGTCCTCGCCTCACACATCTTCCAGCGGCTTGTATATCAGTGTATGCGCGGAAGCTATACAACCTTAGGCGAGGGTTGTATAGGGGATATACCATCCTTCGGAGGGGATGTAAAGCCGTCGGTCCCTTTTCTATTAAATGTTAGGCAAGTACAAGTTCCCTACTTCTCTTAAGGGAAGAGGTTCGGTAAAATTCCTGGTTGGGGTAGCTCGTCTACAGGCGTCGGTGTTAGGCCTCAGTAGCGGAAATAGGCCGGCGATAAATAAATGTATAAAAAAAAAATTGTGGGAGTGCATCTGAAATAAACCAAATTTTTATCATACAAAAAAAAGTATTTCGGATAATTCACAATATTCCGTTCAGGGAAATGTGTTGAGAAAAATTTAGAACTTTCAAATTCTTAACAGTAATTGGTTTATACATTTACGAGATTCTTAAGTTTAACTTCAAATACAAAGAAAAATTTTCTCACTTTTCATCAAACCATAACCATAATACCAGGAATTACATAAATTATAATTTTTCCACACACAGGTTTAGTATGTTTGAGAAAGGGCCTTGTTATTCTAGCATAAAGTTTTTTAATAAATTACCAACAAGAATTAAAAGTCTAAACAACGTCAAATGATTTAAACGAGAAGTATTTAACCTATTGATTAAAATTGAACCATATACAGTACATGAATTTTTGTCCTATGAGAACTGTTAATCCACTGATGTTATAGGAGCTGAAATACACAAACTTCTAGGTCTTGGTAGGAATAGTTTTTATGTATACTTTTTCTGTGTATTGTTGTGTTAGTTTTTAAAATTATTTATTTTTGTATTATCAACTGAATTTAAGTTAATATCGTAGACGTATTTCAACCCATTGTATACTTACTATTTGTGTAAATTTTATTGTATTAACTGTGGCAGTTTGAAATAAATTATTTATCTATCTAGAGTCTAGTATACTTTAACTTGCGTGTGTATGCATGAGTTCATATTTCCGTACGATTTCATTTTCTCCCATATTGTACACAAAGTTAAAGCAATAGTCCAGAAACATTGTCTACGTGGACAAGAGAAAATGAAATCGTACGGAAAAATTAACTCATACATACACAAGCCAAGTTAAAGTATAGTAGACTATATCTATCTATATATTAATAATTATTCTCAATTACAGGAGTAGACAAATCATCCAACTATGGCATACTGCAATTTAACGAAAAACTCTCGGATAAACAGAAATATACATACGAGTGGCTTCATTTCGCTAATTAATAGTGCCACAAGAATATATAATTTAAGTCAAACTTGTATTGATCATATCTACATAAAAACTAAAATAAAACAGGACAATTGACTAACAGCAGTAATTAAAGATACGATTTCTAATCACTACCCACAAAATCTTACTGTACGAAATGCCCCAGTAGTCAAAATAAACATAGAAGCTGACCTAACAATAAAAAAAATTAATTATAGAAAATTAGAACAGATCCTAAAAAGTACAAACTGGGAGCATGACATTTTTAACTCTGGAAACTGTATTTAACTACAAAAAAATTCATAAACTATTTAAAAGAAAATATAAACAAATCAATAACAGAAATATCAATAATTAAGAAAAATAAAGGTAGGCCCTGGATAACGGAGGGTTTGATGGCTTCAATCAACACAAGAAATACTATTATTATAATAACATTTTTGACCAAATGTTATTATAAATCCCAATGATATAAACCTCAAAAAATCTTATAAAAAATACAGAAATAAATTAACCTCGTTAATAAAAAATGTTAAATATGCGTACTATAGAAACAGAGTGAAAAACAATATCGGTAACATAAATAAAATATGGGTATCAGAAACAAGCAAAACTATAACAAAAATCATAAATAATAATAATTGAATTATATACAATAAAAAAATAATCACAAATAACTTTAAGTTGGTAGACGCATTGCAGAAAAAATTCAGCCACAAAATGAACTAGATTTAGCCCAAGAAAATGAAATACAAAAGACAATGTTTCTAGAAAATATAACGGAGCAAGAGGTAATGCTTCATATAAATAGCTTAAAAAATGGCAAATCCCCTGGGTATGACGGAATTATTGCGGAAACACTTAAACGTAAATCTGCATCTATAATAGGCCCATTAACAAAGCTAATTAATTTGAGTCTAGAGCAAGGTATTTTTCCAAATCCTCTAAAAACTGCAATAATTAAGCCTCTTTATAAATCCGGTCCTGACACAAATATGGAAAATTACCGTCCAATATCATTAATATCCACAATAGATAAAATATACGAAAACATTTTTAAGAGCGGAATGGAAAATTTTATAAATAAACCCAATATATTGTCTCCTAACCAGTATGGATTCCGCAGTAACTTCTCAACTCAAGACGCTATATTCAAAATAGTAAAAAAAAATCTATCTTAACCTAGATAACACTCGGCCATCAATTGGTATATTTTTCTTGACGTTGCAAAAGCGTTTGATACTATCAACCATCAAGAATTATTAAGAAGTATTCAAAAATATGGCTTTAGAGGCAATATACCGAAACTTCTCACAAGCTACCTCAAAGATAGGTAACAAATAGTCCAAATCGAAAACGAAAAAAGTATTCCTCTTGTTGTGGAAACAGGCACCCCTCAAGGAACTGTCCTAGACCACTCCTTTTTATATTATGTGTAAATGGTTTATTTGCTCAAATAAGTGATAGTGCAGTTATTTCTTATGCAGATGATACCGTTATGCAGGTAGAAGGAAGCACATGGGAAGAAATAAAGTATAAAGCTGAAAACTGTCTTCAAAAACTTATTAACCGATTTGACATTAAGGTCCTAAAGCTAAATTACAATACATCTAAATTTATATCTTTTATATATTATAAAAATGACTTACCTAACATTAGTCTAATGGGCCTGACAGAGGACGCGACATGCAGATTCTGCCAAGAGGAAGAGGAAACCTCAGTTCACGTATTGTGCCACTGTGAAGGCCTGGTGAGGCTGAGATTCCTAGTACTCGGAGAAGAAAAACCAAGGGCGGACAGCTATATAAAAGGCCCTTTATCAAAGCTATGGAGTCTATTACAAAGGACAAAGCTGGATGAGGTACTATAAGGAAGATATCCTGGGAGCATCACAATAGACCTGAAAAGGTCGCGGTTGTAAAGGCTAAACAACCAGCTCCTTTGCTAATCTAATCTAATCTACCTAACATTATGTATTTAAAAATTCACAACAGAAAATGCGCAAACAAATATACATGCTCCTGTGAAAAAATAGAAGAGATAGATCACATAAAATATCTGGGGATAGAAATTGACTGTCACTTGCGATGGGACACACACATTGTCAGCTTATGTAATAAATTGAGGCGGATAGTGTATTGTTTTCACGCATTAAAGAGAATCCTACCCTTGAACCTCCTAAAAAATGTTTACTAAGCGAATTATTAAAATTATACTCAACAAACCTTCTACATACTCAAACGGAAATGCTGTACAAGGAATTTAACGTTATGAATCACACGCACTAGAGATCTTAAATCTTTTATTACTATAAAAATAAACATCAATTCAATTTCCCGGATCATATCCATAATACGCGATTTAAAACAAAGCTACAAGCAATAATACCTAAAAAAAATAAAACAATTGGAACAAGAAACTTCACATTTTTGTCATATAAAATGTATAATCACTTACCACCTGTGTTAAAAATCATTAATTTTTCACTTCAGATATTTATTAACAAAGCAAAAAATGGATCTACGAAATAAAAAAAACCTGGGAAAAATACTCGCAAATTAAAATATTAAATGTATATTTACGCGTCACGTGAATAATACATATAACACCATTTTCTCAACTATTAACTTGCCACATTAAAGCTATCTGATAGCTTTTGTGGCTGTATTTAAACAAAACAATATACTTCTGTTTTTATTACTGGAGTTATTCCTGTTTTCATTATATCCCGTACATTTATGAGTAATTTTGTGTACTATTATTTTGAAAATATATGAAATATATGAATATGTATAGCATACATTTTAAATATATTTTGTGAATAATTGGATGTTATATCTTCGTATTATTATTATTGTCGTTGTTATTATATTATATTTTGCATAGTAAACAATAAACGATAAACAATTCCAACAAATGATTCGTCAAGCTCGATCCCAAATCCGTGGATTAATGATTTCTTCAATCAAATTGCACCTCCTAGTGTCAATAAGAACCCAAAATATCCTTCATCGACTGACTCTTTAGAAGACAAATTCTTCTCTCAGTCTTTTACTTTTAATGAACTTAATTTAACTATTAAATCTGCTTCTAATACAGTTCTAGGATTTGACGAGATTAAATATACAATGCTGGAACATATGATATTTTCAATGACATATGGATATATGGTGCAGATATTGAAGCTCACAAAACGGTACTTGTAGTTACAATTCTTAAGCCAGGAAAAGACTCTAAATGAATGGTAAAAAATAGATTGGAATGGTGGTTTAAGAGTAAAAATTCCTTGCCCACTTTTCAATTTGGCTTTTAAAAGGGTTTGAGCACTCTGGATGCGGTCTCTTACTTGGTAACTGATATTCAAAATAGTTTCTCGAATAATGCTTACTTAGGAGATCTAATCTTAGATTTAAAAGGAGCATATAATAATATAGATGTGAATATTTTGAATAATGACATTAAATATTGCTCCATTCCTGATTATGCGGCATATGTCATAAATAATTTATTTCGCAATAGGCGTACTTACTTGAGAAACTCGGATAATAATAAAATTGGTCATCGGCTTAATTCGATTGGGCTTCCTCAAGGCTCAGTACTGAGCCCAATGTTATTTAATATTTACACAGCTGGTATTCACTCCTATATTCATTATTTTTGTAACATAATACAGTATACTGATGATTTTTCTTTTTATCTCGTACAAAGAATATATAATTACTGTATTTTTAATCTAAGGTTTGCCGCAAGCCACATACAAGCATGGTTCTTTGACCTGGCTTCGATATTTCAGTCGAAAAATCTGTCAGTACATAGTTAAAATTAGGTAATCACTTATAACCACATGGAAACAAAATTACTTGTTCAGGGATAACACTTGATAAGTAGAAGTTCAACTGGGGAAGTTATGTGGACAGGATTGTATTTAAGTGTGAAAAGGTCATAAACTTCTTCAAAATGATTGTTAAGTCCTGCTGGGGGACACTTCCCAATACACTACTGATTTTTTGATAATCTTATATTCGCTCCATAATAGATTATGGGTCCATTTTATATGGATCAGATGGTAATACAAAAACGCTACCCAAGGAATCACTACCACAAATATTTTATTCCCTTTAATAATCGGGTGGGGGTGATAGAGGGGATGGCAAATGTGAAAGCAAATTAGAAGCCCTTGGTTCTCGTATACCCACTAAATCCCAATTTAATTTTTTATTCCCTTAAACAATATGGTGGGAGTGGTAATGGGGGTGGTGAAAGGGGTAACTAATGCCGATATAAATTTTAATGGCCCTTGATTCTCGTACACACACTAAATCCAAATTTAATTTTTTACTCCCTTTAATAATATGGTGGGGGTGGTACAGGAGGTGGCTGATGCTAAAAAAAATTTTTTTTAGACGTTTAGTTCGTTTATAAACACTAAATCATATTTTAATTTTTTTACTCTTTTTTATAATAGTGTAAAAAAAAATTTTGAGACCTTAACTCTTCGTACATGCCCTGAATTGTAATTTTATGGACTCTTACCTGCCTGCTTTGTCTATTTACCCTTATTTACCCCACTTACCCCACTTACCCCCGAACCCTTCAACAGAATTAGATCAAAATATAATCTAGTTCCAGATCTCGTTACAATACATAAGTGTACCAAATTTCAAGTCAATATCATAAACGGTTCCAGAGTAAACGTGCGCACAAAAAAATTACACACAGACCGACAGAGAGGAAATTTTTTTTTCTCAAATTTAAAATCTCGACATTTCATGACATTTTAAGCATATTTCAAGAATTGTTGTGTTACTATACTTCCACTGGTCGTGGAAGTAATATTGAAAAAAGTTGATAGTGTACAAAATAAAGGATTACGCATATGTATAGGAGCCTCCCTTACAGTCCCATAGAAAATTTCTAAGCGAAAAATATGTCTTACAAGCCGAATACAAACAATCACCTATTATTTCCAAAATCGACCAACTAAATCTCTGATTTAACCGATAATTATTGGTCAAAGAAAAATTCGCCGTAACCAAGTCAAAAAGCAATAATTTATACGGGTTCATTCAGTGTTCTAGCAAGCATAAAAAATGGATTATTCAGCCATAGCCAAATAATCTATCCTATTATTTGGGTTTTCTACCACATGTATTATTGTCCTCTTCAAAAAACAAATCACCGAATCTACAAAATAATAGAATTATTGGAAAAAAGCCTCTGCGCCCGTGGCGTTTACGCCAAAGCAATAGTCAGAGGTTATGTTTTGCAAATAATATAAATCGGAATATACACAGAAATAATGTATTTTCCTGACATTTCGGAAAGTAATCTCTTTACGTTTTCAAAGCTTTTTTTGGAAGAACTCTTATTTTGCTGTGTATGTCAAATACACAGCTTTAAGATTATGTTTATGTTATTTCCATAGATACTTACTACTTACACAGAACCTAGAACTGATGATATTTTCTTTTAGATAATGTTGAGTTTGTTAAGTTCTTCTTCGGTAGCCAAATTATACAAATATCTACAGAACAATTCGATACGCACTTGCCTTCATTTATTAAGATTATTGCTGATTCTTTAATTTTTATTTTTTTGGTATCTGCTTCTTTTGTTAAAATTTTTGCCGAGTCCCAGTTTATTCTATGTCCGTTTTCTCAAGCATGTTCACAAATCTTTGATTTCTGAATTTCATTATTTCTAATGTAATTCTTGTGCTCATCCAACCTCACACTGAAAGGTCTGGATGACTAACTCACATAATATTTATCACATTCGCACGGGATATTGTAAATACAGTTTTTTGAAAACGGAAAGAGATTACTTTCCCAAACGTCAGCAAAATACACTATTTCTGTGTTTATTCCGATTTATATTATTTGCAAAACATAACCTCTGACTATTCCTTTGGCGTAAACGTCACGGGCGCAGAGGCTTTTTTCCAATAATTCTATTATTTTGTAGATTCGGTGATTTGTTTTTTGAAGAGGACAATAATACATGTGGTAGAAAACCCAAATAATAGGAAAGAATATTCCTAGAATGCCACAAATAACTTTCAGACAATATAGCCAAATAAATTCACATATTATAAATATAAGGATTCTCCTTGTAAATTGCCTAAAAATATAATCATGTTAATTTTGTCCAGTAGAAGTATAGTAACGCAAAATATATATATATATATATATATATATATATATATATATATATATATATATATATTTTGTTGAAATAAGCTTAAAATGTCATGAAACGTCGAGATTTTAAATTTGAGCGGAAAAAAATTCTGTCTGTCGGTCGGTTTATGATATTGACTTGAACTTTGGTACACTTATGTATCATAACGAGATCTGGAACTAGATTATATTTTGATCTAATTCCGTTGAAGGGTTCGGGGGTAAATGGGGTAAATAAGGGTAAATACGCAAAGCAAGCGGGTAAGAGTCCATAAAATTGCAATTTAGGGCATGTACGAAAAGTTGAACCTTTGGCGCGAGAATCAAAATGAAGAAGTTTCCTCAAGCACCCAAACATTTAAACACAATATTCGAATGATTTACCACAACAACTGTTTTGACAACATGTATAAATTGTTAAAACTAAAAGTCCTTTTAGTTTCAATGCTCTCCAGACGATACCAACATGGCTGGTGAAACCCGAGTCGATTACTATAATTAAGTAGTGTTCAAACGTGTTGAAGTTTATGGGAATTAATTTTATCATTATGTGCTTAAAATAGCTCAAAAGGAACGAAGTTCTGCCAAAGAACATATTAATATTCTTTTTTGGATAACTTGTATAGTAACTTATAGCCATATCATTGGGTTGTCATAAAAAAAGGTTTAATGCAGTCATAGCGATCTAAATGACTTAAGGGTGTTTTAATTTGATGCATTTTATTTATTTCTCAAGAGTAATTTTCACGAACATCCATAATGTAAAGTGCCGGTTGTTTATATCACGAAAAAGAAAGCCATAGTTAACAGGATTTTTAAAAGTGTGCCAAAGGAAATCTAATTTAAAATATCTCTCAAATAAACATGAAGTTTATTGGCTAAAAGAATTAAAATTGGGTACGTTTTCATACATGTACCACAACTCTGGATTAGTCCCGTAATTTATGATATTATTAAATTGTCAGAGAGGACAAGCCTTCGCAGATTTATTTGTAATTTATACTTATGTGAGAGTAGTAATACTTCAATTGAATTCACCTCTGGTGCAGAATTAAAAGTCTTTATAAATCATATTTTTATCACCGCATTTCTAATGCACCATCAGCGGTGTTAATTATTTCATCAATAAAGATTCGAGAAACAAAAGATGGGTTTCTATGCAATTACATATTTGTCCAATTAATCTGGAATAAAAATTTGATTTAATACCTCAAAAAATATAGGTTTTAACTAATGGTGTCTATTACTAGTGCTATTTATGTGGTAAATAGAGTAGAGATAAGCTGATCGAAATAAGTTAAGAACATGGCGATTTTTAAAATGTTAGCCACAAGAAAATAGTAGTAAGTTATATCTATACATTATTTATTCAAATAGAATTTTGAGTTGACACGTAAATTCTCTATTATTTCTGAGAATAATATTCTATACCTAAAATCGATATTTCCAGACATTTTTACTTTTTCATTAAAAGCCGTTAAATTATAGTACTTTTCATTTCGAGCTGGTCTAGTAGGAATTTGACATACAGGATGTTGCATCATGAGAGGGACATAGCTTAATAGGAGGTAGAGAACATCAGTGGTAACCGGAACCTTCCATAGAAATGTCTCATTGGGCCTTCACTACGAAGTTACAGGGCGTTTTATAATTTTTGGCCAAACCTGTTTTTTGTCATAACTTTGACAGGGAATGAAATAACGGATTCATATTTGGTACGGCTAATGTACTAACGAGCCCCAAGAGGTACATGTATAAAAAAATATATATCCAGGTCCGGACTTACTATAATTTATGTTTCTTCTTTGCATCAATAAAACATCACCCTGTATATATTTTTTTGAAATTTCGATACGATATTCGAAAAGAGCAAGAAAAAACAAACAAAATGGCCTATTTCATTTTTTTGTTACACCTTCGTGGTTATTTAAATACGTTGTTAAATGTGCAAGAAAATGGATTACAGAACCCTATTAAATGAGAGGCAAGTGAAATAAATAGTTTTATAACTAAAATTTGCAAAAATTTTATTGAGCCTAGGTGGTCTGGGTGAATCCTAATTCCGGCACGTTTTAAAGGTCCATTTTGGTAAAAAACTGTGGTCCTAATAAGTAATCGGGTATGAAATAACAAAATTTTTAATCAATCATAGTAGGCTTGTTCAAAGAATAAAAGTGACAGATAATTTAAACCATTTAGGCCTAAGCAACCAGTTACTTTGATCAAGAAAATCATCATCATTTTATACTTAATAAAAATTGGAAAAGAGAACAAACTAAAATCTAAATAAATAAAATATTTTCCATTCAATTAACAATAAATAACAAAACAATAACTAAATGTGTTTAAAAATAAAACGTAATTGACACTAAAGTAAATTTTCAAAATGTCCTCCCCCACATTCTGTGCATTTTCTTGCGCGTTTAGAAAGGTCACCAATTGCTCGACGTATCATTTCTGGATTATTCCGTATTTCGTCGCAGGTTGTAACGATGCGCTGGATTAAATGTTGTCTACTTTCAATTTCAATGCTATAAACCTCGTTTTCTAAGTGGCCCCATAAAAAGTAATCACAAGGGTTACAATCAGGAGATCTTGGTGGCCATTCATGTGGACCCCCGCGTCCAATCCATCTATTAGGATACACATTGTTTAAGTGTTCTCTTACTTGAAGGTTAAAATGTGGTGGGGCCCCATCATGCTAAAACAACATGCCTCTTATACCGATATTTTCTAACATATTCGGTAAAATGTTTTGAAGAAAATCAAAGTAAATTTCACCATTCAATCTTTCTTCAAAAAAATGTGGCCCTATCAAATGTCTATTCACAAGTCCGACCTAAACATTTACAGAAAACCTGTGTTGCGAATGGCGTTGGCGTACCGCATGTGGGTTTTCCTGTGCCCATTTATGATTATTTCGTGAATTGTTTACTCCATCCCTTGTAAATTGTGCCTCATCCGTAAATAAGGTTCTGTAAATGACTGGGCGATGGTTAGACAACCAATGACAAAATGCCAGGCGGGGGATATCGTCGCCTTGTTGAAGACGCTGTACTTGCTGGATATGATATGGATGGTAACGTTCTCTTTTTAGGGTTCTCCATACTCGCCAATGAGGAATACCAGTTGCCAAACTGATTCGTCTAGTGCTCATATTTGGGTTTTCTTGAACTACGTTTATAATATTGTTTTGTTCCTGCACACCTTGTTGTAAAACACGCTCCACAACTGCAGAATTAGGAAACTTTCCGTGTTGTCTTGCATACTGGAACACCGTACTAAAGGTTTTATGATTAGGGCATCGACGACCAGGAAAACGCAGCTGATATTCTCTTTCTGCCGACCTACCATTTCCATTACAGAAACCATAGATGAATAATTATGTCAGCATATTCCACGTTTGTAAATTTTACTGGCATAGTTAAAATATTTTCACAAGTTTTCACTAACTAAATGCGGATTATTGACACATTAAATTACTAACAAACAATTATTCAACTGTTTAGGAGATTTCTTTTTATTATCTGTCACTTTGAACAAGCCTACTGTGATTGATTAAAAATTTTGTTATTTCATACCCGATTACTTATTAGGACCACAGTTTTTTACCAAAATGGACCTTTAAAACGTGCCGGAATTAGGATTCACCCAGACCACCTAGGCTCAATAGAATTTTTACAAATTTTAGTTATAAAACTATTTATTTCACGTGCCTCTCATTTAATAGGGTTCTGTAATCCATTTTCTTGCACATTTAACAACGTATTTAAATAACCACGAAGGTGTAACAAAAAAATGAAATAGGCCATTTTGTTTGTTTTTTCTTGCTCTTTTCGAATATCGTATCGAAATTTCAAAAAAATATATACAGGGTGATGTTTTATTGATGCAAAGAAGAAACATAAATTATAGTGAGTCTGGACCTGAATATATTTTTTTTATACATGTACCTCTTGGGGCTCGTTAGTACATTAGCCGTACCAAATATGAATCCGTTATTTCATTCCCTGTCAAAGTTATGACAAAAAACAGGTTTGGCCAAAAATTATAAAACGCCCTGTAACTTCGTAGTGAAGGCCCAATGAGACATTTCTATGGGAGGTTCCGGTTACCACTGATGTTCTCTACCTCCTATTAAGCTATGTCCCTCTCATGATGCAACACCCTGTATAGTTAGAATAACTGGAAGTAGTACTAATTTTTTTTTTGTGTATCTTGGCAGCCTCAGTAGTATTTTTTCACAGGTTAATTAAATCACATTTAAGTTTATCTTAAAAATTTATAAATAATCGTTTAATATTACAAAAAGTTGACATAAATAATAGGAACAGAAAATACGGTATTAGGTAAAATTAGCACTATTTTAAAAATTCAAAGTTATTTTGAACCTAATTTAATGAAATAAATAATACCTAGTATTTATAGGAACTGTTCAAAGTGGCCTCCCAGTACGTCTATGCATTTATGTAGACAATTTTCCAATGATCTACCGACATTCCTTAAAATATCTACAACAATTTCCTGAAAAATTTCCCTTATTCTTTTTTTATATTTTATTTTGTAGCTATGGGAGCTTTGTACACTTGCTCCTTAACATAGCCCCGTAAAAAAGTCTATTTTGGTAAAATCAGGGCTCCTCGCAGGCCAACTATGAGGTCCTCCTCTTCCTATCCAACCATTTGGAAAAACGTATTTTAAATGTTCGTGAATAACTGGCTCTATGATGCAGAGGTGCATCATAGAGGTACCACATTATCTTCCTAATATCCCTGGGGACATTCTCCAGTAATTCTTCCAATCTGTCTTGCAAAAATTCCAAATAAATTCCTCCTCAAACATTCAACGACCATCTTGTTTGGCTATTTGTTTGTGAGATGTAAGGATTAGTTTTGTCGTAATAATGAAAATTATGACGATTAGCATGTCCATTTTTATGAAACGTTTTTTCATCGGCAAACAAACCAAAGTCAAAAAAATTTACTTGTCCCATTTTTTGTTTTGTACATAGACGAAATTGTATTCGGTTTTCATCCCTATCAATCAGTTCCTGCATTAGTTGAACGCGGTAGGAATGAAATTTGTTTTTTTTTTGTAAGATTCAATGGACTGATCGGCTAATATCGTTTTCTCTTACCAATTCTCTTATACTGCGACGAGGATACTTTTATACTATTTTTGGATTTGTTATTAGAAATTCATATGGCTTTACAGACATCCAACTATTATCTATGCTCTTTGTGCATTCTTAAAATTAATATTAGAATATGGTGGTAGATATCCGGGGCTATTAAATATAATAATAATAATAATAATAACTTTATTTTTAATCCAATTATACAATATTATTATTACAGTTATTCTTTATTGTATAAACGCACCTGATTTCACAAGGAAATCGTTTTGTGTCTTAATATTTCACTAAGATATTATTATTAACAATATCAATGTACATATCGTATTCGTTACTAACTAACAACTAAAAACTAAAACTAACAAATAAAAGACTAATAATGAATTATTAATAATTATTATAAAATTATGGAGATTAAGTGCAATAATTGAATTAAAAGTTATGAGAATATTTGTTCAAATAGATGTAAATTATGCATGATAAATATTGACAGCTTTTTACAGAATAGTTTGTAATTATTTATTGCTTTTATGTATTCGGGAATAATATTATATATCTTTGGACCAATGACGCCAAGAGATTTTTTGTACAAATTAGAATTTGGTCTAGGTGTAAAAAGCGCATTGCGTTCATTTTGCCTTGTATTGTGTATGTGATTTGTTGGTACTCTTAGTTCCCTATTTCTGTAGATAAATTTTGCTACATTAAGGATATATATATATATATATATATATATATATATATATATATAATCCATTTAAATTGAAGACATTACTGCCTAGAAAAAGTTGTTCTGTAGAATATCTTCGATTTTTCCACAGCATTACTTTAAGTATCCATTTTTGTGTTATTTTTATATTTTTCAATTGGCTGTTATATGTCCCACCCCATATTATAATGCCGTAGGTAAGTATTGATTCTACCAGCGATTTATATGTCATTTTTAAAATATTAATTGGAAGTATGTTGCGAAGCTTATAGAATACATGGACAAGTTTTCTTAGTCTTGTATTAAGATATTCGGTATGTTCATTCCATCTCATTGTCTCATTTATTATAAGACCCAGATATTTAATGTTTGTAGTGTTCCCAATTACATTCCCGCACGTGCAGTTTATTAAGTCACATTTTTCGTGGAATTTTAAATTGTCAATTTTCGGTTGTAGTCTTGAACTATTGCTGAAAGTAATGAACTTTGTTTTTGCATGATTGAGACTTAACAAGTTATTGTCCATCCAGCATTTAATTTTATACAGTCCCTTTTCGCTTTTTTTGGTGACCTCATACCAGTCTGTACCGTGGAATGTTAGAGCAGTATCATCAGCATATGCGATGATATCTCCACTTATATTTAATTTCAGCATGTCATTTATGTAAAAAAGGAATAATTGCGGACCTAAAACTGTTCCTTGTGGAACACCATATGTCACATTTTCTGGACTACTTAATGTTTTATTTATTTTTACTAAGGCTTTTCTATTTGATAAATAGCTTTTTAACCAATCTAATGCTACTCCTCTAATTCCGTATTTCTCCATTTTTTCCAACAATAGTTCGTGTGATATACTATCGAAAGCTTTAGCTAGATCTAAAAATATGGCAATGGTTTTTTCATTTTTGTTAAGATGCTCATGTATTTTGTTTGTAAAGTGAAATAAGGCGTTTTCCGTGGAGCAGTTTTGTCTAAATCCGAATTGCTTTGGCGATATTATGTTGTGAGACAGTGAGTGGCTATGAAGTCGAGAGACCATGCATTTTTCAAATATTTTGGCTATGTTACTAATTACCGATATTGGTCTATAGTTGTTCGTAACAAGTTTATCGCCACCTATAAATATAGGTGTAATAATAGCTTGTTTTAGTGAATCTGGAAATTGTCCATTTTGGAATGAGAAGTTAATCAGATGTACTAGGATATTAAGAACATTAGATTTAATATTTTTAAGTGTTTTTGTGGTTATTTGATCTATTCCGGGAGATGAGTTTAATTTCAAATGATCAATTATGGTTGCTATTTCATTTGTAGTGACCGGTTTTAGAAATATAGAGTTTTCAATATTTGCGATTTTTGATGATATATTTGTTGTTTCTGACGTTGAACTTCATTGAAAATGTACAAAGAAGATTCTTGAAATGTCTCTCTTATAAATTAGATGGAATATATCTAATATGATAAAATATATTTCTTAGTAAATTCTGAGTACTCGGCTTAATGAATCGCAGAAAGCTTCAATCTTTGATATTTCTGTTTAAAGTAGTACATAATAAATACGGTGGTGCCGATACTTTACCAAGACTAAGTTTTCGTGTATGCATAAACTAGACTAGATCTGAAGAAATCCATTACCTTTCAACATCTCGCACTAATTTATTAGAATATTTTCAGCTTTATAGGTATTATGTTATTGTGTAATAACTATAACAGCCTGCCGGAGAGACTCAATAGTAGATTAAATTGCTTTATGGACACCATTAAGGCGTCTTTACATGGCATATAAGCTGCCCTGCGTATATTGATGTTATCTGTAAAATGTTAATGTTTATGTATGTGTATATTTCAATATATTTCATATATTTCCTTCTTTTGTAACATTTAAAGTTTTCTGCTTCTTTCTTCTAAATATACTCAACAGTTAGCTGTCATACGTACATATCCAAATAGCAGTTGGCTGTACATACTATACAGGGTAATTCACATAAGACTGTACAGGTGGTTTCCATGGTAATGGAAAGATATTCAAATTATGTTAGATATTTTTGATGATTTTATTTCGTCTTTCAGATGTTGCGAATGACAGTGGCATCTACGGCGTTGCGAAGCGGAAACTAATTTTTCGATGACAGGAACGGTGAAATATTATATTTTCTGAAATATTTTTTTTGTATTATGTCGAGAACCACTGGCTTTAGTGAAGAAGTATGTACTACATAAATAAAGTAATTCTAATTAAACATACTTTAATAATATTATAAGACCAAAGTTCCTAGTCATCGAAAATTTTTTTCTCAGTGCGCTAAAGCGTCAGTCTAGCAATCTGAGTATGCCTAGCGAAGTGGTTTCGAGGCCCGCAAGACGAAACAATTTTTCATTAAAAGAAATTACCCCAAGAGTGGTTCGGACTCCACAATAAACTGTAGTGCCTCGTCTTTCTTTATCTAGCACAAGATCCTTGAGACCCTCCAGGAGGTTACTTTGGTAACTTGAGAGGCGGTTAAGAAAACATTTTAAGAAACCATATATTCAGTTCAACTTAGTTGAACAAAATGTTAGTTATTTTGAAGAGGTTTTTCCTTATTTTACAACTAAACACCGCATTTAAACTTTTCTTCATAACTGAAATTTTTTTGTTGAGTAATATTTTCATTGAAAAAGGAAGAAAAGCACCTTAGAGTCGATTTCATATTTTATAATTTTTAGAATACCCTGTATAAGTTTGACAATTATTGTTCATGCGTTCCTAAGTAAAGCAAAACATTTTATAAAGAATAACTTTTTCCCGGTAAATCAAAAAGAGCAAAGGTTATAATGTATATCATGCACAGTGCTTTGATGCACTTATATGAAATCCCAAGTTTATTTACATATTTTTATCATTGAATTGTATATCTTATATTTATCCGATAAATAAACTTTATTCTATTCTATTATATAAGAGTGCGATACTTTATTCGGGGATACACGTAAATGCAATATACTTCAAGGGTGTTGAGATGTCCTAGGTATATTAGAAATTAACGAATAAAATCAGATCCTTTCTCCAGAACTTTTATGTCCTCTAGATATACACTGTGCAGTCATGGAAAGAATATCTAGCCCAACATGCCGTGTATATACATAGTTAGAATGTATACACCTAATATCGCCTGCACATGTATTATAACATAAACATCATAAAATATTATATGATATAGAGCTAGCATGTGACGTCATGTCTGGCAATCGTGGAAAAATATCAGGCCAACGTGTCGTGCATATACATAGAGCCGGGGATACATCTAAGAAATGTTGCCAATAGTTTGCAAAGATTAATTGTAGCGCGAATGGCCAGTAATGCAAACGAACTTTTTCCATCGACTGTCGGTAAAATGAAAAGATTAAAGAGTATGCGAACCAAAGAATGTCTGCAAACGTTGGTATGTGGACGCGTTTAAAATAATTTCCAGTAGTTCGATACCATTTCGTCGAGAAAGGTTTATTTTGGTCTTCTCACAAATATGAGTGAAAATCAGTTAGTTATAGCTAGTGCTGCATATATCGTTATTAGTAGAATTTTACAGCGACAAAAAGAAAAGAAGATAAAACAAAGAACCTTTTGGATGACTGATTTATACTTAAGGTTAACATATCCAAGAGAGAGAAGCAAATATTTTTTAATTTAAATTAACTAATTCTGTAAACAACTGAAATTATTGAGTCAAAGTTCATAACACTGTACCTGTCATAGTTCTACTTAGGTAATCTTGTACTTTTTTTACCAATATATTTTTTAAAAAAAGTTATGGCAAAAAATAATAAATATTTCCTTATCGGATCTTTCTCTCTCTCTTGGATATGCCCACCTTAAGCAGAAATAGATATAATAGTATGAACTTACTATAGGACTTGAATGATTCACCAGAATGTGCAGAATAGATTTCACCATTTTTCTGGAAATGGTTAAACCAAACATTTTTTGACATCTTTTTATCGATGCACACTATGCTGTGTATAAATTAAAACATGTAGTCACAGCAACACACATTTCGCAAATGAGTAGAACGAGGCGAATGCTGGAAATCACACGTAATTCGTTCATAGGTGTCATGTTACCTAAAAACGTTTCCAGAGTGTCTGCGAATAAGCAGCAATGATGGTAATGCAAATGAATGCGAACGAATGGCAACGTTTCTTAGATGTATCCCCGGTTTTAATGATGAAATATGTATACTATGGGGCTAGCATGTGACGTCATGTCTAGCCCGATACATGTACACCTCCCAGCAAACACGGAATTGGCCCATATTTGTTTTGACTTCGTCTACTTTTCACGCAATTAAATAATGAAAACATCATATCCTATAACCAACATGTCTTAACAATACAGAAAATATAATACAGAAGTTAGCATGTAGCAGGTGTTCACATAAAATATTTACAACGTGGGCATATAATGGATATATAAATGTCAGTATGCCAAATATATAATAATAATAATATTTATTTACCAAAAATACAATAGTAAACAATAGTATAACATACATACAAATAAAATAGCAGGTAAATAAATTAGGTAACCCACATAAGGTATAACCTTGAGGCCTGGGCTCAGTAATTCACATACTTACATAATATTTATTTAAAAGCAAAGAAAAAGAAAAATTCATAAAAATTGGTAATTGATTAAAACAATTTTACACACAAAAACACATAGATTTTGAAATTAGGGACTTTTAAAATATAACAATTTTATATATTTTTCTGTATAACATATTCATGTATTTGTTTTCTCGGTATATTCGACATCCATTTCTTTATTCTAGTTTTAAGTAAATTAATTGAGGTAAGTATTTTGATGTCTACTGGAACTAGATTGTATATTTTAGGACCCAAGTAAATATAATTTCTTTGTAAAATATTTTTTTCAGGTTTGGGTACTAGCGTGGACTTTAATTTGTAACGTGTATTGTAGTTATGTTCAATTTCCAATAACTCGTGTTTATTCAGGTGCTGTCTAATTATGACTCTAAAAAAGTAGAGTTGGCGAAGATCTCGTATATTGGTTTCTTGGTATAGTTTTTCAGTAGGGTATGTATATGGCTTATTATATATTAATTTTAGGATCCATTTTTGTACTATTTCCAGATTGTGCATATGATTGTTAGTTGCTGCACCCCAGGTTATTGCTATTGCCTATTGTCTAAGTAACTTTTAAAGAGTTTATATGGGGTACCTCTTAGGCCAACACTTTCCAATACTCGTAAAAGTTGGCTGTGGCTAACAGTGTCAAACGCTTTAGCAAGATCGACAAAGATGCACAACGTTGGATACTTTTCGTCTATCATCTTACCAATTTTTGATGTTAAATATGTTATAGCATCCTCTGTCGATCTGCCATCCCAGAAACCAAACTGTCTATTCGATAAAATATTGTATTTGTCAAGATACTTGACTAAGCGTTTTTTTAACAACATTTCAAAGATTTTCGCGAGGTTTGATAATAGGGAAATAGGCCTGTAGTTAACCACATCCAACCCTTCTCCATTTTTATGTATTGGCTGTATTACAGCAATCTTAAAAGCCGCTGGGCAAATGCCCTTTTCAAATGCCAAGTTCATTATGTAAGCTAGGGATTTTACAATTATGTGAGCTACATGCTTTAAAGTTTCTGCTTCAATATTGTCAATCCCAGGGGCTTTTTTGTTTTTTAATTTATGGATTGTCTCGAATATTTCAGCCTCATCTGTCTGAGTAAGGTAAAATGAGTTGGGCATATTATTATAGATATTTCCGGTTGCTAAAGGTTCACCAGTTTGAATTATTTCATTGGCAATTTCAGTGAAATAATTAACAAAAGTGTCAGCCATGTGTTTATTATTCGTACATACATTACCATCTGCTAATTTAATTTCAATTTTCTTTCTTTCCCGCCTATTATTATTTGTAAGTTCATTTAAACAGTTCCACAGATTTGTAGCATTGCTTTTATTTTCATTTATTTTATTTTGATAATAATTTGCTTTGGTGTTCTTGATCAAATCATTAAGTTTGTTTCTGTATTTTTTATATTTAGTTACGTTTTGATCATCAGGATTTTTTTTCATTTCTTTAAATAAAGCATCTCTCTTATTAATTGAATTTACTAGACCTTTGGTTATCCAATCTTTTTTTTAATGTTCTTGAGTTTAATTTGTAATACTTTAGTGCATGCGCTTATATGATTTTTTATTTTCTCGATGAACAATTCTGTGGCTAAGTTTACGTCTTCGTGTAAATATAGATCATTCCAATTTTCTTTTTCTAACATTTTTAAAAATTTATTTTTATCCAGAAATTGAGTTTTTTTTATTTTACTAGTATTATATTCTTTTTCAGGTGAAATTATTTGGGTTAATACGGAATAGTGATCAGTAATATACGTTTCCAATACTATTGGTATATATTTATAGTTTTTGCATTTATTTTTAATAAAAATGTGATCAATGCACGTCTTAGATGTACCTTGTATTCTTGTATATTTCTTTATTGCTCAAAAATCCGTGCTCCCCCATAATGTTTAAATAATTATGTGCAAACTCTTCCTCTCCTAAAATATTTATATTTATATCCCCCATGAATAAATGTATATCTGTGTTTTTTGAAACACTCTGTAAATAATCATTTAATTGCATATTAAACCTATTTACACATGTCGAAGGTGGTCTATAAAGAGCAGATAATATTAAAATATGTATATATAAAATATATACATCCTAGTATATCGCACATATATACAAAAAAATATATACATATAAATAAATAATAATAAATAAACGCAACAGAAATTAGACAACCCAAGATTCCTCCGAGAGTGCCAGTTCCGGAGCCGGGATACAAATTCGGTGGCACGATTCCCGTGTGATTAATCACTATTTCCATCTCGCGCCTTAAAGAAACATGACCCAACTTTTACATGAAGAATATTTACTTGAACCAGTTATGTATCAAACTGCCCGATTTTGCATTTTAAATACTCTATTAACATGATGTGAAGAGCCTCAAGAAATTATATCGTAAGTTAATCTAGAATGAAAATGTAGATAATGAAATGACGTAACTGATCTATCACTCGGCCGAAAAAATGCAAAGCAAATCGGTGCCAGGCTTTTACAGAAAATATCAACATGATATTCCCAGCTCAGAGCGTTATCAATGTGTACTCCTAAAAATTTAGTTGACTGTACTTGTTCCAAGGACGTACCATCAATTTTTAATAAATTACTAGAAGTAAATTGAATTATTACTGTTTTATTTTTGTTTACTAGTAGCTTATTGTTCTGAAACCATGCGACAAGCTTGTTTAACACATATAGAGAAGTCTCCCTTAGATTTACCATGTCAATACCCAGACTTAAGTAAGGAAGTGTCATCTGCAAATAAAGTTAAGTTATTGTCGCCAACAATTCTTGACAGATCATTCACAAATAATACAAACAATAGTGGCCCCAAGACAGAGCCTTGGAGCACTCCACGATACAAATTCAATACATTAGAAAGGTGACCATTTCTTGAGACTTACTGTCTCTTTTCAGTGAGATAAGGCTTTAACGAGCAACCACTATGGCCCCTAAAACCATATTTACATAATTTTTGGGTCAATATCTGATGATTAACAAGATAGAAAGCTTTACTTAGGTTCATGCATATTCCAATATATTTCATATTGATATTCAAATTCTCGTATAGTTTGTCTAAAATGTCCAGAATAGCTGACTGTGTCGGTCTACCTCCTCGAAAACTATGCTGCATGTCATATAAGATATTGAGTTTCGATATGAAATAAGTCATTCTATTAAACATGACACTCCAGTATTTTAGAGACAGCCGATAAAACTGAAATAGGACGAGAATTATCAAAGGATGACATATCACTTTTTTTGTACAAAGGAACGACTTTAGCTGTTTTCAGTGCATCAGGAAAAAAACCTTCAGCAAGTGACCTGTTAATCAGATACGTTAATGGCTGCAAAATATGGTAAACTATAGATTTAAGCATGTTGGTGCTAATAATACCACTAAAATTAGAAGATTTTTAGATCCATAATAATATTAAATAATTCGTTTTCGGAAACCGCTTCCAAAAATAATGTTGGATAATTCTTAAGTAAATTAAAATTGGTATCAAATACATCATGAGTTACTGAACAATCATTAGGTAGCTCAACAAAATACTGATTTAAAGTGGTTATTATATGTTTTTCGTATGGACATAAACGGTGTATACATATATATCATGACTATACTTAGGAATTCTAACAATTCCTGCCCAACACGACAATTTACTTACTCGTCTATTATATTTATTTTTTTGAAATAAGTATTGGATTATGCATCACAAGTAAATAAATACCCAGAGTAGAGGTTATATTTTAACTTTTAGTTTGAGTGAAAAGCCAAATTTTGTCTATGGATTTTGATGATAATAATTTATGGTGCATTGTACTTCATATACAGAATTTATACTCGCGACTGCATTAATTTGTTTGATCGATGACAACATTCATTATAACTATTATTATGTATATAGATTTTAGGGATGATACGAATATATTGTGGAATTAAGTTAGCGTATCAGATCATAAAACCAATATTTGTTGAGTCAGGTTTTATTACAATTTTCGTTTGTCGGCTAGTTTCCTTCCCAATATTTTTCTTTCCCCATTCTACTTTATGTTTCCCTTCATTATTATTACTTGAACTATGTTTTGTAAGTCAGTTTGGTCACTTTTATGTTGTTTTTATGTTATTGTTATGTTTCTTCCATAGCACATTAACTACGTTTTCACAAAGCTCCACAGTTACTGATTTTGTGTTTTTTAATCCATTATGTCTTATTCTTAAAATATTTTCCTAGTTTTAGCTTTGACGAAATAATTTGTAAGACTTAATATTTTCTTCATTGATTGGAAAATAAATATAAACAAATAAATAAACAAATAAACACCTTTATTGCCAACAATTTTAAAGTTGTACAAATTATTACTTCACTATGTAATACAAAATAATGTGTCGTTATGTCTGCATGTCTGAAGATATGCTGAAACTATTAATTAACCTTTTTAAAATTCTATTAAGGATAGGATTTATAAGAATTATTGTCAAAAATTTTAAATGCAGATTTTCACAATTTTCAGAATATTTTTGAAACTACTATTAATTTCCCATATCTGAAAACGACCATTATAGTAATATAGTAGTAATAGTTGAGCTCAGATTTACGGTGTACTCAAAAAAGAAAATAAAAACTTTATGACATTATTAAAATACCATTAAACTAGTCGCAACTGTAATTGCGCCCATGTACGCACTTGAAGTATTTAGATCAGTATACTTTATACGAGGTTAATTTTAACTGGTCAGTGTTAAAACACAGGACCGTGCGCACTGAACTTGATATTTTGTCCTATATATTTAGCAATGGTATCGAGATTCGAATGGACTGGCCTGAATGAACCATCTACGACTGCACTGGTTTAAAGATAATAAAACGGACAGGCCTACTAGCATAAAAAAACTCGTAAATCGCTTCTCAATAGTCAAAGGTGGACTTCTGCTGTGCTGTTAATGTGCCAGTGCAGTGCGTAAATACCTGTTATAACATCAAGCGTAGGAGTTTAGTTAGTTATTGTTCATATTTATAAATATTTACTATCTTTCGCGACATCAACTTAACCAAACGAACTGGTTCTCATCACGTGATATTGAGCCATTTTTCAGTTTTATCAATTTCCCGCACAAATTAATTAAAAATTTTACATCTACATGAACATATTAAATGCGCAAACAGTTAGAAATATTTTAAACATTTTAATAATTACTATAACAATAATTAAGTGCATTTAAATAAATAACTGATACTTATTACCATTAGATTATGTTATAAACATATCTATTTGTTTTTAATGGCTGAAATATAAAAATTGGATGTATTTACAGAACGTATCTGTCTTCTGTAAAATACTCTTTTTTGATCAAACAGAACAAATAAAAGAAAACAGAAAATATGCATGCAACTCTACTCAGAATAAAATAAGATTCACAATACATAACTCAAGTTGACCCGAATATGTTCTTTTGCTTAAGTACAAGTAAAAATCATATCAGTACATTCTAATACATTCGAATTTTAAGTACGCTTCGTGTACTATTTCGTTCGAGAATTGACTCGCTTACCTTTACTCATAGGTTTCTAATGAGCGTTGGCTTGTTTGATGACACCAGGCCTAATGGTCCAACGGCAATATAATGTCGTAAACGGCCATATATATATATATATATATATATATATATATATATATATATATATATCAGTGTGCTTCTATAGGGCAGAAATATTACAACATAATATTTTAGTCGTAAGCTTCTCTATAAAATCCTTATTTTACTATAAGGAATGTAACCAGACGGCAACCAACAGCTAATCTCCGGGCTATGTGCCCCGCCGAGCGCTGAATTACAAGTTACAAGCCTGGAGCGTTAAGTGTAATAATCGCATATTACCAACAAAACGCTAATGCTTCGATTGCAACAAACACCAGCCAAAAGACTGATCCTACTTAATCCATGGCGTTCGCCACATGCCTACTTTGCACTGACGAGAGCCAACAGCTCTAAACTGCAGTTTACAAGTGGTATGGGACGACTGGCACGAGAGCTCTTTTATCATGCAACACGATGAATTTTAACATCCATTGCCGCACTTAATTTTACAATTCACCTAATAGATTTCTTGCAAAGATAAAAGGGAACATCCGTTACGTTTTTCCTTATTAAAGCACTCATCTAATTTCACGACGATATCTCTGGCTACTGCATTCAGTCTGTTATCTATTGGACACTACTAAATTAACAGAGAATAGACAGAATGCGGAACGTTGCTTGCGGCTGTTACACTCAGCGGTTGCGTTAGGACGTGGGAAGTAGTTTCAGTTTTTAGGGGCGCCAAGCAATTATTTATCTTTAATCTTATACATACAATTACGTCTATCGAGACACAAAATTACTAATTTATCTCCCCTTCTAGAGATATTAGCCAAATAATAATAAAAAAAGAGAGATATACATTTTCTGTTTATTATTATTAATTAAATTACTTTAAAAAATGCCATTAAGTACAAGAAGTTTGGTATGTTAGCTAAAGGAACAAACTTTATTGTTATTTGTTGGCATTAAAGTGGTTAGGCTCGAGGCAATAGGGCTTATTTCAAGTAAAATAACAGATAAGCCACTCGATCTCTACGGTAAGAGTTATGTAAACTGTGCAGGGCTTTGATATCAATTCACGTAATCACAAAACAAAAATACAAATGGCAAACAATAAATATTTTTAAAAAATCCCACTAGGGGTACTCAATCCTGTCCAGCCAAGGGTGTCACTTTGCCGGGACAGTAATCAAAAGTTGAGATCCTTGAAAGATTTACCAATTTCTTGATGTAGTAAGAGATAGTACTATGATTCGAAATTAGATCCACGGCAACTTTTCGGTGCAGTAAAACAGTATATCACTCCAAAGCCGGTCACACACAGAGGTTTATCTGCGAACTTTTACAGGGCAGTTTATTGGGACTCCACTAACTAACAAAGAAGTCTGCGGGCTAATATGACAGTTTAAATCTTTCCCGGACAAAACCGGTTGTTAGTGGATGAAATCTGTCTAAATGTCCGTGGCCCGTGGCAAAACCGTGGAATTCAGTCTAGACAAAAGTTTTTGATGGAAAACTGTACAGGTTTTAGTGATATTTTGTATCTTTTTATAAACTCGATTTGCTTTTGGATAAACCTGTTTGCAGTATTCTACTAAAACTTCATAACTCCTAATATACTCTTTCATAATTCAGTGCGAGTCAAAAATATGAAAATCCTTCATTTGTCATGAATATATTTTATAAAAATAGCAATTTTTAACTTTAACACCCTGTATCTCAAAAACTAGTCATAGGATTAGATTGGGCCCATGTTACTTTTAGTCAGGGGATCGGGATCTAAGACATACTAAAAACTCAGAAAATTTAACCGAGAACCGTTTTATATAAGAACAAGTGCGGGGTCCTTTATTTGATAATTACAACAAAAGAATTTATCCATCAAATAGTGTGTAGTTAAGAAAATAACAGAATTGGAAATTGGATTACCGATTTGTGCCTCAAGAAAATTAAACACAAATTTATTAAAGAACCGCATAATTAGTCCAGTCATTGAAGCTTTATACCTCAGAAATATTTTACTACGAACCGATTTACATGAAATTTTGGAATTAGGCTTATCTTACCCTTAACTTCAAAAGTGATATTGACCCGACCTCCGTTCTTACCCTGGGGTGGTTGCCACCCCTTCTCGTTAGTGGACATTTTTTTGGTCAAAATAACCTCGGGGATCGATAGAAGACCAAATTCTAAGCAAAAAGTGTTCTATAAAGTTTTTTCAAAAACTCAAAAAAGTTGAGATCCTTGAAAGATTTACCAATTTCTTGATGTAGTAAGAGATAGTACTATGATTCGAAATTAGATCCACGGCAACTTTTCGGTGCAGTAAAACAGTATATCACTCCAAAGCCGGTCACACACAGAGGTTTATCTGCGAACTTTTACAGGGCAGTTTATTGGTACTCCACTAACTAACAAAGAAGTCTGCGGGCTAATATGACAGTTTAAATCTTTCCCGGACAAAACCGGTTGTTAGTGGATGAAATCTGTCTAAATGTCCGTGGCCCGTGGCAAAACCGTGGAATTCAGTCTAGACAAAAGTTTTTGATGGAAAACTGTACAGGTTTTAGTGATATTTTGTATCTTTTTATAAACTCGATTTGCTTTTGGATAAACCTGTTTGCAGTATTCTACTAAAACTTCATAACTCCTATTTTTTAAGTTTTGGTTCGAATATTCATTCGATTTTGATTTCCATAAAGCTGGATGTTCTTAGATAGATTTCGATAAATCCCGATAAAAACTCTCTACTCATAAACCTAATATCCGTATCAGCCATTGTTCATTATTAAATGTGCAAAGACAAATAAAATTCCCCCAAAAATATTACCAATATTAATAGAGTTTATCGGTGGGACAAAACTGTGTTGTTTATGGCTACAACAGATTTAACCTGCGTTGTAAGTTTGCCGACAAGTCCGTACAAGACCAAGTCTGGTGCGCGCTGTATATACAGGGTGTCCCGAAAACAGGTGGATAGGTCGGGGTGGGTCTGTTCCTTGGCCTCCCCGATTACCCGATTTAAATCCCCTTGATTTCTTCCTGTGGGGGCATTTAAAGAGTCTCGTATATACCACACCAGTAGAGACAAGAGAAGAATTATTCGAGAGAATTATGTACCATTCAAATGAAATTAGAGAAAACGAAGGAATGTTGTGGCGAGTCCAACGCTCGTCAGTTCGTCGTGGACGAGCATGTATTAGAAAAGGAGGTGCTCATATTGACCATTTGTTATGAAATTTCATAAATCTTCGTTTTTCTATGTCCCTAATTAGTTTTCTACAGTAAGGTTTCAAATTTTGTGTTTTGTGTGTTCAATATTTTCTGTTTTTATAAGTTTAGGTAAGTACTTACTACCGCATAGAGAAATAAATGTTGTTTTGTACATAATCCTCGTGTTTATTTGATTTTTAAAAATTACTATTATTTGTGCGATTTTTTTTTATACATTTATTTAACGTCGGCCTATTTCCGCTACTGAGGCCTAACACCGACGCCTGTAGGCGAGCTATCCCCAACCAGGAATTTTGCCGAACCTCTTCCCTTAAGAAGAGTAGGGATCTTTTACTTGCCTAACATTTAATAGACAAGGGACCGACGGGTTTACATCCCCTCCGAAGGATGGTATATCTCCTATACAACCCTCGCCTAAGGTTGTATAGCTTTAACGCATACACTGATATACAAGCCGCTGGAAGGTGTGTGAGGCGAGGACGCGGTTTCTGTTGGAATGGTCAATTTGTGCGATTGAAAATCGCAATTTTATCGTTAAGTGCATTTATCTCGAATACGGTTCATATTACCGACATCAAACAAGTATACGTTTTTTACTTAAAAATGGCTCAAAAATTTGAAAGTAATCTTAAAAATAAAAGAAAATAGGCTGAAATTTTTTTTTTTAATTACTAAGGCAATAGGTGCTCTGCCCCCGAGCCCCCAAGAATGTTATTCAAGGTTCTAATAAACTCACCTAACTGGACTGAAATAATATGATGCTGATCCAAAAATGATTAAAATCGATTGAACAATAAAAGAGTTATAGCGAAAAATCGATTTTTAACCTTCAACTTCAAGAGCGAATATCTTCGTAGGGGTACCTCGGGGGAAAGAAAAATATACGAACTTGTGACCTTATTTTCACTAGTTCTACCCAAATCCGAGAGATTTCTCCCACTATTTTCAGGATACCCTGTATATCACTGCTTACATAAAGAAAAATATGGCTGTTTAGAGGCTTTTCCGAAAGGGGGTTGCATATTGAAAAAATACGGACGTACAACCATATCCTCCAACAGTGCCAGTGTCGGAGTCGGGGCTCGAACCGGGTAGCGCGATACCCATTCGATTAATCGCGATTGCCCCCTCGCGCCTTAACCAACGTGGCTATCGGCTAGACAAACAACAATACTCATAATACGATTCTATGAAAGATCACCTACTTATTGTGGCATTATACTATAGTATAACAAACTATCTAGACAAATAACTGATACTGGTAACTTTAATAATTATAAATTAATAGTAAAAAGCTTCCTACAACAAAATAGCTTTTACAGTGACAGGAATACTTAAATTGTGTCAAATCAGTTAGTGTATAATAATTTTATTATATTATTTGATACATATTTATATACATATATGTATGTTATTAGTAATCACTTAATTGTAAATTTTTATTTTATGTTTAGATTGCATAAAAATGTACTCTATCTAGGACGATTCTAATCAGTTTACATGACTTACTGGATAATAAATTATTATTGTTATTATATGAAATGTGATCCTTCGCGCATAGTTTAAATGAGAAAAAGTGAAAATAAAATTCCAATTAGCTCAAAAATAGTGCACTGAATCGGCATTTTTACTAAATTACAGCAAAAAAGGGTTACATAAAAGTGGTGGCTATTAAGTGCTACCCACCAGATTTTTTTTGATAAAATTAAATCGAAATTCAAATGCGGTTTGGCAGGAAGCAAGTCATTGTTGTTTTTATAGCGAGGAAAGCTTCCTTGGCAATCTGTAGCAATGTTTTTATAGTTAGACCTTCCAGAAGCCAAATGGTTTTGCTGTAGGTTCGAACGTTAGCTATATGGGGTAGGGGTGATATGGAAGTGGGATGAGTGTGCTTATGCTCTGTGCACACTAATGCGAGGTTAGCTACATTAAAGCCTGCAAACTTGGTGATACACGATCCAGCTGGCCATCGATCGGTTACACTGTTGAAAACCTATCACGAGAGAGTGAAGTAGGTAAACTTCTAAAAGCTTTATTGGCACTTAAAATTATATTCTAGATAAACTCATTGTAACGATAGTCCTTACAATTTGAAAGCCAATTTCAGATCGGCTTAATGGTTATTAAAGATGAAACCATCAAAAATCAAATCTATACTTGACATATATATTAATTTTTATAACTTACTTACGTGAAATAAAATATATCCTTGTTAGTGTGATTTAAACAAAAGCATAGAATCATAAAAATTAACAGAAAGCTTAATTAACATTGTACCTAAAAATGTTACCAACTCAACTAATCATGTATACAATGTGACCCAACAAATATTACAGCAAAGGACTTTTTCTTTTATAAAATGGTTCTCGGTTAAATTTTCTGAATTTTCAGTATGTTATAGATCTCGATCTCCTGATTAAAAGTAACATGGGCCCAATCTAATCCTATGACTGGTTGTTGAGATACAGGGTGTTATTTTTATAAAATATATTCATGACAAATGAGGGATTCAATTAATTTTTTTTTGCGAATATCATACCTGTAACGTCAGATAATATATTGTGATAAAAATATGCGCTGACATACAGGTTGAGCCAGCAATAACACGAAGTGAATTTTTATAATCGATATGTTTATGCTAAACAACAAAATTTTGAGAAAATTATTTTTGAAATGAAATATACTCTTTCATAATTCAGTGCGAGTCAAAAATATGAAAATCCTTCATTTGTCATGAATATATTTTATAAAAATAGCAATTTTTAACTTTAACACCCTGTATCTCAAAAACTAGTCATAGGATTAGATTGGGCCCATGTTACTTTTAGTCAGGGGATCGGGATCTAAGACATACTAAAAACTCAGAAAATTTAACCGAGAACCGTTTTATATAAGAACAAGTGCGGGGTCCTTTATTTGATAATTACAACAAAAGAATTTATCCATCAAATAGTGTTTAGTTAAGAAAATAACAGAATTGGAAATTGGATTACCGATTTGTGCCTCAAGAAAATTAAACACAAATTTATTAAAGAACCGCATAATTAGTCCAGTCATTGAAGCTTTATACCTCAGAAATATTTTACTACGAACCGATTTACATGAAATTTTGGAATTAGGCTTATCTTACCCTTAACTTCAAAAGTGATATTGACCCGACCTCCGTTCTTACCCTGGGGTGGTTGCCACCCCTTCTCGTTAGTGGACATTTTTTTGGTCAAAATAACCTCGGGGATCGATAGAAGACCAAATTCTAAGCAAAAAGTGTTCTATAAAGTTTTTTCAAAAACTCAATACTTTTCAAGTTATTGGCGAATGGAAACTCGGAATTTTCCCACGTTTTTCAACGGTTTTTTGCAATTATCTCAAAAAATATGCGTTTTAACGATAATTTTATAATAAAGAAAATTATAGAAGGTAAGAAAATGAACAAATTGGGTTTTTAAAGAGTGTTCTAAGTGCAATATTAAGCGAGATATTGAAGATAAAAGCCGTTTTTTTTTTGTCTGAACTTTAATCGATGTATTCAATGCCATCAAGCGGACAACGGATACATTTTATCCATATGACAATGAGAAACTTTTTTATAGTGCTTAAAATAATCTTTAAAATGAGCAGCGTTAAAAGTCTTTTGCACGTAAAGTGAGTGAGTTGTAATGAAAAAAAGAGGGACATCTAATTTTTTTTTTTTTAAATCGATGTGTTTCATAAGTGCCATTTCCACCAAAATTAAAATTAATCGTATTCCGTCTAGATTTAACTTTAACATGAAGAGTTTATTGGATTCCAGCCGTTTGGCTGCTCTGGAATGTATACTTTTCAAAAAAAATCACGATTTTACGAAAACATTTTTTTTCATTTTTAAAAAAACACCTTTTTTTCATAATATTTCAAAAATAATGAAAGATACGTAAAAAACTGTCATGATAAAAAATGTAGGTCTTTTTTTGACAAAACTTTTGTTTTTTTTTTCTGTCAGACCAAAATTGACGGAGATATGACTGTTTAAAGAGCGTGCGGTAGCGCAATCACAGTCTCTCTCGAGCCCTTTGACCCTTCACCGTTTCAAAATGAAGGGTTTTACGCTACATGTCATAATGAAAAAAGTTGTAGCTCTTTTAATTACCTTTAAAATGTTTTTTTTACAGTTGTGATAGCTTTAAAATTGAAGGAGTTATGGTCCAAAAACTATACGTTTTTTTTCTATTTAGTAAAATGAAAATTTCGGAGCACAAAAATTTGGAGCAGAATGAAAGTAAAGAATAATATGAACCCAAAACTATTGTCTTATATATATGTCCATATATGGCATATATATATATATATATATATATATATATATATATATATATATATATATATATCGGAAACATAGTCACGAATTCATACAAACGTTCATATATGTTCATATGTTCATATATGCAGTGGAGATAACTACCAGAATAGCCCTCCAATTGACCCAGAAGAAGATCTTGATTACGACAGCAACTCCGATATTGAGTCATGAACGATTGGTGCAATAGTTTTTTATGTATTGTAATGCTCTTGTTGCAGAATTTTTTATAATTAATTACTAATTTAATCTAGTACATTTCCAGATAACTTATAAGTTTATATTTTATTCAATAGAAAGTGTCTGATTACTTACTCTATAATTAAATTATTTTTAATTCTATAAACATATATTTTCAATGTTTTAATTTAGGGGTAGTTTTAAGGGTTGAAAATCTAAACATATGATAGTCATTTTCGAGAACGTGGAACATTTAAATCATTTTGAGTTCATCAAAAGAAATTTTTTTATACAATTTTTAATTGAGGGGTTGTTTTTAAGGGTTGAAAAGGGGTTAAAAATATGATAATTAAGTAGGGAACGTAAAACAATATTTACTCTATATTTAAATCTTTTTAAGTTATACAAAAGTATTTTTTTGTAATTTTTTTCAGTTTGCAGGGGTTGTAAAGTTTTTTAGGGGTTGAAAATGGGTTAAACATGAGATAATTGTGTTATAGAACACTTTATGATTTCACTCCTTATTATTAAATACGTTTCCTCGCGATAAAATGGCTTAATGTCAATTTTTTCATTAAGGTTTCATTTTCACCCCTTAAAAATAAAAAAAGAGGTCGGGTCAATATCACTTTTGAAGCTAAGGGTAAGATAAGCCTAATTCCAAAATTTCATGTAAATCGGTTCGTAGTAAAATATTTCTGAGGTAAGACCCTATTTTTCGCTTCAATGACTGGATTAAATATACCGGCGGGTTATTCATGGAAAGCGGGATGTTTCTCGGATCTGTCGAGTTTAGAAATCTGAAAATTCGTATAAAGAGGTTACTGTGTATGGCAAATTTAATGAAAATATTTTTAACTTTGTGTCACTTTCGCCTATACCGAAAGTATCACCAAACTTTTTTATTTTAAATGGAATACTCTGCATATTATTGCATATTTGAATTCCTCATACAATTTTTGCTTGGGTTTGTGTGCCATAATGTACCCTTAAACCTACTATTTCCGAAATAATTAATATTTTTGAAACATTTTGACGGTTTCTATCTTTCGGAAATCCAAAAATAAACCTGTGGTTATACACCAGAGTAGTGAGACCCATGATAACCTATGGATCAGTGATATGGTAGACTAAGACGGTGCAGTCGGCTGCAATAAGGCTGTTAAGTGGCTTGCTTGCCTGTGCGCCACGGGGGCTATACAAACTGCTCCTACGGCTGCACTTGAGGTTCTCTTGGACCTGCCACTATTACACATATCCATACAAGGCGACGCTCAGTCAGTGATGCGCAGGTTAATGCAAGGCCTAGCGCCACTTAGCCAGCAACACGGGACGGAGTGCCAGAAGTTATACTCAGAGGTGAGAACAAATCCCATCCTAGGCATGCCCATGGACGTAATGGTCTCAAGGTATAACTTCAATAAGAACTTTCGGACTGTAATATCAGACAGGGATGACTGGAAAAACGATCCTCCCATAACAGCACAAACAGTCTGGTACACTAACGGTTCCAAGACAGAACAAGGAATCGGAGCCGGGATTTACGGGACAAGATCAAAAGCCAGTATCCCGATATGTCTAGGGAAAGACGCAACGGTGTTTCAGGCTAAAGTGATCACCATACACTGTTGCACAAGGAACAATAGATAATAGGACAAGGCACTGTTAACCAATCGATTGCCATTCTCTCTGATAGTCCAGCGGAAATAGAAGCAATCAGTCCATGCAAATCAACTCAAGATTGGTGTGGGACTGCTTGACGGTCCTTATAGAGCTGGGAAGTCAGAACAGAGTGACCTTAGCATGGGTACCAAGACACAGAGGAATCGAAAAGTCTGATAAACTGGCCAAGGAAAGCGCACTCAAAGCCCCAATAGGGTCTGAGCCATTTTGTGGCGTGGCAAAGCCATGCATACGAGCAACCACTGAGAAATGGGTGCAAAATAAAACTCTAGAATGGTGGAGGAATCTCCCAAGACATAGACACACCAAAGAGTTCATTAAAGAACGTTCGACCAAATTCACGAAAGATCTACTAAGCCAGACCTTCTAACTGAACACTGCCGGCTCAATAGACACATGAGTCTAATGGGCCTGGTAGAGGACGCAACATGCAGGTTCTGTCAAGAGGAAGAGGAAACCTCAGTTCACGTATTGTGCCACTGTGAAGGCCTGGCGATACTGAGATTCCAAGTACTCGGAGAAGAAAAACCAAAGGCGGACAGCTATAATAAAGGGCCTTTATCAAAGCTGTGGAGTTTGGTACAAGGGACAAAGCTGGATACTAAAAGAAGATATCTTCTGTCATCTTCCAGATTAATAAATTTTCTTTTCAAACTCATATAAGTACCCTACGGTCTAACTAAAGTGTCCCTATGGTTCCACAATTTTACAGAGGCTGTTTTATTTTCACAGTTAAACATTATTTTAGTTTAAACGTCAAAGTCATTTTTTTTTAAATTGAACCCAACTGTATATTTTTACAGATCTAATAGATTATCCAATTGTGCGTCGATTGATATTACCATTACCTATATTTCTTAGTTTTCTCATCATAGAAGAATATTTGTAAAATGTACGTACATCAGCACTGTTTGTTACTAAGCAATACAAATTATTTCTTTCTTATCATAAAGGAGGATAATCATGTGGATAGTTGATAATTATTTGTTAGTTATCGGGAAAATAGCATCAATAAACATCAAATATAAAAAGATCATTTTATTATTAAATGTATAAAAAATACTTTGCAACAAAAATTTACAAAAGTAACAAACAAATTGAATAAATATTTAATGCAGTAACTGTTCAAAATGCCTTCCATTTCGTTTCAAACAAGCCAATATTCTGCTATTTACGACACTTACAGCTCTTCCTCTGTACTTTAGACCTTCTTTGGAAGTAGCCGGCGTGGCATAATCAATATTGTTAATTTTACCCCAAAGGAAAACGTCTGACGGATTAAATCAGTGTACCTTGCTGGCCATCTCCAGGGTCCTCGGTATTCAAACCACCTATCTTCCAACAATGCCACTAATTCGTCATACACTTCCTTTGCATTATGTGGGGCGCAACCATCCATTTGATAATACATAGAATTATAAATATACAGAGGCAAACTATCAATATACTGTTCTCAAGATTTAAATGTATTTAAAAGTGTTATCTACTAATAAGCAGAAAACGTTAAAGCCAAATTTGGTCTGAAAATTCGATTCCCGTGTCACATGAGGATTTGTTGTGTCCATTGGTGCAAATTTCGCCTGTTAAAAATTACCTTCTCACAGAAATCTGTTCTTTTTTGAAAATCTTGGGACTTCAATGATTGCACTTTTTGATATAAATAGTTATGCGTCTTGTGCTTCTTTAGAATTCGTTGAATAGACGAATATGGAAGTCCTAAATTGCAGAACTCAATAATATATTAGTTCTGTAGGGGTTCCATTTAAAGAAATGACTCTTTGTCCTTTCAACTAAAATAATGTTTAACTGTGAAAATAAAACACCCTGTATAAAATTGTGAAACCATAAAAACATGTTTAGTTAGACCGTAGGGTATTTGTATGAATTTGAAAAGAAAATTTCTTAATCTGGAACATGATAGATGATATCAATTTTTTTCCGAAGAATAGAAACGGATAGAAAAGGATAGAAACAATTAAAATTTTTGAAAAATATTAATTATTTCGGAAAATAGTAGGTTTAAGGGTACATTATAGTACACAAACCCAAGCTAAAATTTTATGAGGAATCCAAATATGCACGAAAAACCTCTTTATACGAATTTTCAGAATTCTAAACTCGACAGATCTGGATGAACATTTAATAAACGCTTTCCGTGAATAACCCTGTATCAGCTCTTATAGTAAGGGACTGTGCACATGCTTTTGCCAAGCCAGTTGCTATTATTTTTAATTTGTTGTGCCTTGTTTATGCAAAAGACAACAAATATAATGCGGAGAATTATAGACCAATAATCATCATTTGTAATTTGTAACAAATCAACACGGATTTGTACCTGACTGAAACTAATTTAATTTGTGTTACGCAATATGCTTCTTAAAAACTGGATGATAACAAACAAGTTGATCATTTGCACTGATATCTCCAAGGCATTTGATCGTCTAGATTCCGGTATTGCGATACAAAAACTAAGGAAATTTGGATTTTCGTTGGCATTATTATATTTAATTACTTCATATTTAGAAAATAGGTGACAGTATGTAGAATGCCGTGATTTTAGATAGTTCGACATCTTAGCTAGTTCAGATGTTCCCGAGGGATCTGTATTGGGGCCGTTACTCTTTAGCGTTTTTATTAACGACATTGTTTTAGATCTAGACGTTCTAAACCTATTATATGCGGGTGACTTGAAGATCTATTGCCTAATTGAAGCTAAGAAAGATTGCGAAAAGCTTCAAAATGATAGATAGACCAGATACAATTTAGGATCTTGGTGTTACCTTTAATAGAAGCTTAAATTTTAATGAACATGTAAATTTAGTTGTGTCCTCAGCATTAAAAATCTTAGGATTCGTAATTAGGAAGGGTTATCGGTTTCAATAATACTACCTAATGAAATTCTTATATTTTTCCTTTGTACGGTCAAAATTAGAATATTGCTCGGTAACCGAGATATGCTACATACATAAACAATATTGAGAACATTCAGCGCCGTTTCATTAAGTGTATATGGTTTATTAAAGACTGTAACTAGTATGTAATTGATCATTCACAAAGCATTATGTTAGAAAGGTTTGTTACGTGGGGTATACAAGCCAGAAGAATAACACATTCTGTAGTATTCCTATATAAATAAATTCAAAAAAATCTCTGATTGATCGTTTATTTTGGAGCAACTGTTTGAATCTAGTTCTAAAATAAATAAAACCCTCAATGTTCCTATTTTAAAAGAAGGTACGACTAAAACGCTATTTTAGACTTTCATTTTGCTATTGGACAAGAGAACTGGTCAGATCTTTATAATTTCCCAGACATATATGCGGCATTTAAACATTTTCACAAGATACTGCTTTATCACTTCAATATATCTCGGGCCCAGTCCTAAAATAAAATATGATTACCTCACTGCTGAAACTTCGTGAACGTATTATTCTCTGCCAGTCGGACAACTTTTTCCTGTACGAAAAATTGCGGTAGCGGGGCGTTTTTTCGTAGAAGCGCTTCAAACTTATGGATTTGGTGAAAAATTATTACCTCAGCATAGTTTTTCATTTTAATCGCAATTAAAAAAAGAAAAATATTACGTTGGAAAAATGTATTGGGTCGGTTGACGCGTCCAACACCCCCAACACGGGGAAGTTATAAAAAAAAATATTACCTCACAGCTGATTTTTTTCAGGATAGCTTATTAAACATATTTCAAATCAAGTGGCAATATTGTCCGACAAAAATTTTTGGGCAAATTCGTTGTCCGACACCTTAAAGTTAGGGGTCTTTTGGCAACTTCTATCTATCTCCTCGTTCTATCGTAGGACGATAGGGATGACGTTGTTCCAACTTCGCCCTTGGCACTTGAGCCCCGCCTTTTTGCAAGTGCACGATCCTAAGCACCCTTTCTTGCATTTGCAAGCCACCATTCTAAACAGTGTCTGAAGAGCAGGCTCTGCGCACGTTGTGACGCGCATGAGGCCTTTTTCGCTGGTGGCCCATCCCCAGTCACACGGGTTTTTGTTGACCCCCAACCATTTTTGCACCTGGTGGCAGGTCCACCAAAAATGATATTTTGCACCCACTGTGGCGGGGGGAGCCGGGCAAGGTTGACTGTGGCCGTTACTGCCAATTTTACATATCGCAGGGTATTCTGCGTTCCCTCGTCTCCTCCGTAGAGGTTCATCAAGATGTTCTCGCCAGCATTTCTTACATCCTCCTTGTTGGAGTTTGGATTAAGAAAAATGCTGGGGAGGTCTATCCAGTGGGTTTTTTTTTGAGACGTTGTACCACTTCATGTTGCTTTGCAAAAAAGGGTCCACTTACACCCACTGATGGCATGCAGGAACAAAACCATCCCTCGTGGTAAGCATTTTTTCACATGTGAAGGAATTTGGTAGATATTCTCAACTCTGCCGCCTTGCTGGAAGTACACGTTCATCTGTCCAGAGCTTAAGCCGTTGAGGAGGACTAGTGGATCGACGTCCTCCCCAATTATGAAAACTTGATCGAACGATGTGCTCTTGGAGAGAGCAGTCCTCACTATATCAGCATCGGCTTCTTCTTGAGATTGATGTACCTCGATACGCTGCCTCTCAAATTCAGTACGCATCATGGTGATGAGTTAGCATTCGTTAGATTCATTTGAGAGCAGTTTTGTTTGAGGCACTTTGATGGGTGTTGATTCATCAAACAAAATATCATTTCAGGAGAGAGAAGCAGAGCGTCGCAGGCGTTCAGCTGATTTAGTGCACCTCATAGCTGCATCTTGTAGGCATCCATCAAAAGCCGGTAGGCATCCATCAAAAGTTACGGTTTTAACAAAGTAGTTGAGAATTGACGTATCTCTCTACAATGGCTCTGACTGAATCATTTCGATGCCAGATCACCTTGTGCAAGAGGTAACCACCATCGTCCACTGTGAACGCTCTGTTTCATGAGATGAAGTTTTCTGTGAGTAAATTCTGAATAGAAGGAAGATTCCGTGCCCTTGCGCATTCCTATTTCAGTGAACAAGGACAACCGATACGGTGCTAGCTCATACGCAAAATGCTGCTTCAATTGTTCATCTGATTGTTTGGTGACGCAGACCCTTTGGAATATAGTAAGGGGATCAACACCATATGTAAAATGTAAAATTCACATTCTTGCGCGTTTCCACGCCTCCACCTCCAGAAAACGTTGTCCCTGCTTCTCCTACTTCCCCTACTGATCCAGATGGGATGAGATCCGGCCGTTTCAATACGGCGAACTTCTAAACTACTGCGGTGTTTGTGCTTGATTGTGTAAATAGTATTTTATAATTTACATTTATGTTTGGGGCGAGCGTAGGTGCGTCTTTACTATGTACATACTTCGGTATGCGATGTAAAGCAACGACAGGCGCAGTTAGTACTTGGATGGGTGACCATTCCAACGGAAACCGCGTCCTCGCCTCACACATCTTCCAGCGGCTTGTATATCAGTGTATGCGCGGAAGCTATACAACCTTAGGCGAGGGTTGTGTAGGAGATATACCATCCTTCGGAGGGGATGTAAAGCTGTCGGTCCCTTGTCTATTAAATGTTAGGCAAGTAAAAGATCCTTACTCTTCTTAAGGGAAGAGGTTCGGCAAAATTCCTGGTTGGGGGTAGCTCGTCTAAAGGCGTCGGTGTTAGGCCTCAGTAACGGAAATAGACCGACGTTAAATAAATGTATAAAAAAAAAACATTTATGTTTCTGTTCTTTATTGCATGTTTACGGTTATTTGTTTAGTGTATGTTTATTTAAAGCCATATGTTAACATCTAAAATGTTAAATTCACATTCTAGCATGATTTTTAAAGGAATACACATCAACATTATTCAATGCAATGCTTTCATCATTTTCCCAAAATCCGATGTTTTACTATTTTTTCGTTTTTGAAGAAATTATGAGGCACCATTTTGAAATCAAATTGAAGCTAATTCAATTCTCTATATATTCCTGTCATGACTTTTCTCATTAGTTTAACCGGTACGTGTCTTGGAAAATGACCCTACCGATAAATTTTCACATTTTGTAAAAAATTGCCCATCTCTGACTGCCTGTATCTTGTGAACGATCCATGCTTTGATGGAAGTCTGAAGGACGTATTTTCTGTTCGAAAAACTTAGAAAAATTAAAAAAAAAAAAACAGGAAAAAGAAAAAATTAATTTTCTTTTTCCTCAACCTTTTCTAACTACTAAATAAAAATATTACGTTCACAAAATTTTTAGGGTTCAAAGTGACTGTTTCAGACGGAGATTAATGAATAAATCATACTTACTGTCGTTTATGCTTAACTGCGGCTCTGATGGTATCAATTGGAAGACGTCGTAACACTATAAATCTAACACTGTCTGTTTCACACTCTCTTAAAATTAAATCTGAAAGGGAAATTTTGTTAGAAAACACAAGTAAAAGACAATATAAAGTTCAAAAAATGTATATTAAATCTTTAAAAAATTTATGTTTTTACAACAACTTCTTCAGAGAAAATGTTAACAAACAATGGTCTGACCCGTGTACAACACATGGTGAGGAACGGGACGATTCATACGGTACCAACTACCATCCAATATGCAGTTTGAAAAGCTAACGATGCACAAAAAGATTCAAGGAACAGTTCATGTAACTGAAATTTTGGTGGGCTTATGCTTGCCTGTCTTATAAACGTATTTTATTAATTCACATAAATTTTGGTCGCTCCTCGGAGCTTAAAATTGCTTGAAGCGTATCTACTTCGTTTGTATTATGCAATAACAAATTTTACGTTCAGGCAAGGCAGATCCCATGCACGTGTGAGTACATGGTATAGATACTTTTTTGACTCCGAATCACTGAGGAACCGGTTTAGGGCAAACCCCGTCAAAACACATCATTTCCCCGTCAAGACCGACTGCTAGGAAATGATGGGGGTCCCATGTCGCTAAGGGCTATTTTCGCTATAACTTCCGATATACTTTGAATAGTCATTGGACTAACTTGTCCTCATATTCAATACCTCGTAAGAGTTGCAGTGCTTGACAACGTGGATTCGTAAAAGGGTTTTTAATCTTGGAAATTTGGAAGTTCAAGTCCAATTTTATTATACTTTCTAAAATTGGGTGGTCGGGGCGACATTACGTCCCTGTGCAGCGACATTTACTACACTTACCAAATTAACGCTCCTCGAAGAGTTAGCGAAAATTTGGCATAAAAAACGCTCCGAAGAGCAAAAATATATTTCCAAGAATTAAAAACCTCCTCCACGGCGTTTTTACGTGAAGCACGCTTTTCTTACGAAGTATTTCCTAAGTCGGATTTTGTTACAACGTCGAAAAGTATATCGGGGTTATAGCGTTCTTTAACACTCCCCTCCTTTCCGTGAATCTTTTTGTGTAACGTTTGGTAAATTGGTTGTTGAAAATAAAATGGATCATTGGATGTAGTCTCCCATGTGTTGTATTCGGTTATCGTTCAGACCGGCCTATCTGAACAAAACATAGATGCAAATCTAAAATGGTGATAATTTGAACATATATCGATGCATAGCATTCGATTGAATAATTGAACATTGTATATGAAAAAGGCATAAAAAAAAAAAAAAAAAAAAGAAAAAAATCGAGAATCCTCGGATTCTCGATGACACAACACAAACACTTTCGACGCACTTATCTTTCTTAGTGTTCTTCCACTAATGCGGGCTTGCGTCTGCTCCTCCTCGTGTCTATGCCTCGTCGATCACCTTCGGTGTCGAACTGCCTTCTGGAACAGCTTAGGTGGTCCTCGGACTGCTTGGCTCCAGCTATACTATGGCTCTGCTCAGTTTATATGAAACAATATAAAACAAAATTTTAGTAATATGTTTGTTCATATCCCGTCTGGGGATCTGCGACCGATAACATATCGTCGTCTTTGAGAATAGGAACACTGAATTTTGTTGACTTATATTGATTGAAATGGTTTCCGTGTAGTTAAAAATTCTCTTCTTGGGAGAAATCTGCGACCGATATCACATCGTCGTCTTTGAGAATAGGAACATTGAATTTTGTTGACTTATATTGATTGAAATAGTTTTTATTAAAATCTCTTCTTGGGAGAAATCTGCGACAGAATCTGCATCCGTCGGATCGTTGCATCTGCCCCTCCAGCAGACGTGGCGGCATCTCGCCCTTGAGTTGCTAGACTCATCTGAATCGCGCCCTTGCGTCAGAGTCGTCGTCTTTCCATGCCGTGCCAATGGAACATTTGTTTGGACCCTTTGGGTCGGACTCTGCTTACAGATGTATATGTTTTGAACATATGAGGACTTAGAAAAATTATAAAAAATACCAACTCTGCCGGACACGGTCAGAGTTGCTGCAGTGAATTTTGAAGATTTGTATGGACGATACAATATCCTCAATGAAAATAACTTGTAAAAAATGCATAAAAAATACCAACTTTTGCCTGACACGACAAGAAGTTGGTATGGAAATTTTGATATAAAATAAACCTAGCACTAAGTTAAAACTTAGCCTAGGTTGAAAAATATTATAAAAATATAATTGAATCTCCAGAACTTGATTCTGAATCAGAAGTGGAAGCATCTCGTGGCGGGGCGTGAATTTGTACAACCGTTTGCTCCGGCGGTGGAGGTTCTGTGGAATCGTCTGAGAACGGGGAATCATTTCCATCGAGTGATGTTCCGCCTGGACTAGCATTTTCTTCATCGGAAGATTCGATTTCCAAGTTGTGCTCCTCTGGCGGGGCTGGTCTCAAATCATCGACATGTACTCTTGTCGTTACATTTCCCTTTTGCACGAGATACACCTCGTCTGAAAACTTCTTCAGAATTCTGGTTGGGCCTGACCAAGACGGCGTGAAGGTATGTACCTTCTTTTTTCTCTTACTCATGACTCTGTCTCCTACTTTGTAAACGATCGGAGTGACGGCCTCTTTCGGCGCATATTTCTGTTTGTAATTTTGTTGGGCCTGACGGGCTTCCTTGATTCGCTCGTATCGTGGAAGCGTTTGTTGCTTGGCTCTTTCTTGCCTCCAGGCATACAAATCCCATTCGCCTCTTTCTGCTGGATCATATCCTAACACGATCATGCTAGGTGTTTGATTTGTAGCGGCGTTCCTACGATTTCTTAATATGTATGTCATCTGATGCACGTAGCGATCCCAAGTGTCGTTTGGCTTTTTGAATAAAAGAGTCTTTAAAATTTTCTTGCATTCCTGAATCCGTCGTTCCACGGGGTTGGACTGTTGGTGATATGCCGGAATTAAATATCGTTCGATACCATTCCTTTCGCAAAATGTGATGTACCATTCGGAATTGAAATGACCACCGTTGTCTGATATTATGACTCGAGGGACTCCGAATCTTGCTACTATTTCTTCGTCGATATATTTGGCTATCGTTCTGCCGTCGACCTGAATGTATGCCTTTGCCTCTATCCATTTACTGAAAACGTCTTCGACGATAATCATGTATCTGTTTTCGGCGTCTTTAGTCCTCTGCAGCGGGCCAATTACGTCGACGCTCAAGGTTTCAAATGCATTTTGTGGTGCATGACTTCTAAGTGGAGCATTGGGTTGGGCTTGTCTTGTCTTTACAGACTGGCATATCAGACAGTCGTTTATGTATTTGCCTACGATCCTGGCCATATTATTGAAATAGTAGCGTTTCGCTATTTTCCTGAGAGTCTCGTCTCTTCCCGGATGACATGCTTCATCTCGGTCATGATAATGGTAAATCAATTCTTTTATTTTCCTCTTTGGAACTATTAATTTAAAATTTCGTTCGCAATCTTTAAAAAGTACATCGTCTTGGACGTGAAAATTTTTCATAAAAATAAGATCCGCATCGGAACGTTGTTCCTGTTGAAATAGGTCATTCCAACGGCGGATCTTGTCTTGAATATCTCTCGAACTCAATTGAGCCTGTACGATATCTTCGTATATTTCTGAATGTGTTAAAACAGAAATACGTTCTGGACACTTGTAATTTGGTAGGAACATTCTTTCCTCTTCATCGTCTGTCTCGACGTACTGATTTTGTGGGTTACGACTTAGAAAATCTGCTAACAAATTCTCCTTTCCTGGACAGTGTTCAATTTTGAAGGCATATTCTTGCAATAGTAATGACCATCGTGTAAATTTTGTTTTGTCGTCCTTATGTTTGTTTAACCAAAGTAACGCCCTGTTGTCCGTCTTCACCAAGAACGGTTTGTCTGCTAAGTACATCTTGTACTTTTTAATATAGTTCACCACCGCCAAGCATTCCAGCTCGTTTATGTGGTAACGTCTCTCTGCTGGAGATAACGTGTTGCTTGCATACGAAATTATATATTTCTCGCCGTTGTCGCCTAATTGATATAATACGGCCGAAAGGCCTTGGAGGGATGCATCTGTTTGCAAAATGAATTGACGTGAAAAATCCGGCCGATGTAGTTCCAGCGGTCCGGATAATAATTCTTTTAATTTTCTAAACGCTTCATCGCATGTATGGTTCCAGTGAAAACGATTTTCCTTCGAAAGAAGTTTCGTTAGTGGCTTCGTGATCATTGCCACATTTGGTAGATATTCTCGTACCCAGTTGCAAAGCCCTAGGAAACTTTGTAGCTGCTTTTTTGTAGCTGGAACGGGATAATTTTGAATTTGTAAGACATGTTTTTCTAATGGTTGGGAAGTATCAGTTCTAATTGTATGGCCTAAATATTGGATTTCATTCGTCGCTATTACACACTTTTCCGGTGACACTTTCAGATTGTGCAGACGTAGTCTTTCAAAGACTAATCTCAAGTGGGACATATGCTCCTTCACGTTTACGCTGTAAACGATTATATCATCTAAATACACTTTACAGAAATGGTGCAGGTAACCCGTTAAAACGTCCTTTGCCATGAATTTCTGAAAGGTACAGGGAGCTGTCTTGAGGCCGAAAGGCATGACATTGAATCTGTAAGCTGCCCCATCAGGAGTGGTAAAAGTCGAAAAATCTTTTGATGCTTCATCTAGTGGTATTTGCCAATATCCACTTTTTAAATCCAACACAGAAAAAATCTTCGAATTGCCTAAATCTTTAATACTTTCGTGTATTTTGGGTAAGACGGAAGCCTCGTCTTCAGTCATTTCATTCAAATGGCGATAGTCGATGCAAAATCGTGGTTTCTTGTCCGAGCGTTTTATTATCACGGGTGGTGAACTATATTGGGCAGTGCTAGGTTCGATGACGCCAGCTTTCAACATCTCTTCGATTTGGTCGTACATGATTTTCTTAGTACTCGGAGACATCGGATATGGTCTGATATTAAATGGTTTTGTGTCTTTTACAGTAATTTTGTGTTTCACAGTCACTGTGGTTGCTTGAGTCGGTTCCGCAGTGAACAGATCGACAAATTCTTCGAACAGCGGCCGTAGAAATTTGTCTTTAATAACAAGCTCTTCAGGAAGCTTTGCCTGCTGTCTCTCCCTCTGAGAAGCTTGATTCCAGAAGACGGTAATACGCTCTTCCGTGCCGGCATATAGGCATTTCCTGCCATAATCATATGCGACATTGTTCATATATAAGAATGGTGATCCTAATATTATTGTTTCGTTCAAATTTTCGATTACTTGAAAATCAATTTCAAAAGAGGTGCCTGAAATTATTACTTGTAATTTTGTCGTGCCAAGAGAGTCCACCATTCGATCTCCGCACGCCATAGCAAATGATCGACGTGTCGTGAGATTTTTAAAATTATCCAACATCCTCGGATGGATAACGTTTCGCGTCGAGCCTGAATCGATCAGTGCGTCGACCGCATGTTCATTAATTTGAACTTTTATACGAGGCAAAGGGAACGCTTCGCTCATATAATTTATTGACTCTCTTGTCTTGTGCAGAGGAGCGTCGTAGTGGTCATGAGTATCGGAAAAAATTACTGGACATTGCTGCCGCCTTGGTTCGGCCGTTGTGCCGGGGATCTTGCAGATGGACCCTGGCCTGGGTCTCTGGCCCCTCGAAAGTTTCCCGGTCTCCTGTTGAGATGAGGGTTATTCGGGCATTGGCTATGGAAGTGCCACTGCACTGTGTCTGTACAGTATCGGCACGGGGTTGCCGGTCGGTCGGGTACTCGGAATTTCCCCGATCCGCCATTGAAATTGGTTTGCCTGCGGTCAGGATTCACTGATCCGCTTGAAGAATTAGGCATAAAAAAAGGACGACCAGGCGCTCTGCCTGGACCGTCCTGTCGAGATACGTCCTCTCGGAAATGCACCCTCGGTGCTGTCGGAGTTGGGCTTCCATTGCTCCTGTTACTAGAATTTTGTTGACTGATGTGTCCCGGCTCTCGATAGTAAGACGCGCGGGACAGACGTTGATCAATAAGCTGGATTAGCGACGTCTGTTCGTCAGCTGAATCCCGCTCGACGTTAGTAGCCGCTGCTATTAACATCTCTGTGTTTGAAATTAGGTTGCTTCTCAAGCGTGACCTAATTTCTGGACGCAGTTGGTCCATGATGACCCGAGCTCTGATGGCTTCGGATTTAAAGGGATCAATACGATCGAAAAGACAGGTTTTCCTTGTGATAAACACTGCCGTGTCGTCTAAAGACGTTTGCTTGACGGCATACAGTTGAGCAATAGCTCGTGACTGTATGTCGGGAGAATTAAATCTCGTAAGGAATCTTTCCTTGAATAAGGCATACGAAGTAGTCAACGTCCTAAATTGTTCGGACCATCGTTGAGCTTCGCCCTTGAGTTGGCCGGTTACGTTATGGAGGCGATCATAGTCGTGGCTTATGCGAGCTCTGTCGAAATATTCCTCCATAATTTTCAGAAATGCTTCTGGATCTTCATGATCAAGCCCATGGAACGTCACGTTCGGACATCTTTGTCTCTCATGGGGCGTACAGGTCGACACGTTCTGTATCGCCTGCACGAAGCCCTCTGCCATTTTCAGAAACATACTTTCCATCGAAGCAGTTTGTGGCTGTGAAGCTGATAAATTAACATTATCTCCCTCCGGAAACAGTCGCTGTGGTTCTATCCCTCTAGAACCGTCGTCGACGAGCGGTGCGGTGACTCGCTCATAAAATTCTCTTGGGGTCGACCCCTCGGAGTCTTCCGCCATGAATGAGAAAGGATTTGTTGGGTTTGGGGACGGCATGGTCCCTGTTCGGGCGCCATGTGAACGCTCCATGCTTTGATGGAAGTCTGAAGGACGTATTTTCTGTTCGAAAAACTTAGAAAAATTAAAAAAAAAAAAATAGGAAAAAGAAAAAATTAATTTTCTTTTTCCTCAACCTTTTCTAACTACTAAATAAAAATATTACGTTCACAAAATTTTTAGGGTTCAAAGTGACTGTTTCAGACGGAGATTAATGAATAAATCATACTTACTGTCGTTTATGCTTAACTGCGGCTCTGATGGTATCAATTGGAAGACGTCGTAACACTATAAATCTAACACTGTCTGTTTCACACTCTCTTAAAATTAAATCTGAAAGGGAAATTTTGTTAGAAAACACAAATAAAAGACAATATAAAGTTCAAAAAATGTATATTAAATCTTTAAAAAATTTATGTTTTTACAACAACTTCTTCAGAGAAAATGTTAACAAACAATGGTCTGACCCGTGTACAACACATGGTGAGGAACGGGACGATTCATACGGTACCAACTACCATCCAATATGCAGTTTGAAAAGCTAACGATGCACAAAAAGATTCAAGGAACAGTTCATGTAACTGAAATTTTGGTGGGCTTATGCTTGCCTGTCTTATAAACGTATTTTATTAATTCACATAAATTTTGGTCGCTCCTCGGAGCTTAAAATTGCTTGAAGCGTATCTACTTCGTTTGTATTATGCAATAACAAATTTTACGTTCAGGCAAGGCAGATCCCATGCACGTGTGAGTACATGGTATAGATACTTTTTTGACTCCGAATCACTGAGGAACCGGTTTAGGGCAAACCCCGTCAAAACACATCATTTCCCCGTCAAGACCGACTGCTAGGAAATGATGGGGGTCCCATGTCGCTAAGGGCTATTTTCGCTATAACTTCCGATATACTTTGAATAGTCATTGGACTAACTTGTCCTCATATTCAATACCTCGTAAGAGTTGCAGTGCTTGACAACGTGGATTCGTAAAAGGGTTTTTAATCTTGGAAATTTGGAAGTTCAAGTCCAATTTTATTATACTTTCTAAAATTGGGTGGTCGGGGCGACATTACGTCCCTGTGCAGCGACATTTACTACACTTACCAAATTAACGCTCCTCGAAGAGTTAGCGAAAATTTGGCATAAAAAACGCTCCGAAGAGCAAAAATATATTTCCAAGAATTAAAAACCTCCTCCACGGCGTTTTTACGTGAAGCACGCTTTTCTTACGAAGTATTTCCTAAGTCGGATTTTGTTACAACGTCGAAAAGTATATCGGGGTTATAGCGTTCTTTAACAATCTCCGCAACTAATGAACCTAGAGAGCTCGAGTTGGACTTAAATTGTAGCAAATTTAGTTTAGTTAAAAAAAAGTATAGAATGAAGATACCCGAAAAACGTTTCCTTAAAGCAGTTTCTTTCAAAAAAACTGAAACAAGTGCCAGAATTTCGCAGTTTTTCGAGCACCACGGGAGTAGCACAGGGTTTTCAGGGTTGCAAACTTGGGTATAAACTACTCTCAGGGGTACTAACAACATATGAAAGAATCGTAGTACATGCACGTTTGCGATGTTTGCCTTTTTTGTGTCAATATTAACTGGTCTATAATTTTTCATATCATCAGCAAATAAAAAAATAACACCACAGAAATTAGAAAAACCCCAATTCCAGAAGCCAGGGGCTTGTGCGGAAGGGGTTACACATTGAAAAAACAACCATTTCCTCCGCAGTGTCAGTGCCGAAACAAGGCTTCGAACCGGGTGGTGTGATGCCCGTGTGATTAATCGCGGTTGCCACCTCGCTCCTTAACCCACGCGGCTGTCGACCAGATAAAATATCTGCAATATTATTTATAAAGAATAATAACAGAAGCGGGTCTAGATTTGAACCTTGCGGAATTCCTGAATCTGACGTAGTTATCTGACTGATATTGATTTCGATTTAAAGTAAGTAGACATAAATGTTATTAGACTACTATAAATGGAAAAATTATTATGACTAAAATGTGCAAGTTCATAAAAGTTCAATATTGCTAAATAGCTAGCTAAATAGCTAACTAATTTATAATTAATCCATTAAAAAAATATAATGGAAAGTTTTGTAGATCAGGAATTTCCTGGTTAATGCATTTTATAAAAAAAATTAAACGAAAGATAAATAATAATCAAGTTTAAATAAATGAAATATTCAAAATCTTTCCTGAGCTTTAAAGTTTAATGAACTGTCTCTCAAACGCCGCATCCATTTATCTCAATTACTATTTAGCAATTTAAATATATGAGGAAAACTAAAAGGTAATAAATTTTCTTGGCTTGAAGATAACGTACTATCTTATGCCGTCAATTTGTCCTCATATGGTTATAAATTTATTTTTGCTGTTTAAAATCAAGACTTTCTCACTCAAGTTAATACACAATGTATTTTTTTCAAATATTTATTAAAAATAATTCTCTGTGAGAAAAGTATTACTTTCTTACCTTTTTCTACAAATTTTACTTTATTTTTAAAATAGTAATTGGGAAAAATAAAGCCGTAAGTAATATTTGAAAAACCCTTCAATAAAATTTAATGCGTGGTGAAGAAATTGGATATTATGGATATGGTATATTTCCAGAAAAGTTAAAGGCAGCATTGGAATCCCTGTTTATAAAAAAGGTGACCGAACTAAAATGGAAAATCATAGACCAATTAGTTTGCTCCCCTCCTTTGCTAAATTATTTGAAATGATGATGTATAATAGACTCTCAATCATATGATAACCCAATATTTACTGGATACCACCCTACATAGCATTTTGAGGGGCAGATCGGCTCACACTGTAGTCTACCAGTTTAATTTGAAAATATTGCAAACTCTAGAAAAAAGTGATATGGCTCTAATCTGCCTTTTTTAGATTTATCTAAGGGATATGATTTTATTGAGCAGGATATTCTATTATGTAAATTGGATAAGTATGGTTTAAAAGATACCCTATTGCATTGGTTTCGATTAGACCTCTCGAATCGCTATCAGAGAGTGGCAATTACAAAAGATCATGTCACTATTAAATACAGTTATTTGTCTGTTAGCCTTGGAGTTCCCCAAGGCAGTATTCTAGGACCGTTACTGTTTACGGTTTTTGTCAATCACTTCGCTGTAAGCATTAACGATCGAAATAATGTGTCTATTGTCCAATATGCTGATGATACGAGTATGTTAGTCTCTGCTCCAAATTTTTCAGAAATTCTTGCTAGTACTACATATTTTTACACAAAAATGTCAAATTGGTTTGCTAATAATAGATTAATACTTAATGAACCCAACACAAATGCTCTTCTATTTAAAACAAATAAAGGAAATTCTGAAACGCCTAAAGATATCACTCTTGCAAGTATTAAAATTAACCTAGTAGAACATACCAAATTTTTAGGGGTCCATATTGAAGACACATTATAAATATTGGTAAAACTAAGTGGAGTTGTTACAGTCTGAGAATTCTCTCGAAATATATATATATCTATATATATATATATATATATATACCATCCTTAAAAGTAGTTTATCATGCTAATGTTGAATCTGTTATCCGATATGGCATCATTTTCTATGGTCAAAGTACACAGATAATAGGTCGAATGTTTCCAATACAGAAGATAACTCTAAGAAGCATACTTAAAATGCATCAAAGAGTATCTTGTCGTGGAAAATTTAAAGTAAATAAACCATTAACTGTCACTGGTATATATTGCTATGTATTTGCATATTGGACGATTACGAAGATTGCATGTTTGTGTAATTTGCTGAATCAGGGTTTGAATTTGTTTGTTTCCTTTAGATGGTTTTCAAAATTTATTTAAATTAGCTAAAGATCCGAAAGGTATGTGTTTTAGAATGTTAATACTTGTTTAGAGTTGTTTTAATAGTTTTTAAGTTTTTATTTGATGTCAACAGTAAGTTTGATACTGACATCTATGTTAGTAGTTATTAAGTTGTTGTTGAAATAATTTCTGACATTTAAGTCATTATGACATTTCTTCTTTTAAGTAGGAAATTTTTTTTATAGTTGGTAAATGTTATCCTGGAGAAAGACAATTAGGTTTAAGTTAGGTTAGGTTAGGTTTGGAATGAAATTAATCAATATTCATATGGTGTTTTGTTTTGTTTATTTTGGGTACTTTGATATTTAGTGATATAGAACAACAAACAACAGATAAAAGAGAGGTTGTAAAATTGGAAAAACAAATTTAAGAAAAAAAAGAACAAGTGAAAATTAGGGAGTGAAGAAGAAAAATAATAAACCAGAATTAATAATTTGGAATTGGATTAAAAAGTAAGAAATTGTGGAGATCAGCGAAGAAGAGTAAAAATAGACTGTAAATAAGAAGGAAGAGGTGTTATTGTGGATAGGAATTGCAAAGGAGATAAGGACGAGATAAGGTGAAGAATTAATGAAAGGAGAATTGTTGGATTTGGAAAGAGAAGAGTGTAGCTACGAAGAAGGAAGGTTTTTGTGTGTTTAATTTTGGACAAGGTTGTATATTAAAATTTAAATAGTGTATTAGACTTTCGAACCTGTTATAAAACTGCTAAATTATCTAAATATCAAGGAAAATAAATTACTTATATCAGATTAAAAATTTTACTTTAATAAAATTTCATTTTAAAACAGGAACTGAATTTGAACCTGCTCCTGAAGGAAAAGATAAGCTAGCCGGCCCATTAAATAAATTTGACATACTTTCGGATCAAAAGGTAAGAGATTTTAATTTGATCTTTTGGTTTTAAATTTTTTTTTTGAGTTTATCTATTGGAAATAAACAAGTTAAAGTTTGATTAGTACTGCAAATTATTAAGTTCAATAAAAGTAGAACAGCACATTATATATTTAGGAAATTTTACTTTTTAAGAGCAAAACTTTTTTTAGTAAATTTTTACCTATAAAAGCCTATAACAAAAGAAATTTTAATCACACATACCCCACCCCCAGGCTATCGCTAACGAAAACAAATGTCCATTATAGTTGTACGGCTTTATAATAAACTTCAAAGCAGTATTAAAATTATTGACTGTTCATCCATCTTTAAAACTAAAATATTTAATTTGTTAATAAATCTTGAACCTTATACCCTGTCAGAGTATCTGAGCCAGTAATTTCTCTCATTTCTGGGATAATAATAGAAAATAAATGTGATATACCTTTGTTATGCAATTTAACTGTGATATTGGGAAATATAAGTAGAATATAAAGTTTTTTCTTCTTTTGGCTGTGACGACTATTTAAATTAAGGTTGCTAATACATGTAGAATGTAGTTTGGACATAAAGGATGTTTATTATTATTAATATATTTGTTTAAACAATATCATTTATGACAAATTCTGTTTGTATATGTAGATACACAAATTTCATGCTCTAACTGAAGCTTTCCTCTCAATAGATTCATATATGAAATTTTCCTTCTAACAAATGTGAACATGAATGTCGTTGGAGACCTTCATAATACGTTATTTGGATGAGTAAAATACAAAGATGTCTCTACCAAATTATTTCGAAATATTATAACATCTCTCCTCTATTTAATTTACTTAATCTGTAATTGAATCAAGGAAAATATGTAATAGTATTATGTCATGAACTTTATTCAAGGAACCAAAATGGAGCTCTAAATTAATTTCGTACCCTCTGTGTTTTCTTCACATTAGTTACCTATTCTCCAAGTTCGTTCCAGTGCCGTAGGAATTATAATAACGCATTGAGCTATCACAGAACAAAAAGTATGTGTTCCTGGTTTTTTGGCTATTTGTAGTGTAATTTTCGTTTAGTTTTGATTACCTACAAATATCTTCTATGTCTTTTCTGGTGAAACCGAAAGTTACCGAAGCAATAATATTATAAAAAATGAGCTTATACAAGTATATCTGTATTTATTTTTTATTTCTATTTTATTTTATTTTTATTTTAGTTACGACTGCGCAGACAGAAATGCAATTATAGGACAGGAATTTTACAAATATAAAAAAGAAAATTAAATAATAATTAAAACTAAATAACCCAACTAAAAGTAAACAATTAAATGAGAGTAAAAATTAACTAAATAAATCTATGATTAGTATTAATAATCCTAACAGTTGTAATCTAATATTTTAGAAGCTACAGTTATTGTGCAGAAATGAGACAACATTTCGTATTTTGGATATACTGGTATTAAAAATACCCATATTATTATGTAAAGAAGCATAGTTGAAACACATACGGTGGAGGGGAAAAAGTAACAGCAAATTTGTTCTTGGTGCAGGCGAGTAGAATAGAGATGAATGCGAGCGAGTCTGCAAATTAGGAACATGAAATATCTAGTATATAATAAAGATTTTCAGGGCAGGCAACAGTGCCATTAAAAATCTTAAAGAGGAACACAAGAGAGTGAGTGACACACCAGACGTAGTTGAAGATCACTTGTGTTGGATCTATGTAATAAGTTACATTGTGGAAAACCTTTCTTTGGATAATTTCCAGAAGTTTTGAACAAAAGGTATTTAAGAAAATGCCTCTGAGGTTTTCAATGCTATATTTATGATTTTCATAACCAGGACTCCATACTATTGAAGCATATTCAAGTCTTGACCTCACAAATGAAGTAAAGAGAAATTTCAGTATATTATCGTTAAGTTCTTTACAATTGCGGATAATATCCTGATAACCCTCAGGATTTCAAACTAGTTGACAATTCTGTGCAGTTAGAAATAATCCACAGTTATGCTTAAACTGACGAATAATCGTAAATAACTTTTTGACCGAAAATTCTGAAGACTGGTGGCTTGCTAACAATGGTCCATTTCTTTGGCCAGCAAGGTCTCCAGACCTGAAAATTCTAGATTTTTCATATGGGGCTATAAAACGTGTTTGCAACTGCAGTAATAACAAAAGAGCGACTACAGACGCAGTAATTCGCAAGATACCCAAAATGTTTAGACATCAATGGTGGTGTATTTGAACAACTACTCTAATTCGGAGGCATGCAAGTGCAGCGCGTGAGAAGCGCGTGTGCTCAAGCGCGCTATAATAAATAATTTATAACTTTTTAACTAATCCATGGAATTGTATAATCCAAAATTTAAGTGAAAGTAGAGGATTCTAGGTATTGGATTCTTATATATAAACTTGAAAAACATTGTATCAATATGTATGATATGTATATGAAGTAACCATAATGAGTTTTTCTACAAAATCCGTTAAAGCTTTGCCATTTCTAAAATTTTTATGATAACGGTTTGAAACTTTCACAGTTCACGCTTAAAGTAATAAACCAAAAGATGTATGATCTGAAAAATAAACATTACTTGAAAAATTGGAAAATTTGAAAAAGTACCAAATTTTAATTTTTATGATTAATTTCAACGATCTATTACTTCAGTTTAAAATATGTTATTAAAACTTTAAAGATGAGTTTTATTAAGCTTGAAATATGTTCTTCGTTATATCTTAAAAATTTAATTTAGGCTCTCTTACATAAATGCACAAAATAAAAAATAATAATGCTTCAAAATTAATGAAAATTGAGTTAATACAAATCTTTATAATTTTTATAAAAAAAATTTCTCGTTGTTCTATCTAGCATATATTTATAGAAGGACCTTGAAAGAAGTAAATTCCTTGCAGAAATATTATTTTTGATATAATTAAACATATACTTTTCACGAAAAATCCAAAAAAATCACGTTTTTACAATAAATTGATGCAATTTTTATGTTTTTAAGATAATTTTCCTGTCTTAAATATTAAAAACACAGTCAAAATATTGTCTCGGTATATTACGATCACTCGATAAATATATCTGAGAGATATATATTATAAAAGAAGATCTGTGTAACTGTAGGCCTGCCGAATGTTGCTTTGTGCGTGTATATACAGATATATGGGATAATTGTTAAAAGTAGTGGGCCACGTTTTCATAGATTGTCTTGTACTGACACTTCTTGTTTCCTTTTTTTTAAATATTATTTTGTTTAAATAAATAGATCAGTGACAATTGTTGACTGATAGGTATACATGTCTAAGTTATAAGTATAAATTACTTTAATGAATTTTAAAATAAATTTCTATGGATTTGAGGTTACATTAAAATAAAACAATTCCATATTTTACAGTACATATAAATGTTTTCTGTGCAATTAACGTCTAAGGTTTTATTTATTTTCATTGTATATTTTTTTACAATTATTATGAAATTATGTTATTTTTTTTCAATTTATAGGGTTTACATAGTATATAAATATATTTATACAAACAGTCGTGATAAATCTTATTCGCAGTACATTATTGGTAAGTACTGTTATCTATATTTTTTTCATATTGTCTCCGACGGAAATTTTAAAATGTAATTATATGTATTTTAAATTGTAAATTACTGTGACTATTATTAATAACAGTTATTTACGGTTATTAATAGTTTGTCGCAAAGCAGATTTACACGAGGGATACGAAAATTTTTTATGCCAAAAAACATTACCAAAATAACTAAAATTAATCGATAAAAGTTATAAATAACTGGAAAAACTGTAAACTTCAGAAATTAATATTTATTTTAATCAGTAATTGATATACGAAAATACCGTAAATAACAGAGAAAAAAATTGAAATTTTCTGGTAAAAAAACTTATTAATGAACTACATGTTCAATCGAACGACATTTATTTAAAATTCATTTTTTATGAAATATTGTACCAAAAGTCGGCCATATTGAATCAGCCATTTCGATTTTCTAATTTTCAAGATCATATTCTTTTTCAGTGACCTCAAAATCACCCTTGATATTAATTTAAGCGAAATTTATTTGAAATTCTTCGAGTTACGTCATTTTTTACAACATATTTTACATATAGTCGGCCATATTAGATCAGCCATTTTGAATTTTTATTTTTCAGCATTATATTCTTTTTCAGTGACTTCAAAAACCCCTAGAATATCAATTTGAATATAATTGCTTTGAAATTCATCGTGTTATTACAATTTTACATAAAAAAAAATTTCTGTTGTTTAAACAATTAATAAACAATTAGTGGGTAACAGTGTAACTTTTTATTTTAAACTATTTCAAGTGTCTATCAAAATGTTTTACGGAAATCCAACCTCCCTGTAATTATTCCGAAACACAGCGCATTTCTGAGCTAATTTGATTCCACTAACAGTAATAATAATAATAATAATAATAATAATAATAATAATAATAATAATAATAATAATAATAGTGCAAAACCGAACCGGCAGCCCTAGTGCACCCGGGAGGGGAAAGCATCTTCCCCTCTGGTGTCGGTCGTGGGCCTGCTGGGCTAACCACCCACAGGCTCTAACCTTTGGTTCCAGCAGGCCGAAGACTGGGCCCCCACGATCGACCCCGTTCGGATAGGGGTCAAGGGCAAGGTGGTGGGGCCCAACCGGATAGACCGCCCGTTGACGACGTACGCAACGAACAAGGACGCTTTGAGTGGACAGATGAACTGAGGGATGAGCTTCTGCATTGTTATGAAAGCAGTGAGCCCGCGCGGAGGGGGTACATGGCGCGGATGCATGCTCTGTGGTGTGAGAGGCTACCAGAGCATAGCGCCTTCACGCCACAAAATCTGCGTGACTATGTATCCCACCTTCGTAGTAGGGGCTACGTGAGGGCTGCTCCTGGGCCGGTGAATGAGGTGGCCGAAGAGCCGCCACATTCACCGGTTGAGGACGTGGCTCTCCTCGTTCCGCCAATACCAGAGGGCCTCAGTACCAGAAGGGGGTTACACCGTCTAAAAACCCCCGGGCCACAAGACCTGGCCAGAGTGGACGCTGAACTTCGTACAGCGCTACCAGAAGAGGCTGACATCTGGCACATAAATTGTGCCGTGTATGCCGCTGCTCAACGCTCGTCTCAGGTGGAGAGGCGAAATACCTCTTCCCCACAGGAGAGAGCGCAGCGGCGCATACAAAAGATGGAAGCCAAGATCCAGTCGGCGAGGCAACACGCATCCCGTATCCAATGTGTGATGGACTATATGGCGGCCAACAGGCCGTTCACGCCTAAAGTGCGTCGATTAGCCGCCAACTTAAGACGCGTCCATCACACACTCAATGAGGCAGTGCTGCGAACCACCAAACAGCACTGTCTCGACAGGATACGGATGCTAGTGACTTGCAAAAAGTCATTAGTGAGGCGGGCGAGGGGGCTTGCGGAAAATAAACTGTTCCGCGAGAAGCCCTCGCGCCTTTTCCAACCGCCTCCGCGTGTTGTAGACAATCCGCCGACTGCAGATCAGGTGGAGAACTTCTGGAAAACGCTGTACGAGGAGAGGCTTCCACTCAACCGAGATTCTCCGGCCCTTGCACACTTTGAAGCCTTTTGTCAAAGGCTTCAGCAACCACAGGAAGTGTGCGAACCAATAACCCCAGAAGAGGTTCGTAGGGCTCTTGATGGCTCTAAGAACTTTGCTGCTCCAGGTCCCGATGGGATAAATAACTTTTGGTGGAAAAAGTTATCGAGCACCCACCACCATTTGGCCAGAATATTTAATTCCTGGTTAAATGGGGAGCAGCAAATCCCTTCTTGGGTTGTTGAGGGGCGGACAGTGCTGATCCCCAAGAACGGAGATTTGTCCAACCCAAAGAATTACAGACCGATAACCTGTCTAAACGCATGTTACAAGGTGTTTACACGCATTTTGTACATGCGGGTGCTCCACGCAGTTGAACCGGTTTACGAACGGATATATGAGCAACGAGGGTCGAAGAGAGGTGTCGCTGGCTGCAGGGAGAACCTGTTGATTGACAGATGTGTCACGCAGGACTCCATGCAGTATAAGCGGAACCTCTCTATGGCCTGGATCGACTACCGCAAGGCATTCGACATGACATCGCATGAGCTCATTGTTCACTTGCTCCGATGTCTTGTGGTACCCGGTCCCGTAGTGAGGTGTATTGAAGAACTGATGCCGCTCTGGAGGACTCGCTTTACCATAACATCGGGTAACGATAGAGTCCAAACAGAGTCGGTAACATTCAGAAGAGGAGTATTTCAGGGAGATTCCCTCAGCCCCCTTCTGTTTTGCATCTCACTACTGCCATTATCCGTCTCGCTCCGGAAAACCCGTGGCTACAACTGCGGTACCCCCGGCGACAGAAGGCATAAGGTCACCCATCTATTTTATATGGATGACCTTAAACTTTATGCCTCTGGAGAGAGGGATCTCCAACAGTCCCTTAGGGTGGTACAGGAGTATACGCAGGCTGTCGGTATGCAGTTCGGGTTGGACAAATGCGCACTGATCCATCTCAAGAGAGGACGATGCGGTGACTATGGAGAGGACGCGCAGCTCGTGGACGGAAGCATCTTACACCATCTAGATGCCGGAGAGTCGTACACTTACTTGGGTGTCGAGCAACGCTCCACCCAAGAAGTGAGTGTAGTGAAAAACGCTCTCCGCGGCAAGTATCAGCACCTACTCCGACAGATCTGGTCTTCAGAACTGTCGGGGAAGAACAAGGTGTCTGCTACAAATATGCTTGCCGTTCCGATCCTTCTCTACTCTTTCGGAGTAGTGAAGTGGACTAGAGAAGAGCTGCGTCAACTCGATGTAGTAACCCGCAAGAAGATGCATCTCAATAGGAGCTTGCATCCTAAATCGTCCGTTCCACGGTTATATCTCCCACGAAATCGGGGAGGCCGTGGACTCTTGAGCTTGGAGAGTCTCCATAGCAGGATGGTTCTGGAGGGAGCATGTAAGGTCATCAGGAGTTCGGATCCCCTCCTCTGCATGGTCCGAGACCATGAAAATGCAGAGGTAGGAGCTTTTCTCTTTAAGGCAGCATGCAGAGCAGCCGATGAACTTGGTCTCATCTTCGACGTCGAGCGGGTAAACCCCGACTCTGTCACCGAGTTGGAACCCGTTCGACTAAAAGCCCACATTAGAGCTGCAGAACACAACATCCTTCTGCAGCTCCATAAGGATAAGCCATTGCACGGGATCTTCTATAAAAATATAGAAGACCTCGGCTTATCCGAAAGGCTGACCTTCGCCTTCTTAAGGTCAGCTGGGCTGAAGTCTGAGACCGAGGGATTCATAATGGCTTGCCAGGATGGTGTATTTAACACTCTCGTCTATCGACGTCGTGTCATGGGTATGGAGGTCCCTGATGTCAGCTGCAGGGCCTGCCGCAGGGCGCCGGAGACTGTAATGCACTTACTGTCGGCTTGCCCGACTTACGCAGTCTCGGCCTATATTCATAGACACAACGCAGCATTACGAGTGCTTTACTATCATCTAAGGCACTCGTATGGGATAGACGAAACACCAGTGCTGCCTTACGTTCCGGGGGATATTGAGTCCGTTGTGGGGAATGAGAAGTGCCTAATTTATTGGAACTACTCGTTTCCCACCGTCAGGCAAATACAAGCCAACAAGCCTGACATAGTACTCCTCGACCACCAACTCAAGACAATGTATGTCGTGGAATTCTCAGCTCCCGCTGAGAGCAACATTGTCTTGAAAGAGGAGGAAAAACGGACAAAATATCGAGATTTGCTCTTCGAACTCCGCAGGCTTTATCCAGGCCATTCTGTTAAAATAGTGGTACTGATTATAGGAGCCCTCGGTGGAATGAGACAGACGCTGCTTTCAGAACTAAAGATCATACCGGCATGCCGAGATTCGGCAGAGATCTTAGCCGGCAGAATGCAGAAGGCTGTCATCCTCGGTTCATTACGTCTACTCAGGGCACACGATTCGCGGACCCGGTAGTCACTCACCCCACGGGCGTGGGGAGTGGCTATTGGTATTACCAGCTCCCCTCTGTGAGGGTCGGAGCCACAGAGTAGGGTGACTGGTTTTTTGTAAAAAAAAAAAAAAAAAAAAAAAAAAAAAAAAAAAAAAAAAATATTAATCCGAAAGGCTGACCTTCGCCTTCTTAAGGTCAGCTGGGCTGAAGTCTGAGACCGAGGGATTCATAATGGCTTGCCAGGATGGTGTATTTAACACTCTCGTCTATCGACGTCGTGTCATGGGTATGGAGGTCCCTGATATCAGCTGCAGGGCCTGCCGCAGGGCGCCGGAGACTGTAATGCACTTACTGTCGGCTTGCCCGACATACGCAGTCTCGGCCTATATTCATAGACACAACGCAGCATTACGAGTGCTTTACTATCATCTAAGGCACTCGTATGGGATAGACGAAACACCAGTGCTGCCTTACGTTCCGGGGGATATTGAGTCCGTTGTGGGGAATGAGAAGTGCCTAATTTATTGGAACTACTCGTTTCCCACCGTCAGGCAAATACAAGCCAACAAGCCTGACATAGTACTCCTCGACCACCAACTCAAGACAATGTATGTCGTGGAATTCTCGGCTCCCGCTGAGAGCAACATTGTCTTGAAAGAGGAGGAAAAACGGACAAAATATCGAGATTTGCTCTTCGAACTCCGCAGGCTTTATCCAGGCCATTCTGTTAAAATAGTGGTACTGATTATAGGAGCCCTCGGTGGAATGAGACAGACGCTGCTTTCAGAATTAAAGATCATACCGGCATGCCGAGATTCGGCAGAGATCTTAGCCGGCAGAATGCAGAAGGCTGTCATCCTCGGTTCATTACGTCTACTCAGGGCACACGATTCACGGACCCGGTAGTCACTCACCCCACGGGCGTGGGGAGTGGCTACTGGTATTACCAGCTCCCCTCTGTGAGGGTCGGAGCCACAGAGTAAGGTGACTGGTTTTTTGTAAAAAAAAAAAAAAAAAAAAAATAATAATTTATTAATCCCTTCGATCATAATACATGATATAGGATAAGTCAAATATTACATAACACAATTTATCTGTAAAACTAAGTATAATAAAAGTACACAATTAAGCTAGATTATATTAAAATACACATATACATATATGATACATATATTATTTAAATATATATACACGTGTAAAAAATACCTATAAGACAAACAAACAATTATAGATAAAATTGCTATTATGCACAGAATAGCACATGTATACCATAAAATTAAAAAAGTATTAAGAGTATATGTAGATCAAAGTAATAAAAAAATTCAGAAGAAAAAGTACAGTCACAAATTGTTATTGTCATAATATTCATTTAGAGAATAATAACCCTTATTTAATAATAATTTTTTAAGTTCAAACTTAAAATATTTGGGTTGCATTTCTTTGTACTTAGTTGGTAAATGATTATATGCTTTTATAGCTAGGTATTTAGGACTTTGTTCATATTTTTTTAATCTATGTTTTGGTATTTCAAGTGTTGTGATATTTCTTGTGTTGTACGAATGATAATTATTAAGTCTATTCGTACTTAGTTCAGTTTTAGCATACATTAATAGATTTAATAACAAAATGCATGGTAATGTTAAAATTCCCAATTGTTTAAACAGAGTTTTACAGCTGTCTCTTATTTAATCCAACAATGAATCTTACTGCTCTTTTTTTGCAATTTGAAAACTCTAAAACTATCGCTTGATGCTCCCCAGGCAATTATGGCATAATAGATTATGGAGTGAAAGTGAGCGTGATAGAACATGACCAAGACTGTTCGTTCAACAATATCACGTAGCTGATTAATACAATAGCAAACTGAAGCAACTCTTTTGCAGATATTGTCAGTATGTACAGACCACGAACAGTTATCTGATATATACAAACCTAGAAATTTAACAGTTTGTTCTTGTCTAATACTACCGTTTTTAGCCTTTATCAAAAGACTTTCCTCATAGTTTTTTTTAAGGTGCTAAATCTTAAAAATATAGATTTTTTGTTATTTAAAACAAGCCTATTTTCGGTAAACCATTCCTGAGCTTGTGCGAGCCTTACATTAGCCTCGTTTACCGCGTATTCTATATTCGATTCTGATATTAGTAGAGATGAATCGTCAGCAAATAGTAAAGAGTCATCTACGGTGAAATCATTTACATAAATAATATACAGCAAGGGACCTAAAACTGACCCTTGCGGTACTCCTATTAAGGTTTTAAGTACATCAGACCTGGAGTTATTGATTTCTACGAAGTGTGCTCTACCACTCAAATAGCTTTTAAACCAATTTAAAGGTATACCTCTTACACCGTAGCTCACAAGTTTCTTAATAAAGATAGCATGACACACAAGGTCGAACGCTTTACTCAGATCAAGAAAGATACCTACACTTTTTTTAGTTACATCCAAGTTTTCATACAAATGATTTAAAAAGTGTATAATAGCATTTGTCGTAGAAAGACCAGTACGAAAACCAAATTGATTACTATTGAATAGCTTACGTTTATCAAAAATTTTTTAAATCTTTTGTGCCACGTATTTTTCAAATATTTTAGAGTAGGAACTTAATATGGATATTGGTCGATTGTTTGCATGGCCGACTTTAGAATAAAGAATTCTTGCAAAATAGTAGGACTCTCTGAACTTTCGTAAATATCTTAAAAATCGTTGTAATTAGGTATTGTAAACTATCCATATAGAATTTGAAATTTGTAGAAAGAAATGGGGGTTTCCATTTAAAAAATTTAAGATATTTGATGTTTTGAAGTTGTGACTACTTTTATACTCACCCTGTGTAATATTTAAATACATTTAATCATTTTGAAATAACTTACAGCTGTGCTGATTACTTCCACAGTAAAAAGATATTTAATTTCATCGGTGGGTTAGTCACAAGAAGAATTTCTTTAGGGATCTGCAGCTGTCAATTGTTCGTTAAAAATGTTAATATCTCCAAAACTATAAATTTTAGATGTAAGATTTTGTAATCTATCAATTCCGCAAACAAAAATATGGGTGTTCCATTTAAAATAACAAAGTTGACGTCTACTTCTGGTGACAGAACCGTCAAAATATTTTAGTTGGAAAGATCTATACACTGTTTACTATACATACGTAATTTCACAAAAATTCGGTCAGTAGTTTTCGAGACATGGATCGAGTAAACTCCTGGCTGAACACACTATACAGGGTACTTGGTAATGCAATGCCGACCCTGAACAGGGAAGTAGAGGGGGTCATTTGTCATCTATATGACCAAATATACTATATTAAAAATGCTACAGTTTTTTTTATATTGCCGATTTTGTACTTTAAAAAAAAACATATTTCATCATCTATTTAACTATTACGCACTAAATTTTTGATATTTTAAATATTTTTTCTCTGCCCGAAATATATGAACTTCCAACAAAAACAAAAAATTATAGTTTAAAAAAACTTAAAAAACACGCTTTAATAACAAATCGAACTAAAAAGTAAAAAATAATGTTTAAATATTAAGATTTTGTCCAACAGCGATAGAAAGTCCACTAACTCAATATAATTAAATGATTTTTAATAAGTTTAAAATAAGAATGAAGTGAAAAGCGTGAGGTGCTTGATAACAATTATTATAAATATTTTATTGATAGCTATTGGTAAAATAGAATTATAAAAATATAGTAAAGCACCCCACGATTTTTACAATAAAATGAATTTTTTTGTCAATCACTTCATCTTTATATTAAACTTATTAAAAATCATTTAATTATATTGAGTTAGTAGACTTTCTATCCCTGTTGAACAAAGTCTTAATATTTAAATATTATTTTTTACTTTTTAGTTCGGTTTGCTATTAAAACGTGTTTTTTTAGTTTTTTAAACTATAATATTTTTCGCCAATCTCCTCTTTTTTAATTGTCCGTAACGTATTTGCTGTTGTATAAGCCCTTGTTAAACGCTAGTTCCAATTTTAATACATACATTATGATGTAATATTAATTATGTACTACTAGCGGATACTCAGCGGTTTTGAAAAGCCGGCGAGTATCAACTGGTTTCTATATGTATCGGTGTTCATGACGCTAATTCTAAAATTCACCCAATCCAATACATTGACCGTTTGTAATAAAATATGTATTAATAACAGCGGCGTCTCCGGAAAAATCTCGACAATAGATTAGTCATTTTTTATTTTCATTTTATCTCTTGATCCTTCCTTGTGAGGACACTAAGACAAAGTTGTCAAATTGTTGTATTGCCATAAATGTGCAAAGTTTTAATTTAATCTGACGTTTTGAAGTGGGTGAGAATCACGTTCAAATATTCCGCTACAAACAAATATACAGGTCATCTGGTTTGTGGAAATAAAGATTATTTTGAATTAGGTGTAATAATTTATTTCTTGCGAACATTTTTTTATTCAGATAAAAGGCATCCCATTTAAATTTGCTTTTAATATTAAAAACTTATTCTTAAATTTGATGAATAAATGAATTATCATAAATTTTTTAGGGTATTTCTGTTTAGTGCAATACCATCGTGTATAGCTGGTTGTCTATATTTTGCGATCACGTGTCCTGTGATCATTACTGAAAGCTCTGTAGATGCCAAATGACCCCCTCTACCTCCTTGTTCAGGGTCGGCATCGCCTTACCAAACACCCTGTATATCGGCTGTTAAAAAACACCCTTGACAGCTAATGCCTTATAAGCCAAATCGTGTATAGTTTTTAACTTATATCTGAATAGTTATGTTTTAAATGTTTGCTTATTCGTTTATTTCTATAATTGAATTACATGGTACATCTGCATAAATTATTTAGGTGAATTATATTTAAATATTCGTCATATGGTTTTGAGGTTAAATGAAACAATTACATGCAAATAAAAATTTGAGTAAATAATTGATATAAATGCAGGTAAACATGCACCGACAATGAATAACAGTTGTCATACACACCATTGTCCGCAATATTATAATAATTTAAAATGTAATTTCATAACATTTTATTATTAATACAAATATAATGATTGTAAACTAATTTTTATTTTAGTTGAAGCATAAACAATATTAATAGTAATAACAAAGCGATTTATTTAAAACAGGTTACAAACACCCAATTACAGAAAATATGACTTCATTAAAAAACTTCGTACATAGTTTACTAACTTTTTAGAAATAATATTCTTCTATAGTTTACGTTGTAGTTTTCAGCAAATCTCACCGAATAATTGTGCAGTTTATAACTTTTAACCATGAAGGTTTTAAGGTGGTTAGGTACTAGGTCTCTGTCCAAGGTCCAACACAACTAACTGGCTTGACATATCACGAATATGTCTCTATCTATCTAAAAGTTGTTTCGTTGTATACTACACGCGTTTGTTCAGTGCCCCTATTAAAACTATTTATCACGTATAACTAGTTACAATAAAAATATCCATAATATACTATGTAGTAGTGAACCTAATATGCATGTGACAAAAAGTTAAAATCTTAGTATAGTAATGGCCCAGGCGGTATTTGTTTTGGGTTGAGTGAATCTGGTATTATGTTAGTTTTTGGCTTAATCGCTCCTAAAAATTATAAGAAATGATAATTTCACTATGCGCTAGTTTGAAAACTTGGGCTTAATTTTTTATTAAACAAAATATGAAAAAATTCCTAAAAATTCCGTTCTTTCTTCCTATTTTTTCATATGTCCCAGTAACTATCGCCTTTAGGGAAAAGTTATACAAGTGCAAAAGTTTTGTAATTAAATTTTTTATAAGATGCAGTTGGTTGCGAATCCAAAAATTCATTTTTACTATTGCAAAAATAGTAAAGATCGCAAGAAACATGAATTGTGGAATTTTGTTCAAATACTTATATTATACGTAGGACCTTCATACTTGGCTAAAGAAAACTTTTTAATATAATAAGTCTTGCCACCAAATTTCATCAAGATCGGACTTTTAGTTTTTGCATAATAATTTTGCAATCTAAACTTCGTTTTGAAAATTTGCAAATTTTCAAAATTTTGCTGAGACTAAATTAAATCATTTAGAAAGTTAAAAAATTTTAGACATATACAAGGGCACTCAAATTTTCAAATCCATTTTGAGATATTAAATCCGTTAATTAGTTGAGCCTAGGGAATTGTTTAAAAATTTGGAAATTTGCTTATAAAGAAATGCATATAATATATAATTTTGAAAATTTTATTTTGAATCCAATATGTACATGTGATACATATTTGGATAGTACTTATCTAGACCTACAACTTTTGTCTAAAACATTTTTTACTGAAACACATAGGAAAAATTTTAGGGACAAAACAATATAGGGCGGAATAAATTGAGTTCAACTTTGGTCTATCATAACACCGGTTCTAATAAACGAATCCTCGTGCTTTTTTTAAAAAAAGAAGCGTCTCTCCGAGTACTTTTAAAATATATTTTAAAAATAAATATCCGTTGAAAACTTTCAGTTATTGCATTGTTTATAAGCAAAAAAAATGCCAAATTTTTTAATAATTTCCTAGTCTCTCCTAATGAACGGATTTTAATATCTCAAAATGGATTTGAAAATTTGAGTACTCTTTTATATGTCTAAAAATCTTCAACTTTCTAAATGCTTTAGTTTAGCGTCAGCAACATTTTGAAAATTTGCAAATTTTCAAAACGAAGTTTAGATTGCAAAAACTGAAAGTCCGATCTTGATGAAATTTGGTGGGAAGACTTTAACAAGTTTAGTATAGTTACTAACAAAATTTCTTTAGCCAAGTATAGGGGCCTACATATAATATAGGTAATTGAAAAAAATCCACAAATAACGTGCTATTTCAAATTTTTTTTTGCGATTTTTACTACTTTTGCAATAGTAAAAAAGAATTTTTGGGTTCACAATCAACTGCATCTTATTGAAAATTTAATTACAAAACTTTTTCACTTGTAAAATGTTTCTCTAAAAGCGATAGTTACTGAGATATATGAAAGAATAGGAAGAAAAAAACGGAATTTTTAGGAATTTTTTCACATTTTTTTTAATAAAAAATTAAGTCCACGTTTTCAAACTAGTGAAATTATCATTCCTTATGATATTTACCAGCGATTAAGCCAAAAATCTGCCATACTACCCGATTCACCCAAACATAGTTGATTTTAAGCAGATACCGCCTGGGCTAAAAGAATTTATGAATATATAGCAAAAAATATATAGATCGTGTATTGTCTCATCGCACCTGTAAATACAAACATTAATAGTCCGGTTAAATTAAAGACAACGCTCTATCACCAAGCGCTGTATCTTACAATTGTTACTAATAATAATAATAATAATAATACTAATAATAGGTCTTATTTTCCATTAAGCAAATACAAATATATTACAACATCATTTAAATAAATAAATAAATAACATTTAAGATGGCCTAATGGAAAAATGCCTAAGATCAGATGGTAGTGAGTGACACTACCCCTGTCATCTTATATTAAGCATATAGCATACTATAATAATAACAACTTTTTTTTTTATTAGCCGTTACTCGAGTCCGAGTATAAAAATGTTACAGTCGATAAATTGTGTACAATAAAAAACAAGTAAAAGGTGTAGTCTATTGTAATTCCCATTCATCTACGGTGCACACGACTATGGCTATAGAGGCCAATTCGGGAGAGCACATGTCGACCGCAGTCAGGACAAACATAGACCTGGTTAGGTCTCGGATTCGGCCTTCTTGCAGCAACATTTCCTTGATAGCTGGCCACAACCCCTCGCCATTCGGTTCTGTCCGCTGCATGTTGTTGCCATTGCTCGTCTGCAATACCGCAGGATTTTAGATTTTCATGGAGAGCGTCTTTGAACCTCTTTCGTTGACCGCCACGCCTTCTTCTACCGCTTAGCAATTCACCATAAAGTGTACATTTAGGAAGGCGGTTATCATGCATACGATGAACGTGACCTGCCCATCTTAGGCGTGCTCTTGAAATAAGCACCTCAATTGGAAGGCTCTTTGCTCTCCTGAGTACTTCCACGTTTGATATGTGATGGAACCAACGGATTTTCATCATACTTCTGAGGTGTCTTTGCTGAAAACGTTCTAATTCTTTCACATGACGACGGTAAGTGACCCAGCTTTCACATCCATATAGCAGTGTTAGAATGACAACTGCTCTGTCGACAGCCATTTTCGTTGACAAAGCAAGGTTGTGGTTGTCAAATACTCTCTCTCTAAGTCCCCAGAGTGCTCTAGATGCAGCGTTAATTCTATTGCGAATCTCGCTGTCCATGTTTGCTTTGTCATTAACAACGTTGCCTAAGTAATTGAACTGATCCACCACTTCAAGAGAATTTCCGTTAAGTGTAATGTCTATTTGGTTCACTTGATGAGGAGTTGACATAATCTTAGTCTTCCCAATGTTTATTTTAAGTCCCAAGGAATCATAGCTCTGGGCATACACATCTAAAGTTCTTGAAGCTCTTCCGGCGTAGAGGCTAAAAGTGCACAGTCATCCGCATACTGGAGATCACAAATGAATCGTGTGCGTGTCTTCGTGAAAGCTCTAAAGCGTCCTATGTTAAAGAGACCGCCATCAAAACGGCATCTGAGACCTATTCCTCTGACTGCCAGTTTGTTGTCAACAATAATTGTTAGAGCAGTGGTAAACAAATTAAAGAGTAGGGGTGCCAGGACACATCCCTGCCTAACTCCAGTGAGGGTTTGGAAAGGTTCGGTTGCCTCATTATTATACATAACCTGGGCGTTGTTGTTTGTATGTAGACTGCGACATACTTCCACAAATTTTCTAGGGATACCTAAGCGGAACATAATTTTCCAGAGCACTTCCCTGTCCACCGAGTCAAACGCCTTCGTTAAATCAATGAAGGCCATGTGAATTTCTCCTTGATGTTCGAGTGCTTTTTCTTGAAGCTGTTTAAGTGTGAAGATTAAATCCGATGTGCCTCGGTTTGGTCTAAAGCCACTCTGTATTGTCTGAAAGTTATTTGTGGCATTCTACGAATATTTTTTCCTATTATTTGGGTTTTCTACCACATGTACTATTATCCTCTTCAAAACAAATCACCGAATCTACAAAATAATAGAATTATTGGAAAAAAGGCCTCTGCGCCCGTGACGTTTACGCCAAAGGAAAAGTCAGAGGTTATGTTTTGCAAATAATATAAATCGGAATAAACACAAAAATAATATATTTTGCTGACGTTTCGGAAAGTAATCTCTTTCCGTTTTCAAAGCTATTTTTTTGAAGAACTCTTATTTTGTGTGTATGTCAAATACACAGCTTTAAGATTCTGTTTATGTTATTTCCATAGATACTTACTACTTACACAGAACATAGAACTGATGATATTTTTTAGATAATGAGTTTGTTAAGTTCTTCTTTTAACATTGGTAGCCAGGTTGTACAAATATCTACAGAACAATTCGATACGCACTTATCTTCATTTAATAAGATTATTGCTGATTCTTTAATTTTTCTTTTTTTGGTATCTGTTTCTTTTGTTAAAATTTTTGCCGAGTCCCAGTTTATTCTATGTCCGTTTTCCCAAGCATGTTCACAAATCTTTGATTTCTGAATTTCATTCTTTCTAATGTAATTCTTGTGCTCATCCAACCTCACACTGAAAGGTCTGGATGACTCACCCACATAACATTTATCACATTCGCACGGGATATTGTAAATACAGTTTTTTGAATTCTGCTCCCTGTTTATCGGTTTTGTTTTTGTTAAAATAGATCTTAAAGTGTTCCCCGTTTGAAATATCGCCCTAACATCAAATTTGTCACCTATACGGCGTAGCTTTTCCGATAGTCCGTATACATAAGGAATTATTGCTGTATAATGACGTTCAGGTTTTTGTCGTACCTGATTGTCCCTATTTTCAACATTTATGAAAACTCTATCAACAAAGGCTTCAGGATATTGATTTTATACTAGAACATCTTTGATAAATTTTTTCTCGTTATTTAATATTTCATTATTAGATGAAATTATTTTGGCCCTATCGTATAAACATTTTACAACGCCCCTTTTAACATTTATTGACTGATTTGAGTTAAAATTTAGATATCTATTAGTATGTGTTGGTTTTCTATAAACGCTTGTTTCAATTATATTATTTATCCTTCTAATTAAAACATCTAAAAACGGTAGTTCATTCCTACTTTCTACTTCTAATATGAATTTAATAGACGGTTCCTTACTATTTATATTTTCTAAAAAACTATCTAGTAAATCAACACCATGAGGCCAAATTGCAAAGATGTCGTCAACATATCTCCACCAGACAACCGGTTTGTTTATACAATTTTGAACATGTGTGTTCTCAAAGTTCTCCATAAATATGTTGCTTAAAATTGGTGATAATGCAGACCCCATAGCCATACCAAAATCCTGCTGATAGAACTCATTGTCCAATTGAAAATAGGTTGTTTTTATACACAGTGTTAAGAGTTCCATTACGCTATTTACACTTAATTTAGTTCTAGTTTCCAAATTATTATCATTTAGCAACCTGTCTTTAACTATTTTTAATGTTTCATCTACCGGAACATTGGTAAAGAGGCTAACTACATCAAAACTAACCATCAGGTGTGATTCATGAATATCGGTTTCATAAATTTTTTCTATGAAATGTTTACTATTTTTAATATATGAATCGGTATTTCCAGATAATGGATCAATAATTTTAAGTAAAAATTTTGCCAAATTATGACATGGTGAATTAATAGAACTAACAATTGGTCTTAAAGGAATATTTTGTTTATGTGTCTTTGGTAAGCCATAAAAATGAGGGGGCTTACTATGATGTGGTGTAAGTTTCCTTCGTTCAAAATCATTAAATTCATGTTTGTATTTAAAAAAAGTTCTGTAAATTTTGCTCTCTATTGATTTTGTTGGATCTTTGTTTAGTTTTGAGTAGGGTCCCTCATTTACAAGAGTCATGATTTTTGTGTTATATATATATCTTTATCTATAATTACTGTGGCATTACCTTTGTCTGCTGGCAATATTTTTATGCTTTCATCGCGTTTTAAAGAATTTATCGATAACTTTTCTTCTGGAGTTAAATTATCTTTAATTTTGTATTGCTTCTCTAAAGCAATTTTTGCCCATATGCGATATTCATTGTGTTTCGGGAAGTAACTTTTCCATAACAGGTGTTAGCCTATTTGCCATCGCTTTAGTGAGTATCTTCCCTCCAACAGCCAGGAGAGCTATACCCCTGTAATTTCCACAGTCCGCAGCGCTCCCTTTGTTTTTGAAGAGGTTGATTAAAAGTGTATCACGAAACTCCTGCGGAGCTTGACCACTTTCCCACATGACATCAAACAGTTTTTTGAGGTAGGGTATGAGCTCTGACGACACAGCTTTAAAGATCTCAGCTGGGAGTGAGTCGGCGCCGGGAGATTTGTTATTTTTTAGCTGCTCAATGGCGGTTAAGATCTCTTCCGTTGTTAGTGGTTTATCTAAGTCTTCGAAGGTGTCATATTGAGGGATAAGATTTATAATATCGTGATCGGCTTGACTTTGCTGGTTAAGAATGTTAGAGTAGTGTTCCTTCCATCGGGCTCTTATTTCCTGGCCTTCTTTGAGGAGATTTCCATTTAAATCTTTAATAGGGCACATATTTTTCCGACTGGGGCCGTACACTGCTTTTACTCCTTGAAAGAAATTCCTGTAGTCGTGTGAATCGGCGTACCTTTGAATTTCTCTGGCCTTGCTTGCCCACCACTCGTTCTTTATTCTTCTGATTTCGCGTTGCGTTTCATACGTAGATTGGGTAAAAGCTTCTGCTTTTGATGAATCGCTGGGGTGGTTGATAGCGTTTTGGAAGGCAATATGTTTGCGGTCAAGTAGTTCTTGTATAAAAGCTTCATTATCATTGAACCAGTCCTCCTGTTTTTTACTTGCTGCAGTGCCAAGAATTTCCTCACTCGCACTTTTTAAACTATCTTTAATTTGTGTCCAGGTAGCAGCGTCATCTACAGAATTGGTTCCTTCTAGTGCACTCAAACTCTCTTGAACTTTTTGCTTTAGCTGTTCGACGGTTTGTTGGTCACGCAATTTACTAATACAGAGACGGAGTCTACGTTTTACTTGAGTTCTTCGGTGTTTGGGTCTCATAACAATTTTCATTTTAGAGACAACAGGACGATGATCGGTCCAACATTCGCTATCAATGCGCGCCTTTGTAATTTGGACGTCCTTGAGATGCTTCCTACGTACGATAACATAGTCCAGTAGATGCCAGTGACCTGATCTGGGGTGACGCCAGGTGCCTTTAAATTTATCCTTTTGTCGGAAAATGGTGTTTGTTATAACTAGATCATGTTCGGCGCACTTAGTTAGGAGTAATTGACCGTTAGCGTTCATGTTGCCCAAACCGTTCTTGCCTATGATGCCTGGCCAGGTGTCTGCATCTCTCCCTACTCTAGCGTTAAAATCGCCAAGAATAACAAGTCGTTCTGTTTTAGGTATTCTACAGAGGGTTTCTTCCAGCTGTTGATAGAAGCTTTCCTCGGTTTCGTGACTTGCATCCAGAGTGGGAGCGTAGGCGCTTATTAGATTTACCGCGTTGCCATCTGATAGCTCATAGCGTAGCAGCATTAGACGCTCGGATAGGCCTTGTGGTACTTGTGTTAAGTTGGATACAAGTTGATTCCGAACGGCAAATCCTACTCCATGTTGTCTTCTTGAATTGGTGGGAAGACCTTTCCAATAGAAGGTGTAGTACTTTTCTGTGAGAGAGCCTTCCTCCAAAAATCGAGTTTCGCTGAGAGCTGCAACGTCAACATTGAGTCGGTGAAGTTCTCTATCTATTAGAGCAGTTCTTCTTTCAGGCCAATCGGTGCGATAACAACTACATCATAGACAACCCATAAGAATAGTACAACTTATTAACAATGATACTTACAAGCATATCCTACAACTCAATTACAATGCAATGCAATAACAATGAAGGAAAGCGAGAATAAAGAATATACCATTTTTCCCTTTTCCCCATTCTTTATTTTTCTTTCTTTTCTCTTTCATTTTTCTTTTTGCCTCTTCCTCTTTTTTCTTTTACCTTTTTTGTATTTTTATTTTTTCTTCTTTTCTCCTTTTTCCCATTATCCTCGACTATACTTGTAGAAATAAATACTTTTTAACATAACGTTTAAATGTAGATAATAATTTGTTTTAAAATCAGATGGTACAGAATTGTAAATTTTGGAAATTTGATAAGTAAATGAGCGTTTGAATAATTCAGTGCGGTGCGTGGGAGGTGTTAGTGTTTCTTTAAATCTGATATTGAGGTTGTGAACATCTGACCTATACGAAATTTTTTTATGCAGATAATTTTGAATTTTATTTATAATGATTTTGTGAAATAAGCACGCCGAGTGTAAGAAATGACGTTTAACCATGATAAGCCATCCAATTTCATTTAGTTTATGCGAAATACCCTGCCGGCACCGGACACCGAAAATTAACCTTAAACAGGAGTTCTGAATAACTTCTATTCTACGGGAGTCCTCAGAATCTAAACATGGACCATATGCCGAGCCAGCAGAGTTAAATGTCAGGAAAAAGTGAAAAATTAAAATAGCGTTAAATGTTCTGGAATTTGTGAAAACTTGTATAATTTAAAATGCATAGACATTAGTACGAATAATTATAATGTAATTAAAAACTTAAATGGTTTTGTAATTCTTGAATGCTGTACCTAAAATTCATTATACAAATGAATAAAGAATTGAAAGACTTCAAGAAATCCATTATGAATGAATTGAACGATTTAAAGGGAAAGCTAGAAAATCCCAGCAAAACTGAAAAACCATTGATTGAGACGACATATTCAAGTGTAATATCGGGTGAAGCAATTGTTATAAAGCCTAAAACTAAACAAGGTAGCACTAAAACAAAGGAAGTGATTACTAAAAAGTTGAAACCATCTGCAATGGAAGTTGGTATAACGCAGATGAAGAATATTAAAGATGGAGGGATTTTCATTAAATGTAAAATCAAGGAAGAAGCGGAAAAAGTTAAAGTAGAAGCAGAAAATAATTTAGAAAGACATTATCCAGTCAACATCCCAAACCAAAAAAAACCCATGCTTAAAAATTGTTGATATTGAGAACCAAATGGATGAGTGTATAAATAAACAAAATGCTTTCATACGTCATCGTGGTATGAACTTAAAAGTCATTATTATTAAACAATTTACCGATGACACGTTATATGGCCATTATAGTATGTGACGCCACTACATATTCAAGAATATTGGAGGAAGGCTCACTTAGTATTGGACAAACGACTTCGTGCAGGGTTTTCGATTATATCAAAATATATAGATATTTTAAATGTGTAGTCTTTAATCACAATGCAATCAATTGTGAAAGTGGGGAGGTATATTCTAAATGCGGGGAAAGGAGACATAATAAGAAAGACTAAAAATTATGTTCTGAAATAAATGTAGTAACTGTGTGGATACTAATAAAAAACTGAATTTCAATTTAGATATTAATCGCTCTATGTTTGATATTAAAAATTGTAGTGTTTTACAAAAAAATATCAATGTGGAAAAACAAAAAATGAAGTATTAAACATAGCAATCAGTAACTCTGCAACTGCTGTAACTCACTTTATTAGTCAATTATATGGGAACTTGGATGATAATAAAAAAACTTTAAGTCTTTTTATGGACTTAAGCAAGGCTTTAGACTTAGTCAACCACACCTTACTTAAGGAAAAATTAAATGCTTATGGATTGCGAAGAAAAATAAATAATTGGCTGATATCCTACTTATATAATAGAAGACAAATTGTAGGCATAAATGATACCTATTCCAATGAGTCATATATTAATGTCGGAGTCCCCAGGGTTCTATTCTGGGTCCCCTCTTATTCTTGATATGTGTTAATGATCTTCCTGAAATAATAAACTCTGTAAATAACTTCATTATGTTTGCTGATGACAACACTTATTTGTGTGAAGATTTAACCCTAGTAGATACCGTTGCTAAATTACAAATGATGATTAATAAATTCATAGATTGGTTTAATAGGAACAAGTTATGTCTAAACACTTCTTCTTTCATAAATTTTACACCAAGAAATAGTATCATTAACGAAAGTCAATTACTAAAAATAAAGGGTAAATCGAACAAGTTATGTCTAAACACTTCTAAGACAGTTTTCAAAAATTTTACACCAAGAAATAGTATCATTAACGAAAGTCAATTACTAAAAATAAAGGGTAAATCGATCGTTCAAGTCAATAGCACAAAATTTCTTGGAATTCATATACAGTATGTCCGCGGATGGGGTTAACAATAGGTGTAATGGCTAAAATTTTTCACATTTCGAGAAAATGTTATTCTTTATAAAAGTTTGTGCTTGATAAAAAAATAGTAATGACGTTGAGAAAAATTATATTTTTTATACAGGTTGTTTAAAAATTACAAAAACTTAATATTCCGCAAGAGTAAACTAGTTCTATTTTTTATTGTGGAACAAAACGTGAAATAAAAAAGTTGTTTCAAACTATATAGTCTATCCAATTCCAAAATTTTATTTGAATATTGCAATATTTCCGAAATAAGTGATTTTTTAGTAAAATAGTTATAGTTTTTGCTACATTTTCTATGTTTCTATAGTCAATCCATTTCTAAAATTTCATTTGAATGTACAGTGTTTCCGAAATAAGTGAATTTTTAAGAAAATGCTTGTCGGTTTTTGTCAAATTTTGATTATTTAAAAATTTTGTTTTATGTCGGCAAATAAAGGGGTTGTACCCTATAAAAATTTGGAGTTCTATTTTAGGAACAATCTGCATAATTCTTGTAATGTTCTAGTTGATTGTTAGTTGTGTTGTTACCTAGTTACGTCTACATATCATGACATATCTGAATTAAAAAATATTTTATAAATGTTAACTGTCGAGCAAAGAATTTTTTTAGTAGAGTGTTATGGAAACGGCGAAAGTTCATACCGATACGTTCTTGAAAAATTCAGTGAGAAATATCCCAATGTGTATGTTTCGAGAACGGCAGTTCATAAATTGGTGAAAAATTTTTAAAAAACTAGTTCAGTGCTAGACGTAAAGAAAAAAAAACATATGACCAAAAAGACGCTGCCACAACATTAGTGTTAGCATCTGTTGCTGAGAATCCACAACTTTCATTACGAAATCGAGCCCGGCATTTGGAGGTGGTTAAGAAAACTTGCGTCCAAAAAATTTTGAAAGAAAATAAAATATTTCCATACAAACCACATTTAACCATACCTTAGAAGGGGGAGATGAAGCAAAACGACTGGATTTCTGTTTATGGGTTGGAAATGAAATTTTAAGTGGCAACACGAATTTTTATAAATTTATCGTGTTCTCCGACGAATCAACCTTTTCAACAAATGGGACTGTAGCTTCACAACATGTTCGGTATTGGAGTGAGACTAACCCCAAATTTAGAATTTCCACCGGAAGGCAATATGTAAACAAAATTAATGTCTGGTGTGCCATTTCATATCATGGCATAATAGGGCCATACTTTTTTGAAAATACGTGCAATAGTAATTCATATTTGCATATGCTTAATACCTTCTTTTCTGAGCTGAAAAACTTGCTATTGGAATATCGCAATAGAATGTTTTTTCAACAGGATGGATGTCCAGCACATCATGCCTGCGTCGTACGTAATTGGATGGATTGGTCGAAATGGTCGAGTTTTGTGGCCCCCAAGAAGTCCAGATTTGACAATTGCGGATACATTTCTCCGGGGAAGTCTAAAACAAATTACCTACCGACAACCCATAGACAACGACGTTGACATTCTAAAGCAGCGCATTTCGGCAGTTGTACAATCAATTTCCATTGAGGAAGTTAGAAGTAGTTTCCACAACATTCGGAAAAGATTGGAAACATGTGTTCAATTTGGAGGAAGAATTTTTGAATTGTAATATTTAATAAAGTCAGACATAGTACATTATACACTAATAATCATGGTAGTTTCATTATTCTGGGAATATTCAGAACCTTCAAATATGTATTTATTTTAATGAATTCAGAATTGTCTAACTGATATGTATTCCCCTTGTTCGAATGCAATTACTTAAATAGAAAATGTAGCAAAAACTAACTATTTCACTAAAAAATCACTTATTTCGGAAATATTGCAATATTCAAATGAAATTTTGGAATTGGATAGACTATATAATTTGAGATATTTTTTGGGGGATTTTTATTTCACGTTTTGTTCCACAATAAAAAATAGAACTAGTTTACTCTTGCGAAATTTTAAGTTTTTGTAATTTTTAAACAACCTGTATAAAAAATATAATTTTTCTCAACGTCATTACTATTTTTTTATCAATCAAAAACTTTTATAAAGAATAACATTTCCTCGAAATGTGAAAAATTTTAGCCATGCGTTAAACTGGGAAATGCACACAGACATTCTTTGTAATAAACTTTCATCGTTATGTTTCGCTATCTTCAGATTAAGAAATATTACTGACAAGAATATTCTTCACTCATTCTATCATGCCCAATTTGTTTCACGATTGCGTTATGAAATTTTATTCTCGGGGGCATCAAGCCATTTAAACACAGCATTTAAAATACAAAAAAGAGCCATAAGGAATATAGTAGGTATATCAAATCTAACATCATGCAGGACATATTTTAAAAAATTACGATTGTTAACATTACCCTGTATATATATCTTGGAAATTTTATCGAACTTAAATAAGTTTATAACTAATGGCGACTTCCATCAATATGAAACCAGGCACAACCATTTGCTGTCAATTCCATCGCACAGTTTAACAATGTATGAAAAAAGCCCTACATAAGTAGGAATTAAACTATTCAGTAGATTAATCTCAGAAATCAGGTATATCAGCAACCTAAAATCATTCAAATCTAGAATATATAATATATTCTACACTATTTTCAGAATATATGAACTCGAATTTATAGTTTGTATCTTATGCATTGTATGTCGTTTAATTAATTATATCATATTAAAATTATGTTTGTGTTAGACAACGTTTTACTATATATGTCAGCATCTATTTTAAGTAATTTTAAATTTTTTATACGCATCTTTTTTATACACATCTTGTGCCAGATAATTTTGTATATATTTTGTTATTTTAAATCTACAGCTTATATTTATTTTTATTGTATAAATGTATCTATTTATTTCAGAGTAATTTCCTCTGACTTTTCCTATACTATTGTAATGTGGTCTTTTGGAATAAACTATCTACCTATCTATCTATCTGTACTTAATACCATTGCATTCATTTATTATGTAACACTTGTAACCTCTTGTTACCTAATATGCTGCATGATATTAATAATGAAAAGCAATCATTGATATGCGTTAAATTATGGTATTGTGTGTAATTAGTATTGATCGGTTTATGAAAGCAGTAGACATTTTTGTAACCTTCGTCACAAAACGGGACTTTATAAGTTCGACAGTATACGTCTGTGTGTCTGTCTGTTGCGAGTTTAATTATTTAAGAGTATTATGACGGGAAGGTCTTCAGCAAAGTTTCATCTTATTGTAGTCCGGGAGTGTATTTTTTGAAATAAGTTCATCAAAATGATATTTACGACATCACATTATTCAATTGCAGTAAGGGACGCTCTAAGTAATATCTGTTAGAAAACAATGAACTGTTTATATTATAGTGTGCTGTGTCGTTGTTATTGATATAAATAAAAATTTTTGGCATATGAATTGTTAGATATATAATATTCTTCTTGTTGTTAAATAATTCACACACAATTGCCGACTATCATTATCCATCATCCAAGAGGTTATGGGCCCAGCAAAATTGGTTTAAGAATTGGAAACGTTATGTATTTTTCTTTTATCAATTAGAACGGCTAATGAAATTGATAAATATCACATTCCTCTATTCAGTGGAACTAATTTCGATAGCTGGAAGTTTCGGATAACAATTTTGATGGAAGATAGGAATTGTGCGAAATATTTGAACGGTATGCCGGAAATTCATAAAATATTAGAAACAGACAGTTACAGCTAATAAAGACAAGAAAATTGCAGATTTTCAAAAGAGAGATCGCAAATGCAAGTCTATTAATCCAGTCAAAGTAGACAAAAGGTCTTAAGTACACTATTATAAATAAAATAACAAAAATCCTCACCGATCGCGCGTCTGCTAAAAAATTTATTTAAGGTCAAAGATAAAAATATCGGTTTTTTGTATTTTTCTCGTAAATGGTAAGTGTTATGATAAAAATGGGTCAGATAGAAGTTGTAGATCATGCAGTTATCATCCAATTATGAGAATATACACTTAAAAGAAATTTAGTCCCTAATTTCATTTGCCCGTATAACCTTGAGCAACATCTGTCTCCTAGTCTACTGCTCGAGTACTCCCTCTTTTAACATTACTAGCGCCATAAAAGTTCGTGATGAGAAGGTACTATTATTATTTCAACGCATGAGTATTACTAAGACATTTGAGGATGAAATTGAAAAATTCTTCGAATATAGTTAAGTATAAAATAGATGTATTTTTAGTAACCGAACATTGGCAATCAAAGGAGCAAATTACGACGCTTACAATCAGTAATTATAACTTACATTCATTTTTTATCCGTGAACAGATAAGTCATGGGGGTACAGCTATTTACCTAAGACACGACCTTACAAATGTAAAAACAATAGATGTAAATAATTTCTGTAGAGAAGGCATTTTGGAATGCTCCTGCATTGAACTTATTAATAATAACTTAATTATTATTGTTGTATACAGACCCCCTACAGGTAATTTCAATACTTTCTTAAAACTGTTTTATGACTTGATTAATGCAGCTGCAACTTTCAAAAAACAAATAGTCATAGGAGGTGACTTTAATATTAATCTCATTATGCAAAATAGTAACACATCTTTACTTAAAGGCTTACTAATCTCTTTCGGCCTCGAAATTACAATAACTTCTCCAACGCGAGTAACTCCTACAAGAGCTACATGTATAAATAATTTTTTCATTGGAACTCGCGTCAAACAATATACAGTAAATAATATTAACCTACATTTGTCCGATCACTTCTCTCAAGTTCTTTCCTTAAAATTGAATAAAAATAAGAAAAATTTAATATCTAAACCTTATACGTATGGTAGAAGAATTACCTCAGAAAATATTTTAAGATTTTGTAATTACTTAGAGAGGGAAAATTGGAATGATATTTATCTAGAAAGTAATTCTGCTTTAGCATTCGAAAATTAGTAATGTTATTACTTATTATTTCGACTTATGCTTTCCATTGACACGCTTTGTGAATAAAAAGAAAAAAAATAATCAAAAGTGGATAACAGAGGATATAGTCAAATTAAAAAAAGATTTATGCCTATTTTCTGATCTTGCCCAAAAATATCCCGAACTAAGGAACTATAGTAAAAACCTTAATATTATATATAAACAAAAATTGAGCTTAGCCAAACAGAGCTATTACGATAATAAAATTCAAGAGTCAAATAACAAAACAAAAACCATGTATAATATTATATCAGATGTACAAGACAAACAGAAATACAAAAAAATATAAAAATTGTAGAAAATAATGTTCAGATAAACGATGGTGCAACTGCAAATAACTTTAACAAGCACTTTACCACCAGTGGAATAACACGTAACAAACAAAAAGATTTTGACTTTTTGAAAGCCAATGTTCCACTAGACAATATCTCCTTTTTCCTTTCCCCTATAAGTGACAAACATGTACTTTCATTAATAAATAAACTTAAACCATCGCATTCCAGTGGATATGACAATGTATCAAATAACTTACTAAAACATTGCAAACATTTAATTTGTCAACCACTATCTTATTTAATAAATTTGCCATTTGACCAAGGAGTTTTTCCAGAAAAATTAAAACTCTCTTTAGTATGTCCACTATATAAAATAGGTGACTCAAATGCTTACGGCAATTACAGGGCTATTACATTATTGTCTAGCTTCTCTAAGCTCTATGAATCGGCATTAAATGACCAGTTACTAACATTCTGTATCCGTAATACTATAATTTCTCCAGCCCAACATGGTTTTGTAAAAAATAGAGGAGTGGATACACCTTTAAATAACTTTCATGTTGAAATTACAAATGCCCTTGACAAAAAAATGTGCCCATTTGGTCTATTTATTGATTTTTCTCGCGCATTTGACTGCGTAGATCATCAGTTACTATTAGAGAAACTTTGTAGATATGGAATTAGAGGAACACCATTAGACTTCATAAAGTCATATTTAAGTAACCGACAGCAAGTTGTACTAATAAACCACACCACAAGTAGTCCTAGGAAGGTGACTCAAGGTGTCCCACAAGGGTCTATTTTGGGTCCCCTGCTATATATAATCCTCGCGAATGATTTAGTTTTTTTCTTGAAAGACAATAATTTGCGGACTGTATGCTATGCCGATGACACAAATTTCTTAATTTCAGAAACTAAAACCAGTTTAGCAATAAATTCGGCCAAAAATGTTTACAAAAAATGTGTACTTTGGTCTGAAAAAATTTTTATAAACTTAAATAAAGAAAAAACTATTTCGATACTTTTTAAAAACCGTAATTACCAAGGTGAATTAGACACTCGACCTTCGGATTACTTTAATGTATATGACTCAGGCAAAATATGAGGAATCACCTTTGACTGCACTTTAAAGTGGGATATCCACATAGATAAACTTTGTGACAAACTTCGGACCTGTTGTTATGCACTACGGTCACTGACAAACCACTGCAGCCAGTACATTCTCATTAGTTTGTATTACGCAAATTTCCACTCGCATGCGATATGGAATTACTAACTGGGGTACTAGTAGTCATTGTCAACGCGCTTTTATTCTACAAAAGTATGCTTTGAGAATTTTAGCTAAACTGCCAAGAAGAGAATCTTGTAGACCAATTTTCAAAAACTTAAAAATCTTAACATTATCTGACACTTACATTTATGAACTTAGTTGCTTTGTTTATAAGAACTTGAATATGTTTAAAAAATATATAGTTGATCACAGATATGAAACAAGATTTAAACATAACTTTAATCCGGACCAACATTCCACGGCGGGATATCAAAAAGGCCTTTATTTTAATGGTTGCAAAATATGGAATGCTCTTCCATCTGATATAAAAGAATCCAAAAACATCCACATTTTAAAAAAAATACTCAAGACTTTTCTTATCGATAAAACCTGTTATTCACTCGATGATTTCTTTTTATGACTAATTTTACTGGAATATATAAAGACTTTTATACTTTTTACCTTTTATATATTTTTACTTATTTTTAATTGTTAGTTTTTAGCACTTTGACGCTCTTTACAATAACTTGTTTATACAACTAATTGAGAAATAAAGTATATTATTATTACTATTATTATGAATTAGCCCCCTACCCGTTATCACTCTTCGATGCAATTGAAAGGCGTGAAACACAGAAGTCAGCCATTTACGGTTGCTATCAATCAGTGAACATTGAAATTGACAACACAACCGCTACTTACATAATCGATGGAGGATATTATTATATATTACACCGCGTTGTGTGAGATCGAGAAGAAACATTCAACGTTATTTTTGATAAATACGTTGAGTATGTACATAGACATTTTGGTCATAGCGTGATTATAGTATTTGATGGTTACACTGATTATAAGAAAAACATAAAGCTGCAGAACAACGTCGTCGAGCTACAAAAACATCTTGTTTTTGATCAACTTATGACAGTTTCAACAAACCAACAACAATTTCTTGCAAATACTCACAACAAGTCTCGCTTCATTACAATGTTATGTGAAAAATTTACAACATTTTACTGAAACAAGCTGACAATGAAGCTGATGTCCTCATGATTGAAACAGCAATACAACAATTCAATACAACAAATACAACTATTATTGTTGTTGAAGATGTTGATTTGTTAATACTACTGACTGCACGAACTCCAATTAAAATTATTTATTTTTTGAAAAATGGGAACGCTCAGCAACAAACAAAAATATATTCACCCAAAAGATTATCTGCTTGTCTAAAATGTCAAAATCATAATTTATTTTTACATGCAATAACTGGCTGCGATACTACATCAGCAATTTTAAAAAGGGGTAAAACAAGAGTATTTATAATGTTTGAAAAACATGACTTAATTGACTGTGCAAAAGTATTTAAATAGATCGACTCTTCTCCACAAGTCATCATCATAAACAGTATTCGCTTTCTTCTTGCTATATATGGAGCTCAAAAAAATTGATTGTGTAGATAAGTATAGATATTTAAGTTTTGTAAAAAATACAGGGAACAATAAAAGAGTAGAACTATCTTGTTTTTCTCCAACATCTGCTTCTGTTTATACACTTATATCAAGTATACTATCAAGTTCAAGTGTAGTTAGGCAATCAACTGGACCCAGAAGACCGGAGTTGGAAATTAATAGCTAATACTTTGGAGCCAATTCAAACTTTACTCCCCCCACCTGCTCCAGAAAAATTTCTTAAGACCAAACAGTCAAATTATTTTGTTTACCAGCATGTACCAGTTGTCAAGGCCAATCTTACTTCAATGTTGAATCAAATGCAACAGATGAGGATTTTTATATCGATGAGGAGACAACTGATGCATTTCTTAGAATAATTTACGGATATCCAGCAAGAAGAAGAAAGCGAATAAGACATTACTGTTGAAGTCAGACTAATATTTTCCCTAAATCAATAATAATTCGTGCCACTTTAATGATTTCCAATAGTACCATTTTTTAGTTAATAGAATAAATATCATTTAATAAAACTAAATCATAATATATCGTGGAGTATGCCTACTGGGGAAACCACGTTAAAAAAAATGCGCCATGTACGCTACCTCACAGGTGATGCGGAAATGTGTGCATATTATGTATAATACGACTTCATCAACTTTTGGAATCGCGATATCAGGCATGGTGATTGGTAGGAAAGAAAAGTATATGAACAATTTTTGCATGATGCACAACTTTTGTCTGACCTATTTTTATGATAACACTTGCAAAAATTTAAAAAACCGATATTTTTAACCTTTGACCTTGAACACATTTTTTAGCAGACGTAGAATCGGTGGGAAATTTTGATATTTTATTTGCAATAGTGTACCTAAGACCTGTACCAATATTTAGTTCTATACGAATGATACTAAATTAAAATTATATAATTATCCAATTTTTATCAGATAGTCATTTGGAATATGGTAAAGATAAATATATATGATATGTGGGAATCACTATTAAAAATTTTTCAACGAAAAGGAATTGCAAACCAATTATATTTTAGAAAGGAACTATAACAATTAAAAGTTGATGAAAACAAATGCCTTACTATCCACTTTCTAACATTTGATGGAATTATAAGGAAAATAAAAGGCTGTGGAGCAAATTTAGGAGAAATTGACAATATATGCCATTTATTGTTAATATTGCCAAAAGGCTATGGAATGGTAGTAACTTCACTTGAAACGTTAGGGAATGACTTGACTTTAGAGTATGTTAAGGGAAGATTATTAGATGAGGAAATACAACGTCAATCAAAAAGTAGTAGAGTTTTGGAAAATTCAACAGCATTCGCCGGAAAGCCATATAACTACCCAAAATCAAATAAATTTAAAAAAAGACAGTTTAATTTACAATCGCATACTTCAGAATCATATTCAAAAGAAAATTTCAATTACAAATGTCGGGGCGAGCGTAGGTGCGTCTTTACTATGTACATACTTCGGTATGCGATGTAAAGCAACGACAGGCGCAGTTAGTACTTGGATTGGTGACCATTCCAACGGAAACCGCGTTCTCGCCTCACACATCTTCCAGCGGCTTGTATATCAGTGTATGCGCGGAAGCTATACAACCTTAGGCGAGGGTTGTATAGGAGATATACCATCCTTCGGAGGGGATGTAAAGCCGTCGGTCCCTTGTCTATTAAATGTTAGGCAAGTAAAAGATCCCTACTCTTCTTAAGGGAAGAGGTTCGGCAAAATTCCTGGTTGGGGGTAGCTCGTCTACAGGCGTCGGTGTTAGGCCTCAGTAGCGGAAATAGGCCGACGTTAAATAAATGTATATAAAAAAAAAAAAAAAATTACAAATGTCATTCCTGTGGGCAATATGGGCATAAAAGGAATGAGTGCAGGAAAAATCCAGGCAATAAATCAAACGATTATAACTTTCGCCATAATTTCAAAAGTAGAAATAATATATTAGCAAACAGTGGTATAACAGGACATTATATAGAAGAAGAGTCAGAAAGTGAAGAAGGGGAAAATATGGTGTTTGCTGCAGAATCAGAAAAAGAAAAAATGTAAAAGTATGAAATGGTTTAATGACTCCGGGGCGACGCCGACGGACCAAACCCAATAAACATTTTCGTGGCTAAATCATGTGAAATAATAACTGCTATTGGAGCTGGAAATACTAATGGCTACATGAACGTGAAAGGCGATATCCAAAGATGTACACTTAAAAATGTATTATGTGTGCCGAAATTAAGATATAAAAGGACAAATACTCTATATGAACTTGAAATATTTGTTGACAGTGACAATACACAAAAATCACATGCTGAAGTGGCAAGTGTACAGGCAAGTACTGACTTATGGCACAAACGATCCGGCCATATAGGAGTAAATCTATTAAAAACTGTTAAGGAAAATATGGTTATTGGAACTAATACATTCAGATGTGTGAGCACCAATAACACTATCTGCATGGAATGGTGGAAAATATTTCCTTACATTTACTAACGATTACTCGCATTTTACTCAGATATATATCTTGAAGCAGAAGAGTGAAGTTGTTGAGGTTTTAATACATATAAAGCGCAAGTATGTAATCATTTTGAAACAAATTTGTCAAGACTCCGAAGCGATGGAGGTGGAGAATATATTAGTAACGAATTTAAGAAGTATTGTCGATAAGAGGGTATTCAGATTGAATACAATATCCCTTGTACGCCAGAGCAAAATGGAGTAGCGGAACGTATAAACCGAAGCATATTCGATAAAGCCAGGTCAATGATGTTAGGATCTGAACTGTCACGAAAATTGTGGCACGAGGCAGTAGTGACATCTGTTTATTTAATTAATAGGTCACCTACCAGTGCATTGGCGAATCAATCGCCCGCCGAGATATGGTATAGTAGAAAACCAAATGTTTCAAAGTTTGAAACAATTGGCTATGTTGCTCATTTGGATACACCAAAACATTTACGGAGAAAGTTTGATACTAAGTGCCAAAAGATATTAATGATAGGCTATACTGCAAATGGCTATCGTCTATGGAATCCACAATGTCACCTCCATAGAAGATCAATTTAATTTAAAAGGTATGGATAATAAGAAACAAGAGGAAACTAAAAAGTTGGAAAATAATGATTTTAATGGTTCAATTAAAAGTAATAACGAAGATGTATCACTGAAAAGTATGTACACAGAAAATGAACTATAAAGAAGAAATTCACGTTGACACGAAGATTATGACGTGACTACTTGTTTTGCTTTAAACGCGATGTCTGAAGATCCAGCTAGTTATAAAGAAATGTTATCAGATTCAAAAATTGCTGAATGGGTTCAGGTAATGAAAGAAAACTACAATTCATCAATGAGGAATCGAACATAGATGCTGATGCCATTACCTTATGGCAATAAATCCATAGATGATAAGTGGGTACACAGAATAAAAATTAATAGTAATGGAACTATGAAATATAAGCCTACAGAAGAACAAGTTGCTGACATCCTAAATAAAAGCTTACCGAGAAGTTTCGAAAAATGATGGGTGTGAATTATCCCATAGAGGACATTTCATTGAGAGGGGGTGTTAGAAAATAATGAACTGTTTATATTATAGTATGCTGTGTCGTTGATATTGATATAAAAAAAATAATAATAAATTTTGACATACGAATTCTTAGATATACGTGTCCCACGACGAATTGCGGCGATCGATATCTCGAAAAGTGGACATCGAAAAATTTTGAAAATTTCGTAGTAAACTAATGTCGATGGGGGAAACTCGGCTAAAATATTTTCAAGATGGTGGCACTTCCGGTTATACCGGAAGTCGATACCAACTTGCTTATTTTAAAAGGGACACCCTATATATTATTACATTTTTGGATTGTACGCAAAATTCTAGGCCGATTTTGTGTATCATGTCCTATACCTAGGTCTCTCCGTTTTTGAGATATTTCAATTTTTATGTCAAAAATGACGTTTGCGGGCCCTAAAAGAATTATCAATTTTTCCTATAAGGAAGCCTTTATTATCTAATTTGGGTTCGGTTCTTTGTTGAAAAAGACATACTTTAATAGAATTTTTATAATATTTTGATAAGTATTAATACAGAGCGTTAAAAAAATAAGAAAAAGATGAAATTGAGAAAACTGTCAAAAATCTATTTTTTCAAATGGAAACCCCCAATTTTTATAATCTTATCTTATTCGCCATTAAAAATAAGGGTAAGTTTGTATATGGATGTCTATTCCGAAAATTTTTAATTTTCGAGATATTCCCAATTCAATATTTCTATATGGGTATTTTGTTATGGATATTAAGTTAAATTACTCTTAGTTGGCTATGACGGCACTGAGTGCTAAGCAAATGTATGTAGCTGTCACTTAACATTTGACAAGTATTAATTATCATGCTGGGGCGCTTAAATTATGCACACGAGGATTACTTAAATTTGTTTATAATCTATGGAGAATGTTATAAAGTTTTATCAAAAACATGTGAAATATTTGCTAATAGATATCCAGAGAAACAAAAACCGTCTCCGAACAGTATTTAATGAATAATGGAGAATTTCAAAAAATTTGGTACTGCAACAGTTCATAAAATAATTAAACAAATGTAACTTAGATACAAAAGGTTCTTACATAAAATACTAACAGTATAACTATATTTGTGTGTCCACCCTGAACTTCCAAACATTTTTCGCACCTCTTGATTAGTTCGTCATGGGTGGCCGCTCTAATAGAACCTGGAGATAATCTTTCAAAAGCATTCCTTACTCTTGCCTGACAATCTTCCATTGTTGTGACTGGATTAAAATAAACCATATATTTTATTGTTCCCCATATAAAATAGTCTAAGACAGACAGATCAGGAGAACGGGGAGGCCACAGAAAAGGTCCATTGTTAGCAATCTACTTATCGTAAAAAGTTTCTTCCAAGAAGTTGTCAATTATGAAGCTGCTGTGTATAGTGGCGTGCCATCGTGTTGGTAAAATATTTGCCTATGTTCAGCTAGCGGTAAATTATTCAAATATTCATTATCTAAATCTTGTAATATATTCAAATATCTTTCACCTAAAAAAAAGTTGATACGTAATTTGAAAAACAGAAACTATTTAAGTATTAATTCATTACCATTTAAGTTTTCTTCATAAAAATTAAATTTTACGACTCCATCATTTCTCACAGCACAGTACACATTAAATTGCCAGGTTTCTTGATAATTTCGCAATCTCACGGCATGGGGATTTGAATGACACCAAGAGTGGGAATTATGTCTGTTGAAAAGTCCATTTTCCGTAAATTTTGCCTCGTCAGTCCAAATTATGTTGTCCAAAAATCGAAAGTCGCCTTGTAACATTGTTAAAATAAATTCGCAAAAGTGAACTCTTCTGGTCAAATCGGTATCCTTTAGGTGTTGAACCATAGAAATGGAATAGGGATGGAATTTGTGTTTCAAAAGAATTCTATGAATAGAGTTCTTGGAGATTCCTGTTTGTAAGGCCACTTGTCTTAAGGATGTCATAAGATATGCCGCAAAATATGCCAAAATAGCAATTTCGATATTTTCATCATCGACAATTGGTTTTATTTTATGAACTGTTGCCTTAACGGTGCCAAAATTTTTGAAATTTTCCATTATTCGTTTAATACTGTTCGGAGATGGTTTTTGTTTATCTGGATATCTATTAGCAAATATTTCACACGTTTTTGATAAAACTTTGTTACATTCTCCATAGATTATAAACGCCCCGGCATGATAATTGATATTTGTCAAATGGTAAGTGACAGCTACATACATTTGTTTAACACTCAACGCCGTCTAAGAGTAATTTAACTTAATATCCATAACAAAAATATAGAAATATTGAATTGGGAATATCTCGAAAATTAAAAATTTTCGGAATAGACATCCATATACAAACTTACCCTTATTTTTAATGGCAAATAAGATAAGATTATAAAAAATGGGGGTTTCCATTTCAAAAAAATAAATTTTTGACAGTTTTCTCATCTTTGTTCTTATTTTTTGAACACTCTGTATTAATACTTATCAAAATATTATAAAAACTCTATTAAAGTAGGTCGTTTTCAACAAAGAATCGAACCCAAATTAGATAATGAAGGCTTCCTTATAGGAAAAATTGATAATCCTTTTAGGGCCCGCAAACGTCATTTTTGACATAAAAATTGAAATATCTCAAAAACGGAGAGACCTAGAAATGTAATAATATATAGGGTGTCCCATTTAAAATAAGCAAGTTGGTATCGACTTCCGGTATATCCGGAAGTGCCACCATCTTGAAAATATTTTAGCCGAGTTGCCCCCATCGACATTAGTTTACTACCAAATTTTCAAAATTTTCCGATGTCTATTTTTCGAGATATCGATCACCGCAGTTCGTTGTGGGACACCCTACATAATATTCTTTTTGTTATTAAATAATTCTCACACAATTGCCGACTATCATTATCCATCATCCAAGAATATCTACCCATTTCAATGCACTGGAAGAAAAGATTCTGCTAGATCCCAGATCTTACAAAAAATGATTCCGTGTTATGAAGATACGTGAAGGAAAATATTCATATTTACTAGATATGTTTTTTTTTAAAGCAATATTGCTATTTAATAGTAATAAATCATTGTATGTCAATTCCAATAAATAGACCATCTGATGTGACATCTCACTTCTAAAAACTGCTTGTAATTTCTTAATGAGTATAATTGAAGTTTATGGAGTTGCTAATTTGTTTGTTGGCGTTAGCGGTCCAAATCCACCAAAATGCAGGAAAGCCTTGATGTAATCCCAGCCAAGAGAACACGTAGGTTATTATTGCAACTGCTTTATTTAAATTAACAAAGCTTAGATGGAAGAGCTTTGCTCCACATCGGCCAAATTGTGTTACATTTCACCCTAATACTACATTTGCACTGTAGCAAATACAAATTTCCATTTCGGACTCTGCCAAACGCCGATTGAAAGTGGAGAAATGAATAGATATTAAAATTTTATTCTAATTTAGTGAATATGGCGCAACAACATATTTTGTTATTTTAATTAAAGTATAACCTGAATTAAGAGAAAGAAGCGGGCTGATTTTCTTTTTATTAAATTAATTTTACATAATTAATTTACATTTTTCAGATCTTTTTTAAGATTAAAATATTTATTTCGTGAGAATCTTTGTAATTTTTTTCTTAATTAGTAAACTCATATTTTATTAAATGAAAATGAAATTTTCATCATAAAACTTATCTTATTTTAATGCTTAAATTAGCGTGTAACGCCTAATAGGCGAGCGGTGCACCCCTAAAAAGATGAATAAAAAAGTCGCAGAACCTCCCAAATAAAGTTGCCAGATTGAAACCAATTGGAATCGAATAGTTACATTTTAGGGAACAAAAAACCTAAATAAACCAGGATTATCAACAGAAGCAAGTATAACAGATCTCAGCCAATTTGTTTATGACAAAATGGATGCAGGTGAACGTGCCTGTGGTGTATTTTTTGGTCTCTCTAAGGCCTTCGACACCATAGATAGAGACTTTGTAGCTCAAAAATTACATAATATAGGAATACACGATCCCTTAAATAGCTGGATTTTTTCTTATCTGTCAAACAGAGAAGTTGTTGTAAAAATCGGTACTACTACATCTGATAAGAAAGATAGTTGCATTGGAACTCCACAGGGTAGTGTATTGGGGCCGTTAATATTTTTATTATATGTGAACGATCTGCCCAATCATATATCTTTGGGTAATATCTTCATGTACGCCGATGGCACTACTATAATCGTTGCCGATCCCGATCCGTTAATATTAAGTCGTAAAGTATCTACGGTTCTTCAAGAATTTAATCAATGGTGTTACGACAATAGGTTGATGATTAATCATGGTAAGACAGTATTAGTAGGGTTTAGCTACAGACAAAACAATCGGCCTAACCTTAATTTTAATGGTTTTCTGCTTACTGCTAGTGAAATTTCTAAGGGTTAGTCTAGATAGAATTGACCAAGTCTGCAACAGACTAAATAGGGGTTTTTATGTCATTAATTCATTAAAAAATGTTATTAACAAAGACTCGTTATTCAGCTATTGCCTACAGTATTAATGTATGGGGACAATCTAGTGATATTGATAGAGTATTCATCCACCAGAAAAGGGTTATTAGACTTATATCTAACTTAAGCTACCGTGAAGTTATTTACTGTAACCTCCATCTTTCTTAAGAAATTGTTGACCTTCATACATAGCAATAAAAGCAAATTTCAAACTAACGGAGATGATCACTCCTACAATACGAGAGGTCGGAACAGACTCTGCACATTTAAGCACGATCATGAATATTTAAAAAAATCGCCACGATATGCTGGCATAGTTTTTCATAACAACCTACCTTTGGAAATTCAAAATGCTAAATCCATAGAAGTCTTTAAAAAAATCTAAAGGCTCTTTTATTGTCTGATGTTTTTTATAACCTTGGGAGTTTTTATTTTTTTTTTGAATAATATAAGTTGACTAGTTCCACCATTTATGTTTACTATTTTGTTTACTTGTATTTTGTACACTTGTATTTGTATGTATATTTTGTTTTATAGTATGTATGTTATATCGTTGTTTCACATTTACTGTGTATTATATTTTATACATTTATTTATTTATATATTATGCATTTACCTTTGACAATTTATGCCTGTGACTTACCACATATACAAGTAATGTATCCCGCCATGGTATAATAAAGATATCATAAACAATATTCGAAGAAATTCGAAGAAAGGAATATTTTTTTAAAAAGTACAAATTGTCCAACTCTGACGAATACTTGAACGAATTCAAAACCCTCCGGGCAATTATTAAAGAGCAAATTAAAGCCACACATGTAAAATATATAAACGATACAGAGAACAATATATCTCAGGATCCATCGAACTTTTGGTCTTATATTACCAGTAAAAAAGCTCGTTCCAGAATTCCAGGAGTTATAGTAAATAACGACAACACTATTAGTGATCCTCAGTTAATTTTTCAAGCTTTTGGTGAATACTTCTAAAGTGTCAATCATATTTCGAATGTCTCATTCGCTGAAAATTATGGAGACATTTTGCAAAACGACTCATCTCTATGTATAAACACCATACATGGAGACGATATTATTAAAGCATCTAAGAAATTAAAAGACAAACTTACTTCAGGTATTGATGGTATTCTCTGCTTTTTTGTTAAAGATTGTTGCCGTGCCTTGTTGAAACCTCTACTTTTCATTTATAATTTAATCTTGAGAACAGCTACATTTCCCGATATGTGGAAAATCGCTCGAGTCACTCCCGTGTTAAAGAAAGGTGACCCAGTTGTACTCCAAAATTATCGGCCTATTTCTATTTTATGTAATTTTGCGAAATTATTCGAAATAATAATATATAATTGCGTTTATCCTAATGTTAGACCATATATTTCCCTGCACCAACATGGATTCTTAGATAAAAAATCTACGATCACAAACTTAACCTGCATAACTCAGTTTGCCTCGGAAATTCTCGATAAGCAAGGACAGGTAGACACAGTATACATGGATATTCAGAAAGCCTTTGATCAAATCGATCTATATTTATTAATAATGAAATTAGATAACTTTGGATTTTCCGCAGGTTTAATTAAATTATTTACGTCTTATTTATTTAACCGTAGGCAGTTTGTCGAGTACGAGGGTTTTAGCTCGGATTTCTACATTAATGCATACGGAGTACCACAAGGCTCCAATTTAGGACTACTTCTATTTCTCATTTACATCAACGATATTAATGATGTCATTAGCTGTTCAAAATTAATGTTCGCGGATGATTTGAAAATCTATAGAGCGATAAGAACGATAAGTGATTGTAGAATGATCCAGAATGACCTTAAAGCCGTATCTGATTGGTGTAGTGCGAACCATCTGTGCATTAATGTTCAAAAATGTTACGTTATCTCTTTTTCTCGGAAAAATAAACCTGAAGAATATGATTATAAAATAAACTCAGAGAGTATAACCAGATGTACAGAAGTCAAAGATTTGGGTATTATCTTCGATAGCCAGTTAACATTTCGAGCCCATATTAATAGTGCTGTATCAAATTCATATAAAATGCTAGGCTTCATATTAAGAAACTGCAAGTGTTTTAGCAAAACTTCTAGCCTAATGTTGTTATATTACGCATACGTTCGCTCAAGATTGAATATGGTGCCATCATATGGTATCCTTGGTACACATGTCACGTGAATGATATTGAGGCAGTTCAAAGGAAGTTCCTAAAATATTTGTTTTTTAAGGAGGATGGTATTTACCCGCCGAGAGGAATTAATACGTCCATTTTAACGAACCGTTTTAAAATCGTTCCATTAGAAATTCGTGGCGAAATAATTTCCATTAAATATTTATTCAGTTTAATTCACAATACTATTGATTGTCCCTTTTTGTTAGATAAAATCAATTTCCACATACCCAGACTTGAAATCCGCCGTCACACAACCTTCTTTGTCAAGAACTATAGGACAAATATTATGGCGAGATCTCCAATTTATGTAATGTGCAATAATTTTAATAAAATCTCCCATCTATGTGATATTAATTTTGACAGTCTAGGCAGTATATTAAGTCATATAATTATTACTGAATAGTAGGTTTAATTTTGTTTGTAACTTAAGTGTCAATATTATTTTCTTTTTTATTCGCTATTGATATATAAATGATATATGTTTTCATGTATTTCCTGTAATTGGGTGCTTACCTGTTGGAACTAAAGAGATTATTATTATTATTATTATTATTATTATTATTATTATTATTATTATTATTTTTTAAGTAAAACCAGTCGTCCTTCTCCCTGCCTCCGATACCAGAGAGGGTACGCTGGGAGCGCCAGTAACCATTCTCTACACCGTAGAGTCAGTGATCACTGGTTCCGTGACTCGTGTGCCCTGAGCAGACGCAATGAACCAAGAATGACAGCCTTCTGCATTCTCCCGGCTAGGACTTCTGCCGATTGTCGGCATGCCGGTATGATGTTCAATTCTGAAAGCAGCGTGTGTCTCGTTCCACCGAGAGCTCCTATAATCAGTACCACCAGCTTGACAGTATGGTCTGGATACAGTCTGCGGAGTTCGAAGAGTAGGTCTCGATATTTTGTCCGCTTTTCTTCCTACTTCAAGGCAATGTTGTTCTCCGCGGGAGCCGAGAGCTCTATGACGAACATTGTCTTGAGTTGGTGGTCTATGAGGACTATGTCAGGCTTGTTTGCCTGTATTTGCCTGACCGTGGGAAACGAGTAGTTCCAATAAATTAGACACCTCTCATTCCCCACAACGGACTCAATATCCCCCGGAGCATAAGGCAGCACTGGTGTCTCGTCTATCTCATACGAGTGCCTCAGATGGTAGTAAAGCACTCGTAGTGCTCCGTCGTGCCTTTGGATATAGGCGTAGACTGCATATGTCGGGCAGGCCGACAACAAGTGCATAAGCGTCTCCGGCGCTCTGCGGCAGGCCCTGCAGCTGACGTCAGCGACCTCCACACCCATGACACGACTTCGATAGACGAGGGTGTTGAATACACCGTCCTGGCAAGCCAATATAAATCCCTCGGTCTCAGACTTCAGCCCGGCTGACCTTAAGAAGGCGAAGGTCAGCCTTTCGGATAAGCCAAGTTCTTCTATATTTCTATAGAAGACACCATGCAGTGGCTTATCCGAATGGAGCTGCAGAAAGATGGTTTGTTCTGCAGCTTTTATTTGGGCTTTCCGCCGAGCGGGTTCCAACTCGGTGACAGAGTCGGGATTATCCCGCTCAACGTCGAAGATGAGACCGAGTTCATCGGCTGCTCTGCGTGCTGCCTTAAACAGAAAAGCTCCTACCCCTGCATTTTCATGGTCTCGGACCATGCAGAGGAGGGGATCCGAACTCCTGACGACCTTACAGGCTCCATCCAGCACCATCCTGCTGTGTAGACTCTCCAAGCTCAAGAGTCCACGGCCTCCCCGATGGCGTGGGAGATATAACCGTGGAACGGACGATTTAGGATGCAGGCTCCTATTGAGGTGCATCTTTCTCCGGGTTCCTACATCGAGTTGACGCAGCTCCTCTCGAGTCCACTTCACTACTCCAAAGGAGTAGAGAAGGATTGGAACGGCAAGCATATTAGTAGCAGACACCTTGTTCTTCCCCGACAGTTCTGAAGACCAGATCTGTCGGAGTCGATGCTGATATTTGCCGCGGAGAGCGTTTTTTACTACACCCACTTCTTGGGTGGAGCGTTGCTCGACACCCAAGTAAGTGTACGACTCTCCGGCATCTAGGTGGTGTAGGATGCTTCCGCCTACGAGCTGCGCGTCCTCGCCGTAGTCCCCACATCGTCCTCTCTTGAGATGGACCAGTGCACATTTGTCCAATCCGAACTGCATACCGACAGCCTGCGTGTACTCCTGTACCACCCTAAGGGATTGTTGGAGATCCCTTTCTCCGGAGGCATAAAGTTTAAGGTCATCCATATAAAACAAATGGGTGACTTTATGCCTCCTGTCGCCGGGGGTACCACAGTTGTAACCGCGGGTTTTCCGGAGCGAGACGGATAATGGCAGTAGCGAGATGCAAAACAAAAGGGGGCTGAGGGAATCTCCCTGAAATACTCCCCTTTTGAACGTTACCGGCTCTGTTTGGACTCTATCATTACCAGATGTTATGGTAAAGCGAGTCCTCCAGAGCGGCATCAGATCTTCAATGCATCTCACTACGGGACCGGCGACCGCAAGACATCGGAGCAAGTGTACAATAAGCTCATGAGATGTCATGTCAAATGCCTTGCGGTAATCGATCCAGGCCATGGAGAGATTCCGCTTATACTGCACGGAGTCCTGCGTGACACATCTGTCAATCAACAGGTTCTCCTTGCAGCCAGCGATATCTCTCTTCGACCCTCGTTGCTCATATATCCGCTCGTAAACTGGGTTAACTGCTTGGAGTACCCGCATGTACAAGATGCGTGTGAACACCTTGTAACATGCGTTTAAACAGGTTATCGGCCTATAGTTCTTTGGATTGGACAAATCTCCGTTCTTGGGGATCAGCACTGTCCGCCCCTCAACAACCCAAGAAGGAATTTGCTGCTCCCCATTTAGCCAAGAATTAAAAATTCTGGCCAAATGGTGGTGGGTACTGGTTAACTTTTTCCACCAAAAGTTATTAATCCCATCGGGACCTGGAGCAGCAAAATTCTTAGAGCCTTCAAGAGCTCTTCGAATCTCTTCTGGGGTTATTGGTTGGCACACCTCCTGTTGTAGATGAAGCCTTTGGCAAAAGGCTTCAAAATGTGCCAGGGCCGGAGAGTCTCTGTTGAGCGGAAGCCTCTGTTCGTACAACGTTTTCCAGAAAGTTTCCACCTGATCGACGGTCGGTGGATTGTCGGCAACACGCTGAGGCGGTTCGAATAGGCGCGAAGGCTTTTGGCGAAAAAGGTTATTTTCCGCCAGCCCCCTCGCCCGCCTCACTAGTGACTTTTTGCAAGCCACTAGCATCCGTATCCTATCGAGGCAGTGCTGTTTGGTGGTTTGTAGCACTGCCCCGTTGAGTGTGTGATGGGCGCGTCTTAAATTGGCGGCTATACGTCGAACTTTAGGCGTGAAAGGCCTATTGGCCGCCATGTAGTAAATCACATATTGGACACGGGATGCGTGTTGTCTCGCCGACCGGATTTTGGCCTCCATCTTTTGTATGCGCCGCTGCGCTCTCTCCTGTGGGGAAGAGGTATTTCGCCTCTCCACCTGAGACGAGCGTTGAGCAGCGGCATACACGGCACAATTTATGTGCCAGATGTCAGTCTCTTCCGGTAGCGCTGCACGAAGTTCAGCGTCCACTCTGGCCAGGTCTTGTGGCCCGGGGGTTTTCAGATGGTGTAACCCCCTTCTGGTACTGAGGCCCTCGGGTATTGGCGGAACGAGGAGAGCTACGTCCTCAACCGGTGAATGTGGCGGCTCTTCCGCCACCTCATTCACCGGTCCAGGAGCAGCCCTCATGTAGCCCCTACTACGAAGGTGGGATACATAGTCACGCAGATTTTGTGGCGTGAAGGCGCTATGCTCTGGAAGCCTCTCACACCACAGAGCATGCATCCGCGCCATGTACCCCCTTCGCGCGGGCTCACTGCTTTCATAACACTGCAGAAGCTCATCCCTCAGTTCATCCATCCACTCAAAGCGTCCATGAACATTGCGTAAGTCGTCAACGGGCGGTCTATCCGGTTGGGCCCCACCACCTTGCCCTTGACCCCTATCCGAACGGGGTCGATCGTGGGGGCCCTCTCTTCGGCCTGCCGGAACCAAAGGTTAGAGCCTGTGGGTGGTTAGCCCAGCAGGCCCACGACCGACACCAGAGGGGAAGATGCTTTCCCCTCCCGGGTGCACTAGGGCTGCCGGTTCGGTTTTGCACCCCTAGCTGGAGTAAGTGGTGGCGCTACTCACCAAAGGCTTAATAGATGAAAGTTAGCCCCTCCTGCTTATCTATTATTATTATTATTATATTAAGTGGTTAATAAAGATTATTATTATTATTAAATAAAATTTGGCAGTGGCAGGTAATTTGTTATTAACAATGAAATTGCAAAGTAAAGAAAATGTAAAAAATTCATTTGAAAACATTCATTTTCCAAGTTAATTGGGCAAAAATAGTCTCTTGTAATATTTTCGAAAAATGTACTGTTTTTGAGTTATAAGCGATTTAAGGTTCGAAAATGGCCAAAAGTCGACAAATTAAAAAATTCATATCTCGGCTTCTACTGAACTTTTTTTAATGTTTTGGATCGCAAAATGATCGTTAATACTTATGCTTAAACATGGTATTTTTTGTAATGCAGCAACTTTTCATTTTCATCCTGAAATTTATCATCCTTATTTTTTTTTCATTTTCTATAGATAAATTATAAATTTTTCGTATAAGAATCAAAATAGGAATATTTTTAAGACTAGCTAAATCTGGCAAATCAGATTCACTATAAAATGATATACTGTAATCTTCAGCAAGTGCTAAAATTTTGGGCTTTATATGATCTACTCGGCATGTACATTGAGTTTCAATTCATGAGTTGGATTGTAAAACTACTATTACCCACGAAATTATTGCAGCTTCTTTAAATGAACTCAAGTATAATCTGTTTAACTATCGCTTTTTATGAATATCTTATTAAAAATGTTTTAATATATCAAAAAAGAAATTAGCAGATCAGTTCTTCGCCACCTGTATTTCATCTATTCTGTGCAAGCAATAAAAAATGGCGATACTTCGGTGATAAATTTCAGGATAAAAATGAAAGTTGCTTTATTACAAAAAATAGTATGTTTAAGTATGAGTATTAACAATCATTTTGCGACCGAAAACATTAAGAAAAGTTCAGTAGAAGCCAAGATATGAATTTTTGAATTTGTCGACTTTTGGCCATTGTCAGACATTAAATCGCCTATAACTCAAAAACAATGCATTTTTAGAAAACATTACGAGAGACAAAAAGTGTTCATTTTTACCCAATTAATTTGGAAAATGTGTTTTCAAATTAATTTTTTACATTTTTTTTACTTTGCAATTTCATTGTTAATAACAAATTACCTGCCAATCGGACAAAAAAAATTATTTAATTTTTTTGTTCCCTAAAACGTAACTAATCGATTCCAATTGGTTTCAACCCGGCAACTTTATTTGGGAGGTTCTGCGACATTTTTATTCATCTTTTTAGGGGTGCACCGCTCGCCTGTAAGGCTCCCTTTGATGTACCGCTGCAGTAAAGAACTGCTTCAAAAGTACTTTTTCTTCAATCATAGACTTAAATATGAAGAAAGGCCGCGTTAATTAATTGGTTATTACAAAAGGTACAGTTTACAGTTACATATATAAGTATATAAGTCTCTGCTATTTCGTATTAGCGTAACTTTATAGCTTTTATTTAATTTTTTTTTATACAAAGTGGTCCAAAATAGTCTCCAGATATTTCCGATAGCACATCAAAAAATTATGGTAGTATTTTATATAAACTTATTTCCGAAAATAAGTAATAAGGGAGAAATATCCCTTAAGAGACAGATAATAAATTTCAGTTTTTTTACAATATCTTCCGACGATCTTAAAATATCAAATTCATATTTTAAACTTAATTATAGGCCATCCGGGCACTAGTTTACATGTTATCAGTAAAACCCTCTCTTCTGTTTAAGGGGTAGTTTTATAGGGTGACTGTCAGTATTTTTCTCGTACCTTTTTATTTTTTTTCATATTCCTAAAAATTATTATAAAAAAGTAATTTTCAGATAATTACAAATCAAAAAAGATATTTTTATTGCATTTCGATAAACCAATGTTTATGTTTAAGAAGCATTTACAATATTTTATTCATAAATTCTTTTTCACGTAAAGAATGCTTTGAAATATAATTAAACGTAGAAAATAGCTAATTATCAATTACAAAAATTGTCCAAAATGTCGTCTAGTTTGCAGAAATATATAATTTTTGTTTATTAGCAATAGGATATATGTATACCGGGTGTATCAGGATCATGGTATAACCCCTTTTCTCCCTTAGTTTTAAAGATAATTGATTGAAATTTAGGATATACTACATACATAATAGGCGACACTTTTCGACATACAATTAAATTTTTTCACTTCCGATTTCGCCGGAAATGACACTAACTTACGATTTTTAAATAGAACACCCTGTATATTACTGCATTTCTGAATTCTGCATAATTTTCTGAATCCAACGATGCCAAATAAATGACATTTCAAACATCAATTTCTTTTATAATATAATTTTTACTTTTCCATTTAAGTGTGCCATGACGGTTCCGATTTATTCTTAAATGACCCTTGTAATTCTACAAAAATCTAAATCCCGTTAAAAATACTAATTTACGTGATTTATGAGCAAATAAAATTTACCAAAACAGTTTCTGGAGCAAAACTCAATTTTTTCAAATGGAACCATATTAAATTTGATGTTTTTAACGGGATATCGATTTTTGTAGCATTACACGGGTCATTTGGAATAAATCGGTCCGTCATGGCACACTCAAATGGAAAACTAAAAATTATATTATAAAAAAAAATGATGTTTGAAATGTCACCTATCTGGCATCGTTGGAGTCAGAAAATTAGTAGTAGTGTAGTGTCACTTTCGGTGAAACCGGAAGTGAAAAAAATCAATTGTATGTCAAAAAGTGCCACTTATTATGTATGTAGAATATCCTACATTTCAATCAGTTATCTTCAAAACTAAAGGAGACAAGGTGGTATACCATGATCCTGTTAGACCCTTTACAATTGAACAAAACTTGGATTGACAGATGTCACAAATCGTATAAATATTAATCGATGTTCCAGCAATGATATTCTGCTGCTTACTATAATTTTTGAGCACACCAGTAGGATAAAAACGATTTACACCTCGAGGAAAATAACATAGCAAGTGCCTAAAGGGGCGCCCGTCAATACATTAAATCAATGTTACTAATAATCCAGGTAATGGGTATAAAATAAGGGAGTTGACTTGCAAAAGGCCAGACAGAAATGAAATTTGGTAGGATGGTAGACATGGGCCTACTAATGGTACATCTAAGTTTGCAACCTCGCGAGGGGGTGCCGCTCGAAGAGGATAGCGCCGTGATATCGAAAAAATATTCAAATAAAAAATATAGACTATACAATTCTGCATCTTTTTTATGTATTCATTCTTTGTCTGTGGCCAATAGTTTCCGAGAGACAGCACGCCAAAGTTGGGGGTTAATTTGTAATTTTCAATATAATCACATTTTCATCGCTGATTAGTAGGAAGATCAACTGCAAACAATTCCCCAATATTTTTTTTATGAAAGAGCAATATTTTGTGAGTCTTATGATGCCTGAGTTGTAAGGTTTGGTTGTATACAACGAAAGATATGCGCTGCGACCTTCTCAAGTATGTATATTTTTTAATTAGGCATATCGATATATTCATTTCAATTCAATTTATTAGGCTCCTTCTCATTAGTTACATTCATATTTATAATCTGTATAGATTATTTACATAGTCCTAGTGATTATATAGCTGCACCTAGATAACTAAACATCTGTATGTGCAAAGATTAAGTATGCCTTATCGATAATTTTAAATGTTATATAAACATACACTTACATACTAATAACGAAATACAATATTTTTTAAAATCTATGAATATTAGTAACAGTTAGTAATGATTTAATAAATAAACTAGAATAGTGTCATAAACTTCTGTGAATTCTGTGATATGAATGACCTGCAGATGTGGTTAAATTTTTTAAGTTTTTTTATTGATCTAATTTCCATCGGAAGAATATTAAAAATTTTAGGAGCCATGTAATTTAGAAATCTTCAGTAAATATTAGAGTTACTATTGGGAATTTTCAGGTGTTTATTTGTTTTGTTTCTGGTTTCATACAAATGGTTTACAAATTCCTTTAATTTTATATTTTTTTGTACAAATGAACATACGTTTAAAAGATAAAAGGAACGAGCACCAACAATAGTGTCAGAATATAGTGTGCTAGTGGGGCACATCTTATTTTTACGATATACAATTTTTAAAATATAGTTCTGCATAACCTTTCATTTTTGCAGCGAATTTTTGTAGAGACCACCCCATATAACTATTCCGTACCTTATTAAGGATTCGACTAATGCTTTGTAAACACAAATTAAAAGTTTTTTCCCTAATATCTCCCTTATGATATAAAATTTACTGATTAACTTTCGAATATTATTGCTCAGTTTTATAGCGTGTTGATCCCATTTCAGATTTACATCGATAATAACACCCAATGACTTAGTAAAATGTACCTCTTTTATATCTTTGTCGATATCTGTAATATGGACACTATTAAAATCAGAACGGTTAGCAGCAGTCAACGAGAATGCTATATAATTAGTTTTATCAACATTTAGTGTTAACTTAAATGAGTCTAACCAAGTTTTTATTTTTGCAATTCCTACACTGACCGAGTGTCTTACTTCCTTCCATGTTTTTCCTTTAAAAATAACAGCCGTGTCGTCAACATATGAGATTACCATACCATTATCAATAACAATATTTGTTAATAAATTTATGTATGCAATAAATAAAAGCTGTCCTAATACCCTGCAGTACTCCTATTTTGACTTTCAAGCTATCGCTGTATTTGTCTCCAATTTTAACCCTCTGTTATCTGTCACTGAGATAACTTCTGAAACCATCCAGCACGATGCCACGTACCTTATAAATATTTAACACATTTAAGAGAGCATCATGTGGCACCGTGTCAAATGCCTTTGCAAGGTCAAGGAAAACAGCTATGCATTTGTTGTTACTGTTAAGGGTATTTGTAATGCTTTTGTGAGTTCATAAAGAGCGTCAGTTATACACAAACCACTGGAAAAGCCAAACTGATTTTTTGACTACATTATTATTCGCTAGTCTTTCCTTTAAGCATTTCTCAAGTATCTCCGCAAAATTGTTAATGACACTAATAGGACGAAAATTGATTATCTTGGTTTTTTGTCTCCAGCAATTGAAGTTTTAAAGTAGGAAGGAACAGCACCTGTTTTAAAAATCAGATTAATAATATATTTTAACGATTCTAGAAAGTATGAATGAAATGTTTATATATTTTTGTATAATCGACAAATATATTATATTTTTGCATACACGATATAAAATATATTACTTTCAACTCGTTTTCCCATCACCCTTGAGATATATTTTATCGGTGCGTTTTTGAAAGTAGTATCCCCAATAGGCCTAATCCGCAGTCGAAATTGAGATTTAATTCACCTTGCGTCGCTTACGATGATGCAAACCAGACTCGCTTTTATTCTCATCATCTTCAAGTATCAATTCTGAAGTAAAGTCGGTAAAACCGTGCCGATCGAGATGTTCTGCAGCGTCGTTTTCGTCATTTTCGTTGTCCAAAAGTTGGTCGGGAATATTCTCACAGGACGTGCCATTGCAGTGCAAGTACAGTGCCGAACATTTTGGTCCTGCTTTACGGCAACCACAAGCTGCTCCTTATCCTTTCTGGGATTTGCACGAAATGCTCTTAAGAAGAACCTCAGGAGCAGATTCCCTTGTGACCCGTTTTGCGTCTAGTCCTGTGTTTGTTCTCCGCCATCCGTGTTCTTCGGGAACCTTCTGCGCCTCCCCCAGCTCTATATTAGACAATAAGTATGCAACGAATATTTTTGTCAAGCATCTGATGTTGGTGGCAGCGTGGCAAGGTTCAATGAATTTTTCGAGACAGCCCGCGCAAATTTCTTATATCGCAGAGAATCTAGGAAATTATGTTCACTCTCTGCACCATACTGGTTCAACAAAAACAATTCTCCAGCGGCAACTACTTCCGCTAAATCTGCCTTGGGGGTCTTGATTTACCTGATTTCGTCATTTAAGCTATGGTTCTTCGCTAGAGAATTGAGAAACTGGAACTTTCCCAGATTAAACGGAGTCGATGTAGTGTCGCAGCCACTGAAGGGATGCACAAGGTGTTCTTCGCAACAGCATCGCTATATCGGAAACTCTGGGGCGAATAGAACACGTTATTCTTGATCCCCCTGACCGGTTTCTGCAAATAAACATTTGGGAGACCTCTGGCCCAACAACACGAGCACATCCACATCTTCTCCAACAACGAACACTGAAGAAAAAGAAGGAGAAATTTCGATGGTAGTCTCGACAATTAAAGAATCGGCGTCCTCAACTATCTGTTTAACAGTGATCTTCCGACTGTAATATCAGCAATGCAATGAGGCGCCTTTTGTTGGAACTGTTCGATAAAAAAAAATTGTGACAGTGTAAATCATATATATTGATATATTTCTACTCCAGATGAATAGAATATTGTTTTATATGAAGACTTTTGGGCGACGGAAATTACGAAAACGACGCTGAAGAACGTGTCGATCATCACGGTTTTGCCGATCCTACTTCAGAATTGATATCTGAAGATGATGAGAATGGAAGCGAGTCTGGTTTGCATCATCGTAAGCGACGCAAGGTGAATTAAATCTCGATTTCGAGTGTGGATTTAGATTATTGGGGATACCACATAAAAAGAACGCACCGATCAACTATACTTCAAGGGTGGTGTGGAAACGGGTTGAAAGTAATATATTTTATATCATGTATGCAAAAATTTAATATATTTGTCGTTTATACAAAAATATATAAACGTATATTAACCCCAGATATGGATAATTAAAAATTACAAATATTTGAGTGGGTCGCGGCGCGCTACAAAAAAATCATATCTTCCGTTGTATACAACCAAACCTTACAAATCAGGCATCATCAATCTCATAAAATATTTTTCTTTCATAAAAAAAATGTTGGGAAATTGTTTGTAGTCGATCTTCGTACTAATCCGGGATGAAAATGTGATTTTCTTGAAAATTGCAAATCAACCCCCAAAATTTGCCGCACTGTATCTCAGAAATTATTGGTCGCAGACAAAAAACGAATAGATGCATAATTTTATAATCTACATTTTTTATTTGATCATTTTTTCGATATCACTCCAAGTAACGGCGCAATTCCTCAAAAAGTGAGGTGATGCACAATTCTCCACCCCCACTCCTCGAGCGGCACCTCCAATGTCGCAAACTTAGTTGTACTATTAGGAGACCTATGTCTACCATTCTACCAAATTTCATTTCTGTCTGACTTTTTCCAAGTCAAAACTAAGGAGCTGATGGGAAAAAGCTTAGACCAGCTCGCGTGCAGACAACCACGACAGATGACGTAGCATTGAGTACAGAAACGTCAATTAGAATAACATAGGGTTCACAGAACACACAACAAGTTGTGTATTAATTAAAGTTTAATGCTTAGCAAATGAAATCAAACACTAAAACATGTATACTACACGTCATATAAAATGGATTTGGATACCAAATCAGTAACATATAACATATATTCCTTCTTTAATGCGAACTGTACGTGTTATATTCATGTGCAGTTAGAAAACATTATTTGTATGTATTATGATGACAAATGAACATCATTTTCTTCGGAGCATGTATTTCCGTTTTACCTTTGATACTTAAACATTTAGAAGTTGCGTATAAACGCATACCTACATTGTAAATTAAAGTAGAATAAAAGCAAAAGTACGTAGAAACAGCGAGACTGTATATTACGGAGACGCTAATAAACGGAGACACACAATGTTTATTACAATGTTTTGTTGCCGACCATAAAACTCTGAAAAGGTGAGTAAATCATAAACAACCCGCAAAATCTAAGCTACATTCCTATCATGGTGAAAATTATGTTATCCGCTTCGCCAAACTTTACCTAAACTTCAAATTTTATTTAGTGGCAGCTTGAGATTTATGCCATTTAAAAATAAAACAGGAACGAAGTTTTACCAAAACATTTTTTATCTTAAGTAAACCGTTAAATAAAGACGTGTTGGTATATAACACTTTTTTATTTGACGGAAAATAAAATACAGTTAAAAATCGGTTTAATGAAAATTGATTTTCTTAAAGTGTAATACCTAAGTGAGTAAGGTAAGGTAAGGTTCTTTACAAATAATATAATTCAATTCGATCTTTGTGACAAATGTAAGAATATAACCGTATATGCTATATATAGGATAGTGGCAAAAATAATTAGGCCATAAAAATTCGTATTGAGTTTGTAACTAATTTTTTATTCAAATATTGAAAGAGGTTGTTTTTGCGAACGGCAGCCTTTTTGTGAGAGAGCAAAGGGCGCCACTTGGTTTGTAGAATCCTATGGACTTTTATCCAGCCAAGGCAGCAAAATTATTGTTACTGCATGCACTGTAAGTCCGCCTGCAGTACTGCTGGGTAGATAGAGTAGCTCAGCAGTGCTGTTGCCGGTCCCAAGGAAGAGGGCTGAAATGATGGATTAACAACTCATCTTTTGGAAGAAAAACTGAAATGCTAAAAGTTTCGATCGCATGCCTCGGAATCAGGGTGGTCATAAATTACGACGGACGCTAAGGAAACAGACTATGAGATTAGGTACATGGAACATTCAAGGACTTAGGACAAAACAAGTGGAAGTTTTTAAAGATCTTAAAGAGAAGAATATATTGACATCTGTGTTTAACTGAAACAAAAATAAAAGGCAAAGGAAATGAGAAAATAGGAGAATATATTCATTTTTGCAGATGAATAGAGAAAAATAGAGAAGCCATAGTAATAGGTGTTTACGCCCCATGCCAAGATGCGGAAGATTCACATACTCGGAGATTTAAATGCCAGAGTTGGAATAAAAGAAAATGACTCAGCTGTGAGAAGAATCGTGGTGCAGAATGTGGATCAGTTCATTGCTTGGTGATAGCTAAAGTGATTATCAACTACAGAAAATTAGATGATATAAACAGAGAAGGAAACAAGGAATATAAAGAACTAGAAGCTGAAAAATATAATTTAGAAAACCTTAAACAAGAATCTATACAGTTTCTATATAAATTAATGGCCACGAAGCTTCAATGAATAATAAATGAAGAAGTACATACAGAAAACAAGTACCAACTTATTAAAGAATGCATACATCAAGCAGCCAGAGAAACTTTAGTATATCAAGAAGTGGACCAAAAGTAAAATTCGGGGTGGTGGCCAGGAGAGATGAAAAATCTAATAGGAAGTAAGAAGAAAGCTTACCAAATGTAGCACCAAGGACCCGGAAGGCATAAAGGTATATGCACGATGCAATAGAGAAGCGAAAAAGATGGTGGTAAAAAAGAAGAACGAAATTGGGTAAAAAAAGTGTGAAGAGATCGAAAGATGTCTAGGAGGAACTAGAATAACACAGACATGGAAGCCCATAAAAGATTTAAGAAAAGAGACAGGAAATATAAACTTGATCAGAGAAGAAGAATGGCAAAAACATTATAGGACATTGTTAACTGAAAATAGAGAACAATTTAAAACAATTGACGAGATCGAAGTAGATGGCAACACGGAGAAAGAAATAAATATAATTAAAAGACATGAAAAAAGAGCAAACCTCTGGGAACGGGATATATTCCCATTGAACTAGTAAAACATGGACCCGATATTTTGTTGGACATTCTAGCAGAGCTTTTTAATACCTATTTAGTTAGAAGAGAAGGCACTCCAGCGGACTGGAATTTAGCATATATTTATAAGAAGGGAAACAAAAAATTTTGTGGAAATTATAGGGGGATAGGTGTCACTAGTTTAATGGGAAGGTTGTATGGCAGAATTCTTAAGAAAATAATTGAATCAAAATATGAAGACTTAGAGGAGCAAAGTGGTTCTCGTGTAGGAAGGTCATGCTTGGATAATATATTCACCCTCCAGCAAATCATAGAAAAACGGAAAGTCCGAAATCAACCTACGCATCTCGTATTCATAGAACTTGAAAAAGGCCACGATACAGTGCCCTTGATAAAGCTTTTTGGTGTGTTGAAGAAGATCGGCCTCAGCAAAACGTACATTCGTGCAATTTCCAACATATATAAAAACTGAGAGAGCGTCGTAAAAGTTGGAAATAAAATATTTAAACCATTTAAAGTTACGAAGGGTCTTAAACAGGGATGCTGTTTGTCACCCACCCTGTTTATGATATATATTCAAGAAACTTTGGGAAATGGAGGAAGAAATGTTCAGGAATTGGAATAGATATTGGGGACAAATACTTAACAACCTTCTTTGCTGATGATCAAGTCATTGCAAACTGTGAAGAAGACATTGACTATATGCTAAGAAAACTTATATAATTATATGAAAAGTGGGGTATGAATATAAATAGGAGAAAAAGAGAATACTTATGCATATGAGAGAAGCAGGAAGAGCTTGATCTACAACTAAGAGAATTAAAGAAATGTGAAGAGTATAAATATTTAGGAAGCATGATATCAAGCGAAGGAATACCCAGAGATGATATAATCACATTAAAAATAAATACCAAAATAACAATCTACAGAGGAATAGTAAAACCTATATTGACATACCGATCAGAGCGGTGGCAGTTATCGGATAGAAATAGAAAAATAGTGGAGGTGATAGAAATGGATTATTTAAGGAGGGCAAGTAGAGTGTCAAGTTTGGAACATATACCGAATCAAGCAATTAGAAGGCGCGTACAGAGAATATATACGACTATAGACAGGATAGAAACAAGGCAACTTCTGTGGTATGGACACGTAATGAGGATAGAGGAAAATAGATGGCCAAAAGAAGCTATGAAATATGTCCCAAAAAATAAAAGAAAAAGAGGAAGACCAGTATTGGCATGGCTGGATGGAACAGTAAAGACAATGATTGATAGAGCTATTGCGAGGAAGAACGGAGGAATAGAGAAAGATGGCGATCGAAATGCGCAATGCGGCAGAGGCTGTAGGACCCCCGCTCATTATTTCTACTACTGAGGCTTAACACCGACGCCTGTAGACGAGCTACCCCCAACCAGAAATTTTGCCGAACCTCTTCTCTTTCGAATAGTATTGATCTTTTAGTTGCCTAACATTTCATAAACAAGGGACCGATACCATTACATCCCCCAGGAAGAATGGTAATCGTAGCTTCCGTGCATACATAAACTAACGATTAAAACGTTATTAATAAATTAATAATATGTATTTCTTACCGAGTTGGTATTAGTGGACTAGACGGTGTTGTGTGAGAGGCAACACAACTAGTCGCTGTATCACTCAAGTCTCAGCTGTGGTAGATGTCATAGGAAATGATCGTTGAGAATGGTCTGTGTGTATGTGTCCTGGTTCGAATGATGATTCTGAATCACTATCTAGAATACATTCCTTATATACTCTACAATCATACCTTACCAGATATTTTGCTTAGATTGGTGGCAGGTGTCCTGTGTGACGCCATAAATATAAGATGGCCAGCGCACATGCTAAACTCCGCCAGAACGATAATCTAAATAAGATGATTAAAATAAAAAAAAAATTGAAATCGTTTCAATATCTGTTGCAGTTCCAAAATTATAAAGAAATAAACATTTTCAAATGTACACCAAAATATAGGTCAGTTTTCAAGAGCGAAGACACACCTGTATTATAATTTTAATATTTTCAAATTATATAATGGAAAACTATAAATTCTCTGTAAGAAAATAGTGATCATATCTAATTGTTTTCATTAAAACCCAGATGGTTCATAATTGTATCAGAAAATTAAAAATTCCTTAACCCGTCAGACTACGAATTACGTATAGTTGCAACTGAACTAGCCTGTTATCGAAAATCTTGAGCATTCCCGTTAGGCTTACAAACTCCAAAATTACAGTAACACGGATTGATTGATGTATTTGCTGGAAGTCGCCTCAATCCCTGCGGGCATCGTTATTGTCTCCCATAACTTTTGTTCGAAACACTTTTTGATGTCCCGTCAGTTTAACAGCATCCGGGTTCTTATACAAGGTGATATTAACGTAATTAGAGAACATTAAACGTTAACGTAAAATGTCAATCGGGAAATCTTAAACACAGCTTTGATGTCCGAAAGCGTGCGGTTAAATGTACGTCAATGTAGTTTAAACTGTACGGATCTGACAAATAATTATAAGAACAAACGACTTACCTGTAGGAAGTTCGTTCTGAATTATATGAGATATACTCGTCCAATTAGATAATATATGTAGTATCACCATCCTGGCTTTGTCCAGCACATTTTTTTAAAGATGAATCATAAGATTTCGTACCCATTCCTTATCGGTATCGACTCTCAGGCCAGTCATTAGGGGAGGGGGCACATTCGGACGCTTTTTTTCAACTGTCCATTTTGCTATCCAAATTTTATATTAAGACACGCCAATTACTCTAAGCATAATCATATACTTTTTTTTATCTATTATATTGGAAAATATTTCATTCATGTTTGTCTATTTTTAAGAAATTGAAGTTTTTTTAAAAAAATTTGCATTTGTCCGAATGTGCCTCACCGGTGGTGTAGTTTCGGACAGTGGTGGGACAGATTCGACACCTATTAATCAACTCAAAAATTACTATTCAATAAGCTCAATATTCAGAGACTAATCGACTAATCTAAAGGTTGGGGAATAGTATTATAAGTCCTAAATAATGAAGTATTTAACTCGGCATGCATTTAATGGTATTGAATTATTTGTTAAACTGAAGCCACTCAGAAAACATTACATTTATTTTTAACAAAATGTACAAATGAAATTATCCAGGTATATGAATGTATTTATTAGAAAATTAGCAAGTACCTACCTAAAACCGTTTTTATTAAAAATCACATATTCATGACAAAACCAAAAATTAATGCATATTTCTCATCATTTTTTTCACACAATCACAAATATTATAAGAATCTAATTTTACTTTAAATCGTACACAAGACTTAATCCTTGACGTCCCTTTCACTTCTAAGGGTCTCGGTAGTTTGCTGACAATATCCTACCTGTTAACCCTTGATATATCGTCTATATCAGGAAAGCTGAATCCTTCGTTTGCCTTTTTTACTAAATATTCTGTAACATCTTGTATTTCCATTATTTGGCCAACACCGCAACGAAATGTTTTTTTAGTAGGGAACTGAACTAAAATATAGTGGCCTACATTAAAGTTCTCGTCGTCGATTAACTTCAATATTTCGATGTCAGAATCACTTCCAAATTTTTTATTGGGTAATTCTGCTGCCGAATCCGATGATGTGTCTAGTTGACTTTTATGTTTCCTACTCTTTTTCTCTATTTTCTTTGACTTAATTTTTACACCCAACTTAGAAGCTAGTTTACGTTTTACCATTTTCTCCTTTATCTCTAGTTTCTCTTTTTTAGTTCTTCTATCCTATCTTTCTCTGGGGTACTGGTGACGAATATCCTAGATTCGCCTAATCTAGAGTTCCTTCCTTGGGGCAGCTTTTTGTAATTGCCTAATAGTAAATGGAGTCATAACCTTTGGTTTCCTAGATATTATTTCAAAAACTGCATCTAAAATGATATTCAGAGAGAATTCGGCTATTTCATATATATTTTTTTAATGATATATCAGATATATTTTTTTTTTTAGAATTTTCATTCTCTGTAGATGGTCCTGCTTTATTTCCAGTTGAATGTCACTGTTGTTGAAAGGTAATTTTAATGGTGGTTCTGGTTTAACTGTAATATAAGCGGCAGCAAAATCATCTTCATTAAAAGCCAGCCTGTTGATCGGCCATATTCCCGACTTTATAAAGGCATTTACTATATCTATTGGTGTAAATGATAACAAGTATGGCTGGGCAGACAATTTTGGAACATCATCAATTTGGATAGTTTTTCCAGGATTCATAATCATATGGTCATTAAATGAAGTTTTTAACCTCCCCTTTGCAATGGTCCAAATATACCTATGTCAATGAATGCAGCAATGGTGCCACAAAATGTCACCAAAGTTCCTCTTTCTTGTGACGCAATTTGACCCACCTGCTTCTTCCCTGATGGGGCCATTATCTTGGGAGCCTGTAATACCGTAGTAATACCACTTTCATCCATATTTAATATTCGATCAGTACTAAAGTTGAATTTCTTTTGCTCTTCAATATATTTTTTTTTAAATTGCTCAACATTGCTTTTGCCCTGGCTAAGCTAGTATTTTCAGGTTTTCTAGGTTTTAGCTAGCCGTAACTTATACTTGTATGACTTACTTGTGTATAGACTTCTGTACAAAGTGTGGGAGATGAGTCGGCCACGATGACTGCAGTCAGGCGTTGTCCACAAGGTGGAGCCTTATCACCTTTGCTGCGGTCAACGGTGGTCGATGATCTCCTTCACAAAATGAGTAATTCTGGTTTCAACGGCCAGGGCTATGCAGATGACCTGGCCTGTGAGAGGCAGACATGAGATTAGGATCACAAACCTTATGCAAATTGCCTTAAACATAATATCCAAATGATGTTCGTCAGAAGGGCTTAATGGTTAACGGTTATTGTTCTGTTCATCAAAAGGAGAAAGCTCAACCTTAGAACTCTTATGCTGAATAGAACAATGCTAAACTTTTCCAGTAAAGTCAGGTATCTAGGAGTAATCCTGGATAAAAAAAATTACCTGGAACTAGCATTTGGAAACGATATTTACTAAAGCTACAGTGGCATTTGTGGTCTAAAGCCGAAAATAACACATTAATCCTACTGTTTGGTGGCCATACCCATGGTGACTATGCAACATATGTATAGTGACCAAAAAACAGAAAAATTAGAACAAGGAAACTTGCAGAAATAGCAACGGCTTGCCTGCTCAGAAACTACAGGAGCTATGGACTCGTATCCCACAGCAGCTATGGAGGCAATGCTTGACCTAATCCCTCTATATTTGCATGTGAGGAACGAGGCAGAGGCTGCATCAGACACTTAAATTCAAACCAGATGATCTAGTTTGTCACTTAAGGATTTTGGAGCTTGTTCATTTTGAGTCCATGATCAAACCCACTCACTCAATGTCAATCAAGCAGGATTTTGACTGCCCGTTTGATGTGCTGATTGAAAGCCGACAGACGAGCAGGATAGAAGTACTGCGATTGGAGTAGGGGTCACTCATCTGGTACACAGATGGATCTAAGAGGGTTGAAGGGGCAGAAGTGGGCGTAGCAGGGCCTAAATGTAGGCTATCCAGAGCCCTCTGTAACACCCCGGCAGAAATGTACGCTACAGATCTGTGTCCAGGAATACCTAAACAAAGGCATTGGAAGGACAAATATCTATATACTTTCAAATGACCAGGCAGTATTAAAAGCTCCAAAGTTCTATGCCCTTGAGTCTAAAATTGCCTGGGAATGCAGACAATCCCTGATGCAACTGGCTTATAACAGAAAGGATACCTTTATGTGGGTGCCAGGGCATGAGGGAATACAAGGTAATGAATTAGCTGATAGCCTTGCCATTTTTCGAACCCGAAGAGTTTTGTGGTGTATCCAAAGGTCACATAACGGAGGAGATCCAAAAATAGGAAAAGTGACAAAAAAGACCTACTAGAGTACTCCACGCCAAAGATAAGTGAAAAGTGTATAATTCATTCTGCAAAGAATGCCACAAGGCTTCTCCAACTTGAAAAGTCCGAATTAAAGCCGATTACAGTCCTTCTAACAGGCCACTTCCCCTTCAGATACCCTGTCAAGAACATGGGCAAGGCAGTAGATGATAAATGCAGATATTGCGATGCTGCAACTGAAACTGTCGAACATATACTCTGTGAATGCAAGGTGTTAATCCATATTAAAGTACCTGGAGCAGACAGAATTAACGCCTGAAGGCAGGGAAATTAGCTTTCAGGAAAATCACAAGCTTTGTAAAACGTCTTGGTATCCTGGGAAACAATTAGTTGTAGGGTAATTCACAAAAGATCTTTTAAGTCAAAGTGAAGTAAGGCTACTCAGAGCCAAGCGACCCCTGAAACAATCTACAATAAAACACCAATAAATTACATACATAACATAATGATGTAATACTTACTGTTATACAAATTTTAACAGATTTACCTATGAGCAGCCTTTGGCTTCAGTTCCGAATTATTTTTTAGCTTTAACGGTTTTAGCTATCTGTTATACATTTAGGTTTAACGATTTTACCTATGACCAGTTTTTAGGGCCTTTTCTTAAAATTTGGTATGACTGTTTAATTTTAACAGTTTTAGCTAGGTGTTATGAATTTACATTTTATTAGTTTTACCTATGCATAGCCTTTTTAAGTTCTTATTTGAACTTCGAGGAGCTCAATGGCACTGTTTCCTTTCCACATGTCTCTTTTTTAAGCTTTCACTATCACTGTCACTACTACACTTTACAATTTTACTTTCTAAATAGCGCGTGTCTGTTCTCGACAAAGCACAACAGTGTAATGACTGGCCTGAAAGCTGGTGAATACTGATAAGGAATGGGTGCAAAATCTTATGACTGGTTCTTAAAATATGCTCAACAAAGCCACAATGGTGATCTACATATATTGTCTAATTGGACGAGTATAGCGAATGTAATTATTATTTTCTTGGTAAATAAAACATAAGTATTGAAACAATAAATATCGCGACTAAAAGTAGTCCATTATTGTCTAATTCATGTGTACCATGTATTAAGCGAGATATTTTATGTGACCCTCGTAAAATAGACAGACGGTAAATACATAGAATTTGAAATTTACTCTCCTTTTGCATGTCCTAGTTAGGTGAAACGTCCCTCCGGCCACAGGTCTAATAATGATTGTCCACAAGCTGTACGCCTTTATCTGTACACTTATAGATAATTGGCATGAGCTCTTTGTTAAAGTTATTTATCGCAGCAAAAACATTATCAAATGAATTAAAAATAAAATCAATTTTTCCCATCGTTTGCCAGGTAAAAGTAATAAATTATGTTTTATCAGAGCTGAAATCATTTACTGTCATCGGTTCAATTGATGAAATTGAGTTAAAATTTATTTTCCCCAAAAATAAATCAAATTAATTGAAATCTTAATTGCAAATCCTTTATTTTGTTTTCCACAAATTATTCTGAAATTTTAATTCTAGGTTTAAAATATGTCATTATAATTTTTAACTAAAAGACACAATTCTATAATGTAAAGTAAAAAGGATTAGGTAAATAAATTACTTTATCGCGTTACGTTCTCTCTACAGCTTCTGTGAAAATCAATAATTTAGAAAACAAAGGAATGCCAAGCTGAACCCTCGGGCTGTTAAAAGTAAATGCAATTTTCCAAAAATTAAATTTGTAATTGATATTTTTTCCTTAGTAGGTTTAAAAGGGAACATATTTTATTTTTCTCTCACAACTTCAATAAGAAATACATTTCTCATAGATTAGTAAATTAAATTTTAGGAAATATATAAGTAGCACTCTCTTAACAAGTTGAAATTTTAATCTCTTAAAGGGACATAAGTAGTGAGTAATATTTAAAATACAAGAAGCCGCGGATAAAACTTCCATTACTTGTACTTTACTTTATAAAATATCAGCAACTATACTCGAGTCCGAGTATAAAAAAATGTTACAGTCGATAGATTGTGTGTAATAAAAAACAAGTAAAAGGTGTAGTCTATTGTAATTTCCATTCATCTACGGTGCACACGACTATGGCTATAGAGGCCAATTCGGGAGAGCACATGTCGACCGCAGTCAGGACAAACATAGACCTGGTTAGGTCTTGGATTCGGCAACATTTCCTTGATAGCTGGCCATAACCCCTCGCCATTCGGTTCTGTCCGCTGCAAGTTGTTCCCATTGCTCGTCTGGAATACCGCAGGATTTTAGATTTTCATGGAGAACGTCTTTGAACCTCTTTCGTTGACCGCCACGCCTTCTTCTACCGCTTAGCAATTCACCATAAAGTGTACATTTAGGAAGGCGGTTATCATGAATACGATGAACGTGACCTGCCCATCTTAGGCGTGCTCTTGAAATAAGCACCTCAATTGGAAGGCTGTTTGCTCTCCTGAGTACTTCCACGTTTGATATGTGATGGAACCAACGGATTTTCATCGTACTTCTGAGGTGTCTTTGCTGAAAACGTTCTAATTCTTTCAGATGACGACGGTAAGTGACCCAGCTTTCACATCCATATAGCAGTGTTGGAATGACAACTGCTCTGTAGACAGCCACTAACAGTCATTAACAACGTTGCCTAAGTAATTGAACTGATCCACCACTTCAAGAGAATTTCCGTTAAGTGTAATGTCTATTTGGTTCACTCGATGAGGAGTTGACATAATCTTAGTCTTTCCAATGTTGATTTTAAGTCCCAAGGAATCATAGCTCTGGGCATACAGATCTAAAAGTTCTTGAAGCTCTTCCGGCGTAGAGGCTAAAAGTGCATAGTCATCCGCATACTGGAGATCACAAATGAATCGTGTGCGTGTCTTCGTGAAAGCTCTAAAACGCTCTATGTTAAAGAGACCGCCATCAGAACGGTATCTGAGACCTATTCCTCTGACTGTCAGTTTGTTGTCAACAATAATTGTTAGAGCAGTGGCAAACAAATTAAAAAGTACGGGTGCCAGGACACATCCCTGCCTAACTCCAGTGAGGGTTTGGAAAGGTTCGGTTGCCTCATTATTATACATAACCTGGGCGTTGTTGTTTGTATGTAGACTGCGACATACTTCCACAAATTTTCTAAGGATACCTAAGCGGAGCATAATTTTCCAGAGCACTTCCCTGTCTATCGAGTCAAACGCCTTGGTTAAATCAATGAAGACCATGTGAATTTCTCCTTGATGTTCGAGTGCTTTTTCTTGGAGCTGTTTAAGTGTGAAGATTAGATCCGATGTGCCTCGGTTTGGTCTAAAGCCACTCTGTGTTTCAGGAAGTAACTTTTCCATAACAGGTGTTAGCCTATTTGCCATCGCTTTAGTGAGTATCTTCCCTCCAACAGCCAGGAGAGCTATACCCCTCTAATTTCCACAGTCCGCAGCGCTCCCTTTGTTTTTGAAGAGGTTGATTAAAAGTGTATCACGAAACTCCTATGGAGCTTGACCACTTTCCCACACGACATCAAACAGTTTTTTGAGGTGGGGTATGAGCTCTGACGACACAGCTTTAAAGATCTCAGCTGGGAGTGATCAGTAACTAAATGTAACGTCCAGAGCAAAATATAGGCTTTTGTGGCGTACACGCCTACCTCGTGACTTAATGGCTTACTTAAATATTAGTATTTTGATGTAACCAGGATTTGGAAAATAACAAAAAATGATGATTATAACTTTTGAATCACAACTGACATGTGTTTTATATTTTGAAAATAGATTGAATAATAAACATTTATTGTCTACCTATCGAATCTTTTATTTTATAGTTATCAGCTATAAATTGGTGATCCCGACGGTTGACCTGCAACCATCAAAAGCCTTCGACGATCCCGATGCTACCAACTACACCATCCGACGTTCCCGACGCTTCCAGGACTTTTGAGCTTCGGCACTATATCCCTGACGATTCTGACACACCAGCCTCCTAGTCCCGACGTCTGCTTTTACGATGCAGAATCTCCATTACCTGTCCCGCCTAGTTCGGCTTTTGATTCCAGTAAGCTGCCTCATCCTGCTGTACCATTCCGCTGTCCCAAACGATCAGCTCCGGCCTCTACTGCAAGACCTTTTTCGTTCATCAAAATTATTGGTAAGTGAGTCGACACTTATATCCTCTCTGCAATTTATCATAAGCCAAAGAATCAATCAATTCTCTAAATTTTCCCTCGGCTTACTTATTTATTCATTTTTTATTTTTCCTCATTTCTTTTTTATTTCTATCATGTATCATATAATCAATTAAGCCGCGAACTTGTCCTCTACCTGTGATTGATGCCCAACTGCATCATGTCGCAACGACTGCAGCGGAGCTTACCCCGGTCTAGACCACGAGGCCTGAGATCATGTCTCAATACAACCATCCGTCACTAAATTCGTTCAATTTTAACCTACGAATGCTAATAGTTCATCTAATTTTAACCCGCCATCAAGTATCAATAATTCACCTAATGTACCAGATTTGCTTTCCGAATTCAATGCTTTTGCTATAAGTATCCAACCTACGTTAAACCAAATTGTACAAAAGCAACAGTCGCTCGAAGCACATGCCACTGCACTGAGATCTCCTTGCTTATCAAGTCACAATGCATCTTCCTGTCTAACTACCTCGACTTCGTCAACTACCTTTATAGAGTATACCTATACTGCCCTACTTTGAAAGAAGGCCATATGTGCATGTTTTGTCAAATCACAGTTACATAGTATAAATGCCGCATGTAAACACATACTGCTTTCTTCTTTACCATAATTTATGAAATTATGTGACAAACAAACTAAATGTGCATGTGTTAACATGCGCTGTTTTATCTAGTATTAGTCCTATCATATCTAAGGTTTTACAATGCGTAAAATTGTATATATGTTTACATAAGTACGTCAATTTTATGTAGTGTTTCTGCCATCATCGGTAAGCCAGTTTAACTTCGTCGAGTCGAAGAAATTCGGACGTTTATTGTTAGTGCTTCTGCAAATTCATTGCCAAGTGTATCCCACTATCATAGGGAACGTGCGCCTAATAAATTATATCTCCCTAGCGACATCACAATTACGGATATGTAGGCAATCAAGGTGTCATATTAATTTTATCGGAAGCTGGTGACAGACGCCATGAACATTTCTATTACAAAATTGGGTCACGAACAATGCTAAAAATGTGAAGCATTTGAGCTACATAATAATTCTCACACTAAGGGTAATTTAGATAGCCAGTGAGAAGAATTCAGTTCGTGAAAAAATCACATTTTGACGCAAAACAATCCAGAGGCGAATACAGAAAGAATTCTGAAATAAAAAATAATAAAAACACGATTGGATATGCAAAAAATAATAATGCTTCCCCGTTTGGAAATATTCGAGCAAGTAACTTTACTCCACGCATCATAGTTTTCAATCAAACCTTCGTACCGCTTGGGCAAATAAACGAACAAAGTAAGCCAATAGCTGTTTTATGGAACGAAGCAATAGCTGGAAGGAAGATATTACCAGTACTTATGATGCATTTTACAGTTTTACACGTGATCACAGGAACATTGCCATTTGGTCTAATAATTATTGTTGGGGATAAAACAAGAGTTGGCGTCTGTTTAGCTACATAATGAACCCTGATAAAATCGCCGCCGACATCATAACAATCAAATATTTTGAAGCCGGACATACCTATATATGTCAGCAGACTCTTTCCACCATCTTGGTGAATTAGCAATGAAGAAGAAAGCAAAAATCTACGATTTTGCCTATGTGGTTTCCAACTACACAAATGGAAAAGAAATGAAAAAGAGATGAAATATAGAGAATTCAAAAATTGGCCAACTTTAACCACACATTATCAAATTCAATAATTGAAGAAAATCAGACCATTACTGAAACAAATTGTACTAATTATAGCCAAAAGATATTTTGTTCAATGGGGAAGAAAAGGGACTTCATTTTATACCTAAGACCAGACAATTTCTATTTTCTGAGGCTGATAGTCGAACAAAAAATAGAGGAATAACTGAAGAAAGGAAAGGAACATTGCTGAAAAATTTATCCAGTATTATGCCTAGTCACAAGCTTGTATTTTGGAAGAATATGGTGACAAACAACAACTCTTCCAATTTAATAGGAAATATTGAGGATGACTAAAGTGTCTAGATATTCTAGGAGATATTTTTTAATTGCTATTAGCAAATCTTTTATTTCATACGAAGTGATCTCATCTTTTTCACTCTATTTCTTTATTTTAACTATCAACTAATTCTAATTACTACATTATATGGATTTAAACATTTATTTAAACAATTGTTAATTATTTTTCAGAATTATTTTTTAAAACCACAAATATTTTCTTATATAGTTTTCCTAGTCATTGTCTTAATTTCCTATTTGAAAAGTTGTACAAGCGGCATTTTTACCTAGCAAAATTTTAGTTTTAGTAAAAGAAAACTGCGTAAGTGAGGCTATTTTTGGTGAAATTACAGTATTTTCCAAAAGTCTTTACCAGTAACAAAAAATAGCAATTTTTTTATACCCCTTTACCGAAAAAATCAAGTCGTTGCGTTATTTAGTAATAAAATTACAGCGAAATCAAGCACGCCTAACATTTAGCAGCAGTTTTCCCGAAATTGTCAGATATTCACATGCGACTTTCTTCGGAAGCAGGGCAGTGTAGTAGATATAGAGTATATAAGTTCTCCATTAGCACCCAAGTTTAGTGGTCCCTATCGTGTGAAAAAGAAAATTGGTTTGAATGGTCGATAGCCGAGTGGCTTAAGGTGCGAGGTGGCAATCGCGATTAATCACACGGACAACACACCACCGGGTTCGAATCCTGGCTCAGGCACTGTCGGAGGAAATGGCTGTATGTCCGCGTTTTTTCAATGTGTAACCCCCTTCCGCACAAGCCCTGGTTTCTGGAATTGGGGATTGTCTAATTTCTGTGGTGTTTATTATGTTTATTATGTGTATGAACTAGAAAATGATGCCAAAAAGTCGATAGATCAATATCATGTGAAGAATTTAAAACCCGACTTCACATTAGCCTCTGATTAAGTTTGAATTTTTGGGACATATTTTTTTTGAAAAATTTGTTTAGGTCAAGATTTTCATTGTTGTTTATTTTGGATATTTGTTCGATATTTATTTTGGATATTTGTTAAATGTTTAGTTTGGCGATTTACCAATTAGTTCACCGCTACTTGGTATTTCGGCAGAAGAGGAAATCTTGCATTTTGTAATTTTCTTGGGTGGGATCTTTTTATGTAATAGGACGAACAACGTATCCTCAATACCAGTTAGCGATTGAGTGAAGAACTTGAACTTTCGTTACTGAAGGCCAAAAATTTACCAAAATTTTTAATTTTTAAGAAAGAATTTTTAATTCGTATACCAAAATTCGTGTACCAAAGAATAGCAAATGATCCAAAAGTCCAAAATCCAAATAATCAAAAAAACAGTATAGTTGCACCAAGATCGAAATCTGGCCTTACTAAAATCATCTAGAATTAAAGTAACAAAATTATTCTCAAAATTAGCCTCTAACATGAGCACGTGTCTATAATAAATCAAAGAAATTCAAACTTACTTAGAATACTACTTCTAGATGATAACCTGCTTAATATCCCAATAAATGGAAATTTCAATTAAACAAACCAAAATATTAATTAAAAATTAGGTTAAATTCAGTTTTTGATCCGGTATCAAACCGACTAGTAACCACGTGCCTTTTGACTAAATTAACTAGCAAGGTTTTCGGCTCAACTTCTTTATTTAAAAAAGAAGTTTGAAGCAATTTGATTGATTTCATAACCTTTCATAACTCACAAAATAAGGGGAATGACTTAAACTGACATTACGACAGTTAGGGTACCAACTTGTGAAATGTTAAAAACTAAATCGATTTTTATGGCCTATCGATCATAAACTCTCTTTACACTATCATTTTGTAAACAATTTTTATACGCTAATTATTGTAATAGTATATATTTTAGATTTCCTAAGATATACACAATAATATACGTCTATTTAATAAATTGATATATTTTCCTAGGGGGAGCCATCTGTTGGCGGAAAGCCTAAAGTGGTAATTTGGATAGAATATTAGAGCGCAGTGACGTCTATCGCTAAATGGGTAATTTATTACTCCAGATTGGTAAGTTGACCTACTAATATTAAATCAGCGAAAGATGGCCCGTTGTCGATGCATGTTTCCATTTACTTGAATAAACAATAAAAATTATACCGTGAGGTTAATATGTAACGGGTGAAGTTATTTCCGACCCGACGTGAAACTTTATGGATTCGGTAAAGCCGCGGTTAATATTGTTAAATCTTATTTATGTAATACGCGACTGATGGTGCGTGTAGGTGCGGTACTCAACAAACTCCACAAACAAAAAAAATAGCATAAGGAAAGTTGCAGAAATTGCAACGCCTTGCCTGTTTAGGGACTACAGGAGCAATGTACCAGTGTCCCACAACAGCTATGGAGGCAACGCTTAACCTACTTCCTTTGCATTTGCATGTGAAGAAGGAGGTGCCTGTAAGACTGCAACAGGCACTTAAATTTAAACCAGGCGATCTGGTTGGTAACTTAAGTATTTTGAAGCTAGTCCATTTTGAGACCATGACCAAACCCACTGACTCAATGCCAATCGAACAGGACTTTGACTGTCCGTTTGACGTGTTGATTGAACGCCGTCAGACGGGCAGGATTGATGCACTGCAATTGGAGCAAGGGCCACTCATCTGGTATAGAGATGGATCTAAAATGACTGAAGGGGTAGGAGTGGGTGTAGAAAGATCTAGACACCCCAACCATCTTTCAGGCAGAAATTTATGATATAAATCTGTGTGTCCAGGAATGCCTAATTAGAGGTATTCGAAGGACCATGATATACTATCATATAGCCAGGCAGCATTAAAAACTCTAAGACCGTATACCTTCGAGTCTAAAATTGCTTGGAAATGTAGACAATCTCTGAAGCAATTTACCAACAACAACAAGGTTACCTTGATGTGGCTGCCAGGGTATGAGAGAGTACAAGGTAACGAACTCGCTGACAGCCTTGCGAAAAAAGGAGCTTAAGCACAATTCATTGGATCTGAACTGTTTTGTGGCTTGACTAAGGGACACATAACGGAGGAGATCCAGAAATGGGAATAAGATCAGAAAGAGTCCTACTGGAGGAATATTTCAGGCCAAAGACAACCGAAAAAGTTTATAATTTATTCGGAAAAAAATGTCACAGGGCTTCTCGAACTTGAAAAGTCCGAATTAAGACTGATAACAGGCCACTGCCCCTTGAGATATTATCTCAAGAATATGAGCGAGGATGTATGCGACAAATGCAAATATTGCGATACTGCAATTGAAATAATATACTTTGTGTATGCAAGGTATTATTAATCCACACTAGGTTAAAGTACCTGGAGCAGGGTGAATTATCGCCTGAAGACATAGGGAAATTAGCCCCCAGGAATATCACAAGCTTTGTAAGAAGTCTTGAAATCCTAGGCAACAATTAGTTAGTTGTAGAGCCAAGCGACCCCTGAAATAATCTAAAACCTATTTGAACATTTACTGTAATTCATTATTTTGTTGCTTTAAGAATGTATTTTATGTTAAATACATTATTTTATAACATTTTTTAGAGCCGCGTCATTCGGCCCTTGTTAAAATTTATTTCTTAAACCTCTGACACACGTGTATAGTGCAAATTGAACGATGGAAAAAGCATCCGCACCCTGCCAGTAAAAACGTAGTACTACTCAATAGACGTAAGTGCTGGCAAGTCTACAGTAGATTTCCTACCTCTGTGCGCTGAACTCAGCTGTCCATTTATTTCGCATGTAAATCTGGCCCGATGTACGTACTTCGCCCCACTAACCTGTATATTACAGATTTCGAAATACCTGCTGTTTTTCAAATCCAGAAAAGCCTTTTCCATTCTATCTTAGTGATTGTTGCGTATTGTCAACAAATAAATACATTTCCAGCTTTCTTTTACCAAAAATAAAATATATTGACAATTTTTGCAAGTATTATTTACTAGCTCGATAATAAAATATGATAAATATCACATTAGAAGAACGCGAAAGAGTCTGTATGTACATTTGAGGATGTATGGGTACACAGACAGAAAATACCATAATGGAGTACTAGAAAATAAGAGGAAATAAATTATCGCTCAAAAACAAAAGGGTCGTTTGGGTGGAGACTTTACTGACACGGATATAATAAATTGTCACTTTATTTCAAGTATACCTAAACCCAAAATAAGTTAAGATATTGTCTTTTGTTCTATAATAAAAGATTTCAGCGTCTGTATTTACGAACTGTGTATCGTTCTATCTATATATTTTATAAAAGAGGCCAAATAAATTTTGCTCGAGTGTGATTTAAAACAATTCGAGTATAATTTCACAATTCTCGTTGTGGTTTATCATACAGTTGTTATTGCACTTACATGAAAATAACCACCTCTGGAATATTCCTATATTATTTCTTCTTAGCACGATTTATTAATACCGGGGCTACTAAATATGTAAACTATAAACAATTTTTACTAATCCATAATTGGTATAACATAGTCAGAACTGGTAGTATGCATAATTATGTGGGTATACATCCATACCGATATTCAACGTTGGTACACAAGCATCTCCATCTCAAATTAATGCCGGTAAAATATAAAAAAAACACTTGAAACCAGAATAATAAAAAGAGGGTTTGTAGGTTTAAAGAAGTGCTACACAACAAATTTTATAAAATAATCTAATTTAACTATTAGAACATTCTTAAATCCATTATACAGGGTGTTTCAGCTATGCGGTCATTAATTTCTAGGGGTGATTCTACATAAAAATATGGGAAAAAAAGTTCATATAAACATGCGTCCGGAAATCCCTCCTAAGGGCGCTGCGGCCCTCTGAAGGGGGCGCTCAAAATTGGTCGTTATTGGTTTCCAATATTGAATTGTCGTTAATGACATAAAAGTTAAGATTCTCATTACGCAGTCTTTAAAAAGAGAATTTCAATTTTTATTTAATATGAGTTACACTTTCAAAGAACAAGCCGATATTCATTTATTCTACGGTCGAGCCTGGAGTAATCCTGCAAGAAGATTGTATGGAGAAGCTTTCCCAAATAGATGAGTACCTTACGAAAGATTTTTCGTAATTGTAGATAGTTCGTTACGAGAAAGGGGTAAGCTATTCAGATAAATCAAATTCTGGCCCAGATCGTTATGTTAGGACTTCAGAAACAGAAGAAGCAATATTAAATGAAGTAAATGCGAATCCCCAAATCAGTATGAGAAGGCTAGTGTTACGGGAAGATGTGTCAGTATCATCTGTTTGGAGGGTGTTCAAAAAGGGAGGCCTTCTGCCGATGGCTTGTGCGAAAATGTAAAAGAAACGCTAAATTTATTCAAAAAATTTTGTTTACGGACGAAGCGGGGTTTACGCGGGATGGTGTTGTCAACTTTCGCAATAATCACATATGGGCAGAAGAAAATCCTCATGTTTTCTTCGAGTCCAGACACCAAGAAAAATTTTCCATCAACGTTTAGTCATGTATACTTGGGAACAGATTGTTATTGCAAATTTGTTTAATAGATTGTATGGGTTAAATTGTCTAGATTTTTTAAGAAATAATTTAAGAAATCTATTGGAGGATGTGCCGTATGAGACCAGAAGGACAATGTGGTTCATTCACGATGGTGCACCTCTCCATTTTAGAATAGTTGTTCGAAATTATTTAAATGCAGCTTATCCCAATAGGACCAGTAGTTTGGCCCCCCGATCACCCGACCTAAATCCTCTTGACTATTTTGTCTGGGGTTATTTGAAAAGCCTTGTCTACTCAACTTCTGTGACAAATCTTCAAGAATTACGTGAACGTGTAGCAATGGGGTGCGAAATTATCAGGAACATGCCAGGAAGAATAATAAATGCAATGTCACTAATTTGGGTTTTTTTATTGATACGTTGACAGTCAATCCTATTGGTACTTCTCTGTGTCACATAATATAGATTCCCAAGCAACACATGATGGTTTTATAAACGTTTATTATATGAAATTATGGTTTAAATATCGTTATCGTATAAATATACGTTGATTAAATAATCAACGTCTATGAAAAGCGTTTATTTCATAAACGATTTTTATACGTATATTATATATAAATTTATCCTAAAGTTTTTGGAGCAACACATTATATACGTTTTTGGCGCGGACATTCGAACGTTGAATATACATTGCGAGAAATGTTTATTTAACCATTTGGTGTTCCTTGGGTTGGTTATTTTAGAAAATTGAAATTTTTGAATCCTATTCAATGTATGCGTTTCTTTAGGTTCAAATTTCTTGAAACTGGATAATCAATCATTACAAGATGATCTTTTTTGTGTATTTATAGCAAAGGATTCACATTTCGATAAGATAATGTACCGCCTTTCCAATTTTGTGCACCACTCCTGATTGAATTTGCTCTTGTGGATAACATCAGTTAATGACTTTTTTATATCGAATCACGTGCAAGAACTAGTCACTGTAGCTCGAAGAGTTCCTGAAATATTAAGTAAAACGTCAATTTTGGGTGCCCCTTCAGAGGTCCGCAGCGTCTTTAGGAGGGAATTCCGGGTCCATGTTTATATTAACTTTTTTCATATATTTTTTATGTAGAATCATCCCTAGAAATTAATGACCGCATACCTGAAACAACTTGTACAATGTTAATAATTGTAAAATGGACAGCGGTCTAATATAAGTATTTTTATAACAAATTCTTGAAAGCTCCCAGTTGATTAGTAGAAACTGAAATTGTCCCGGGTATAGGTTGCGTTTTTAAGGCACACTCAAAGCTAAAAACTGATATTTAAAACGGTGTTTTGCAATATTATTCTTAGAATATTCTTACAGTTAACTAATAAAACCATTTTGCTTCTTAGGATATTATTTAGACATTTATTCACAACAACAACAACTACCTAACGTAGATGTACTAAGTTTTTACCAAAATAATTCGAGAACAAATTTAACTGAGAAGTTTAAATTTATATGACTGGTCGTCGAGAGGTGAGCGCACTTGCCTCTCACCCAAAAGTTCTGGGTTCGATCCCCGGTCGTGGCAGTGGAAAATACTGTGAGAGGGATTTTTCCACTATACAGGGATATTGGGTGTGTGTCCCTTGTCTCTAAATGTGTAGCCCCCTCCCACACAAGGCTCTTCTAGAGCCTTCCGGGATAAAGGGGGTCGTAATTACCTGTGGTGTTATTTATTATTATTCCAGTTTCAGAACAGGATGTTCTCAAAGTCATCATGAAAATGAAATCTAATGCTCCAGAGTTGTATGGAATTAACTAAACTTTAATTCAGCTCTCATGCCCTTGTGTATTTCCTTATATAATGCACTTAATAAATTATTGTTTAGAAAACTCGGTTTTTCCCAATAAGTGGAAAGAAGGACTTATTGCGCCTGTACCAAAGATAATCCCTCCCAATGAACTAAATGACCTACGCCCTATAACAATTTTGCCATGTTTATCTGAGGTTCTGGAAAGAATCATGGAAGCTCAATAAAGAGGTTTTTTTAGCAGAACATGACATCTTGCCCGAAACAAGGATATAGTTGTTCTACAGCACTGGCTAGTATTACTGACGATATTTTGGGGGAACTTGATAACAAAAAATGTGGTGTTTTGATACTGCTAGATTACACTAAGGCTTTTGCTTCAATAAATCATCAAATTTTGCTATCGCTACTGCATTATATTGGCCTAGATATAACAGCAGTTACCTTATTTAATTACCTAACAGGTAGATCTCAAAAAGTAATTTTAACAGGAGAATCATCGGGATACTGCAATACGACGAGAGGAATTGCACAGGGATCAATTTTAGGTCCGCTTCTATATACACTGTATACGTCAAATTTTCCCTCTATTCTCAAAACGTGTAAGATGCACATGTATGCCGATGATACACAATTATATACATTTTTTAATAAGGGTGGCATCGAAGCTGAAACTATGAAAATAAATGATGATTTAGGTAATTTAATTAGCCCATCGGAGCAGCACTATCTAAAAATTAATTCCTCCAAGTCTTCAATGATGCTATTTGGCAATATCAAACATAATGAAGTAGAAATTAAATCGCGGATAAAGCTAAAAACTTGGGTATCATTATTAATTCAAATCTAATTTTCACAGATGATGTGACCTACTTATTACAAAAATCATACACCAAACTAAAGATATTGTATACCCATAGACACATACTTAGCAAAACTATCCAAACAACCCTATGCGAATCACTAGTTCTCTCCCAGTTTAATTACTGTGACTATGTTTATGGGCCATGTCTAACAACTAGAGATGCTAGCAGGCTACAAAAAGTCCAGAATTCATGTCTGAGATATATCCACGGCATTCGTAAGTTTGACAGAATATCTTATACTCTATCACTTACTCACTGGCTAAATATGTCAAATAGAAGAAAATTGCACGCCAACATATTTTTCATTAAATTTTTGCATAATAATACACCTTCTTATTTAACAGGAAAAATCAAGTACAGGACAGATGTGCACAACATAAACATAAGAAGAAAAAACTTGCTTACCATACCCCAGCACAAAATCGCTCTATTTGAGAGGTCACTGTCGTTAACAATTAATGAGTGTCCCGTTGAATATATGTCACTAACCCTTTACCAGTTTAAAAAAATTATTTTCAATAAAGTTATAGATAAAAAATAAGTGCGCTGTGCTTAAACGTTACCTTTTCTCTATTTTTTTCTCTTTTTCTTTAATAACTGTGTATGTTTATATGAGTGTATATGGTTGATTTTTTTTTAGGGTGTAGATTTGTTAATTTCTTAATACGGATAAATCTGTAATTTGTTCTATTAGTTAATATGCTATAACACTGTTTCCCGCGTATTTTATATTTTATATCTTACATCGAGGTTGGATGGTAGAGCAGTTTTATAACTGAATCGCGCCTATTAATAAATATATAGCAATTTATTTAATATTTGTTGGAATAAAAACTATAATTGTTAAAATGCTATGTATAAAGATTAGTAGACATTTTTAAAATTATTATTATTATTATTATTATTGTGCGAAAAATACTATAATAAAACGAATTTACAACTTGGAAACCGTAACACAACTGACTTGCAACAATATTTTCTTTTAGTCTTTAAATTACAAAATTACGTCAAATCAGGGACGTTTCAGCAGTATAACGGGTCGAAAAATCAATTTTTTTTAAATATCTCTAAAAATGCTGTTTAAAAAAAGTCTTATCTTACTAAGAGCTGAATCAAATACCTTCAATTTGGTTTTGTGTAAACTCCCCGACAAGTTAAAAGAAAATCGATCGGACTAGTTCCTCAAACGACTGCGCCACTTTGCTCAGCACTAATCGGAATATCCATCAATAATTGTGAATAATGAAATCCAATTAACAAGGTGACTAGGTGAAAATATGTTTTATAGTATTTTGCGACCTGTTTTTTGATCATGGTTGAATTTAATTTATTTTTTCAGTTATTAAATTATCACATACTCACCAGTTCTTCTAAAAATTTCCTTGCATTGTATGGTGTTGAAATATAGACATTACCTGTAACAAAAAATATCTTTTTGAAATTACTTAATTCTCTGAAAAATGAAAAGAAACATAACAATACAGTTTGTGTCGTTTAATATATGAAATGGGGCGAGCGTAGGTGCGTCTTTACTATGTACATACTTCGGTATGCGATGTAAAGCAACGACAGGCGCGGTTAGTACTTGGATTGGTGACCATTCCAACGGAAACCGCGTTCTCGCCTCACACATCTTCCAGCGGCTTGTATATCAGTGTATGCGCGGAAGCTATACAACCTTACGCGAGGGTTGTATAGAAGATATACCATCCTTCGGAGGGGATGTAAGGCCGTCGGTCCCTTGTCTATTAAATGTTAGGCAAGTAAAAGATCCCTACTCTTCTTAAGGGAAGAGGTTCGGCAAAAATTCCTGGTTGGGGGTAGCTCGTCTACAGGCGTCGGTGTTAGGCCTCAGTAGCGGAAATAGGCCGACGTTAAATAAATGTATATAAAAAAAAAAAAATATATGAAATATATAAAGCGGCTACAATTTTAATACAATCTTTATATCTATAAATTATATTTCGAAGATTTTAATTTTATATTTATCAATATTTTACCAACTTTAATACTGAGGTTATTGAAGATGGCGTCTGCAGAAGTAGGCAGTGTGTTAGCAACTCCAAATAAACCATGTAAAAAGCGTGGAAATATTGCGAAAAGTGGACTTAAGTGTGTAAAATGTGGTGTAGTAATACATACAGGCTGTGTTAAATATATTTAAAATGCCACAATAATCGACGACAAACAAATTAATTGTTGTTTTGATAGTGAGACTGATTCGGATATTGCACCATGTACCAATGACGAGGAGTTGGATTTATCACTCTGCAGTGTTCAAGAAACAATGGATAATGATTCCTGTAAGTTAGAAAACATGTATTTAAAAACGTTACGTTAAAAGTCAGTTAGATTTGATAAAATCTTTAAAAGAGCAAATTTTATTGATTAATAAAACAGCAGTAGTACTGCCAGCTAGTAGTAGCACAGTGGAAGCCGAGCTAATGAAGTCCTCTCCTGTGAAAGTGAACTGTAACCGCTTGAAACATCTCTCACTTCCTGTAAGAGGCAGCGACCCAGCCAGTCTACCAGTAAGCAAAATAAGTGACAGCAGAGGGACCCAAAACATTGCACCCACTTCAAATGCTAAATATGCCAAGGATAGGAGGCCAAATACTCACGCCAAGAACAATATTACAAAGGAAAATGTGGCATCAGCCATAATGCAAGCTCAAACCAAATGTAAATTAGATGAAATACACCAACTTCCAAGCCTGGATAATGAAAGTGTAAACCTAAAAACTAGAGGTAATAAAAAAATCGTTGGAACCGATCCTAACTCGGATGTTGCAGCAGGGAAAAAGGTATGGTTATTCTTATCTAAGTATAAATCAACATACAGTGTGGAAAATCTGCAAGAGTATTTAAAAAATAAATATCCGGACCGTATATTTATCTGTTCTCAAGTAAACAATATTTGGGGAACGTATAACTCGTTTAAGATTGCAATTGACGAAGACCTGCATAACACCTTCCTTAATCCTGAAATGTGGCCTAGAGGTATAGAAGTCTCAGAATTTTCGTTTAGAAATAAGCAGCCCTTTCGAGCCCATCGAGGACAGAAAGAGGTCAGATTTTACCAGACGAGAATGAGTACAGTTTGTGTCATATTAACATACAGTGCCTATCAAACAAAATAAATCTTATTGATATTTTAAATGATAAGTTTCAACCTATATTCTTGTGTATCACTGAACACTGGATATGTCAGGAAAAAATAGATAATATTTACTTACTGGGCTACAACAAAGTAGTTGATTTCTCTAGGAAGTCCCATATACATGGAGGTGTAGTAATTTTTGTTAAAAGCGAATTTGCAAACGAATGTAAAAGCTTATCTTATGTAAATAGCCTCTGTATTGAAATTGATTTTGAATCTTCTGCCTTGAATTTTAATAACAGTATTTGCTTGGCTGTAATATATAGGTCTACGGAGGGTAATTTTGAGGTCTTATTAGACCAGCTATCTAATCTGTTATCATTCATAAATAAAAATGCTAGAAAGACTATAATCTGTGGAGATCTTAATGTAAACAACTTAATTAATAGTTCAGACCTAAATAAATTGAACGACGTACTTGAATCTTTTCAAGTTACATCCTTAATAAGTGTACCAACACGTATATCTAAACAAAAGAACGGCATTACATGCAAAGCAATTGATCATTTAATAACAAATTTACCTTATAATTTATTAAAATGGCAGGTATTGGATCCTGGTCTATCGGACGGGTGTGAAAACAGCCACGATTTTTCAGCCACGGTTTTGCGATGTGGCAACACTGCATATCAGACATACCTTTCTTGTAAATTGACGCACCTTAAAACTTCTTCATATTAATAAATGAAGCAGAAACGCATATTTTCAAAAACAATGTTTTCATGTAATTTGAGCAAATCAAACTGTCATTGGCGGCTCGTAATAAGGGGTTCAAAAAATTTATAATGTTCAATAATTTATTACTATTAAATTAATTAATGTCGATGAAGTCGACATAATCGAAAGTAACCACTGGGTCGTCCTTCAACCATTCCCGCATACAAAAGTCAGTGTCGGGCAGCAGCGAGGGGTACAGAAATATCTAAATTTGAAAAAATAAATAATACTGAATTAGTTAATGCCGATGGTTTCTACGCATTAGAAAGTAAGTACCGGTTGGTCTTTCAACTACTATGTCCCAAAAAGTCATTGTCGGGTTTTAATAAGGGGTACGGAAAATTACGTTCTTCAATAATTCATTACTATTAAATCGATCAATGTCGATGAAATCTGCATATGCAAAATTAACCATTGGGTCGTCCTGGAACTACTTCTGCATGCAAAAGTCATTGTCGGGCAGCAACGAGGGGTGCAGAAATATCTAAATTTGAAAAAAATAATAATACTGAATTAGTTAATGCCGATGGTTTCTACGCATTAGAAAGTAAGTACCGGTTGGTGTTTCAACGACTTTTATCTCAAAAAGTCATTGTCGGGTTTTAATAAGGGGTACAGAAAATTATGTTTTTCAATAATTTGTTATTACTAAATCGATCAATGTCGATGAAGTCTGCATATGCGAAAGTAACCATTGGGTCGTCCTTGAACTACTTCTGCATGCAAAAGTCATTGTCGGGCAGCAACGAGGGGTGCAGAAATATCTAAATTTGAAAAAAATAATAATACTGAATTAATTAATGCCGATGGCTTCTACGCATTAGAGAGTAACTACCGATTGGCCTTTCAACGACTTTTGTCCCAAAAAGTCATTGTCGGGTTTTAATAAGGGGTACTGAAAATTATGTTTTTCACTAATTTGTTATTACTAAATCGATCAAGGTCGATGAAGTCTGCATATGCGAAAGTAACCATTGGGTCGTCCTTGAACTACTTCTGCATGCAAAAGTCATTGTCGGGCAGCAACGAGGGGTGCAGAAATATCTAAATTTGAAAAAAATAATAATACTGGATTAATTAATGCCGATGGCTTCTACGCATTAGAAAGTAAGACTTTTATCACAAAAAGTCATTGTCGGGTTTTAATAAGGGGTACAGAAAATTATGTTTTTCAATAATTTATTATTACTAAATCGATCAATGTCGATGAAGTCTGCATATGCGAAAGTAACCATTGGGTCGTCCTTGAACTACTGCTGCATGCAAAAGTCATTGTCGGGCAGCAACGAGGGGTACAGAAGTATCTAAATTTGAAAAAAATAAAGGTACTGAATTAGTTAATGCCGATGGCTTCTACGCATTAGAAAGCAACTAACGGTTGGTCTTTCAACGACTTTTGTTCCAAAAAGTCATTGTCGGGTTTTAATAAGGGGTTGAGAAAATTATGTTTTTCAATAACTTATTATTACTAAATCGATAAATGTCGCTGAAGTCTGCATATGCGAAAGTAACCATTGGGTCGTCCTTGAACTACTTCTGCATGCAAAAGTCATTGTCGGGCAGCAACGAGGGGTGCAGAAATATCCAAATTTGAAAAAAATAATAATACTGAATTAATTAATGCCGATGGCTTCTACGCATTAGAAAGTAACTACCGGTTGGTGTTTCAACGACTTTTATCTCAAAAAGTCATTGTCGGGTTTTAATAAGGGGTACAGAAAATTAAGTTTTTCAATAATTTATTATTACTAAATCGATCAATGTCGATGAAGTCTGCATATGCGAAAGTAACCATTGGGTCGTTCTTGAACTACTTCTGCATGCAAAAGTCATTATCGGGCAGCAACGAGGGGTACAAAAGTATCTAAATTTGAAAAAAATAAAGGTACTGAATTAGTTAATGCCGATGGCTTCTACGCATTAGAAAGCAACTAACGGTTGGTCTTTCAACGACTTTTGTTCCAAAAAGTCATTGTCGGGTTTTAATAAGGGGTTGAGGAAATTATGTTTTTCAATAGCTTATTATTACTAAATCGATAAATGTCGCTGAAGTCTGCATATGCGAAAGTAACCATTGGGTCGTCCTTGAACTACTTCTGCATGCAAAAGTCATTGTCGGGCAGCAACGAGGGGTGCAGAAATATCCAAATTTGAAAAAAATAATAATACTGAATTAATTAATGCCGATGGCTTCTACGCATTAGAAAGTAACTACCGGTTGGTGTTTCAACGACTTTTATCTCAAAAAGTCATTGTCGGGTTTTAATAACGGGTACTGAAAATTAAGTTTTTCAATAATTTATTATTACTAAATCGATCAATGTCGATGAAGTCTGCATATGCGAAAGTAACCATTGGGTCGTCCTTGAACTACTTCTGCATGCAAAAGTCAATGTCGGGCAGCAATGAGGGGTGCAGAAATATCTAAATTTGAAGAAAATAATAATACTGAATTAATTAATGCCGATGGCTTCTACGCATTAGAAAGTAAGACTTTTATCTCAAAAAGTCATTGTCGGGTTTTAATAAGGGGTACAGAAAATTATATTTTTCAATAATTTATTATTGCTAAATCGATCAATGTCGATGAAGCCTGCATATGCGAAAGTAACCACTGGCTGGTCCTTGAACTACTTCTGCATGCAAAAGTCATTGTCGGGCAGCAACGAGGGGTACAGAAATATCTAAATTTGAAAAAAATAATAATACTGGATTAATTAATGCCGATGGCTTCTACGCATTAGAAAGTAAGACTTTTATCACAAAAAGTCATTGTCGGGTTTTAATAAGGGGTTGAGAAAATTATGTTTTTCAATAATTTATTATTACTAAATCGATAAATGTCGATGAAGTCTGCATATGCGAAAGTAACCATTGGGACGTCCTTGAACTACTTCTGCATGCAAAAGTCATTGTCGGGCAGCAACGAGGGGTACAAAAGTATCTAAATTTGAAAAAAATAAAAGTACTGAATTAGTTAATGCCGATGGCTTCTACGCATTAGAAAGCAACTAACGGTTGGTCTTTCGATGACTTTTGTTCCAAAAAGTCATTGTCGGGTTTTAATAAGGGGTTGAGAAAACTATGTTTTTCAATAATTTATTATTACTAAATCGATCAATGTCGATGAAGTCTGCATATGCGAAAGTAACCATTGGGTCGTCCTTGAACTACTTCTGCATGCAAAAGTCATTGTCGGGCAGCAACGAGGGGTGCAGAAATATCTAAATTTGAAAAAAATAATAATACTGGATTAATTAATGCCGATGGCTTCTACGCATTAGAAAGTAAGACTTTTATCACAAAAAGTCATTGTCGGGTTTTAATAAGGGGTACAGAAAATTATGTTTTTCAATAATTTATTATTACTAAATCGATCAATGTCGATGAAGTCTGCATATGCGAAAGTAACCATTGGGTCGTCCTTGAACTACTTCTGCATGCAAAAGTCAATGTCGGGCAGCAATGAGGGGTGCAGAAATATCTAAATTTGAAAAAAATAACAATACTGGATTAATTAATGCCGATGGCTTCTACGCATTAGAAAGTAAGACTTTTATCACAAAAAGTCATTGTCGGGTTTTAATAAGGGGTACAGAAAATTATGTTTTTCAATAATTTATTATTACTAAATCGATAAATGTCGATGAAGTCTGCATATGCGAAAGTAACCATTGGGTCGTCCTTGAACTACTTCTGCATGCAGAAGTCATTGTCGGGCAGCAACGAGGGGTGCAGAAATATCTAAATTTGAAAAAAATAATAATACTGGATTAATTAATGCCGATGGCTTCTACGCATTAGAAAGTAAGACTTTTATCACAAAAAGTCATTGTCGGGTTTTAATAAGGGGTTGAGAAAATTATGTTTTTCAATAATTTATTATTACTAAATCGATAAATGTCGATGAAGTCTGCATATGCGAAAGTAACCATTGGGACGTCCTTGAACTACTTCTGCATGCAAAAGTCATTGTCGGGCAGCAACGAGGGGTACAAAAGTATCTAAATTTGAAAAAAATAAAAGTACTGAATTAGTTAATGCCGATGGCTTCTACGCATTAGAAAGCAACTAACGGTTGGTCTTTCGATGACTTTTGTTCCAAAAAGTCATTGTCGGGTTTTAATAAGGGGTTGAGAAAACTATGTTTTTCAATAATTTATTATTACTAAATCGATCAATGTCGATGAAGTCTGCATATGCGAAAGTAACCATTGGGTCGTCCTTGAACTACTTCTGCATGCAAAAGTCATTGTCGGGCAGCAACGAGGGGTGCAGAAATATCTAAATTTGAAAAAAATAATAATACTGGATTAATTAATGCCGATGGCTTCTACGCATTAGAAAGTAAGACTTTTATCACAAAAAGTCATTGTCGGGTTTTAATAAGGGGTACAGAAAATTATGTTTTTCAATAATTTATTATTACTAAATCGATCAATGTCGATGAAGTCTGCATATGCGAAAGTAACCATTGGGTCGTCCTTGAACTACTTCTGCATGCAAAAGTCAATGTCGGGCAGCAATGAGGGGTACAGAAATATCTAAATTTGAAAAAAATAACAATACTGGATTAATTAATGCCGATGGCTTCTACGCATTAGAAAGTAAGACTTTTATCACAAAAAGTCATTGTCGGGTTTTAATAAGGGGTACAGAAAATTATGTTTTTCAATAATTTATTATTACTAAATCGATAAATGTCGATGAAGTCTGCATATGCGAAAGTAACCATTGGGTCGTCCTTGAACTACTTCTGCATGCAGAAGTCATTGTCGGGCAGCAACGAGGGGTGCAGAAATATCTAAATTTGAAAAAAATAATAATACTGGATTAATTAATGCCGATGGCTTCTACGCATTAGAAAGTAAGACTTTTATCACAAAAAGTCATTGTCGGGTTTTAATAAGGGGTACAGAAAATTATGTTTTTCAATAATTTATTATTACTAAATCGATAAATGTCGATGAAGTCTGCATATGCGAAAGTAACCATTGGGTCGCCCTTGAACTACTTCTGCATGTAAAAGTCATTGTCGGGCAGCAACGAGGGGTACAGAAGTATCTAAATTTGAAAAAAATAAAGGTACTGAATTAGTTAATGCCGACGGCTTCTACGCATTAGAAAGCAACTAACGGTTGGTCTTTCAACGACTTTTGTTCCAAAAAGTCATTGTCGGGTTTTAATAAGGGGTTGAGAAAATTATGTTTTTCAATAATTTATTATTACTAAATCGATAAATGTCGATGAAGTCTGCATATGCGAAAGTAACCATTGGGTCGTCCTTGAACTACTTCTGCATGCAAAAGTCATTGTCGGGCAGCAACGAGGGGTACAGAAATATTTAAATTTGAAGAAAATAATAAATACTGAATTAATTAATGCCGATGGCTTCTACGCATTAGAAAGTAACTACCGACTGGTCTTTCAACGACTTTTGTCCCAAAAAGTCATTGTCGGGTTTTAATAAGGGGTACAGAAAATTATGTTTTTCAATAATTTATTATTACTAAATCGATCAATGTCGATGAAGTCTGCATATGCGAAAGTAACCACTGGCTGGTCCTTGAACTACTTCTGCATGCAAAAGTCATTGTCGGGCAGCAACGAGGGGTACAGAAATATCTAAATTTGAAAAAAATAATAATACTGGATTAATTAATGCCGATGGCTTCTACGCATTAGAAAGCAACTAACGGTTGGTCTTTCAGCGACTTTTGTTCCAAAATGTCATTGTCGGGTTTTAATAAGGGGTTGAGAAAATTATGTTTTTCAATAATTTATTATTACTAAATCGATCAATGTCGATGAAGTCTGCATATGCGAAAGTAACCATTGGGTCGTCCTTGAACTACTTCTGCATGCAAAAGTCATTGTCGGGCAGCAACGAGGGGTGCAGAAATATCTAAATTTGAAAAAAATAATAATACTGGATTAATTAATGCCGATGGCTTCTACGCATTAGAAAGTAAGACTTTTATCACAAAAAGTCATTGTCGGGTTTTAATAAGGGGTTGAGAAAATTATGTTTTTCAATAATTTATTATTACTAAATCGATCAATGTCGATGAAGTCTGCATATGCGAAAGTAACCATTGGGTCGTCCTTGAACTACTTCTGCATGCAAAAGTCATTGTCGGGCAGCAACGAGGGGTGCAGAAATATCTAAATTTGAAAAAAATAATAATACTGGATTAATTAATGCCGATGGCTTCTACGCATTAGAAAGTAAGACTTTTATCACAAAAAGTCATTGTCGGGTTTTAATAAGGGGTTGAGAAAATTATGTTTTTCAATAATTTATTATTACTAAATCGATCAATGTCGATGAAGTCTGCATATGCGAAAGTAACCATTGGGTCGTCCTTGAACTACTTCTGCATGCAAAAGTCATTGTCGGGCAGCAACGAGGGGTGCAGAAATATCTAAATTTGAAAAAAATAATAATACTGAATTAATTAATGCCGATGGCTTCTACGCATTAGAAAGTAAGACTTTTATCACAAAAAGTCATTGTCGGGTTTTAATAAGGGGTTGAGAAAATTATGTTTTTCAATAATTTATTATTACTAAATCGATCAATGTCGATGAAGTCTGCATATGCGAAAGTAACCATTGGGTCGTCCTTGAACTACTTCTGCATGCAAAAGTCATTGTCGGGCAGCAACGAGGGGTGCAGAAATATCTAAATTTGAAAAAAATAATAATACTGAATTAATTAATGCCGATGGCTTCTACGCATTAGAAAGTAAGACTTTTATCACAAAAAGTCATTGTCGGGTTTTAATAAGGGGTTGAGAAAATTATGTTTTTCAATAATTTATTATTACTAAATCGATCAATGTCGATGAAGTCTGCATATGCGAAAGTAACCATTGGGTCGTCCTTGAACTACTTCTGCATGCAAAAGTCATTGTCGGGCAGCAACGAGGGGTGCAGAAATATCTAAATTTGAAAAAAATAATAATACTGAATTAATTAATGCCGATGGCTTCTACGCATTAGAAAGTAAGACTTTTATCTCAAAAAGTCATTGTCGGGTTTTAATAAGGGGTACAGAAAATTATATTTTTCAATAATTTATTATTGCTAAATCGATCAATGTCGATGAAGCCTGCATATGCGAAAGTAACCACTGGCTGGTCCTTGAACTACTTCTGCATGCAAAAGTCATTGTCGGGCAGCAACGAGGGGTACAGAAATATCTAAATTTGAAAAAAATAATAATACTGGATTAATTAATGCCGATGGCTTCTACGCATTAGAAAGTAAGACTTTTATCACAAAAAGTCATTGCCGGGTTTTAATAAGGGGTTGAGAAAATTATGTTTTTCAATAATTTATTATTACTAAATCGATCAATGTCGATGAAGTCTGCATATGCGAAAGTAACCATTGGGTCGTCCTTGAACTACTTCTGCATGCAAAAGTCATTGTCGGGCAGCAACGAGGGGTACAAAAGTATCTAAATTTGAAAAAAATAAAAGTACTGAATTAGTTAATGCCGATGGCTTCTACGCATTAGAAAGCAACTAACGGTTGGTCTTTCGATGACTTTTGTTCCAAAAAGTCATTGTCGGGTTTTAATAAGGGGTTGAGAAAACTATGTTTTTCAATAATTTATTATTACTAAATCGATCAATGTCGATGAAGTCTGCATATGCGAAAGTAACCACTGGCTGGTCCTTGAACTACTTCTGCATGCAAAAGTCATTGTCGGGCAGCAACGAGGGGTACAGAAATATCTAAATTTGAAAAAAATAATAATACTGGATTAATTAATGCCGATGGCTTCTACGCATTAGAAAGCAACTAACGGTTGGTCTTTCAGCGACTTTTGTTCCAAAATGTCATTGTCGGGTTTTAATAAGGGGTTGAGAAAATTATGTTTTTCAATAATTTATTATTACTAAATCGATCAATGTCGATGAAGTCTGCATATGCGAAAGTAACCATTGGGTCGTCCTTGAACTACTTCTGCATGCAAAAGTCATTGTCGGGCAGCAACGAGGGGTGCAGAAATATCCAAATTTGAAAAAAATAATAATACTGAATTAATTAATGCCGATGGCTTCTACGCATTAGAAAGTAACTACCGGTTGGTGTTTCAACGACTTTTATCTCAAAAAGTCATTGTCGGGTTTTAATAACGGGTACTGAAAATTAAGTTTTTCAATAATTTATTATTACTAAATCGATCAATGTCGATGAAGTCTGCATATGCGAAAGTAACCATTGGGTCGTCCTTGAACTACTTCTGCATGCAAAAGTCAATGTCGGGCAGCAATGAGGGGTGCAGAAATATCTAAATTTGAAGAAAATAATAATACTGAATTAATTAATGCCGATGGCTTCTACGCATTAGAAAGTAAGACTTTTATCTCAAAAAGTCATTGTCGGGTTTTAATAAGGGGTACAGAAAATTATATTTTTCAATAATTTATTATTGCTAAATCGATCAATGTCGATGAAGCCTGCATATGCGAAAGTAACCACTGGCTGGTCCTTGAACTACTTCTGCATGCAAAAGTCATTGTCGGGCAGCAACGAGGGGTACAGAAATATCTAAATTTGAAAAAAATAATAATACTGAATTAGCTCATTCCGATGGCTTATACGCATTAGAAAGTAACTACCGGTTGATCCTTCAACAACTTCTGCCCCAGAAAGTCACTGTCGGGTTTTAATAAGGGGTTCAAAAAATTATGTTTTTCAATAAATGTATTGGTTCGTTTTTGAGTTCTTCCGCAAGACAATAATACATTCTTACGACTTAATTTTATTTATATGGCCCTGTGCACGGTTCCTTATTTATACCGTAGACATATTTCGCATGATTCGTTTTCCATTGTCGCACATTTAGCATGGCAATAACGTTGACATATGTGACAACGCTGAACTGCCGTATCGTCTCTGACATCAATGCCACAGAATAGGCATTTCCCTCTCATGTCGTCGGACGTACTTAGTAATAAAGTGCGGACGGTATTTCTAAAAGCATTCATGCACTGGGGTAAAGTAAGGGATTCTTTTTTGACGAATTGTTGAAAGAAATATATAATGTATAGTCCGCAGTTATATGTATCACTTTGTTTGATATGATCTAGGACGTGCGACTTCCAGCCTTCTGTGGGTATATTAGCTCCTGTCATATTACAATGTAGTTTTAGAAATGTTAGAAATGTCATCAGATTTAAGTCGGTCTTTTGTACTGTACTCTTGAATGGGTCTATGTATATAAAAATTTTATTACTAATGTCCGCAATTACGAGACACCAATGGTTTCTGCTTACAGAAAGAGGCAGCACTAATATATTATCTGTTTTAAATAGAGGTAGATCAAAAAAGAAGTCCTTGTGTAAATCTTTAGTCAAGTTGAAGATGGCGAACGTCTTGTCCGACGTCAATAAAACATACCTTTCTGCGTCATATTTCCAGATTAATGAGTGAAAGCTTAAATTGATGACAACATCGAATAACCATTGTCTGCCATTCAAACTCTCAAAACTCTCATACGTTAATTCGGGCCATACGGCACTTTTAAAATAACCCACTACATAATTTTCATTTATTTTTTTATAATAATTGTCGGACTGAACAAGACCGTTTCTGAAGAATTTTAAAATCGAGGAATTTACTTGTTCATTACCTGTTATATTTTTATCTTGGAACGTTTGCATCAAATTTCTTCTAATAATTTTTTTTCCCGGATGAAGCGGTTCAATAATTTCAGGCAAGACATATTCCATATAAAATTTGTCTAGTTTTTCAATCATGTGGTTGTTCCAAAAATCGTCATCTCGATTAATTCTCGATATATGAATTCCATTGTAAGTCCATATTACTAAGTCACACCATTCTCTTGTAGATATATGAAGTATTCCTTGTATTTGGAAAAAATAGTTGTGCGTGTTAAAGAGATTTCCATCTTCGTCTAGGAAGTAGGCCTCAAGTGGAGTTCCTTTTTTAATGCTAAAAGGGCACTTTACTTCCAATACGCCCTCGAAATCGACCAAACCATCAGGAGAGCATGCTAAATATGGCTTTTCTTCGTCTATGACTAATCCGCACATGGTAACGTTTGACAGAGGACGTTGGTTTTTATAGGCGTCAATAGCTGCTTTTTCGTATTTTATTCCGTGCCTAATTGCCGGCATATCGAGCGGTTCCGAATAGAGAAGTTTTTTTACTAAGTTAGCTTTGGTCTCTTCCTTCGTTAACTTGCAAATATCGCCAAAATTCGACGCCGTTAATCGTTTCTTCCGCTCGTCGTACCAAAGCTGTTTCATCCTTTGACCTCTGGTGTTTGTTTCGATGGTTTTTCGAGATTCCTGTGTCAATTTCATTTGTTGAATATACAGTGCACACTTTTCACTCAAGGATTTTCCTTTCAGTTCTTTATTTAAATTCACCTCTTCCTGTTTCTTCTGAATGTTCTGTAATATTCGATTTAATTGGCCTTTATCAAAATTGCTTTGACTCGATTGTTTCCGCTTCTTGTCCCATTCTTCGCAATATTCCAAATCGTTTTGGGTATTTGCGGCGTAACATTTTTTTGTTCGGGATGTACAAGTTTCTTTCGGTATCGACAGCATTATTTCCTTATAGTAGGATAATACTCTCTTTCTAATCAATCTTACGGATCTGCTACATCTTTGAAGATTGTTTGTATTCGTAATTGTGTTTTTGACCATTGAAAACCAATTTTCAACCGGCGCATTACTAAACCTAGTAACTTTTTCTGAGTCACTTATAGTCAATCCTGACCACAACGGAAGATAAGCGATATATTTTTTTAAAATAATTTCAAAAAATTCTTCGTTATAATAATTATTCTTTTCTCCATGTCCTTCTTCTTTTTCTTTGATACATTCTTGTATCTTATTCTGAATAACCTTAAAATGTCTGTAAAATTGACTCTGCTCGTATAAGGTGCTATCAGAAACGGACATTATAATATTATCTGCAGATGATAAATTTTTTAGGTCTTCGTCATCTATTTTAATAGAGACACAACACACATTTAGCAACTTTTCAAGAGCTTCGTCCACGTAAAAATTCTTTTCACGGGAAAGCATAACAGTTCCTAGATGCACAAACCACTTTTCTATCAGTGTCATTTCTTTAAAGTTTATACAAGCTGCTATCGCTTCTTTAAAAAAATGTTGGTTGTGTTCACTCGGTTCGTGTATTTTAACGTCTTTCGCTACCATTTTAAAGAAATGAGAGCAGCACAAACTGACTAGAATTAATTCATTAATAAGATCATCATTTTTCGATGTTGCATATTCAAATGTTATAGTTAAATATTGGGTCAGATTTAAATTATTCCAGAAATTAAGAGTGGCGTTGATCAGTGCGAAGCTGAAGTCTGTCACAACCCGTTTGAATAATGGCCATTTTTTCTTATTATGTATGCAGAATGCTTTAAATTTAGCTAGCCAAATTCCTATAGATGTTGCATCATGCTGGCAATTGTACATTTCTAAGATGGGAACTATTCTTTTGTTAAAATTGGACACTATCACACCAGCATAATAAAATGGTCGTTTTTTTACAAATTTAGGTCTACTGTGAACGTTTCCGGTTGAATCTAGATGTAAAATAATAGGCCCTTCATTTTTTAACGCTATTCTCAACTGTTCCGTGCTATATATGTATACATGAAAAGGTTGGCCGACTGATTTGATATATTCTTCGTTCTCTCTTTGCATCAAACACAGATCAAAGATGTCGTCTTTATGCCGATCATTATATCCTAGGACATCCGACCTAGCCTTACGTAAAACCGAATCTGATTTAACGTGTTGCAAATTACCAGCTTTTATCAATAACGATGAGGATTCCTGGACTCTCCTCTCTCTTGACTTGGATGCCTTAACCAATCTCAACTCTTTCTTGGAGATCTTCCGATGGTCACCTTTTAGGTATCTCGTTATAGGTTTTAGATGGTTGTAGTCCAACGACGAACTGTATACCGACACCTCGTGATGTGAATTAATCTTGAGAAAGTCTTTAATATATAATAAAAATACGTTACATCTTTTATGAGCACAGTAGCCGTATACTTTCAGCAAATTCTTTAAGGACAAGTAACGCTTTTGCTTCACGTTAAGTATACAGATGTTATTGATAGTACTAAATTTTACGCCTAATACGTACGTCCAGCGACCATCGACCAAACTCTTTGACTTGTACATTTCATTGAATTCCTCTGGCGATATTAGAAACGTGCCCAGGTAAAATTTGCATGTCACATATGACGGGCGACATAAATTGGCATCCTTCCTGTTCACGGCGTTTTTCGGTCGCAGTTCATTTGACATTTCTTTGTTTTCCATTTCTCTTATTACCTCCGGAACTTCTTCGAAACTCGACGAAACATTTTTCGGCCATTCATAGGATGGATCACGATCAGTAGATTTTTCGAAGGATTCGGTGTCAGGTCTCGTTATGGAATTTAAATGATTATCTGAACAGCATGAATCCAAACTTAAGCCTTTATTATTGCCTTCGATATATTCAGAGACTAATTCATTTGTGGACATTTGTAAATCTTCTAAGACAGTAATATTAACTACTAGTTCAGCATTTTTTATGTGTGCTTTATTGGAACTTTGCTCAGAAACCTCATCTGGTTTCAGAGGTGAGTGCTCTTCTAATCTCCTCATAATATATTTTTTAAATCGATATGATCTTTTTACCGACGGTTTGATAGAGAAATGTTTACATATATCCTCAAACACTGAATTCCAATGTTTATTTAATTTTATGCGCTCGAGCGACATTCCGTTGCTTAAAAAATATTCAAAAGCATCCTGTGAGATGTTTGGTTTCGCATAAGTTTCCGTCTGGTTATTTTGCACCATTTGCGAAAAGCCACCCATGTCTCTTCTAATGGCCACAACAATCAAATAACATAAATTATTATTAATTTGGCCGAATAAAAATTTCGAAGCATTTTTTATTACGTCATTGTTAGCTGTTAATTTTCTTATTTCAGCCAACGACATCTTCAACATATTAAAATATGAAGATAACAGTTTTACGTCTAGTCTAGATTTCTTTGCCATCTTACTTGTTCAGTAAAATAAATGAAATATGCGATATTCTATAAGGTAAGGAGAAGAGCCAAACGAAAATTAACGCTTCTAAATAAAAATGGTTTCTCGAAATAAACTTAATAATATTAATATAACCCTAATAATATAAAAGAAAATGTTTACAAGTACCAAACATAAATTAAAACTACTAAATAAAAATAGTTTCTCAAAATAAACCGAAATAGTAATGAAATAATCCCAATAATATAAAAGAACAATCAGATAGGATGATGTATAAAATATACAAAATAAACCAAACGAAAAATAACTTCTAACAACCAAGGAAATGATATTTTTTAAAAGTACATACAACACGGAATAACTACTGTTTATTCCAAAAAGGTTTTTCAAAACTCTAAGAGTATAAATAGGTACTAAAAATTATGTTCAACACCAAAAGTAAATGATAAAAATGAGAACTTATCAATACAAACAAATTCAAAGTATAGAAGTATAGTAGTAGTAACTAAACAGCAAAATGCTACGAGATACCAAGACTAATAGCGTATTACGGGTATCAGCCAGCATCAATATTCAAACACTTTAGGTATGGCACAACTCGAAGTCTGATCGACAATAACGCGCTATGCTCTGTTCTCCATAATTTTATCATTTTTATCATTTACTTTTGGTGTTGAACATAATTTTTAGTACCTATTTATACTCTTAGAGTTTTGAAAAACCTTTTTGGAATAAACAGTAGTTATTCCGTGTTGTATGTACTTTTAAAAAATATCATTTCCTTGGTTGTTAGAAGTTATTTTTCGTTTGGTTTATTTTGTATATTTTATACATCATCCTATCTGATTGTTCTTTTATATTATTGGGATTATTTCATTACTATTTCGGTTTATTTTGAGAAACTATTTTTATTTAGTAGTTTTAATTTATGTTTGGTACTTGTAAACATTTTCTTTTATATTATTAGGGTTATATTAATATTATTAAGTTTATTTCGAGAAACCATTTTTATTTAGAAGCGTTAATTTTCGTTTGGCTCTTCTCCTTACCTTATAGAATATCGCATATTTCATTTATTTTACTGAACAAGTAAGATGGCAAAGAAATCTAGACTAGACGTAAAACTGTTATCTTCATATTTTAATATGTTGAAGATGTCGTTGGCTGAAATAAGAAAATTAACAGCTAACAATGACGTAATAAAAAATGCTTCGAAATTTTTATTCGGCCAAATTAATAATAATTTATGTTATTTGATTGTTGTGGCCATTAGAAGAGACATGGGTGGCTTTTCGCAAACGGTGCAAAATAACCAGACGGAAACTTATGCGAAACCAAACATCTCACAGGATGCTTTTGAATATTTTTTAAGCAACGGAATGTCGCTCGAGCGCATAAAATTAAATAAACATTGGAATTCAGTGTTTGAGGATATATGTAAACATTTCTCTATCAAACCGTCGGTAAAAAGATCATATCGATTTAAAAAATATATTATGAGGAGATTAGAAGAGCACTCACCTCTGAAACCAGATGAGGTTTCTGAGCAAAGTTCCAATAAAGCACACATAAAAAATGCTGAACTAGTAGTTAATATTACTGTCTTAGAAGATTTACAAATGTCCACAAATGAATTAGTCTCTGAATATATCGAAGGCAATAATAAAGGCTTAAGTTTGGATTCATGCTGTTCAGATAATCATTTAAATTCCATAACGAGACCTGACACCGAATCCTTCGAAAAATCTACTGATCGTGATCCATCCTATGAATGGCCGAAAAATGTTTCGTCGAGTTTCGAAGAAGTTCCGGAGGTAATAAGAGAAATGGAAAACAAAGAAATGTCAAATGAACTGCGACCGAAAAACGCCGTGAACAGGAAGGATGCCAATTTATGTCGCCCGTCATATGTGACATGCAAATTTTACCTGGGCACGTTTCTAATATCGCCAGAGGAATTCAATGAAATGTACAAGTCAAAGAGTTTGGTCGATGGTCGCTGGACGTACGTATTAGGCGTAAAATTTAGTACTATCAATAACATCTGTATACTTAACGTGAAGCAAAAGCGTTACTTGTCCTTAAAGAATTTGCTGAAAGTATACGGCTACTGTGCTCATAAAAGATGTAACGTATTTTTATTATATATTAAAGACTTTCTCAAGATTAATTCACATCACGAGGTGTCGGTATACAGTTCGTCGTTGGACTACAACCATCTAAAACCTATAACGAGATACCTAAAAGGTGACCATCGGAAGATCTCCAAGAAAGAGTTGAGATTGGTTAAGGCATCCAAGTCAAGAGAGAGGAGAGTCCAGGAATCCTCATCGTTATTGATAAAAGCTGGTAATTTGCAACACGTTAAATCAGATTCGGTTTTACGTAAGGCTAGGTCGGATGTCCTAGGATATAATGATCGGCATAAAGACGACATCTTTGATCTGTGTTTGATGCAAAGAGAGAACGAAGAATATATCAAATCAGTCGGCCAACCTTTTCATGTATACATATATAGCACGGAACAGTTGAGAATAGCGTTAAAAAATGAAGGGCCTATTATTTTACATCTAGATTCAACCGGAAACGTTCACAGTAGACCTAAATTTGTAAAAAAACGACCATTTTATTATGCTGGTGTGATAGTGTCCAATTTTAACAAAAGAATAGTTCCCATCTTAGAAATGTACAATTGCCAGCATGATGCAACATCTATAGGAATTTGGCTAGCTAAATTTAAAGCATTCTGCATACATAATAAGAAAAAATGGCCATTATTCAAACGGGTTGTGACAGACTTCAGCTTCGCACTGATCAACGCCACTCTTAATTTCTGGAATAATTTAAATCTGACCCAATATTTAACTATAACATTTGAATATGCAACATCGAAAAATGATGATCTTATTAATGAATTAATTCTAGTCAGTTTGTGCTGCTCTCATTTCTTTAAAATGGTAGCGAAAGACGTTAAAATACACGAACCGAGTGAACACAACCAACATTTTTTTAAAGAAGCGATAGCAGCTTGTATAAACTTTAAAGAAATGACACTGATAGAAAAGTGGTTTGTGCATCTAGGAACTGTTATGCTTTCCCGTGAAAAGAATTTTTACGTGGACGAAGCTCTTGAAAAGTTGCTAAATGTGTGTTGTGTCTCTATTAAAATAGATGACGAAGACCTAAAAAATTTATCATCTGCAGATAATATTATAATGTCCGTTTCTGATAGCACCTTATACGAGCAGAGTCAATTTTACAGACATTTTAAGGTTATTCAGAATAAGATACAAGAATGTATCAAAGAAAAAGAAGAAGGACATGGAGAAAAGAATAATTATTATAACGAAGAATTTTTTGAAATTATTTTAAAAAAATATATCGCTTATCTTCCGTTGTGGTCAGGATTGACTATAAGTGACTCAGAAAAAGTTACTAGGTTTAGTAATGCGCCGGTTGAAAATTGGTTTTCAATGGTCAAAAACACAATTACGAATACAAACAATCTTCAAAGATGTAGCAGATCCGTAAGATTGATTAGAAAGAGAGTATTATCCTACTATAAGGAAATAATGCTGTCGATACCGAAAGAAACTTGTACATCCCGAACAAAAAAATGTTACGCCGCAAATACCCAAAACGATTTGGAATATTGCGAAGAATGGGACAAGAAGCGGAAACAATCGAGTCAAAGCAATTTTGATAAAGGCCAATTAAATCGAATATTACAGAACATTCAGAAGAAACAGGAAGAGGTGAATTTAAATAAAGAACTGAAAGGAAAATCCTTGAGTGAAAAGTGTGCACTGTATATTCAACAAATGAAATTGACACAGGAATCTCGAAAAACCATCGAAACAAACACCAGAGGTCAAAGGATGAAACAGCTTTGGTACGACGAGCGGAAGAAACGATTAACGGCGTCGAATTTTGGCGATATTTGCAAGTTAACGAAGGAAGAGACCAAAGCTAACTTAGTAAAAAAACTTCTCTATTCGGAACCGCTCGATATGCCGGCAATTAGGCACGGAATAAAATACGAAAAAGCAGCTATTGACGCCTATAAAAACCAACGTCCTCTGTCAAACGTTACCATGTGCGGATTAGTCATAGACGAAGAAAAGCCATATTTAGCATGCTCTCCTGATGGTTTGGTCGATTTCGAGGGCGTATTGGAAGTAAAGTGCCCTTTTAGCATTAAAAAAGGAACTCCACTTGAGGCCTACTTCCTAGACGAAGATGGAAATCTCTTTAACACGCACAACTATTTTTTCCAAATACAAGGAATACTTCATATATCTACAAGAGAATGGTGTGACTTAGTAATATGGACTTACAATGGAATTCATATATCGAGAATTAATCGAGATGACGATTTTTGGAACAACCACATGATTGAAAAACTAGACAAATTTTATATGGAATATGTCTTGCCTGAAATTATTGAACCGCTTCATCCGGGAAAAAAAATTATTAGAAGAAATTTGATGCAAACGTTCCAAGATAAAAATATAACAGGTAATGAACAAGTAAATTCCTCGATTTTAAAATTCTTCAGAAACGGTCTTGTTCAGTCCGACAATTATTATAAAAAAATAAATGAAAATTATGTAGTGGGTTATTTTAAAAGTGCCGTATGGCCCGAATTAACGTATGAGAGTTTTGAGAGTTTGAATGGCAGACAATGGTTATTCGATGTTGTCATCAATTTAAGCTTTCACTCATTAATCTGGAAATATGACGCAGAAAGGTATGTTTTATTGACGTCGGACAAGACGTTCGCCATCTTCAACTTGACTAAAGATTTACACAAGGACTTCTTTTTTGATCTACCTCTATTTAAAACAGATAATATATTAGTGCTGCCTCTTTCTGTAAGCAGAAACCATTGGTGTCTCGTAATTGCGGACATTAGTAATAAAATTTTTATATACATAGACCCATTCAAGAGTACAGTACAAAAGACCGACTTAAATCTGATGACATTTCTAACATTTCTAAAACTACATTGTAATATGACAGGAGCTAATATACCCACAGAAGGCTGGAAGTCGCACGTCCTAGATCATATCAAACAAAGTGATACATATAACTGCGGACTATACATTATATATTTCTTTCAACAATTCGTCAAAAAAGAATCCCTTACTTTACCCCAGTGCATGAATGCTTTTAGAAATACCGTCCGCACTTTATTACTAAGTACGTCCGACGACATGAGAGGGAAATGCCTATTCTGTGGCATTGATGTCAGAGACGATACGGCAGTTCAGCGTTGTCACATATGTCAACGTTATTGCCATGCTAAATGTGCGACAATGGAAAACGAATCATGCGAAATATGTCTACGGTATAAATAAGGAACCGTGCACAGGGCCATATAAATAAAATTAAGTCGTAAGAATGTATTATTGTCTTGCGGAAGAACTCAAAAACGAACCAATACATTTATTGAAAAACATAATTTTTTGAACCCCTTATTAAAACCCGACAGTGACTTTCTGGGGCAGAAGTTGTTGAAGGATCAACCGGTAGTTACTTTCTAATGCGTATAAGCCATCGGAATGAGCTAATTCAGTATTATTATTTTTTTCAAATTTAGATATTTCTGTACCCCTCGTTGCTGCCCGACAATGACTTTTGCATGCAGAAGTAGTTCAAGGACCAGCCAGTGGTTACTTTCGCATATGCAGGCTTCATCGACATTGATCGATTTAGCAATAATAAATTATTGAAAAATATAATTTTCTGTACCCCTTATTAAAACCCGACAATGACTTTTTGAGATAAAAGTCTTACTTTCTAATGCGTAGAAGCCATCGGCATTAATTCATTCAGTATTATTATTTTCTTCAAATTTAGATATTTCTGCACCCCTCATTGCTGCCCGACATTGACTTTTGCATGCAGAAGTAGTTCAAGGACGACCCAATGGTTACTTTCGCATATGCAGACTTCATCGACATTGATCGATTTAGTAATAATAAATTATTGAAAAACATAATTTTCTGTACCCCTTATTAAAACCCGACAATGACTTTTTGTGATAAAAGTCTTACTTTCTAATGCGTAGAAGCCATCGGCATTAATTAATCCAGTATTATTATTTTTTTCAAATTTAGATATTTCTGCACCCCTCGTTGCTGCCCGACAATGACTTCTGCATGCAGAAGTAGTTCAAGGACGACCCAATGGTTACTTTCGCATATGCAGACTTCATCGACATTTATCGATTTAGTAATAATAAATTATTGAAAAACATAATTTTCTGTACCCCTTATTAAAACCCGACAATGACTTTTTGTGATAAAAGTCTTACTTTCTAATGCGTAGAAGCCATCGGCATTAATTAATCCAGTATTGTTATTTTTTTCAAATTTAGATATTTCTGCACCCCTCATTGCTGCCCGACATTGACTTTTGCATGCAGAAGTAGTTCAAGGACGACCCAATGGTTACTTTCGCATATGCAGACTTCATCGACATTGATCGATTTAGTAATAATAAATTATTGAAAAACATAATTTTCTGTACCCCTTATTAAAACCCGACAATGACTTTTTGTGATAAAAGTCTTACTTTCTAATGCGTAGAAGCCATCGGCATTAATTAATCCAGTATTATTATTTTTTTCAAATTTAGATATTTCTGCACCCCTCGTTGCTGCCCGACAATGACTTTTGCATGCAGAAGTAGTTCAAGGACGACCCAATGGTTACTTTCGCATATGCAGACTTCATCGACATTGATCGATTTAGTAATAATAAATTATTGAAAAACATAGTTTTCTCAACCCCTTATTAAAACCCGACAATGACTTTTTGGAACAAAAGTCATCGAAAGACCAACCGTTAGTTGCTTTCTAATGCGTAGAAGCCATCGGCATTAACTAATTCAGTACTTTTATTTTTTTCAAATTTAGATACTTTTGTACCCCTCGTTGCTGCCCGACAATGACTTTTGCATGCAGAAGTAGTTCAAGGACGTCCCAATGGTTACTTTCGCATATGCAGACTTCATCGACATTTATCGATTTAGTAATAATAAATTATTGAAAAACATAATTTTCTCAACCCCTTATTAAAACCCGACAATGACTTTTTGTGATAAAAGTCTTACTTTCTAATGCGTAGAAGCCATCGGCATTAATTAATCCAGTATTATTATTTTTTTCAAATTTAGATATTTCTGTACCCCTCGTTGCTGCCCGACAATGACTTTTGCATGCAGAAGTAGTTCAAGGACCAGCCAGTGGTTACTTTCGCATATGCAGGCTTCATCGACATTGATCGATTTAGCAATAATAAATTATTGAAAAATATAATTTTCTGTACCCCTTATTAAAACCCGACAATGACTTTTTGAGATAAAAGTCTTACTTTCTAATGCGTAGAAGCCATCGGCATTAATTAATTCAGTATTATTATTTTCTTCAAATTTAGATATTTCTGCACCCCTCATTGCTGCCCGACATTGACTTTTGCATGCAGAAGTAGTTCAAGGACGACCCAATGGTTACTTTCGCATATGCAGACTTCATCGACATTGATCGATTTAGTAATAATAAATTATTGAAAAACTTAATTTTCAGTACCCGTTATTAAAACCCGACAATGACTTTTTGAGATAAAAGTCGTTGAAACACCAACCGGTAGTTACTTTCTAATGCGTAGAAGCCATCGGCATTAATTAATTCAGTATTATTATTTTTTTCAAATTTGGATATTTCTGCACCCCTCGTTGCTGCCCGACAATGACTTTTGCATGCAGAAGTAGTTCAAGGACGACCCAATGGTTACTTTCGCATATGCAGACTTCAGCGACATTTATCGATTTAGTAATAATAAGCTATTGAAAAACATAATTTCCTCAACCCCTTATTAAAACCCGACAATGACTTTTTGGAACAAAAGTCGTTGAAAGACCAACCGTTAGTTGCTTTCTAATGCGTAGAAGCCATCGGCATTAACTAATTCAGTACCTTTATTTTTTTCAAATTTAGATACTTTTGTACCCCTCGTTGCTGCCCGATAATGACTTTTGCATGCAGAAGTAGTTCAAGAACGACCCAATGGTTACTTTCGCATATGCAGACTTCATCGACATTGATCGATTTAGTAATAATAAATTATTGAAAAACTTAATTTTCTGTACCCCTTATTAAAACCCGACAATGACTTTTTGAGATAAAAGTCGTTGAAACACCAACCGGTAGTTACTTTCTAATGCGTAGAAGCCATCGGCATTAATTAATTCAGTATTATTATTTTTTTCAAATTTGGATATTTCTGCACCCCTCGTTGCTGCCCGACAATGACTTTTGCATGCAGAAGTAGTTCAAGGACGACCCAATGGTTACTTTCGCATATGCAGACTTCAGCGACATTTATCGATTTAGTAATAATAAGTTATTGAAAAACATAATTTTCTCAACCCCTTATTAAAACCCGACAATGACTTTTTGGAACAAAAGTCGTTGAAAGACCAACCGTTAGTTGCTTTCTAATGCGTAGAAGCCATCGGCATTAACTAATTCAGTACCTTTATTTTTTTCAAATTTAGATACTTCTGTACCCCTCGTTGCTGCCCGACAATGACTTTTGCATGCAGCAGTAGTTCAAGGACGACCCAATGGTTACTTTCGCATATGCAGACTTCATCGACATTGATCGATTTAGTAATAATAAATTATTGAAAAACATAATTTTCTGTACCCCTTATTAAAACCCGACAATGACTTTTTGTGATAAAAGTCTTACTTTCTAATGCGTAGAAGCCATCGGCATTAATTAATCCAGTATTATTATTTTTTTCAAATTTAGATATTTCTGCACCCCTCGTTGCTGCCCGACAATGACTTTTGCATGCAGAAGTAGTTCAAGGACGACCCAATGGTTACTTTCGCATATGCAGACTTCATCGACCTTGATCGATTTAGTAATAACAAATTAGTGAAAAACATAATTTTCAGTACCCCTTATTAAAACCCGACAATGACTTTTTGGGACAAAAGTCGTTGAAAGGCCAATCGGTAGTTACTCTCTAATGCGTAGAAGCCATCGGCATTAATTAATTCAGTATTATTATTTTTTTCAAATTTAGATATTTCTGCACCCCTCGTTGCTGCCCGACAATGACTTTTGCATGCAGAAGTAGTTCAAGGACGACCCAATGGTTACTTTCGCATATGCAGACTTCATCGACATTGATCGATTTAGTAATAACAAATTATTGAAAAACATAATTTTCTGTACCCCTTATTAAAACCCGACAATGACTTTTTGAGATAAAAGTCGTTGAAACACCAACCGGTACTTACTTTCTAATGCGTAGAAACCATCGGCATTAACTAATTCAGTATTATTATTTTTTTCAAATTTAGATATTTCTGCACCCCTCGTTGCTGCCCGACAATGACTTTTGCATGCAGAAGTAGTTCCAGGACGACCCAATGGTTAATTTTGCATATGCAGATTTCATCGACATTGATCGATTTAATAGTAATGAATTATTGAAGAACGTAATTTTCCGTACCCCTTATTAAAACCCGACAATGACTTTTTGGGACATAGTAGTTGAAAGACCAACCGGTACTTACTTTCTAATGCGTAGAAACCATCGGCATTAACTAATTCAGTATTATTTATTTTTTCAAATTTAGATATTTCTGTACCCCTCGCTGCTGCCCGACACTGACTTTTGTATGCGGGAATGGTTGAAGGACGACCCAGTGGTTACTTTCGATTATGTCGACTTCATCGACATTAATTAATTTAATAGTAATAAATTATTGAACATTATAAATTTTTTGAACCCCTTATTACGAGCCGCCAATGACAGTTTGATTTGCTCAAATTACATGAAAACATTGTTTTTGAAAATATGCGTTTCTGCTTCATTTATTAATATGAAGAAGTTTTAAGGTGCGTCAATTTACAAGAAAGGTATGTCTGATATGCAGTGTTGCCACATCGCAAAACCGTGGCTGAAAAATCGTGGCTGTTTTCACACCCGTGTCTATCGGACCATACTGCTCAGATTATAACCTGGAAAATGCCCCCTTGTTCTGGTAGTGAAATACCTTCTCATAATTTAAAGAGATGTTTTACCGACGCTGCAATATCCGAATTTAAGATCTTATTCAACTCAGCATACATTGATATTTCCCATTATAATAATATAGACGAGGCATTTGGTTGTTTCTGGGATCATTTTGAATGGTGCTTTAATGCAGCATTTCCAAAAAAAAAGGTTCTGCTCAATAATAAAAATATTAATAATAGAAAAATTACATTTTCATCTGAATTAAAAAAGAGGGCAGATAATCTCAAATCACTAAACTGGTTAAGAAAAAATATTAATGATCCACATATTGATATTCAGTATAAACATTTAAAAAGAGATGTAAATAAAGCGGTTCAAAATGAAAAGAAAAATCATTTTTCTCAAATTATAAATAACTCATGTAATAAAAGCAGAACTATGTGGAAAATAATTAACAACAATTTGGGAAATGCCGGTAAGCAAACTATCCCTAAAATTATAATGTCAAGTGGTAGAACATTAAACAATCCTTTGCAGATTTCAAATGCTTTTGGGGAATATTTTTCAAACCCAGTAACAATTCCTAAAATCTTATTTGACGGACAGGTCTCTGATTGTTAGAGTAGGAGAGGTGGACTCCCAATTATATAATACAGACCTTGGTACGCCAAAAGGAAGTATATTGGGTCCTTTACTATTTCTCTTGTTTGTTAACGATTTACCAGACTACATATTACAACACGGAGGGTTATTTATGTACAATGATGATACGACAATTGTAGTATCAGCGGTTAACATCTTAGGTGCTATCGACAGAGTCAATATCGTATTAGAGGAATTTAAAATCTGGTGCAACAGAAATAAATTAATTATAAATTTAAATAAGACTCAATGTGTAAAATTTTCTTATGGGAATCGCGCTGTACCAGACATAAACTTCCCTCTAGATAATACTCAAATTAAAATTATAAATGTAATAAAATTTTTAGGTATTCAGGTAGATGAAAATCTTAATTTTTCTGAACATGTTAACCAGGTATGCTCTAAGTTGAACAAGTCTTTCTTTGCGCTGTCTTCTTTAAAAAAATGACTTAAATGAAACTGCCGTATTGTCATTATATTACGCCCAAGTATTATTAGCCGTTACTCGAGTCCGAGTATAAAAATGTTACAGTCGATAAATTGTGTACAATAAAAAACAAGTAAAAGGTGTAGTCCATTGTAATTCTCATTTATCTACGGTGCACACGACTATGGCTATAGAGGCCAATTCGGGAGAGCACATGTCGACCGCAGTCAGGACAAACATAGACCTGGTTAGGTCTTGGATTCGGCCTTCTTGCAGCAACATTTCCTTGATAGCTGGCCACAACCCCTCGCCATTCGGTTCTGTCCGCTGCAAGTTGTTCCCATTGCTCGTCTGCAATACCGCAGGATTTTAGATTTTCATGGAGAGTGTCTTTGAACCTCTTTCGTTGACCGCCACGCCTTCTTCTACCGCTTAGCAATTCACCATAAAGTGTACATTTAGGAAGGCGGTTATCATGCATACGATGAACGTGACCTGCCCATCTTAAGCGTGCTCTTGAAATAAGCACCTCAATTGGAAGGCTGTTTGCTCTCCTGAGTACTTCCACGTTTGATATGTGATGGAACCAACGGATTTTCATCATACTTCTGAGGTGTCTTTGCTGAAAACGTTCTAATTCTTTCACATGACGACGGTAAGTGACCCAGCTTTCACATCCATATAGCAGTGTTGGAATGATAACTGCTCTGTAGACAGCCATTTTCGTTGACAAAGCAAGGTCGTGGTTGTCAAATACTCTCTCTCTAAGTCCCCAGAGTGCTCTAGATGCAGCGTTAATTCTATTGCGAATCTCGCTGTCCATGTTTGCTTTGTCATTAACAACGTTGCCTAAGTAATTGAACTGATCCACCACTTCAAGAGAATTTCCGTTAAGTGTAATGTCTATTTGGTTCACTTGATGAGGAGTTGACATAATCTTAGTCTTTCCAATGTTGATTTTAAGTCCTAAGGAATCGTAGCTCTGGGCATACACATCTAAAAGTTCTTGAAGCTCTTCCGGCGTAGAGGCTAAAAGTGCACAGTCATCCGCATACTGGAGATCACAAATGAATCGTGTGCGTGTCTTCGTGAAAGCTCTGAAGCGCCCTATGTTAAAAAGACCGCCATCAAAACGGTATCTGAGACCTATTCCTCTGACTGTCAGTTTGTTGTCAACAATAATTGTTAGAGCAGTGGTAAACAAATTAAAGAGTAGGGGTGCCAGGACACATCCCTGCCTAACTCCAGTGAGGGTTTGGAAAGGTTCGGTTGCCTCATTATTATACATAACCTGGGCGTTGTTGTTTGTATGTAGACTGCGACATACTTCCACAAATTTTCTAGGGATACCTAAGCGGAGCATAATTTTCCAGAGCACTTCCCTGTCCACCGAGTCAAACGCCTTGGTTAAATCAATGAAGGCCATGTGAATTTCTCCTTGATGTTCGAGTGCTTTTTCTTGAAGCTGTTTAAGTGTGAAGATTAGATCCGATGTGCCTCGGTTTGGTCTAAAGCCACTCTGTGTTTCAGGAAGTAACTTTTCCATAACAGGTGTTAGCCTATTTGCCATCGCTTTAGTGAGTATCTTCCCTCCAACAGCCAGGAGAGCTATACCCCTGTAATTTCCACAGTCCGCAGCGCTCCCTTTGTTTTTGAAGAGGTTGATTAAAAGTGTATCACGAAACTCCTGCGGAGCTTGACCACTTTCCCACACGACATCAAACAGTTTTTTGAGGTAGGGTATGAGCTCTGACGACACAGCTTTAAAGATCTCAGCTGGGAGTGAGTCGGCGCCGGGAGATTTGTTATTTTTTAGCTGCCCAATGGCGGTTAAGATCTCTTCCGTTGTTAGTGGTTTATCTAAGTCTTCGAAGGTGTCATATTGAGGGATAAGATTTATAATATCGTGATCGGCTTGACTTTGCTGGTTAAGAATGTTAGAGTAGTGTTCTTTCCATCGGGCTCTTATTTCCTGGTCTTCTTTGAGGAGATTTCCATTTAAATCTTTAATAGGGCACATATTTTTCCGACTGGGGCCGTACACTGCTTTTACTCCTTGAAAGAAATTCCTGTAGTCGTGTGAATCGGCGTACCTTTGAATTTCTCTGGCCTTGCTTGCCCACCACTCGTTCTTTATTCTTCTGATTTCGCGTTGCGTTTCATACTTAGATTGGGTAAAAGCTTCTGCTTTTGATGAGTCGTTGGGGTGGTTGATAGCGTTTTGGAAGGCAATATGTTTGCGGTCAAGAAGTTCTTGTATAAAAGCTTCATTATCATTGAACCAGTCCTCCTGTTTTTTACTTGCTGCAGTGCCAAGAATTTCCTCACTCGCACTTTTTAAACTGTCTTTAATTTGTGTCCAGGTAGCAGCGACATCTACAGAATTGGTTTCTTCTAGTGCACTCAAATTCTCTTGAACTTTTTGCTTTAGCTGTTCGACGGTTTGTTGGTCACGCAATTTACTAATACAGAGACGGAGTCTACGTTTTACTTGAGTTCTTCGGTGTTTGGGTCTCATAACAATTTTCATTTTAGAGACAACAGGACGATGATCGGTCCAACATTCGCTATCAATGCGCGCCTTTGTAATTTGGACGTCCTTGAGATGCTTCCTACGTACGATAACATAGTCCAGTAGATGCCAGTGACCTGATCTGGGGTGACGCCAGGTGCCTTTAAATTTATCCTTTTGTCGGAAAATGGTGTTTGTTATAACTAGATCATGTTCGGCGCATTTAGTTAGGAATAGTTGACCGTTAGCGTTCATGTTGCCCAAACCGTTCTTGCCTATGATGCCTGGCCAGGTGTCTGCATCTCTCCCTACTCTAGCGTTAAAATCGCCAAGAATAACGAGTCGTTCCGTTTTAGGTATTCTACAGAGGGTTTCTTCCAGCTGTTGATAGAAGCTTTCCTTGGTTTCGTGACTTGCATCCAGAGTGGGAGCGTAGGCGCTTATTAGATTTACCGCGTTGCCATCTGATAGCTCATAACGTAGCAGCATTAGACGCTCGGATAGGCCTTGTGGTACTTGTGTTAAGTTGGATACAAGTTGATTCCGAACGGCAAATCCTACTCCATGTTGTCTTCTTGAATTGGTGGGAAGACCTTTCCAATAGAAGGTGTAGTACTTTTCTGTGAGAGAGCCTTCCTCCAAAAATCGAGTTTCGCTGAGAGCTGCAACGTCAACATTGAGTCGGTGAAGTTCTCTATCTATTAGAGCAGTTCTTCTTTCAGGCCGATCGGTGCGAGTGCTGTCGTTCAAAGTACGAACATTCCAAGCGCCGTAGATGAAAGAATTAGTTTTGTTGGATTTAACTTGTCGGTGTTTTTTCGACATTCGATGAGGTGTCCCTGTGGGCACCCTCCCCCGGAGATCCGATCGGGAGGGTATTTTACCTCCGGATGATTTTGTCCCACTTGAACGCTCCATCATTTTTTAAAAGCCTTAATCGACTGAAAACGAAGCTGCATTTGAAGTTTTAGCTGGAGCAGGTATGCAACTGACCAGCTCGGTCGCGGAAGGCGAGTGGTGTGGTCCCATGGCACAGAAGGAGACTGCGACGATGGGGTAACCAAACGATTCCAAAAGCAACCTTTGTGTGCGGTGGGTTATTTTTACCGCACCCTTCGTGAGAAGGTGGATGTGCTCACGACAAAAGGTAAGGGTTATTCCGCCCTTACTCGGTCGTTAGAGCCTCGTTAGTGAAAACAGGGTGCACCAAGTTCAAATTGAACTCATCGCGAAGGTGAGGTTAACAATTGAGTAGGAGAGGCTATAACTTGCGCTTCACTACCCCATTACACCCCCCACCGCCCAAGTATACTCAGCAATAAGCTATAATATTACGGTCTAGGGTCAATCTACAGAATCTACTCGTGTTTTTATAATACAAAAGCGTATATTGAGACTAATGTTTAACTTAGATTACAGGGAGTCATGCCGTGAATCTTTTACGTGTAGATGCATATTAACTTTTACATCAATCTATATACTGAAAATATTATGTTTTGTATATCTAAATCAAACCAAATTTAAAAAAAATATAGACTTTCATGATTACCCAACAAGAAATAAAGAAAAGTTCTGTCTTGGTAAATGCTTGCACGAGAAATATAAAAAGTCGCCGGTGTACGCAGGTTGTAGTCTCTTTAACATTTTTTTTAACAATTAAAAATCATTTTTAATCGAAGGTTGTTTTTATACTTTGGAAGAGTTTATTACTCAGTGTTGTAACATGGCATAGATTGTATAAACGTATTGTCTCCCAGGTATCTTCACTTTTGCATGAAACCTGTGTATATGTGTACACTTTATGCTTACAGGTGTTTTTATGAAATGCTTTTATTATCTGTAAATCGAATTGGTTTGTTTTTACTATGCCCATTTTTTAGGATTTTATATTTATGTATTTTAGATAATCAACACTGACTTACCTTATTCATATTTTGTATGGCAAAAAAGGTTAATAAATATATTCTATTCTATTCTATTCTATTCTAATTTGTTTCAATTTATACAGGGTGATGACTAGGTAGATATTTTATCTTTAACTGTCTATAGAACTTGGTGAATAAAACAAATTCTTCAAATATATTTTTTAAATAAGTCAAATACAGAGGACTTCTAAAGTTTAAGAAATCTGAAAGTCGGTTTATTTAAAAAAAGTAAATTACTTGCAATAAAACGCCTACAAAATGGTTAATAATAGTAACTATGTATAAATATTTTTTTCCGTGGAAACTAAAATGACAAAGCACGTATTTTTTCTTTCATATCAGTCTAGATCCAAATTTACAATTGCTATAAAAAAAATAACTGGTCAGAAACTTATAAATATCACCAAATACTTTCAAAAATTCATCCTGAATCAAAAATCTAATAATATACAGGGTGCTGCATTTAAAAATTAAGTTATGGTCATTTTCGGCAAAACCGGAATCGGTATCAAATTACTTCATGTCAAAAAATGTGCAGTTTTCTTAATGGCTCTAGATCCCATAATTTCATTTCGATATGTTCAAAAATAAAAAGGTTATAGGGGTTAGCCCTTAATTTGTGTGTGTATTTACCGAAATAAGTTGTAAGGCAAAGCTAGCAACTAGGGCGTAGCTCGTCATATAATCATAACGTTAGTGGCAAGACACTTCAAACCAAGTAATTCCTAGTTGGGATAGGCCTGGCCTGCAAACATCATCTCTACGTAATTCCTCCACCGACCCCTTTTCATGTATTATTTCGTATTATATCATATTTACGAAGGTAGAACCTCCATTAATGTTTTTAAAATAGAGTTAAAACCTCATAAAAGCAAAAAGCATTGGATGCGATTCTAAGGGCCATTTGCCAACATTTAGATGCGTGTTCTGGTTTATAACTAAGTCTGTGTTAGGATGGGAATATGTCAAAGTCAGATTCAACCCAATTTACTTTATAAAGTTTATTTCATTACATATTTTTATTACTTCCTTTTCACGTATTAAAGTGGAGAATTAAAAAAAGTAGGTACGGCGTTGCCAAGGTAATAACGAATTGTGTTGAAAAGTGGCTTTTAACAAAATTAAATAATTTTTGTGTTTATAACGAGAGTGCGTTGAATGTACCAATTTAATATTGTTACAACAATTAAGTTAATGTAGTTATGTAATAATTATAGAATTAGTGTTTACATGATTTTACATAGACTATTTAGTTATGATTAACTAAAGGATTCATCGATTTATAGTTTATCCAATGTCAGTCAGCCATCCATAGGCGCGCGTTCTTCAAAGCAATACATGTCCTACGATATTTTAAAAATCGTTTATTATACACATAACACTGTTTTGCAGACTTATTAAATAATATGACTGAAAGTGGTGAAGTGATAGGTCTCTTCCTGTTTGCGCCCAGTATTGAGCATAGATTTCTCTTAACATACCCCACCTGTTCCTATCCTGTGCGACACTTATCCTTGGTAGTCCTGCCACTCTCTTGATCTCATCATACCATCGAATTGTTGGTCGCCTTCTATTTCTTCTTCCCCACCATGGTCTCCACTGGAGCATCCTAGCGCTCAACTATGCTATTCTTGTTGTTATGTCAGTTACTTTAGTTCACTGCCTGATCCAATCGTGTCTTCTCCTTTGTTCTAATGAGATACCGATCATTGTCCTTTCCATAGCCCTCACTTCCAGTTTCGTTATTACTTTTTTGTGAGGGTCCAAGTTTGAGCTCCATAGGTTGTGACAGGTAGAATACACTGGTCAAATACTTTGGATTGCAAGTGCTGAAGTATCTTTTTGTTTTTCAAAATGAAAGCTAGTTTTCCGAAGGCCACTGATCCCAATCGTCGCCTTCTGTCTATTTTCATATCTTTATTTTGCTTTCCCAGGATCATACTTTGTCCCAGGTATATATATTCTCTGATGTTGCCTAACCGGGTTCCATTTACAGTTATTTGTGGGCCTTGTGTACACATTGTTTTTGTTTTATGTAAATTGATTTTCAATCCTATTTTGCATGATGTTTGCTCTAATTCTGCTATCACATTCTTTAGATCTTCTTCGTTTTCCGCGAACAGAACAACGTCGTCTGGAAATCTTAAATGATTTAGTCTATCCCCGTTGATGTTTATTCCTTTATTCGACCATTCCATCTCACAGGAAGTTTAGGACAGATTGTATCTACCTGTCTAATACCTCTCTCGAACGGGAAGCTATTATAGTGGAGTCAGACAAGCATCAAATTGTAGTGAATACGGAACTGTTTCCAGAGTCAGTTTTTTTAACATGTTAGTTGCATAGAATACTAAACGAAACGGACGTTTTCTATCTCTAGCAAGCGCCGCTACGCAAGTTACCAGTCATTTTGTGAAAAATCGCCCATTTTGGTCGTTCTTTCTAAATATAGATGAGTATACCTCGGTATGTGTAGGTCCAAAAAAAATCGAAAAAAATTGAGGCTGTTCGTTATCAGCGGTTACAATATGAAATTTTTATCTGCACACATAACCTCAAAAAAAAATAAAAAAATGACAAAACTGCTAAATTTTGGTTTTTTGATTAGAACTTCGGACATTTTGAGTGAAATTTAATTTAAGAAATTATACGTTATAATATGAACAATAACTGGTTAAAATTTCAAGTCAAAATGTCTAATACAAGTCTCAAAAATTGACTTCAAATTTTAAAATTGATTGGTCAATTACTTTTGTGCGTCACATCGTATGAGGTACTTTTTTTTAATGTAGGTTTTTTCATGCACTTTATGATGGTGAACAAGCAAAAAAATTTTAAACTTGAAAAAAGTGAAAAAAATCGATTTTAAATTTTCATTCATATACAAATTCAATTCTCCATTAGATTAAAACATAATTTTTTAGTCACAAACGCCTTTATAAAATCCTTATTTTACTATAAGGAACGTAACCAGACTGCAACCAAAAGCTACTCTCCGGGTTATGTGCCTCGCCGAGCGCTGAATTACAAGTTACAAGCCTGGTGCGTTAAGTGTAATAATTGCATATTAATAACAGAACGCTAATACTTCGATTGCAACAAACACCAGCCGAAAGACTGATCCAGTTAAAGGAGCTCTCGTGCCAGTCGTTCCACACCATTTGCAGACTGCAGTTTCGAGCTGTTGGCTCTCGTCAATGTAAGGTAGGCATATGACGACCGACACGGGGATCCTTTGATCATTTGGTACATCTCGGTATCTTTAGGATAGCGACATGCAAAATAGTCAGCAGATGAAATTTTAAACGCTATTTATTCTCATAAATTTTTTTAAGAAACGCACAGATAGCAAGATAATCAAAGAAAACTGTAAATATATGTTTTTCCGGAAAACTAAAGGGAAATTTGCAAATCTAATACTATGGTCATATGGAAAATGCGATTTTAAATACTTTTTATTCTTCTAATTTTTTCAAAAAATGCTTAGTTTACGAGATATATGCATTTTTTGCAAAAAATATATAATGTATATGTGTATAAGAACATGTTGCGACATGTTAGGATTTTTTAAGTATTTTTCCCATAATCAGAGCATGTTTTTACATAAAGGGTCCAAATATCTCAAACTACCCAAAGGTTTCTCATTTGGCCGCCATTTTGATCTTCATTTACTGTAGTATAGACAGTCTTCATTGTTGTTTATTTCACTGAATATTTTAAATCAACTGCAAACAAAAGTTTCTCGCAATCTAATATGCCAACTAAGTCATTTAATGTAATAGATAAAAGTGGTCCCAAGTTTGAACCTTGGGACACCCCGGATGTTACAAGCTAAGTATTTGATTTAAAGCCGTTATATTGAATACATTGCAACCGGTTTTTCAGGTATGATACAAAAAAAAATTACTAGTATATTACTGAAACCAATATAATTTAATTTTTCAATTAATAACTTGTGGTTTATACTGTCAAAGGCTTTTGAAAAATCAATGTACACTACATCGACCTGGCCTCTGTTGTCCTATGATTTTGAAACAATCTGAGTTAAACAAGATAGGTTTGTTACTGTTGAACCATGTTGGTGAGTGGAAACTAAAGTCTTTACCCCCGAATAGATTTTTTGTGTGTTTGTAGTGCGATATTAAATAAAATTCGCATTTAGGTGATAAACACATTTTCACAGTCTCTTGAAATGTTTTCTTAACCGCCTCTCAAGTTACCGAAGTAACCCCCTGGAAGATCTCAAGGATCTTGTGCTAGGCAAAGAGAGACGAGGCCCTACAGTTTAATGTGGACTCCGAATCACTCTTGGGGCAATTTTTTTAATGAAAAATTGTTTCGCCTTGCGGGAATCGAACCCACTTCGCTAGGCAACTCAGTTTGCTAGCCAGTCGCTTTAACACACTGAGCTACCATTCTAGAAAACCAACCTACCAACTAGAACCTACCAACTAGAAAACTGGGAATTTCATCATGTCCCGATGTCATTTTATATTTTTAGCTTTTTAATGCTCCCTATAATGTCTAACTCTAATGACTGATCAACAATTACTGATGGTAGGATACTTATAATGTCTGAAGATGGCACAGTAGCAGTCGGTGCCAAATAAAGGCTATTAAAGAATTTACTAAAGTTATCCACAATGTCTTGTAAGTTATAGAATTCATTTTTATTGCAGTACATTCTAACGGCTATTTAAATACGGCCATAATTATTTGAGGTTAACGGTTAATGTGTAATTCAAGTAGTTCAGCAGTAATACTTGGTGGTATGTACACAACATATATAAATAAATAAATAAAATGAATAAATTATTAACTAAACATTTACAACAAACTATATCTACTAGAGGAATGGTATAAGAGATAAGATAAGTTAATAGATTCGGAGAAAAACTCACTCTTTTTTTTCTATGGCATTCGGGCGGTTGGCCCATAGCTAGGCACTAAAGTGTTAAATAATTAAATAACCTGCTTCTAACCTATTCGATAAAACATACATTATTTTGTTATACAAGAGGAAGAAGACGGTGTCACACACTTCTCGCCCAGTGGTCGATTGGGGTATTTTTTTCTCTTCAGTTACACATGCACAAAAAGAGCGACCACGAGTAAGCTGAGTAATAATAATAATACTACAATTGCCAAAATACATTGGATATGAAATGTCTAAAAATTTATTGCATACAATAGCATATATAAATATTATAAAAAAAATAAATAAAACACAAAATAGTAAAGTAGGTATGATACAAGTATGCTTATATTTTAAATGCACCCCTGATCAGAATACTCGCCTAATGATAGTATGCTTTGCTTTGTAGCATCTCTAGTAGATTTTTTTTTAGTTTGCTGCTACATAGTTCCTTTAAATGACGAGGGAGTTTATTATAGATGTTACTACAAGTGTATTTTGGACTTTTTTTAAAAGTACTTAAGTTGAAGTGGTCAATTTGTATTATTTCGAGTAGGATAGTTGTGCATGTCATTTATGTGATTATATAGTTCTGGCTTTTGCTTGGCAAATATTACCGCTTCTAATATGAGAATGCTAGGTAAAGTTAATATTTTATTATCTTTAAAGATGTCTTTACGAGATTCTCTTGGTTATAGTCCGAAAATTAGTCTCATGGTACGTTTTTGTAAAATAAAAACTCTGTTCCAATCAATTCCCTGCCCCCAATATATACAGTAGCTAAACAATAGGGCAAACACATAGGTAAAAAGGCTAAACCTACTCTAAATATTAATTTTTGTTTTATTAATGAATAAAATTGATGAGACCACTCTTTTTTTAATAGACTTTTACCAATAACATCCTCTAGACGTAGTACGTTATATAAGGGTATTCCTGATGAAATACTTTCTTTAGTTAATTGATCAATTTTTTCATTATTCTCAAGGTCAATATGAGCCTTCACCCAGACGAATTTAATTATACAATTTCTTTCAGTCAAGTTGCTTAATACTGATTTAATTTTTAAAATATAGGGGTTACTGAATAGAGAACTGTCTCTTAATAGCTAATGCACCTCCTCCTTTAGAAAATCATGTGTCAGTAAGGTTTCAATCACAACGTAATACAGTGTAGGTATTTGGAAAATATTCGGTGTTGGACACGTCTTCGGACAGCCAAGTTTATACCAAAGCGTCAAAATCACACCCGTTACTACTTACTGCACAAAAAAAGACGCAGGATATATTTGTTAGTTCTATGGCTGCTACTGAATATGATCTTGTTGCATTTACTTAATCTTGGTTAAATGATAGAATCAATAGCTCTGAACTCTTTGATTTAATGCGGTTTGAAGTCTTCCGTAGTGATCTAAATTATAGTGCTATAAATAATAACAGTGGTGGTTAGCGTCCTTTTAGCGGTAAACTTGGCAATAAAGCCATATCTATATTTGTTCTATATGTAATAAGTTTAATGCTTTGACATTTTTAGACATTTTAGGTGTAAAAATAAATTTTTTAGTGCATATTTTGTATGTTATAGTCATACACATCCCTCCACATACAAGTTGTGACAATTATGATCTTATATTTTATGCTACTGAGTCACTGTATTGTATATTAGATACTAGCATGTTAATTATTGGCGATTTTAATATCCCTGATTGTGGTTATAGCACTAATCCTGGCTACCCCTTGAGTAAGTCACTAAATAATTTTGTCCAATTTCTAAATTTGGAGCAAAAAAATAACATTTTAAACCAAAATGGTAGGATTTTAGATCTAATATATAGTAACTACAGTTGCTGCTATGTATCTTGTGCTGATAATACATTAGTTATTGAAGATGGATCATCACTCGGTGCTTATTATTAGATCAAAATTTGTAAAAACGAATAAAGAAACATTGCACCTAGGTTCTAGATATGACCTTAATTACCATAAATGTAACATCAATTTACTTTATAATGATATTATGGGAATTGATTGGTCGGTACTTTCTAATTTTTCCAGTGTAAACAATATGCTTATTGAATTTTATAATATATTAAACCGTTGCTTGACAGGCATGTTAATGAAAAAAAAAAGGTTACCTCTAAGCAGTATCCTTCGTGGTTTGACAAAAATATTATGAATAAAATAAACTTAAAAGGTAAATTGTTAGGCAAGTACAGAAAATCAAACAGTGAAGAAGATTATAGTATTTTAAAAATGTCAGATCTGAAGTAAAATCCTCTATGAAAACAGCTTATAAAAATTATTTGAAATCTGTTGAAGACGAACTGTGCACTAGCCCTAAAAAATTTTGGTCTCACATAAACTCGAAATCCAACTCCACGACTGTACCATCCTGTATGAATTATAATGAAATCCAGTTAAACGAACTAACTGAAATTGTCCACGCTTTCGCTAGTTATTTTTCTGATGTGTTCACAAAAAACAAAAGCAATGCTCCAGGTACTCAACTTATAGACAATGAAAACAGCAATACTCTATATTTATCTGAAATTAGTGAGAATGAAATAATTAAAGCTATCAAGAAAATTAAAGGAAATTTTACTATGGGTCCAGATTTAATACCTGCATTTTTAATAAGAGATTGTGCAATGATCTTCGCCAAACCGCTTTACATTATATTTAATTTTATAATAACGTCCTGTGAGTTTCCCCAGTTGTGGACAGAAAACAGATTATGCCCTGTATATGAGAAAGGCTTTAGAAATGAAATTAGCGACTACCGATCAATTTCTATTTGTAATTTTTGCAAAATTTTTTAAATTATTATAGATTGACATGTATATTTCTACACAAAAAACTTAATATCCCCACATCAGCATGGAATTACATCAAAACTGGAAACATTCGGTATTTTTGTTAATTTGCTTAACCTTCTTAGATCGTACTTTAATGACAGGCCACAGTTTGTCCAGTATCGTGGTTTCAAATTTGGACAGTTTTGGCAATCCTCAGGAGTTCCACAAGGTTCGATTCTGGGGACGTTACTTTTCGTTATATTTATCAATGACATAATACAGCTTTTTATGTCAACCATTTACTATATGCTAAAAATTTACATTGAAATTAAATCTCTTCAAACTGTTCGAAGTTATAGGATAATTCATTCAAATTAAATGATTGGTGTGTAACATCTACTTTTACATATCAGTAAATGCAACATTATGTCCTATTCTCGGCGTAAAACCATTGAATTATTTGACTATCAGCTTGATAATGTCGTTGTGAACAGAGTAACTCAGTTTAAAGACTCACTTTTGACAGCAAGTTGCCATTCGATGAACACATTCGTCTAACCACTGAGTCAGCGTATAAAAGTTTGAGATTTGTTTTGCGTAACGGTAAAGAACGTAGAAACTTTAAATACTCTTTATACTATTTTTGTCCGCTGCAAACTGGAATATGCTTCAGTGGTTTGGAGTCCTCTGTATATAATGTTATACGACTCAATTAGAGAAAGTTCCGCGTAGGTATCTTAAATCTTTATACTTTGTTGTTGATAGAATTTATCCCACACGTGGAATACCTCAGGATATGGTATTGGCCAGGTTTGAACTAAGCAGCTTATATCAGATTCGTATTATGCATTCGGTTATTTTTCTTCAAAAAATCATAAACAATGTAGAAAGTTCAGAGTCAATGGGGGATGGTAGCTCAGTATGTTAAAGCGACTGGCTAGTAAACTGAGTTGCCTAGCGAAGTGGGTTCGATACCCGCAAGGCGAAACAATTTTTCATTAATCAAATTGCCCCAAGAGTGGTTCGGAATCCACATTAAACTGTTTGGCTGGCCTCGTCTCTCTTTGCCTAGCACAAGATCCTTTAGATCTTCCAGGGGGTTACTTCGGTAACTTGAGAGGCGGTTAAGAAAACATTTTAAGAAAACAAAACATTTCAATCACTCGGCATTTTACTTACCTTCAGCCCGTACTAAGTACTAGTTCGTAGGCCTCGTACATTTTGGAAATAACAGAGTAGTTCTTCGTTGGCTGTGTTTGATTAATGTTTTCAGTATGTTTGTTGTGATCACTTCTCTCTATAAAAAACCTATTTTATTCTTTTTGATCCCCTGACTTCTTATATTGGCAGGACAGTGTTTGCTCCAAGTAGAATGATTAAAAATAACTGTTAGCTAAGTTTCTCAGCTACGTATTTGCAATTAACACAAATCACATCCTTATCCTCGGTTTGGAATTCTTGTGTTATATCAGGGAGTGGCATGTACTTCTTAGAAGCATGTATTATACTGTATTATAATATTAACATCATTATGGAGATATAAAGTTTTAAAATACGCTCTAAAAAACGTAGGGTTATTGAAACTTCAGGAACTTTATGAAGGAGAAATATGTAATTTTAAACTTTCTTGTGATATGAATAGTTTTTGTTTATAAGTTTACATGAAATAAAGTGTAAAATATCTGCTGACGAGAAATATGTTAGAAACTACGTCAATGTCCACAGATGGTTTGTTTCAGAACAAGGAATGTAAGGAATTATCTCTACTACAACTTGTTTTTCTTATATAACAATACAATTTATATAATAAGATGTGAATTCTTATGATTCTAAAGATATGTGATACGCTTTGAGAATGGACGAAAATTGGTATAACTTCGTGAAAATAATCCGTGAAAAATTCGAGATGACTCCGGCTGCTGTCCAATTCATTTTTGCTCGAGGGATAGTTATTTTTATAGAAACAAGGAATAATGGAGCTTGACGTAAATTGACAGAAGACAAAAAGCAATATTCTCTAAAAAATAAGCTTTTACAGGGTGTACTAATTTATATTAAAATATCAATGCTACAGCATATGAAACCTTATTCGATATGATAACTCCAATTTTTCACTTCTTCAATGAAGACGAATTAATTATATTAGACGACTTTAATATTCCTAGGTATGTAACTTACTTACATCATCATGAAATCTCTAATAGAATAACCAGCTCACTTATAAATGTTTGTGACTTATATCTCAATCAATACAATAATTTATTAAATTCGAATGATCGACTTTTAGATATTGTCTCAAGCAGGCCACAAATACTGGTTAATCAATCTGGTAATTATTTAATCCCAGAAGACACCCACCTCCAAATTTAGATTTGTATTGAAAGGGATATAGAACTGGATCTCAACAGATACATTGAAAATATAGAAGTGCATATAAAAACTAACCCAAGCAATTTTTAGTATTTTCTTAATAATATGAAAAATACATCCAGTACACTAAATGAGATATAATTAATCTGTCTTTCAATGATGCTCAAAGTAGCGTCAATGCATTTGCCCACTATTTTCAATTGCCTTTTATTACATCATCTACTTATAATAAGGAAACTACATCTAACGTTCCACAATTTAACATTCCAACATTACTGAACAAGATGTTCTAAAAGCACTAAAAAATACAAAAATGTGTCCCAATTCTAGCATCATCGCTTTCCATTATCATTAATTTATCCCTTCAAATCACTACATTTCGTCAAATTTTGAGTTATTTTTTTAAAAAGTGATAAATCTGCTATAGAAACTATAGACCAATAGCTATTCTATATAATTTTGCAAACTTTTTAAAATAGTATTATACGATATAATCCTTTTCCATGTTAAATCTCAAATTTCCAACTATCACCATGGGTTTTTAGCGGGTAGATTTACAACTACTAATTTGGTAAGCGTTACCTATTTTATTGCGGACACATTGGACCGCGGTGGTCAAACAAATGTAATTTACACAGACCTGTCAAAAAAAATTTACATACTAGATCGTAGAATTCTATTGCAATAATTGTCAGTATTCGAATTTACTTTACGCTTCCTATGCTTCTTTCAATCTTATCTTAGTAAAAGAACACTAAATGTACGGTATCGCGGATTTTCATCCATCGACGTATTAGCAACGTCAGGAGTTTCACAGGGTTCAGTTCTAGGGCCACTGTTATTTATAATATTTATCAATGATATCTGCAGGAGTATTCAAAGCCATGCTCTGTTCTATATGCAGATGATCTTAATTTGTTTGCTTCTATTAGCTTCGAGGAAGACTGTTGTCGCCTATATGATTTTTTTAAATTAACATAGGGTGCCAAAATAATAGACTACCCTTTAATACATCAAAATGTAATGCGATGACGTTTACGAAGAAAAATTATCTAAAACATTTTCATACAAAATAGGCAATGAAACGGTTATTAGATGCACCCAATTTAAAGATCTTGGAGTTATTTTTGATTCAAATTAACCTGTGTTGCTCATATAAATTACATTACTGTAAATGCATATTCTCCTTTTGAACCATGTATAGCAAAGTGGTATTTACTTTGTCATTGATGGTTAAAAATACATTTTGTTGAAATAAGTCTAGTTGGCAATGACTTGAATTCTAAAAGATTTTAATGCTTAGGATATCATGAAATTTTAAAAGTACTGGTGAGTTGGTATCATTTTCGTATTTTTTAAGACTTAATCAATCCCTGCTGGTAATCAGTCATTTCTTTAGATCCAAAGAAAACTTAAAAATAACTAACAATATTGTAAAATTAAGCTAGGGCCACCCTTTTTTATACTTAGCTAATTGTAAGGGACCTATCCGCCTTTCATTTTTGTCATGTAGAATTAACATACTCTTTTTATTTAAATAGTTAAAATTGTAATTGTTTGCTTGTTACAACAATACAGACAATTTCGGGCCAACTTGTTTAGTAGGTCGCAGAAACAATAGATTTAAAATTCTACCGTGATGTTAGTTCTGGAGGCAGTGAATATTTTGAGACACTTAATTTCGTTTTCAGTGATTGTTGATAGAGTCTGGCTACGATTTTCCGCTAAATACAAGGGGTAAAAAAATGAGTTGCACTTATTTTCTTACTGAACACTTCTAGTATCTGCTACTTGCTACTACTTGATATTATCATAGAAAGTGTTAAAAAAGCAATCTGGCTTGTCTGGAGCTGTAGAAAGTGAGTGTGGCTAAGTTTTTGTTCCATCGATCGGAAAATCAGGTCGATTTTGGGATTGCGTCGCGCTTACTCTCGCATTGGTGGAACTGAATACACTATGACTATCAACCATAAAAATGATTTGCAGATTTGGTAGATCAGTCTGGCACAACCTCAAAATTTGGAAAAATAGAAAATCATCAATCAGATGATAGTCTGTACTATGCGCTAATGAAAAAAACATAGTCTGGGTATGAAACGGGACGACCAAGGCCTCGCCAGAACGATGAAAAATGTAAAACTGAAAATTTATGAGATTATAGTCATGATCACCAAAGCCTCGCCAGACCCACATTTGACAACGACGTCGTCGTTCAACCGGATGAAGAGGAAGGTAATGCTAATGATGCTAATACCTCTGAGCAACAAGAAGATTCTGATGACGATAGCCGTGACGAAGATGAATTTAATGAAGAATATGATAAATAAATAAATAAATAAATAACACCACAAGTAATTACGACCCCCTTTAGCCCGGAAGGCTCTAGAAGAGCCCTGTGTGGGAGGGGGCTGCACGTTTAGAGACAAGGGGGGCACACCCAATATCCGTGAATAGTGGAAAAATCCCTCTGACAGCATTTTTCTCTGCCACGACCGGGGATCGAACCCGGAACTTTTGGGTGAGAGGCAAGTGCGCTCACTCCTCGACCACCAGTCATACCATGATTATGACGATAATGCTAATTATGTTTAACTGAACTAATTAATTTTTCTGATTAGTTTATAATATGGACTGTCATCTGATAAATTTTGAGCACTGCGAAAATAAGTGTTTTATTTTAATTTCAGTTACCCTCATGTCAGACTTATACGCCACATCTGCAGATCAGCCAGGCTATTTTAAAAAATTTCAGGATGTGACTCGTTTGTAGAAGCACTTCCATTAGTGCAAGAAAAAGTGCAACGCATTTTCCGAAGCTTTTTCTGACTTGCATCACCGGAAAATCGTTGCCAGACTTATGATTTGTTAATTAGTAACTCTAATGGAACAATCCTATCGGCAATCACTGAAATCGAAAATAAGTGCCTCAAAATGTTCACTGTCTCCCGGTTTGACAATTATTAATTTATTAATTGTATTGACCTTATGTCGCTGTTCTGGTGTGTATTAATGTTTTAAATTATTACTAAAGTATACGAAAATGTATTCAAGGAACAAAATGGCGGATATATCGCTGATATTTGGGACTGTACGAAAAACTGTAGATGAGATAAACAATTCTATGTCGAAATATGAAAAATATGACCCTTGATACTATCATTCTCCAAAAATAACTACTTTTCAGATTAGAAGATCAGTTTAGGAACCGGATAATCAAAATGTGCACCAACTTATTGTCAGTGAGGAAACTGAGGTAAACGTATTTGCCATTGTAGTGGTAGACCAGACAATTTCACTGAGACAGACTGAGGATAAATCCGCTGCAAATCGAGAGACGGATAGAGTTTGAAAAAACATAAATATAAATCTTAAAAATACCGTATTCGTGCTAGGATTATTTAAAAAGAAGACTGGTTTAATCTAATGGGCTTTTGCAAAACCATGATTCGGACAATAGTTTCCATAGACCAATATTTAACCGTAATAATCCGAAAATTATGAGGGATAGCCGGTATCAAAACCAATTTGGAAACAACGTATGACTGGGAAAGATTGGAACAAGAATTATCAGGCCAATAACTGGAGAAAAATATTTGGGACTCTTAGGTGATCAAATCGAAGTAAGTTTAAAGCTACCGCTTAATATAAGATTTATTGAATAAAAGTGACTAAAGATCAATGGACCCATTAGACAGCCGGCTATATCTCCGGATGTAACACTGCTAGATTTCTTTGTTTAGGCTCGTGTTAATGAGAAGGTGTACAGAACTCCAGTCCGTAACCGTGAATAATAATTAGAGTGAGAACTAAAAAATGTGCTTAGGGCTGCAGTTTTGAAAATCAGATTTTCGGAAAAATAATAGGCAGTATTTAAAACATAAGGAGTACAATCTAGTAGTAATCTCCTATAAATATATCGAGTATCTCTATATAACTTTACTTTTAAAAGAGGTAACATAACTTCTGTCTTAAAAACACAAAAGAAAAATCAAAAAGACAGTGTATTATCTTGTATATTAATTTTGTACTACCTATATTTATTAATTTCAATATGCTTATGATTTTTTGTATTACATATATAATTTAATTGTCATAAAAAGCTGTTTTAAACAAAAAGTATGGAAGAAATTTATTATTTCTGAATATGAAAATATTTTGGAAAAATCCTCGGGCAGGTCCATTATTATTTTGAATTGAGCATGTTCTGCCTTGATCTTTTAGTTATGGCGTCATCGCTGATCTACCAACCGAAACATGAGTTGCCCGACCTTGTGTTCTATCGCTATATCTAACAGGAGCTACAAGAATATTGACTTATGGCCGGTTTATCCGAGGATTAGCATTTAGCTATAGGATAAATGTCAAATAAAATAATGGGTATCTATCGTTTTGTTTGATATTTATCCTTTGGTTACGAGTTAACCTTGCATTGATAAAGCGGCCCTTATCGTTCGATGTGGAAATTTTGAATCGAAGTATTATTGGCGACGCCTTAAATTAGTATTTCGAATACTTAAATCATTTTAGTTTACAATAAAATAATTTTAGAGATTAAAAATAGGAAATTTCTTTTCTCTGAAGTTTTAAAAGAAACTTAAACTTATTTTTCAAGACCAATATTTTAATTAAATTATTTAAAATAATAGTGGTTTATTTTTACTTGGTAAGTTTGATATTTTTATTGTTTTAATTGTCATCTACAAACATTTGAAAATATTATTTTTTCAACTTAAATAACTCTTATTTTATTGTGATATTTTAAAATAAAATAGCAAATGAACCGTAAATAATAACATAAAGAATTAACATAATCTGAATTTCATTTTTATAAAGCACGTTTTTAGATGACTTTACAAAATCGACTAGCCGATAGGTTCTTTTGTAATATGGTAGGTGAATTGAAAGACGTGGTAGCGTCGAATGGCTACCAGGATCACCGGGTCTTACTCCACTAGATTTTTCCATATGGTGCCACCTAAAAACGTAGTGTAAAAATGTAAAATTTGCAATATTTAAGAATTAAAAAATTAGATTAGAATGCAACAACATTTCTCAAGAAACTATATATAACTTTCAGCAAGAATTTATTGATCGTTAGGATACCGTCTGATACAAGAAAGTTTTCAATTTGACATTTGATTCGTTAATTCTTTATGTTATTATTTACTGTTGGTTTACTACTTTATTGTTAAATATCACAATAAAACAAGAATTATTTTACTTAAAAAAATAATATTTTCAAATGTTTGTAGCTGCAAACTTAGGAACTCTAGACGGTAAGTAGTAAAATTCTTTGAAATCAACTTTCCATAGAGATTCTAAAGATGAACAAATATACATGGTATTCCATTTAAAAAAGGAGTAGATGACGTCATAATATAAAATCGACATGTCTGAGGATTTTTCCAAAATATTTTCGTATTCAGAAATAATGAATTTATTCCATACTTCATGTACACGTTGTATAAATAAATAAACAGTAAAAAAACACTAACGTAACATATACAATGAATAAATGATACTTATTCTCCATTCATGTGCATAGTTATAAACAAATTCGTTGAACCAAAATCAATTCGTCAAAAGTGCTAATTGAACTCTGTTGCTTTACATCACGCTAGAATACCATATTTCATAGCCAAATCAGAATGGGTGGAATATCTCATACATGCACTTTCTGGTCCAACGGACTGAACAGTTTTACTGATTATGTTATTGATTTAGTTAATTCACCTATTTATGGGAGTTAGCTAAATCTAATTCATTGAAACTTGACACTCAACATCTACAAGATGAATGTTTATTGCATTACGGGCAGGTGATTAATTTAAGTAGCAGCAAATTCTAGTTTCCGCATTAATACCTTTAGAAAATTAGAGCTACTTACCGAAAACTGAGATACCAACTGCTCTCGTAATATGTTATCCATTTAGAGGAATAATAATAATAATATTTATTAACCATTTGTGACACAAAAAGTTAAGTTGGCAAGAATAAATAATGACAAATAGATGGATAGATAAATTTATTTTCCATTTAAACCGGAACAAGAGTACAATTGCCATAGGATTCATCAAAAAAAGGACCAGTACGATCCTACAAAATACTGACATGCTACTAATTTAAATTAACAGAAACATGTAAGAACAAATACATGTATATAAAATAAAGAAAAATAGTAAAAGCTATGTACAATTCAAATTATTATACACAGAAATATATTAAAATACATAATTGTTTTCAATTTAGATATTCTTCAACAGAATAATAATAATAATAATAAATACACCACAGGTAATGACGACCCCCTTTATCCTGGAACGTTCTAGAAGAGCCTTGTGTGGGAGGGGGCTGCACATTTGGAGACAAGGAACACACACCCAATATCCGTGTATAGTGGAAAAATCTCTCTCACAGTATTTTCCACTGCCACAACCGGGGATCGAACCCGGAACTTTTGGGTGAAAGGCAAGTGCGCTCACCTCTCGACCATCAGTCATACGAATAAAAGCAAATATTAGAAAGTTAATCCTCAACATGTTTTTTGAACATTTTAAAATTATTTATATCCTTTAAATTTGTGGCAAGGCATTATATATTATGATACCATTGTACTCGGAACTTATAGTGTGTCTGGGAATTCGTAAATCGTTGCCGTATCTGGTGGGATATTCGTGTATACGATAATTTGGAATAAAACCAAAAAATTTCTTTTAAGCTAAGATGTACAAATATGGCAAGGATAGAATTTTAAGGTCTTTAAACAATATTTCTTATAGTTAGCCGTTTTCTGGATTTTAAATACACGTAAAATTAGACTTGAACTGAAGTAGTTCTAAAAACAAATTGAGCATAATAACATGCCAATACAGATTTACTAGGCAACTCTCTTAGCCTATACCGGGTAACCCAGAAAGTGCCCACCCCCCACTTTTTTCTAGTTAAAAAGAGAATTCTGAAATTTGGGAAATCAAATATAGATATCAATGGCCACGTTTTAACCATTCGGTGGTAATAAAATCACTTCCAGTATGACCGGAAATTTCCACAAATTTCTTATTTTAAATAGCACCCTGTATGTTTGAGTCACTCTTCTTATAAAGCTGTAATTTCTCTCTCCAACCCTTTTTTCAAATTTAAAATCGGATTAAAAATAACCTTGGAAATGGCATTTATTTGCTATTTCTAGTTGGCTTTGGAATTCAGGAACAAATTTAAAAAATAAATAAAAATGAATAAATAAAAGGATAAATTGGATATAAAATTGGACTATTTTGTTCATTTGGTTAGATTTAGACATGTTTTTCCTCTACCACCCACATTGCCAGTCCCACCCTATTAATAAAGGGAGTAAAATATTACATTGGGATTTAGTGTGTACAAGACTTGGATACAAAATCTGGATGTGGAAGTAGTGAATCCTTGGGCAGAGGTTTTTGCATTTGTTTCTGCTTTATCAGTTTTAGTGAGGTATAAAACTGTATTAAACTGATCAAGTTTCTTAGTAACTTCATTTTTAAAACTATCCAATTGTTTAACGACTTCACTATTGCTACTAAAAAATGAGTTGCATTCATTACAAAACCATTTGATGTTTTCAGAATTATTATTAATGAATTGAAGATTTACTTTGACAAAGACAAATAAAGAAAATATAATATAAAAGTAAAACAAAAATTGTGACCAAAAAAGTATGTAAAGCAAATTCATTTTAAAAGGCATCAGAGTATCTATTTAAAAAGTCCTGGATACTATAGAAACTACCTTTGAGTAACAAAATTTTAATCATTTTGTATTTTTTACAATTTTGCAAATTTTTTATTTCTGCCGAAAGACATCTTACCCCAGTCAAATAAGACAAACACAGGACGATCGGTGGAAAAATTCCTAGAGAGTTGGAATTTTTTTTAACGCTTCCTTTACACTTAGGTAAACATATATCAAAAGTCCCCGAGGATGGGGGGGGGGTGATCTCGAGGAGAGGGGCTAGTTTAAAGGTACCATTTTTCAGTTTTTCGCTTATATCTCGGAAACGATGACTCCTATCAGTTTTTACCTTCTTACCAAAATTAAAGCCGACGAAATTTACTACAAAAATTGTTCTATGAATTTTTGTCGCAGGACTAACCGTAAGCAAGGGGAGTCGGGTGGGGTACAATATCAACCTTCTCAGTGATATTCAATCAATATGTGACTTACATAAAACAAACACTAGGTGAATGCTGCACAGTCGTTCTTGATAGCTATTTGGATACTGCCAACAGCACAAAACGTGCAGAAGAGAAACGTCGCACCACCACCACCGCATCAGTCGACATTAATTTCACCGAAGATATGGTAGCGACGACTCAGCAACATCACTTTTTAGGTAATGAAAAAAATAAGGACAGATTCATCAGTATGCTCCCTCGGAAAATGATTGCAGAGGGGATAGAAGTTAGACAGGCTGATGCAGATACAGACACAACTATTGTATTGTGCGCCTTGGAGAAAGCAGAATGTGGATGTTCAACGGTTGTCATCGGCGAGGATGTGGATCTGCTGGTCCTGTCGATTGCTTTAGCTCCAAGGGAACGAGAAATAAAGCTTTTCAAACCTGGGAAGGGAAATGAAGAAAGCAAAAGTTATTCCTCCAAGGAATTGCAGGAACTTGACTTTGCCAAGAGCATTCTGTTCATTCACGGGTTTAGTGGCTGCAATATAACCTCTGCAATTTTCCGAAAAGGCAAGATAATAATCGCTAAATTACTCATGAGGGACAGCACCCTACATTCAATCTCTAAGGTGTTTTACGTAAAGACCTGAACAAGTTACAAACGCCGGGGAACAGATGTTCCTAACAATGTACAACGCCAGAGTAACAGACCTGGACAAACAGCGCTACGCAGTATTCCTAAAATCCACCACAAGGGTGAAGCCAGACATCCCCTCTCTACCACCAACCAAAGACTCTGCACTGCAATACTTATATAGAGTTTTGTAAATAAGTTCAAGAACGGCTGGGCAACAAACTAGAACTTACTAATTGGGGTTTGATGAAAGGAGCAGATGGAGATCTTCAACCCTTGACAACCTTAGATCAACCTGCCCCAGCTGCCATCCTTTCAACAATATTCTGTAGCTACACCAAAGGCTGTAGTGAATGTTGTGGATGCCGCAAGGCAGGTATTCGTTGCTCATCAATATGCGGTAACTGTGAGGGCGCGTGTACTAACGGTCCTCCATTTGAAGATGACAATTAACATATGAGGATGCCCCGGAAGACTTGATAGACCCCCGTGACACCCTTTAATAAACTATTGGACCCAATACATTCAATTTACTGTAAGTTTTATTCAAATCATCTATATTAAATAAATCATCTATCTACTAATATTGTACCAAAGAAGACTGTAATTCGGTTTTCAATGTATAGGTTGAAGATAAAAATGCAGCATATGAGGACGAAAGGCTTCATGGACCCCCGTGACTCACCTCCCTCCTCTAATAAAGTGTTGGATCCAATAAATTAAAATGGCATTTTCTTTCAAATCACAAGACTAACTTGATTTTTTGAAATGATGTTTCCTTTTCAGGTCTATAACTCGCTTATGGTTAATCCTACGGCAAAAATGCATAGAATCATTTTCGTAGCAAGTTTTATCGTCTTTAATTTTGGTAAGAAGGTAAAAACTGATATGCGCCATCATTTCCGAGATATAAGCGAAAAACTGAAAAATGGTATCTTTAAACCTGCCCCTCTCCTCGAGCTCACCCCCACCCTCGGGGTCATTTGATATATACCGACCCAAGTGCAAAGAAAGCAATTAAAAAAAATTCCAACTCTAGAAATTTTTTCCACCGATTTGTCTAATTTGACAGAGCTATATGATAGGCGTAACAAGTATCTTACATTTTCAGAATTTTTTGTATGGCGTTGAATAATTAAGCACATGAATTCGGCAGCAATCCGAATGGAAAATGCCTAAGCTACTTTTATCACCCAGCCAGTTCCTTTCATTTTAATATATATCTATAAATCTCTCTTTTTCTGTCAGGCTTCTAACGTGTTGCTACTTTTGTTATGCATAAAGCATATGCCAAGCTCTCTCAGCATTCTCACTAGAGAATGGAAAAAGCATATTTAAAATTAGGGTACTCACTTTCTGTTACACACACGTATAAATAAAGTGTAAAATTTATAATATAACCACTTTCACAGTAGAGCTGTATAAATTTTATGTTTACCCGTAGCACCATGAATTTTCAAATGTGAATTTCATTTTGATACAGGACGTTACGAATAAACTACTGTTGAACACAGTGGTTAATGACTCTTTGCTTATTGTGTGATATTTTGATAATATGTAGTAATAACTATATCAACATGTAATGTTAAAGCAAGTGCTATACTTAATTTTAATTTTCTATTTTCTACTTGCTCTGGAGATAGCTCAATAAAACTACAAAAAGAGGGACTTCTTCCAATATGTATTTCTTGTAAACTGCTTAATTTAGCTGTATGAAAGCGTACATTCTAGAAAATACCACATTTTATAGTATATAGTATCTAGGACATACATTTGATTCAGTAATTCAGAAGTGGTATTGTCTTTTCATTTTTTATTTTTTTAACGTTTTATTTAGATTAAAGTCTAAGCGGAGTTAGCATTAGCTATTCCACCACTCAACCAGGACACATACACATAGACAATTATAAAACGACCATTCTCTACGACATTGCTGTATGCCGCAGCTGAGACTCGAACTCAGGAGTGGTACAGCAACTAGCCGTGTTGTCTCTCACACAATCTCGTCTAGTCCACTGCTATCAACTTGGTAACACATGAAAAACATCACTAATCATCCATACCCCTGCCAGGTTTAGAACCCGGGGCTCCTTGGTTGCAAGAATAACACGTAAGCATAGAGCCACTCAGCCGGTCATTTATCTCGCCCCAAAAAAATCATGTATATCAAGTTAGCACGGTATAACATAAACATTTGCCGTTTTTTAGCCGTTAATTAGCCGTGAAAGAAAACATTTTGTCGCTTCATATGAAGTTTTGCTCTTCACGATTAAATCAAGCAAATCGAACGGCAAATTTTCAAGCAGAAAAAGAGTCGAAAAAAGTCCAAAGCGTGAAACTCGGTTGCCTTGCTGAGATTCCGTGATTTTGAGCTTTATTGTTTATTAATGACGATAAACAATTTCGGAAAAAATTTTGCTCTCCACGATTAAATCAAACAAGTCGAACGACAAATTGTCAAGCAGAAAACGAGTCGAAAAAGAAAATCTAAAGTTCAAAACTCTGTTGCCTCGCTGAAATTCCGTGACTTCGACCTTTATATATGAGCAAGTAGTATAATTTCGGTCAGACCAACTCTAATTTCGAAATTTCAACGTCTAAGTACGTTACCTTTTTAGTTTCTCAGTGTATAACTCTACCTCAAATGTTCTTTATCGCTTCTGGAAGTGTATAGTAAAAAAGTAAGTTTTACGATGATAAATCGAGTTCTACAATATTTTGCTTGTAGCCATTCTTCAGCGGCAAAAAAATGGAAAATTTTAAGCTACCTCAATTCATAATTATTTATATATATTTGACTTTCTAACTTCATATGAAGTTAGCAGGACATCTCATATTTTTTTTTTATAAAAGCGGCAAAATGTATTCTTTCACGGCTAATTAACGGCTAAAAAACGTCAAATGTTTATGTGATATCGACACCGTTTCGCAAATGTTGAATTGCTAACTTGATATACATAAAAGAAATCACCTTGTACTGACCCATCCAATGAACTGCTATGTACACCCCTCACTGCTTAAGATCACCTGTCGTTCATACATACACCCTGCTATCTACTAGTTTGAAATTTTAATTAAGAATTTCGAAGAAAGGTCTCTAATATAAATGTGCTGACTACAAAAAAGGCGATGAATAATTAAATATTTGTGGCAATTCCATATAACAAAAATATGAGGGATATAAAATTGTAGTATATTTAATTTAATTTAATATACAGGACGATGTTTCATTAAAAGAAAAGGTGAAATATTGGCAAGGTTTCTGCTTATGAGCTGATCCTTCATACATTTGCTACAGCTTACAATTATACGTATACTTATAAGACACTTAAATTGCAACAGTCCGTATGTTTCCCAGGTTCTTTATGGCCCAATTTTGAGGATAATTAAGGGTAACTAATTGTAATTTAGGCAAGAAATAAGAATAGTTAAGGATAATTAGCATTTCTAAAATGATTAGGATTTTATTATTATTTTTTTTATACATTTATTTAACGTCGGCCTATTTCCGCTACTGAGGCCTAACACCGACGCCTGTAGACGAGCTACCCCCAACCAGGAATTTTGCCGAACCTCTTCCCTTAAGAAGAGTAGGGATCTTTTACTTGCCTAACATTTAATAGACAAGGGGCCGACGGCTTTACATCCCCTCCGAAGGATGGTATATCTCCTATACAACCCTCGCCTAAGGTTGTATAGCTTCCGCTTCCGATATACAAGCCGCTGGAAGACGTGTGAGGCGAGAACGCGGTTTCCGTTGGAATGGTCACCCATCCAAGTACTAACTGCGCCTGTCGTTGCTTTACATCGCATACCGAAGTATGTACATAGTAGAGACGCACCTATGCTCGCCCCATATGATTAGGATTAAAAGTGAGATAACAGTAACAACAGTAGCTTTTACACTAGTGAAAAACTGTTTGAGAAGCCTGTGTTTGATCAGTCACTTGTTAGTACATGAGCATACGTTTACACAATATGGTTCACCATATTGTAAAAACTCTGATACAGTACGCATCCTTGTTTATTTCCAACACCTCTTACTTGACATACTCGAGAGTTACATCATATAGAATGGAAAGAGGAAACTTCTAGTAGTAGAATGTTGGGGGCCCTAAGAATAATTGAGAAGTGGTGGACAGAGCACTCCCTGTCTGTCAATCCCAGGAAGACGGAGATGCTTCTCTTCACAAGGAAAAGGAAACTAGGAGCACTGAAGGCATCTGCCCTCCTGGATACAACACTAAGTTTCGCATTAGAAGTGAAATACCTTGGAGTAACCTTCGATTCCAAACTAACATGGAATCTTCATATAGATATAAGACTAAAGAAGGCTTACATTTCTTATGAACAGTGTCGCAGGACCGTGGGGAAAATCTGGAAAATGAAACCCAAAGTAGTCATGTGGATATACACTGCCGTCATAAGACCAACGATTTGGTGGCCTAAGAGCAAATAGACTACAGCTAAGGTCAAGCTCAGCCAAGTGCAGAGAGTTGCCTGCCTGAGCATAACCGGAGCTATAACATAACAACGCCAACGAGTGCTATGGAGGTAATACTGTGTCTGCCACCACTAAATATATATCTAGGAGAAGTGGCTCTGAGAACAATGCTGCATTTCAAATACAACCAAATGTAGGCGGTGGAGAGGTCAGAAGTTGCATGTGGAATGAAGCTGTCAGAAAGACGCCTCTTCTACAGTTGTGCACAGATGGCATTTCTCCCCGGTTTGTCATTGACAGACCTTACGTAATACAGACGAATATTGAGAATGATGCTGCTGGCGAAGGTGTGATCAATATCTTCATAGACGGATCAAAAAAGAAGGATGGATCAGGATGTGGTATATACTCCAGAAGTCTGTAAATCCGATACAGATGGGCTCTGGATGGGCTAGCCAGCATAATACAGACGGAACTGGCGGGCATAACCACAGCGGCAAAAGAGATTATCCATATCCATGGGCAAACTACGGGCAAGACAATCAGGATCTACACAGATTGTAGACTGACCCTGATAAATTACAAAATTACTACAGGAGTAGTATGGGAATGTCGCTAAGGATTTGTGGGTGCCTCCAGCATGAAAATCATACTGATATGCTGGGTGAAGGGACATGTACAGTGCAGTGGTAACAAAGTAGCCGACAGACTGGTCAAGAAGGCAGTAGGACTAAATGTCTTTGGACTAGGCCCGACTAGTCTGCCACGACCACGTCGATAACACAAGTGATACAAGAGAACACCCACAATGAATTTAAGAAGCTGTGGGGCAAGCTGTCAGCTTGCTAGGGAACTACTAAAATATACCAACAAGAGTGCAGCAATGGATTTACCTGGTAATGTCCAGAAGGAACCTATGTTTTATAACGGGAATCCAGACTGGACACTGTCCGTTAAGGAAACATCTACACAATATGAGATTAAGCAAAACACCTCTCTGTAGAGGTTGGAAACAAGAAGATGAGCAGGTCCAACATGTACTCTGTGACTGTTCTGCCGTCTCATCAACGGGAGATTCCATTTTGGGAGAACATTGGCCTACTTTGGTCGATTTAAAGGAGATGGCCCTAGGCAGCACCACCACCTACTTTGCAAGATTAGGTTGGTTAGAGGCCTAGGCGAGGGTTTGCCTACAGGGAGGAAGTAAAATGGGTCCAATGGGGCCTAAGTGCTGTGGTTCAATATTTTTCTTTGATCACCCTCCCAACCACTTCCAATTCATATAGAAAGGAAATGTACCCCTAATGACGTCACCAAGTCGTGCTATTTTTCCAATAATGCACTAGTCTTTTTCCTTGATAAGATCAGATATGAGATGGGTTATGAGTCAGTGGGCCAAAGTTAAGAAGGCAGGTATTGTTCAGCGATGCAGACTATGGTATCATATGACCAAAGATATAGTGGGACGGTAGCTCAGAGGAATAAACCGTCTAGCTTTCTCTCTAAGCATATCTATTGAAGCGGGTTCTAACCCCACCTACTGAGAATTGCTCAAAGCGCCAAAAATAATCATATCTAATGTCTATCGTCAGGCAAGAAGGCTGGTGAAATGCTGGCTTGGAACCTATCCTGCTGGTAAAATCAGTTTCTTCCCCATCGACTGAGCCAATCCCAGTAGCACACATGAGAGATCATCAGTATTCTCCAGATACCACTGAGAATATGTGATGCTTAATTCTATAATAAATAACTATTAAGTTTATTTTCAAAGTTGCAATATATAAAATGAATGAATGAATGAATTAGGACTGACCTATATGCGTACTAAACCACTTATATGGGATACCAGTTGCGTGACGCAAGCAATAATATCGAAACAATATTAAAATTTGGCTTTAATTTGTGAGCACCATTTTACAAAACTGAATGTGTTTAAAACTAGATAGATATATAGTTAATCAAAACGATCTTCAGTTCTCATGCTCAAAGCATATTTACTAAAATATCAACGGAAATTTATATGGCATGTTACAAATTATTTAGTGGTACTAATTATTTCATATGAACCGATAATGGAATATTAAACAAACTGGCATTTGTACGTAACGTACATCACAATGAATATACCGTAAAATACCTGAAATTGTATATAATACATTTTTGTTGTTGCATTATGTAACGGTTTGTTTATTTGAGAAAATTACAGGAGAATTGTGGACTGTTCAGATTTGGTCCAGTGAATTTGTCGCCAAAGGTTTAACAAAATTAGTCAAGAATATGTTTCTGTACAATATTTTAATACAGATAATTGTACTCCCGTAAATACTATTAATATTTTTATGAAATTGCTCCAATCTCTAGTAAATTGTTAGATTGTTCATATTAAATTGCCCTTTTTACTTTTTGTTTGAATTTTAGGGATCTATTTTTCTAATAAACAAATATTTTAGTACGTACTACGAGACAGAGAAAATATCCTCCGTGGTTCATTAAAAATATTATACTATTACCCATATCCGGTAGATTCAAACTACTTTAAAGAATTATGAGCTAAAATAAAAATTCACATCAATATGGTGCAAGAAAATTATACTGTTTTCACTGAGAATCAAATAAAAAATAATGCTAATCGTTTTTGGGCATATATGAACAAAAACAGAAATATTACAAGTATTCCTGAAATAGTGCATATAGAAAAGTCCGCCTCAGATAATCCCCATGAAATTGTAAACGCCTTTGTAGATATTTTAAGGCCGAATATACTGTGGAATAAAATTTTTGATTTTAGGTCTATACATTTAACTAGCAGTCATCATTTGTCGGTGCCGATTTTGAGCGAATGTGAGGTATTAGCTCGAAATATACAACCGGACGAGATGGTATTCGGTTATTCCTATTAAAGTACTGGGCTATCTTACTTGCTAGAATCTTAACTGCCATTTTCAATTTATTACCAAGTAGTAATTATTCTGCACTATAAAATTAACCAAAATTCTTTTTAGCATATTCTCTACAAAATATAATTTTCAAATATTCAATAATAAATTAAATAAACCGCAAAACTAAATCGATAAATAAATTCTACATTCTTTCCAAGTTAAAATTTTATGATTCATATTTAATTTCTACAATATAAATTCGCTATTTAACAAGCATAAGTGATGTAAAGTTTCGTATTTCAATCTCAGCTTGTAACCGCGTTGAGACATAAAGTTTAAATCTACCTTTATAGGAATATTGCTGAATAAGTATTTGAGAATGATATAAATAGTCCAGAATTACTCATTAGAAGTAAATCAGTCAACGAGCATCTACCTGATGCATCACCCCTATTATGGACTGGTAAGATCTTTTTATTTTATATTTTATTATTTTTTTAACTATTTTCCTTTATGGACTTGTTTGTCGTTTTTACCTTCAATAAAATGTTGGTATATTTCTGTTTTATATCTTTATTTTACTTATAAAATTAAACCTCTCCAAGCCAAGCTCCCCCAGCTTGTGACATCGTTGCAGAATTTAACATTTCCGAAATCTTGAAAAATGTGACAACTAGTTGATTAAAAACCGCTCCCCAAGGAATCACTACTTCCACATCCAGATTTTTGTATCCAAGACTTATACACACTAAAGTAGAGGGTAGTAGAGGGGGTGGCTAATGCTAAAATGAATTTTAAAGGCCCTTGGTTCTCGTACACACACTAAATCCCAATTTAATTTTTTACTCTGTTTAATAATAGGGTGGGGTGGCAATCGGGGTGGTAGAGGGAGTGGCTAATGCCAAAGAAATTTTAGAGGCCCTTGGTTTTAGTATCTACACTAAATCCCAATTTAATTTTTACCTCCTTTAATAATAGGGTGGGGTGGTAGAAGGGATAGCTAATGCCAAAAAATTTTTTTGAGACGTCTCGTTCTTTTATGCACACTAAATCACATTTAAAATTTTTTTACTCCCTTTCATAATAGTGTGCGGGTGGTATTGTTAAAATGTTGAGACCTTGACGTTTCGTACACGCCCTAAATTGCAATTTTATGGTCTCTTACCTACTTGCTTTGCCTATTTATCTTTATTCACCCCATTTACCACCGAACCCTTCAACGGGAAAAGATCAAAGTATAATCTAATTCCAGATCTCGTTATAGTGCATTAGTATACCAAATTTTAAGTCAATGTTAAAAACGGTTCCAGAGTAAACTGTATGAAATCATGTACACGCATATGAACCACTATATAATTTTAGAGTAGCATGGATTTAAGTCAAGTTGGTCCTCCTGCAGTAATTTGGTTTATTTTACACAATATATTGCGGAACACCTTGTTACAGCTGGTCCCGTGCGGGGAACTGAAACCCCAATAGGCAGAAAGCTCGCTGGCCCTGCTTCCAGCAGGGTTGGAGGGTAGGCAAAATAAAAACACCTCTCGCGGACCAACTGTAACTTGACCAAAGTCAAAGTGTGAGACCTTGCTGAGAGCTGAGTGGCCGCAGGGTAGAAGATGCGGTCTCGAACGGTTCCCTGGAGGCACAAGGCGGCACCCCCTTGTATATAGCCTTGCTCGATCATGCGGGCACTGATCGAGTGGACCTTTATATCTCTAGCTCTTCGTGGGAACAATATGAAGAGAAACAAAAAACACAAACAGGATGAAAGGCCAGAGCCAACCAAAAAAGTCAGGTGATGTGGAGGCAGAAATGCCTAAAACACAGTCAGAAGGCCAAGTTGCATCACAAGCTAAAGAGCAAAAGAACCCAAGGCCAGGGAGGCGCTCAGACCGAAAAGCCAAGCACATCCCAAAAGCCCAATGGAAGGAGTATTAGGGTCAATTGCGAAGAAGAGCTTGACCTAATGACAGACGCAGAGGCGCGAGCTGCTCGCCTGTCCGGAGTCTCAAAAAAGAGGCTCCAAAATCTTGTCAAAGGTGGTCGAGATTTTTGCCGAGGCTAAAAGGGCTAACTTTGACAGGGTTCAAAAAGGCCAAGCAATGGCAAAAGCCCCAAGAAGGCCATTCAAGGGCCCCGTCAGGAAACTGTCACACCTCCCAGTGGCCAGCGGAGGTAAAAGAGCCGTAAAAGTCGCAGTGGTACAGGACGGTATCCCGATGGAAACGACGGAGCAGGAAAGGCTAAAGGCCGTCCAAAGCTTCATTATATACGTTTTGCCAAGTGCATACATAGGCCAGGCTACCTCTTGGTGGCGTGCTCGGATGCGACAAGCGCTGCATGGCTGCGGAATGTTGTCCCCACGCTCCAGCCTTGGCAACGCGCAAGCCTCAAGATGTTGGAAGGGGCAGGATTCCGGGGCTGTGCGCGTGCACCGTGTACGTTGCCGACGAGGATGGCCAAAGGCTGGAGGCCAATAGAAGACTCACAAACAAAGGCCTAAACACCAACTTCTGGACGGTATTTGCAAAGACCCTGTCCGAGAAGGGGCAAGTGTGGATTTTTTCCATGGACAAGCAGTCCGTGGAAGAATTCAAAAAGTTAGATATGTGTCCCTATTTATAATTATTTATAAAATAAAGAGGCGACAAAGGATGTCAAGGTCCAGAAGCCTCCAACCAAGCCACGACCTTCGTAAGGCAAGGCATTGGCCTGGGAGGGTCAAAACAGGGAGAGCAAGAAGGAGAGAACGAGCTTCTCCGGCCAAAGTGGGTTGAGCCCGCCCAAGAGGCCTGTCGCCCAGAAGCGGACACAAAAGGAATTGGCAGAAGTTATTGGAGGGGAGGACCTGTTAGCTTTGGGACCTTCACCCCAATAAAAGAAGAAATTAGGGTCCTGCAGGTGAATCTCCATCATGCGAAGGCTGCTTCGGCCATCGCATGTCGGAGATTCGAGGAAGAAGGCATCGATATTGCCCTCCTACAGGAACCCTGGATAGTTAAGGAAAGGCCGGCAGGCCTAAATCCGCCGCAAGGTAAGTTGTTGTACAACACACAATCCAAACCAAAGGTCGGAACGGCCCAAACTCGCGGATCGGAGGGTGGCCAAAAATATCAGATGGGCAATTAATAAGTTCCAACCACTGAAATCTCCTGGGATGGACGGAATATATCCAATTTTGCTCCAAAAGGGGCTAGAGGTATTAATACCTTATGTTAAATATCCAGGATTTACTTGGCCTGGAGATACATACCAAAAATAAATATGGCGGAAGGTGAGAGTCATCTACCTACAAAAAATAGGTAGGCCTATAAGCCTATCTTCTTTCCTACTTAAAACGATGGAAAGACTGATAGATAGGTACATTAAAGACGAACTACTAAGGAAAAATCCCCTGAGTGAACGTCAATATGCATACCAGCCGGGGAGGTCGATAGACCTTGCGCTGGATGAATTAATTTAATTAGATGACAAGAAAATGGCAGTAGTAACATTTATAGACACAGAAGAAGCGTTTAATAACGTGACAACGCACACACTCACGAGGGCATTATCAAACAGAGGAGTCCCCACAGTGATCTACCAGTGGATTAAAGCCAGCCTAGAAAATAGAATCATAATATCCAATCTAGGTGACCCCTCCATTGAGGCGAAAGTGAACACAGGCTGTCCCCAAGGAGGAGTACTATCTCCACTACTGTGGGCAACCCTGGTTGACGAACTCCTCCGGAAACTGCCCACAGAAGGCTTCTATTGCTTAGGATATGCTGATGATCTAAAAATAGTTGTCAACGGGCGATTCGCAAATACAATAACGGAGAGTTCGCGAAGAGCCCTAAATGTTGTCGACAAATGGTGTTGTAAGGAAGGACTCACTATAAATCCCACAAAACTACAGTCGTCACTTTTACACAGAGATGAGCATTGGAAGGTCTAAAACCCCTAAGACTCAACGGAGTGGAAATTCCATTTGCCTGTGACGCAAAATATTTAGGAGTCATCTTTGACCAAAAATTAACATGGAACTCCCACATCCCAAAAGTCACACAGAAAGCAACAATCGCCCTGGGAAGGTGTAGACAAATGTGTGGAAAATACGGGGGGCTAGATCCCAAAATGAACCTGTGGTTATAATACACCAGGGTAGTGAGATCCATGATAACCTCTGGATCAGTGGTATGGTGGACTAAGACGGCGCAGTCGGAAACAATAGAGCTGTGAAGTGGCGTAGAATGGCTTGCCTGCCTGTGCGCCACGGGGACATAAAAACCGCTCCTACGGCTGCACTTGAGGTTCTCTTGGACCTGCCCCCATTACACATATTCATACAAGGTGAAGCTCGGTCAGTGGTGCACAGGTTAATGCAAGGCCAAACGCCAATTAGCCAGCAACACGAGACGGAGTACCAGAAGTTATACTCGGAGATGAGGGCAGATCCCATGCTAGGCATGCCCACGGACTTAACGGTCCCAAGGTATAACTTCAATAAGAACTTTCAAACTGTAATGCCAGGCAGGGATGACTGGAAAAACGGTCCTCCCATAACAGCACAAACAGTCTGGTACCTTAGCATGGGTACCAGGACACGAAGGATACAGAGTAAACGAAAAGGCTGATCAACTGGCCAAGGAAGGCGCACTCAAAACCCCAATAGGACCTGAGCCATTTTGTGGCGTGGCAAAGTCATGCATACGAGCAGCCATTAAGGAATGGGTGCAAAATAACTCTCTGGAATGGTGGAGTAATCTACCAAGACAGAGACAGGCCAAAGAGTTCATTAAAGAACGTTCGGCCAAATCCACGGAAGATCTACTAAGCCAAAATAGGAAGGTCATCAGAGTAATAATAGGCCTTCTAACTGGGCACTGCCGGCTCAATAGACACATGTATCTAATGAGCCAGGCAGAGGATGCAACATTCAGGTTCTGTCAAGAGGAAGAGGAAACCTCAGTTGCCTTGCGAGACTGAGATTTCAAGTACTCGAAGAAGAAAAACTAAAGGCGGACAGCTATACCAAAGGGCCTTTATCAAAGCTGTAGAGTCTAGTACAAAGGGCAAAGCTGGATGAGGTACTATAAGCAATGTATTCTAGGAGCACCACAATAGATTTGAAAAGGTCGCGGTGGTAAAGGCCCAGATACTCTGTTTATCTATCTATTTATCTACAGCTGGTCAGATTAATGTTGTTTACACCAATTTTTAAAAAGCTTTTAACAGGCTGGATCCAGCTGGGTGCTGGGTTGACAGATATTATATCTTATTATTTAACTAATAGACGTTTGTATGTGCAATATCGTGGCTTCCACTTTGCCTCATATCAGTGCTATCTCGAGGACGCCTCACAGTGGGATGAAACGCGCAAAAGCTGGCCATAATTTATATATTTCTTCATTGCTGGCATGTCTATATCCCAAGGTACAATGGGCAAGTAGACAATTTTTTTATTATTATTTTAATAACATCTACACATAAAAACAGTTGACCCGTATTTTTTTTTTTTTAATAACGCCTTATAGTGGAAAAAAGTTATGAAGTTTAAACTATGTTTAAACGGTTAGATATTGCCACAAATGTTCGGGCTATTCTATTGGCTATGACGTAATAGCGTAATCGGCAGAGAAACGAGCGCTAGTAGAAGGGTGGAGCCAACAAAGTTTTGCAAAACGTATGAGTGGCTCTGTCGGCGTTATATTGAATGCGCACGCATGTTACGCTATAACGTCACGAGATAACTGGCAAACTGTCTTATTTTAAATCCACTCTAATCTTAAGCATATTCATTTTGCAATAAAACCAATAACAGTGGTAAAATTACCTTGATGTTTATAACATATTGAAGAATCAGCCTAAAATGCTATATTATTAATTTTGTCATTATCGATATTGTCTACTAGCCCATTGTCCAAGGCAAAATTGAACGGCAGTTTCGCGAAAATGGACATGTACGGCAGATAAAAAAGAAGCTTCCAATGCAACGAGTCACGATGCCAAATTAGATACGTACTGGCCTTTTCTAGGCCATATACGCACTAGGGGATAACTGAATTGGCAGAAAAGAAAAGTCAATTTAACAATATATATAAATGACATTTATTTGATGCAAGATAATATGAAATATGGATGAACTTATAAGTAATGAAAATTAGTTACATAATTATCACTACCCAGCTCTCCATCAGGCCAAGCAGATATTTTTCTTTACTTGCAAATACACTGTGTCAAGCCCCAAATGTGAATGATGTAAAAATTTAGCTATGACATGTTCCTCAAAAGTATTGCGGTCTATACAATTGCTTAATTAAACTGACCCATATGTTTAGCAATACTTTGTTTAAATTTAATGTTTATTAATTTTATAATGTATAAGAAATAATGTAAACAAATTATAGAATTTAAATTGAGCTGTACTTAAATTTATTGAATATAATTTTTTTTTTTTTAAATATATGAAAACTTTTCCCTTCCTTTTGACAATATACTGCTTGAGTTTGAAGAAAACCCACATAGTTCAAGTAGACGTTAATTAGGACAGCCTAGGGAATTGTTTAAAAATTTGGCCATTTTTTTTGTTTATAAACAAATGCAATAACTTTGAAAATTTTCAAGAGATTTTTATTTTTAAAATATATTTTGAAAGTACTCGGAAAGACGCTTTTTTTTAAAGCACGATGGTTCGTTAATTAGAAACGGTGTTTTTTTAACATTTATTTAACGTCGGTCTATTTCCGCTACTGAGGCCTATCACCGACGCCTGTAGACGAGCTACCCCCAACCAGGAATTTAGCCGAACCTCTTCCCTTAAGAAGAGTAGGAATCTTTTACTTGCCTGGCATTTAATAGACAAGGGACCGACGGCTTTACATCCCTTCTGAAGGATGGTATATCACCTACACAACCCTTGCTTATGGTTGCATAGCTTCCGCGCATACACTGATATACAAGTCGCTGGAAGAGGAGACGGTCTTCTTTGAAGCGTTCGCCCATCCAAGTACTAACCGCGCCTAACGTTGCTTTACATCGTATATCGACGCATCTACGCTCGCCCCTTAGGACTGGTGTTTTGATAGACCAAAGTTGAACTCAATTTATTTCATCCTATATTGTTTTGTAGTACTTTAGGTCTCTAATATATTTTGTTCATTTCTTCTGTGTTTTAGCAACAAATGTTTTAGACAAAAGTTGTAGATCTAGATGAGTGCTATCCAAGATGTATCGCATGTACATATTTGATTCGAAATAAAATTTTGAGAATTTTTTTAAGTCTTCGAACTGCCGCGCCATTTTTTTAAATTTTTCGTATGCGTTTCAGCAAAAAATGTTTTAGATAAAAGTTGTAGGGCTAGATAAGCACTATCTAACGATGTATAGTATGCACATATTTGATTCGAAATAAAATTTTGAAAATTTTATTTAGAATTCTATTTACGAATGTAGCGAACGAAATAACTGATACATTATTGTTATTATTCATTAGACTTAACATCTAAATATATTCGCAAGATTAACTAAACATACTTTAGTAGTCACCAAAAAGTCTTTAGAAATTACAAACTAAAGATAAAAGATGATAGAGAGCAGATATTGCAGTATGAAATTTCATAGAAATTATTTTTTCATGTTCCAACTCAATTAAAGTAAAACAGTAAATACTCTAATCTGAATATGTACAACTGAATTAAATTTCTAAGAAAAGCGAACTGGAATATTTTCTGCTTTGAAAGATGTAAATTTCCTCTGGCAAATTGCTTTCTGAACAGTTTCCTCAGAAAAGTAATATTCTATCGCGATGCATATTAAATTTTATTCGTGCAAAGCTCCTCTAAAAAAATGTAACGTCAAAGGGGACACCTACTTTGTAAAACAATAATTAATTATAAAAAATAGCTGTCACGCTTAATTAAAAACTAAATTAACTTGGCTTACAAAAATTATATAAAATATAATAATAATAATAAACGTCTTTATTGAGTTAAGTTGTGCTACGTCAAATTTTAAAACTACAATCTGACGTAACTAGTTGGTCGTCGTCTGTTGACTAACGGTATTTGCCGGCCGACTAACAGTGGAGATGGTCGGGGTTCTAAATTACTTTGATGTATCAGGGCGCCAAGTAAATTTTTTTTCTCCCCAAATACCAGCTCAAGTACAATGTAACCTCAAATTTACTAAATAAATTACTTAACGAGACGATAATGAAAAATTCAAATTCAGTTTTATCTTTTAATAACAATAAACGAAGTAGGTTAACTTTATAACATTCAACAGTACAATAACGTAGGGTATGGTATGACAGATAAATTCAACACTAAAAAAAATGTATTTAACTGGGTATACGCGTCTTACGTAAGTGCTTAACCCCCAACAAATATCATAGATGTTATAATTAGTTGACAGAATATTTTCATAAAATGTTTAGCAAAATTTTAAAAAATATATATACATATATATATAGGTACAGTGGTGAAATTTTTTTTAGTAAAATTTATAATATATTTAAAAAAAATTCAATGTATATATGGCGCAAGAAGGATACAAACTGCAGGCAGCAGGGCTTCAGCTTCGGCTCAAATTTCAGGAATGGCAACTTCCAGCCTATCAATTAACCCAGAAAATGGATGGCTCCTCCACAAAAAAGAAATTCCAGTCCAGCAAGGAGAAGTAACATAAGTACGTGTAGACCAGTGGAAAAAAAAAGTTGTTTGTTTCAGGAGAGACAAAAAAACGTAGAAAAACTACGAAATCCTAGGCGAAACCGTAGGTGAAAAAAAAGAACCCTAAAAATAAATTTTTACCATTGAACAATTTACTACAAGTGATATTTTGCTAGTTTGAATATAAAAATAAAATAATTACCTCGTTTCGGAGGGTTTTCTTAGAAAATGTTGTTGACCTTGGATGTCCTTGGCCTCGTGTAAATTTGGCAAAAATGACTTTTACGTATAGATCCTTCCAATGAAGACAATCGATTTCCAATACCATAAAAATATGCACTCGTCCAAACATAAATGGATAACCGAAAGATATAACGTCGCGAATATATCCAAAAATGGTGAAATTACTTGTTTCAAAAATCGCAACGAGCACGTAAAAATACTACTTAATAAATTGCCAAGCGTTCGAGCAAACTATACGTGAAAAAAATTACAGACTACCGGAAGACAAAACCTAAGCCAAAAACTATTGTGAAGAAATAAATCTCTGTTACCGATCGTCAGTAGGTTATAGGAATCTACCTATAAACTAATTAAAAGTTATTGGTTGCCTAGCTTAAGAATTACAGAAATAGAGAGCTTAAGTATATGCAACACGCTACACAACAAAATGTATAACGCCATGCCTATACTTAACTGCTACAGATTCCTTACAATTGCGAATTCATATAGACAACTAAATAATAAATATTACGCGTGACGACGGATAACACGAATTCGTTAGACATTAAATGTAAGAGATAAAGCAATGAATTAGAGATTTTTTTTAATAACGTATAAATGTTAAATTGAACTGTAACAGTTGTAAATACAATTAACAAGAGGCGTTTAGCTTAACGGCTATCCTTACACTTAACCCCTATGTCTGATAGATATTAATACACAATAAAAACAAGAATATATTTATAAATGCAAGTAACATAAATGTAAATATTTTATCTAATATTAACTGACTTAACGATACTAATACAATTACATAAGTAAACATACATACGTACATATATACTAACACTCACACACTCATACATTCACACATGCTGAAAATACTTATTACATATTTCAAAAACAAAGACAAATATTGCACAAAATAAAATCAGAGGAAAGGAAACAATAATATGGAAGCACAATATAATATAATTTGGCGGCGAGAAAGAGAAAATAAATGTATATATAAAAAAAGCAAAATAAATATATGAAAAGCGCTAATGATGTTGAATTAATTTTATTTTTAATTTATGACGAGAGGTTGCAATCCTATAATTTTTGAAACTATGATCTAGCCAATTATAATGCTTAGCAGCAATATACGAGAAGGATTTTTCAAACATAGTAGTATTATGATGTGGTACAGTTAATATACGTATTTGTCTTACATTTAAACTGTGAACTTGATTTCGATACACCAGTTTATTTCGTAAGTAAGAGGGGGTGGAGGTAATGAGTATGCGGTGAACAAAATGAAGTAAATGTAATTTATAAATGCAGTTTAACTTTAACCATTTTAATTCTTTGATTTTGCATTAATATGATCGTATTTTCTGAGGCCGTAAATCAGACGACAACACGTCTTCTGTATATTTTGTAATCTATTTTTTTTAGCATTGATGACTAGACATGGATAGTTCACCAGGTTAGAATAATTAGGCACAGAAAGTATAGTATATTCACAAAGTTTTTTTTCTGATTTTATAATAATTAATAGGTTGACATGATTTGTAAATTTAAAATCTTTATCAGAAAATAATCTTAAACTTTTAACGTTTTTTACAAAAGCGATCTCCTCATTATTAATGCAAATGTGGATATTGTTGGTTAAATAATCATAGACATCTAAATAAATATGGAAAACCCATTTAGGCTCAATCAGAGCCTATCTATGGGTAACACTTTATGAAAATACAAAGAAGTATAAAAAGTAAAATAAAATATAATTAAAGCTTCGCTATTTAATGAAACTATAAATCAGAAAAGACTGATGCGGATGAAACACGGTTGAAAACGGAAAAATTTGTACCTACATATAATTGTGAATATTTATCTAGCTACTAAACTAAACAAAAGATCGAGTTACTAAACAGAAACGACATAATTAACAGGAAGGTATATTCATAAAAAGGAAAAAGATACCTAATCGAAATATAGATAATTTATTAATTGAGTAAAAACAAACAATGTCTTATCTCACTAAATTCTTTAATCTTGTAATGACGACCGGTTTCGTAAACTATAATTTGCTTCACATCATCATCGGGCCACAAGAATTTCTATAAAAAATTGTTAAACAAAGCATTGTCATTAAAATAAAATACTGTTTCATCAAACGCATCAAATAAAGTACCTAATGCAAATCATAATTCTTATTCTTTTCTTGTATGGAATTTAAAAATTATATGGGATCAATAATATTGTAAAATACATTTTCCATCATTTGAAGTGATCGCATGTATTCTTGGCACTTAAAGCATTTAACTTTATAAAGAAAGTGAGTTAGTGCCTTATTCCCCCCCCCAAAAAAACAACAATGCAGCTACGGACACGTTTTTCGGAGTTATTGCTCCTCATCAGCGTAGCTTTATTTTTTACTTTTTAGTCTTTTGATATGCTGTAATCCTCAGATATTTATTTTGAGGCGAATCGGAACAAAATTTTTGACTAGAAATTCATAATCCGCGACTCCGAAAATCCCTAGATATAGATTTTGATTTGAATCGGACCTTAAACGGTAAAGTCGACCACCATCTTCAAGTCGCCATCCTGAATAAAATTTTTGACCAGAAATTCGTAATCGGCGAACCCGAAAACCCCCAGATATCGATTTTGATCGATTTTGACCATAAATGACAAGAGTCATCCGCCATATTGGCGTCGCGTTTTAAATTTCTAAATTTTGAGCAACAATTCATAATTGGCGATCTCGAAAACCCCCAGATATCGATTTTTAGTCGAATCGGATCATAAACGGTAAAGTCGTCCACCACCTTGTTTTTTCTTATATGAAAATGTTAAAGTGTATTGTCACCGGACTTATACACATGTGCAAAATTTCAAAGCTCCTGCTTAATTAGAATTAATCGAAATTTTGATTGAAAGATTTGACCTAGACAAGCTAACTAATACTAACTAATTTATACTTATCAGAATTCCCAGAATTAGCCCATAGTTGAAATATATAAAGCATTGGATTTAAAGAACTCTTAGAGGGAAGCTGAAATAATGTGGTACATACAAGATCTAGTGATATTTTTGGTATATGTCCGATCAATCGTCGATGTAATTTAAATTCGTAGTTATTAGTAAAAAAATAAATAAATAATTAATAATTATCCATATTTATTAATTATTCAGTACTAAAATAAGAAAACTGCATCTGTTTGCACTTTTGTGATACTCCCTCTACGTTAGTATTAATTAATTTGCATATGTGCATATTGATTTATAAATGTTTTTTTTTGTTTTACCTCTTATGATAGTCACATTCAAGGTTCCACGCAACCTTCTGTGATTTCTTTTCATGTGGATTTGTAAGAAGATATAACTGCTATTAATTTTGTAATTGTACTTTTATTAATATTAGCAATACAAATTTAGGATAAGGATTGTAAAGCGACAAAGAAAGCAGCGCCAGACGCTCCCACGTTCTGGCTGAGAGCGCGAACCAATTAGTAATCAGGAGGAATAATCAGATGATCCAGAGAACGACTATTTTTTTGTGGGGGCCATCTTACTATGTTTCCGGAAACACTGCAGTCTCTTGGCTTATTGCACTTATCTTCCAATGTCTTTATGGCACCCATTTCAATATTCTAGTCCCTTGTACTAATTTGTACAAAAATCCAGTACTTAAGTCTTATTTTGTTCAAGTGAGGTTTATAGAAACTTCAATCTATAGTGCGAGTAGATACACACATATTCCTTTTATGATGCCTTTCCATATGCTGACGTTTTAAAACAAAGGAAGAAAAATCCTTAATTATTTTTAAAAATCCGTTATTGATTATTTTTTCTTGTTGAAATATTTTTACCCTTATTTACTAGTTACTACTTTGTTAACTGAATATGTCATGTATTAGTTAAATCTCATTCCAACTGCGGTTTTGTGAAAGAATTAATAAATAAAATAATTATGTTATTAATTTTGGGGACTCAGTAGCCAGGTCCAAAAAAAGGGGGTTTGGATCGAATAAGTGAGAAAGTTTTGATTTTTTGGGAGTCGATAGATTTTAGTGTCCTATTTAACATACTAGATTTGCCCTTCGTACCTTTGCCGCTCGCGCCGCCATATTTCCAATATGGCATCCAACACGGTTCTTTTTCAAAATATCTCGCTTCCGGTGCCTCCTAGAGCCAAAATAGTTATTGCAAAGAAGAGGAAATTTGGTATAAAAAAGGTCCAATACATTTTTCTCATAAACTTGATAGTTTAGGCGCTACAGGCGATTCATTGCAGGCATGTATGTTATCGCTTGTATTTATTTACCACTGCGCATCTACATTAGCTTTTATTTGTTTCAATATTAGTTTTTATGAATAAGTTCGGTGCTACTGCTTTAATATTCGTTTCCACACCACCTATATGAGGTAGAATATTCGGCGCGTTTTTTTATGTGTTATCCCAGTAGGCTTAATCCACAAGTAGGATGCTTTTCAGTTGGACCTCAAGTTCATTGGTGTAGATATGGATGGACGGAACTCATCGATTTGATACTGTGTATTAGCTGCCGTTGCAGTGTCAGATTGTGTATCTGCGTCTTCGGGGTCTTTTGAAGTCAAATTCAGGTGCAGCTGACCTCAAAGAATCTGTTTCTTTATTTTCACGAGCAGACGTAATAGTATAGTTTCCTTTACCATAACGCTTGCGGCACGGTTCATGCACAATCACTGAAGTTACTCCTCCTTTTAAAAAATTTATGTCTTTTCCCTTTTCACTCAAATGTCGAAAGGCCGTCAGACCTCTCGCCTTCACTTCGATAGTCTGACCCTCTGATAGAGAGTCGTTGCAGATAAAACAGTTTTCAAAATCCATGACACGACAAAATATGCAACGTTGTCCACGGTGTGCTATATCGTGCCATACTGACCGCCCGCGCCGCCGGCCGGCTCATGGTTCAACTGCCCCCACTCCTCACTTAATGAAATAGATGCTTGAAGGGGGCTAGAGGGTCCTTAACAACGCAAAAAATGTACAGAAATGTGTGAACGGTTGGACTTTTCCTATTTCGTACGTTTCTATATGCAATAATAATACAGACGCAAATTACAACAATTTACCGGACATAAATAAATAAATAGTTCCACCTAAAAGGTGCTGTGGATACGAATATTAGTAGCACCGAACCTATCCATGAAAACTAATATAGAATCAACTACTTTGGCACTAGGAGGCACCGGAAGCGAGATATTTTGAAAAAAACCGTTTGGGCGCCATCTTGGCAATATGGCGGCGCGAACGGCAAAGATACGAAGGGGCAAATCGAGTATGTTAAATAGGACACTAAAATCTATCGATTCCCAAAAAATCAAAACTTTCTCACTTATTCGGATCAAAAACCACCTGGTCACTACTAGGCTATATATCTTCCAGCTATAATTTATTCAATTACTTAAGTGTTATATTTGATCTCGACAAAGGGCCTTGCACTTATTGGACAATGTATAACAAAAGAATCCATCCAAATGTCATCTTTGATTCAACTGCCTTGCCAACAAGAAACAAATAGTAATGAGTTTGATTTAAAGCAGTCAAACAGAAGGATGTTTGAAATTCAAGCCGAGTTGTTAAAATCCTCTGTCTTTCTTTTCATCAGAAAACTTCAGCTTTCCGGGCATATCATTTTACCCTCATGTTAAGATATCTACGGCTTTCAGTGTCAATTGACACTAGTGTTTTAGCTTTATTACATTTTTATATTTCCCTTTATCTATAAGATGATTTATTTCACCACACTTTTATTTTTATTTAAATTGAGTTTTAAAACTTATTATTGAATTTTTAGTTTTAAAACTTATAAATTGGTACTTTTAAATCTACTAAAGCTGAGAAGGAAATATAACCAGCAGGAAGTAAGTTACTTTATTTGTGGCAAAGGACTTTTCAAAGTAAAAATTGCATTCTAAGTAGAATAACTTGTAGAAGTTGCAATCGCGCGTGGCCAATTGCGAATACCTATTTGGAATTAATCTCCATAGATGAGAAACTTAAAATATAACTACACGAACGTATTAGAAAAATAATATCAAAGACTTATCGTGAAAGATAATAAAATAAAAATATTAATTTATCGGCTCAGTGACTCAATGCTTACGCGTTAGGCTTGAGACCAAGGAGTCTCGGGTTCGAACTCTGACAGGGATATGGATGTTTAGGGACGTTTTTGTCAAAGAACCTACCTAAACATATCCAAAGTCATCTTGCTTGAAGTCAGCCAAAATCTCATTTCAAGGGATTTTGAGGAACTGTAACGAAATCCGAAATATTTTGCATGAACAGCGTGCGACACGTAAAAATGCCATCGGAAGATATTTTATGGAAGCACTATGAAAGTTTTCGAATTTGCACCAAAAAATTTTTTTTTTTAACTATAAGAAAAATTTCATTTTTGAAAACTATCGTAAAAATCCGTTCCATTTTTTAAAGCCTCTTTCTAGGCTCTATTAATTCCTATATTAGCATTGAATGTCTCCCAACCACTTAGATGTAATGAATTTTTTTGTTGAAATAATGCAATCTGCAGATGGATATTTAAAAATCACCACAGTCACAATTATGGGCTTTAAAAAAAACTTATGTAAACACAAGTTACGAGACATCTGATTAATGTTTTTGAATCGTTTTCATTTCCTAAAAACGTACAGGGTAGCCAAAAATTATTTTTCAATTAAGAACATTTTAAATTGAATTTTCTCAATTTTTTCAAATGGAACACCCTGTACATCTTTCGGCGATTTGATGTAGAAGTGAAAAACGAACATTTTTCGTAAGTACTTCCCTATGGCTAATTGCGACCATTTTCGTTTTATAAATAAATAAGTGTCAAATTCAAGAATAAACTTAAAAAAAAAGAGGTTCCTCAAATAATTCGTTAGGAAAATTTATAATAGGTGTTCGACGTGTTGCCCATTTTGATTGACATGCGTCTTTATGTAATTTTGAAACGAGGCCGACGATGTTTTTTCTTGTATATTTTTTTGCGTAATTCGACAAGCAATAAAACCTCAGATTGGTATAAATTGTTATGTACAAAGGAGCATATATCAGACTTATCGGTCGTTACAATTTGTATTGAATTTAAACTATTTGAAATTTTACAATATGAATTTTAATAAAGCGGAACTTGTAGATATGACTTTTGTTTTGGGCGAGTCAGACAGAAATTGTTTACTTGCCAATAGAATTTATCACCAACGTTATCCTCAAAGAAGGATTCCTGCTTTCAAAACCAAGCTTCCAAAATCTTCTCGATAGATTTCTGGAAACTGGAAATGTCGAGTATAAAAAAAAGTCAAAGAATAAAAAGTGTTGTGAACGAAGAAAATGAGTTTTCTGTGGTGCTGGCAACGGTTGAGAATCCCCATGTTAGTCAAAGAGAAGTGAGCTCATTATTAGGAATAGGTAGACGGTCTGTGGATCTTAAAAACAAATAAGTTGGGTTGTAATTGGGCCAGAGGTTAAATGCAAAATGATGTCAACATTTTCAATACTGTTTTATTCAGTGATGAGGCAACTTTTCATAAAAATGGATTTGTTAATAGGCACAATTTCCATTATTATGCTTCGGAAAATCCTCACTTTTTTATGAAAGTTGATAACCAACACAGATGGTCTGTAAATGTTTGGAGAGGAATTATTGGAGAACATGTAATAGGGCCACATTTCTTTGATGGCACATTAACTGGAGCTATTTATCTTAATTTTTTGGAAAACTATTCTATGGAAATGGAATATAAATTCTATTGGGTTTGTGTATGTAAATAAATAAGTAGATACAACAGAAATCATTGTGAAATGAATATGTCATTAAAAACTAAAAATGTCAGTCAGACAATGAACTTCATTGTATTTCAAATTTGGATGGCATTTGATATATGGTTAGTTAATAGACTCCATCGGTTGACCAACTTTATGTAGATAAACAAGATCATAAGTAAATTGTACAGCAGCAAATTGAATTTTCTCAATTTTTTCAAATGGAACACCCTGTATATTTTTTGACCATGTGATGTAGAAATGAAAAAGGAATATTTTTTGTAAGTACTTCACTATGGCTAATTGTAGCCATTTTAGTTTTATAAATAAATAAGTGTTTATTTTTCAATTAAGAACTTTTTAAATTGAATTTTCTCAATTTTTTCAAATGGAACACCCTGTATATTTTTCGGTAATGTGATGTAGAAGTGAAAAACGAACATTTTTCGTAAGTACTTCCCTATGGCTAATTGCGACCATTTTGGATTTATATATAAATAAGTGTCAAATTCAAGAATAAACTTTAAAAAAGAGGTTCCCTCAAATAATTCGTTAGGAAAATTTATAATAGGTGTTCGACGTGTTGCCCATATTAAGTTACACGCATCTTAATGCAATTTTGAAATGAGGCCATTTAGTGTTGCCATTTCTTCCAATCCATTGAAATGAGTAAATAGTATTTAACCGGTCCTTTACTGTAATGTTTTCTTGTATATTTTTTTGCTCTTTTCGTAATTCGACAAGCAATAAAACCTCAGATTGGTATAAATTGTTATGTACAAAGGAGCATATATCAGACTTATCGGTCCTTACAATTTGTATTGAATTTAAAATATTTGAAATTTTACAGTATGAATTTTAATAAAGCGGAACTTGTAGATATGACTTTTGTTTTGGGCGAGTCAGACAGAAATTGTTTACTTGCCAATAGAATTTATCACTAACGTTATCCTGAAAGAAGAATTCCTGCTTCCAAAACCAAGCTTCCAAAACCTTCTCAATAGATTTCTGGAAACTGGAAATGTCGAATATAAAAAAAAGTCAAATTAAAAGTGTTGTGAACGAAGAAAATGAGTTTTCTGTGGTACTGGCAACGGTTGAGAATCCTCATGTTACTCAAAGAGAAGTGAGCTCATTATTAGGAATATGTAGACGGTCTGTGGATCATAAAAACAAATAAGTTGAGTTGTAATTGGGCCAGAGGTTAAATGCAAAATGATGTCAACATTTTCAATACTGTTTTATTCAGTGATGAGGCAACTTTTCATAAAAATGGATTTGTTAATAGGCACAATTTCCATTATTATGCTTCGGAAAATCCTCACTTTTTTATGAAAGTTGATAACCAATACATATAGTCTATAAATGTTTGGAGAGGAATAATTATTGGAGAACATCTAATAGGGCCACATTTCTTTGATGACACATTAACTGGAGCTATTTATCTTAATATTTTGGAAAACTATTCTATGGAAATGGAATATAAATTCTATTGGGTTTGTGTATGTAAATAAATAAGTAGATACAACAGAAATCATTGTGAAATGAATATGTCATTAAAAACTAAAAATGTCAGTCAGACAATGAACTTCATTGTATTTCAAATTTGGATGACATTTGATAGATGGTTAGTTAATAGAATCCATCGGTTAACCAACTTTATGTAGATAAACAAGATTATAAGTAAATTGTACAGCGTACATTAAACTATTATTAAACATATACTCGCAATTGGCAAAGCCTGACTGTAATTTTTTCTAATTACTCATTATTTTAGGCATCGCTGTCACAAAGATTACATAACGTAATAGTGATAGGCTATTACTGTTCTCCCATTTTCTCTATAAAAATTAAAGAGACTCGAGTCTATTTAATACCACGGAAATACTGTTGTTTAATAATCACTTTTGATAGGTACGAGACTTTAATGCAAATGAACACTCTCTATTAATAAAGTTATATTTAAAAAGTATTATGCAAAGCTGTTTTTTTGTTGGATATTAAAAATGTTTTTAAAACTATAGTACTTTATGCTTTTCATTTATGAGCTTCATGTTTTAAAGTCGTGTTAATAGATATCCACCCACAGAGTTTGTAATGTATAATGATTTTCTAACAATTATTATGGTTACTAATTTCAGAGTGAGTGTTGAAATTACTGACATTGTTGTAAATTTCAATTAGAGAAAAATATATACATAAAGAAAGTGTAGTTATAATGCCAAAATTTATAGAGAAATGTTTAAGATGTTACCAATTACCAACAACTCTTCAAGTATTCTGAACCTCTCTTTTGAAAATGAAAATGAAAAACTTTTGGAAATGCGAGAAATTTCCCCATAGTTACACCGTATGTTATTTAGGAATCAAATAGTGCAAAACATACAAACAAACATCATTTTAAAAACAATATTTGTTGATATGAAGTAAGTTGTTGGTGTTCAAAACCATCTCATCGTATTATTTCTACAATTTTTATTGTTTCATTGAATTTACTTTATTTTTTCGCTGTTTTTATTCGAATATATAAGTGAATATGGTGAGTTATACGAATGCCGAAATGACGACGATGCATTACATAGTCTCGCAGAGGGTAATACAGCAAACGCCAGAAAGAGAGAAATGAGGAAAGAGATGCTAATCGTGTCTTGCCAGATAACCGACTCTTTTCAACAATTCATCGCCGACTTCGTGAAACTGGCAGTTTCTAAAAATTCACTTGGGAAGGTAAACCTCGAACTGTCAGAACACCCGAAATTGAGAAAGCGGTGCTGTAGGAAATCGACAAACATCCTGAGACGAGTATGAGAAATATTGCTAGAGCTCTGTTTGTCATCAAATTGTTTGACGAATTTTGGTTAGAGGAAGTAAATTTTTCTAGTTATGCTATTCAACATTTTCATAACAATCATGCGTGGGCGGATAAAAACACCATAGGGAAGTCGAGACATACGAGGATAATCAGCATTGTAGTAGATCCTTTATTAAGCATGAGGTCAGACTACATGGTTCCAAAAATTACATTTAACAAGTCCTTCAATATATCTATTGGAGAGAGAGGGGATTGGTCAACAGGAGCTCCTGAGATATTATGTAAAGGCTTGGCCTGGTATACGGACAGGTCTAGGATGGAATCAGGAGCTGGAGCAGGAATACATGGCGTGAGATTAAGGGCAAGTATAACCCTTTCTCTTGGGCTCTACGCCACTGTATTTTTAACTGAAATTCTGGCTATACTTGAGTGTACATGTGAGAATGTTAAACGAAGATATGTGATCCAGCAGACCTCCATCGCATCGGACAGTCAGGCGGCTCTAAAGGCATTAGCCTCTAGCAAACTGTCTTCCACACTGGTGTGGGACTGCCACAAAGAGCTCGAAGTTCTGGGTGGGCGGAACAGAATTAAACTACTTTGGGTATCTTGGTATACCAGAATAGATGACAATGAATAAGCTAATGAACTTGCTAGACAAGGCGCAGCTAGTACATTCAATGGCCCAGAGTCTGTGCTAGGCATTACCAAAGACTCAGCTAGGGGGATAATTAAAGACTGGGTGAGGAATAAACACAATCATTGCTGGAGGAACACACCAGGTAATTGATATGGGAAAACACTCATTAAAGGACCATGCCCAAAACAATCCGGAGAACTGCTCTCAAAGAACAGGTTATAGTTGAGAATTGTGTCTGCAGATTATGTGGCAAGGTACCAGATACGGTAGACCATATTATATATGAATGTAAGGCATTATCCCGCAGAATATATAAGTAGTACATAAATGAGAAACCAAATGGAGCAGAGCAGTGATCATGATCAGTGATCAGATTAGGGACAGGCGATAATGGGGTGTTTTTAGGTGCTATTGGGATATATACTAGTGAAATTGGAGCACTATTCTAATAGCATCACCTTAAAACCTAAATACCCCTATATCACTCATACATATCCCAATAGCACCTAAAAATACCCCATTATCGCCTGTCCCTAATCTGATCGCTGATTATGATCACTGCTCTGCTCCATTTAGTCTCTCATTTATATACTACTAATATAATATGTACGGGCAAACACAAACAGACCCGGAAAGCATTAAAACTCGTCCATTCTCAGACCTGTATCACCTCATCAGTGGCACAAAAGTATTAAAATGAGTAGTGTAGATCGAAACAGGGAGTGCACAATAAGCCCAAGCGGCTGCAGTGCCCTCAGTAATAGTCTGACACTGACTTATCCCAAGTTGGAAGCCCATAAAGGTTTCCCCTCCTCGCAAAAAAAAAATCCATACCATAATCGAAATACATTTCAAGAGCAATTTTCGGTTACGTGTGTGTAGGAATTATTGCTAATGATCTTAAAGACACTTTTTTTCCGCCATGACGCCTTAAGGGACAATTCTATCTGCATTTTCTCCAAGAAGAACTGCCAGTGTTGCTTGAAGATGTACCAATTGCGTTAAAGAATCAAATATGGTACATGCGCGATGAAGCTTCTGTTCATTTCAGTGTAATTGTTCGCGACCATTTACATGTGGTTTATTCTAGCCATTGGATAGGTTGAGGAGGACTTTAGCAATGGCCAGCAATATCCCCAATCACAATAGTTCGGATTCCATTGTATGGGATCATCTTAAAATTCTGATGTATATATCTCCCATTAACACTTTAGAAGATTTAAGAGAACGAATAGTTGCCTCGTGTAAAACAATACGGAATACGTCGGGAATATTTGAACGAGACGCGAAGACGGGCGGAAGCATGTTTATTAAGTGAAGGTGGAATTTCCAACAATTTTTATAAAACCAAATTTATCATTATCAATGTTAATAATAATCACTTTCAATTTCAACCTGACGAGATAAACGCAAGAAACCGGTTTCAATCAAGATAATATCCACATGGACTGGGCGAGCGTAGGTGCGTCTTTACTATGTACATACTTCGGTATGCGATGTAAAGCAACGACATGCGCAGTTAGTACTTGGATGGGTGACCATTCCACTTGCCTCACACATCTTCCAGCGGCTTGTATATCAGTGTATGCGCGGAAGCTATACAACCTTAGGCGAGGGTTGTATAGGAGATATACCATCCTTCGGAGGGGATGTAAAGCCGTCGGTCCCTTGTCTATTAAATGTTAGGCAAGTAAAAGATCCCTACTCTTCTTAAGGGAAGAGGTTCGGCAAAATTCCTGGTTGGGGGTAGCTCGTCTACAGGCGTCGGTGTTAGGCCTCAATAGCGGAAATAGGCCGACGTTAAATAAATGTATAAAAAAAAATCCACATGGACATATTGATCGTTAACTATATATTTATATTCACTTGGTACGTTTACTATTTCATATTATAATTTGTTTTATAAATTTTTGCTCTCTTTTATTGTTTCTCCATATATGATTTTATGTTGTAGATAACAGCAAATCGACTTATTAAATTTGAGATAGATTTCGTTATTATTAAAATGTATACTTGTACGCATACTGTCCACATTTAATCCTGATTCATTATACTTCACTCCCTCCACAATTAATTATCTTTATATTTTCATTCACTTTGGAATCCTGGGCCGCGCCCTTGCTAATGTAAGGAGCAAACTTTCCTATCCAAATAAATTAGTTTCTGTTTTTTGCTATGCTTGCCACTATTTCAAAGTGAAATAGTAAAATTAATCTTATCCAGCGAATAGTGGAAATCGAATATAAAATGATCCCAAGGTTGTTTTATGTTCTAAGAAATATCAGACCAGACTATCCGTGGGGATAGATAGATAACATTCTAAACTGCTAGGGAATTTGACCGAATTGCACCCCACGGACGCATTCTAAAATATCGCACTGAATTAACACCTTTGATGAGCACAAAATAGTTGTATTTAGTAGATACCATTTGACCTATTCTTGTCATTGATCTATAAATATGGCGGGTGGTAAAGCAGCATTTGAAATAATACTTACTAAAGTATGCTGAAAGTACTATAATAATTTTAATATGTTGAAACTTATACAATATTTATTTTTATAACGTTATGGCCTATCACCGACGCCTTGAAACGAGCTATCCCCAATCAACCCCTTCTCCACTGAAGATTAGTTAAGTAGATAAGCAAATCCAGTCCTGAACCGCTACTATATAGTTCTCATATGCTATCAGGAGAGACCTAGATATGAACCCCTGGTTATTGTCATTCGAATCGCCTTCCTAAAAATAGAAAATCAAAAATGGCTATCTCTAGCATATTTAAAAAAAGAAAAATGGTTGCTTACAGAATGGGCAAAGATGGCAGCTTAGACAAAGGCATATCCAGTCTTGCGTAGTCTCACGGTCGTCGGTAATTATTGGTCAGGAGATTACAAGTAATTACTTACAAATAGATAACCGGCCGGCTCATTGGCTCAATGCTTGCGTGTTGGGCTTGAAATCAAAGAATCCCGTGTTCGATTCCTGGATGGGGTATGAACGTTTAGTGGCGTATTTAATGTGTTACCGAGTTGATAAAATTGAATGGACGGGGTTGTGTGAAAGGTAACACGGTTAGTCGCTATACCACTTCCGACTTCGAGTCTCAGCAGCACCAGACGACAATGCCGTAAGGAATGGTCGTTGTGTAATTGACTGTGTCCTGGTTGAGTGATAGAGTAGCTACGCTAAACTTCGCCAGGACTGTAATTTAAATAACTCGATAAAATGAGAAAATAACAAGTGAATGTAGAGATTAATAAGTGAGAAGTACAAAATATTTACGAATATTCTAATTTGGATTAAACAAAAGATTGGCATAGAAATTTTAGTGCATGTTAAAGAACATACCTAAACATGCATGTTAAAGAACATACCTAAACATATCTAAAGTCGTCATACTTGAAGTCAGTGAATTTTTCGGCACTGTAACGAAATCCGAAATGCGACACGTAAAAATGCCCTCGAAAGATGTTTTGTGGAAGTGCTATGAAAGTTGTTTGAAATTTTAACACAAAAATTTATTTTTCGGGACTACAACAAAAATTTCATTTTTGAAAACTATCATAAAAATCCGTTCCACGGGCGTAATTATTTCAACTCCCCTTCCACGGAGCACGATTTATGGAATTACAACAAATTACGTCCCACGAGATGTAATTTTAGCAACTACTTTGAAAACCGACTAGAGATAAAATTCTTTATTACCAACCGACGTTGTGTAGCACTGCTTCTCAGGCATGGTATGGGCTATGAAGACGAGTTAAAAGTACCGTATTAAAATTTCTGAAGGAAGATTTTTCTCGGACGACAAGTTTTCAGTCAAACCACCTAAAACTACAAATAAAATAGCAAAATTCACTTAAATGCTATAATTGCTCCTTTACTTAACTATATTATTTGCAGTTGCTGCCGTTTAAAATTAAACATTTTACAGCCAGTCTTTACCAAATTTCAACCTAAAAATAAAATAATAAATTATACTTCAATATAATTCAATAGATTGTACGAATCCAAAACAGTTTCGATAAATACCTGAAATCATGAAGTTCCATAAGATACATTCAAATTCTAAATTATAAAATAAGTTCTTAAATATTCACCTTTAGAGATTTTAAATCATAAAAAATACATTTATGCTTAATGTTTTTTCCAAAAATAAATTTCTATTTTTTATTGTTCACATAATATATTTTTAAACACCAGTAGCTTAAATTCAAACACCCTAGAGCTCTTCATTAAACTAAACGAACTGGACCAAAAAGCTCGTGTTATTTTAATTGTAACAGTGCATATCGGAAGCCTTAATGTTAAAGCTCAATGAGTTCAGTATCCGGTCCGTCCTGTTTGAATAAGGTAGATTTTGCAAATTAATTAACTACTTTCTAACTAAACAAAATGAATCAAAAGAACATATATTAAAAGATGCGGCTTTCAATTCTCTACAATTCCATATAATCAAATAAGTAATTGCATGATTTCATTACGTAAATTGCAATTTTAGTGACTCGTAGCCAAATGATCGGACGGGGCACGAAAAACGAAATAGTTGATTAACGTCCAGGCGGGACTCGTGAAACTCTTAAATGCAACATTGGTGACTCAATCTTTTTGCTATTTAATCTGAAGCAAATTTGCACTTGTAAGTTAGTTTACCGAAGTTAGTGCGCACTTAAATAATACCTACCCTAATCAATGGATTAGAAGAAATGGACCTACTAAATCGCCTGCTAGATCCCCAGATTTATTTTTACGGGGATACGTGAAGGAAATTGTTTATAGAGACACCAGCAACAGTAGAAAATATGAATTAAAGAATAACTGCCTTTACATCTATCACACCGGCAGTTTTAGGAACAGTGGAAACCTCATTTCAAAAGCGCATAGAGATGTGTCAATCAAGATGGGCAACATTATAATTTTTTCTACTAAGGTATTTGAACAAACCTCTTTTTTTAAGTTTATTTTTGAATTTTGTAATTATTGCTCAATAAAACGAAATTGGTTGCAAGTAGCCCTAGAGAAGTACTTACAAAAAATATTCGTTTTTCATTTCTACATCATATCGTCGAAAAATATCATTTGAAAAATTGGCAAAATTCAATTTAGAATGTTCTTAATTGAAAAATCATTTTTGGCCACCCTGTACATTTCTAGGAAATGAAAATGATTCAAAAACAGTAATTAGATGTCTTGTAACTGGTATCCATCTGCAGATTGTATTATTTCAACAAAATAATTACATCCAAGTGGTTGGGAGATATTCAATGCTAATATAGGAATGAATATAGCCTAGAAAGAGGCTTCAAAAAATGTACTGATATACATAGCATTCCATTTAAAAAAAGGCACTTGGTCCTGTAATTTCGTCTTGATGTTCTCTGTACGTTCGAAAATAATTTCCAATTATAGACCTCTTTATCTAGTTTACTTGCAATTTTTTAAAACATTTCTAGCTAACGTAGAACTCGAGATATCGAGGTCCGACGCACTATTGCCCCACCCAGTAGTTTATGTATAGTGGAAACTGAGAAATAAGTAACGTATAGGGCAGCATTGGGCTAAATTTCTTACTCTCCCATAAACATTTTACTTCACGGCTAGTATATTAAATCTACTTGAAGCTACGACTGCAATATATTGATTTTTATGCATTTCGTAAAAAGTAATAAAAAGTATAGAAATCGAGCAACATATCTGTGAATAATGTATTTATTGATACCTATAGTATAGTAATATTTTTTTTATCATTAATAAATAAATTTGGTAGTATTTGATTCGGCACCACCACCATTTTGAATTTTTTAATTTTTATATCAAATTCGTAATCAGCACGATCAAAAACATCAAAATACAAATTTTTGTCTTATTAATACAATTTTTATAGTATATTGTCCGCCATTTTGAATTTTCAAATTTTCATATTAAATTCGTAATCAGCACGGTCAAAAACCTCAAAATACCAATTTTTGTCGTGTTAATCAATTTTTATATTATTTGGTGGTGTATTTATTGAACCTACTACGGGAGGGTGTAAACACGTAACCATATAGAATTAATGAAATCCCTGTATCGCGGAATTCATCCTATGCCGAATGAGTGTCCAAATTCTTAAAAAAAAAATTACTTCATGGATAGTGCCGAATGAAAATGTGTCCCTTCTACGTCTTCGTAAAATCGAATTTACTTCATGAATTATAATATAATACGATGGTTAGGATAGATTAGGTTGGGTTATGTTCCGAGTTCGAAGTCGGAATTCTGAGTTCAAAGTCGGCATTTTTATAAAAATAATGGGGTGGTCCTTTTACGCCTTCGTAAAAAGCAGGCACACTGGTGGTGTAATTATATGCATTCAGATATTAAGTATAATGTCTGTTCTACTTCAAACATTGAGCGGAATGTATGGTTTCACGCTCTCTTACAGATAGAGGTCTAATCCCTAGTAGCAGAGTAAAAGGAGGCCTGTCTAATTAGCTACCAGTAAAACGGCGCCATCTCTGGGCCAACTGGCGAACTACCATTACTACGGATGGATTAAAAAGGTAGAAACATCCGGAATGACAGATGAGAAGGACCGAGAAGTTGTCCGGAACGGTGTGGAGGAAAATGGACGAATCGAGAATAATCGTCACGGATATATAAGAAGCGGATCCAACACACGGAGTCAGTTATCTATTAGATGAGCAAGTGATTAGATAATAAGATAACGAACAGTAACAAGTTGTGAATTAAAGTAGTGGACCTATAATAGATTGAAGTTATAATTAGCGTGTTATTATAAGCACTAATTATTTTATTGTAATTTAGTGATTAATAAATCAGTGGTTAGTGAAAATTCGTATCGCAATTATTGGACCTATGCTTGGAGGTGTTTACTGTAGGTTGTAAGCACGTAACAATACATCGCACACATTTTTAATCTTTGGAGATTTTAATATTAAATGGAACTCTAATAGAGGGCATAAAAATCACTTAAAAATGTATTCAATGATTTTGGTTTAAAGCAAATGGTCAACTCCTACACACATATGTTTGAAACTAGTAGCAATATTATTAAGTTAAATCAAAATATAGAAATGTCAGTTTTAAATCAACTAAATATAACTGTTTTCACTGTTTCACTGTTTTCAAATCATCTGTCGCTGCGCATATCACGTGCCAGGAATGAATTTGAACAAGGGTTGGCAGTTAGACTCGACAGTCGCTATGCCTCAGTTCAGAAGGGCGGATGGATCCATTTCGAGTAACCACAGCGAAGTAGCTAATTTGTTTACCAACATTTCTCTCAGACCTACACAGTGGAATCTTCTGATGCTTTGCCCAACATTCATCATCTTCCTCGAGTGCCCGCTGATCTGCCAAATATTAATTTCCAAGAAGAGAAAATTTCTGAGAAAATTCGTGTACTATATCCGTCGGCTGCACCTGGCATTGATGAAATATCCACCATATTGCTTAAAGCTTGCTTAATTCTATCTTCAAGCCACTAAGTATAGTAATGAAACTGTCCTTCGCTTCTAGGCCATTACCTTCCGAGTGAAAACAAGCATGTGTTAAGGCCATTTTTAAGAAAAGGGATAAGTTCAGTTCTGATTATTTTCGTCCAATTTCTCTTACTTCCGTTGTTGTCAAGATGATGGAATCAATCATTCTGGACAGTATGCGACCTTTCCTCCTTGTACATCAAATTATGCCTGCCGAACAACACGGGTTCATTCCAGATCGATCAGTTGATACTAACTGGCTGTGTTGTGTATCAGACTGGTCTCTCAGGTTAGATCGTGGTGAATGCGTTGACGACGTATACCTAGATTTCCGCATAGCTTTTGATAAAGTGCCTAAAAATCGCTTGTTACAGAAACTGGAGCAGTTTGGCATACGTGGGAGTTTGCACATGTGGATTCAAAATTTCCATACCGATCGAATGTTTTTTGTTAAAGTCGGTACTGCAGTGAGTGACAGCAGAAACGCACTCAATGGGGTACCCCATGGATCTTTCTTAGGACCCTTGCTATTTATGGCATATACATCCGATCTGCGACATTGTACCAAATTCCCGTGTTAATCCTACGCAGACGACACAAAAATTTGCTATAACCCACTAACGGATCCACGTACTGTTGCAAGGAGATCTAGATCTCATTCAGAAGTGGACTGAAATTCCGTTAAACATCGATAAGTGGGCAGTACTCCAATTAGGAAAACACAATCCACGCTTGGGGTACAATATTAACGGCAAACAACTGATTTCATCCGACTCTTACGACGATATGGGAGTCATCATTATACACAATCTTTCCTGGTCCAACCATATTTCCCGACAAGTTAAAACAACCAACACCAAAGCATATCTTCTAAATAAAACTTTCGCCCACTTGAATCCCACCACCTTATCCAAACTATATAAAACATATGTTCGTCCAGTACTCGAATTCGCAGACAGTGTATGGTTTCGTACCTTAATACGAGATTCAAACCTTTTACAGAAAGTTCAACGCCGCACAACCCGGATACCATTTGTTACCATGTTACGAAGATCGGCTTGCATAGATAAACTCATCTCATTGGCTGCCAAAAGACGACGCGGTAATCTTATCACTACCTACAAAATGATACGAAATGAATTATCTCCAATTCATAATTTATTTACTCTCGCCAATGAGAACAGATTACGTGTACATCCATTTAAGATCACAAGGGACACCTCCGTTCACGAATGCTTCCTAGCCTCCTTTTAGTGCGCGTATTCGACGCGTAGAACACTCTCCCAGCTCGTGTTGCGTTCGCACCCAGTTCGTTTAAATGTAGATAGATGAATAGTGGATAATTTTTGTGCCTAAGAAAGAAGTTATGCTACACGGAACAAATAATACAGGGTGGATTAATGGAAAGGTCCTTAATGCTATAAAGCAGAGGGAAGAAAGTTACAAAACACAGATAACAGATAATCAAAATGATCAGTACAATTTAACACGAAATAACGTAGTCGATGTTGTAAGAGCTGAGCAGCGTAGATTCTCTGAGAGTAAGATTGATATTTGTAGAGGCGACTGAAAGATGATGTAGTATGTAGGATGTAGAAGTCTTTAAAACCAATTATATCTAGTAAAAATAGGGAGGTTATTAGTGAAATAATGTTTCCAACTCAATGATTTAATGATTTTTACATGAGCAGTGTGAGTGAAATTGTGAATGGAATTCGAAATAATGATAAACATTACCAAATAATGTACAACGCCGACAAGTTTTCTAATTTTCAGTTATTGGATAAAAGGGAGCTTAAAACAATTTTTTTTTTCGTTAGCTAGAAACAGTCCTGATTATATTGGAATGTTTCTAAAGACCTCTTTCACGTATTAGCTGATCCATTTCTTAATAGTATAAACACTCCGCTGCAAGTAGGTGTTGTTCCTGATGTATTGAAAATCTCAAGTACTATTGTTATGAGACAAGTTGTTAGGACTATTAAAGCAGAGGAATTTCCCAATAAATATGCTTTTGGCATTAGAAGACATTTTAGGAAAAGTGCTAAATAAAGGATTATTATTATTATTGTTATTCTGAAAAATACTAAATTAAAAAATATATATGATGACAGTTGTGACCTTTGATAGATTGCTATGGAAACAAAAATACTGCATTCATCCTGACAAGAGTTTCCTTATTAACCAGGCATATTCTGGCGATTCGTGCTATTTTAAAAACTGCGAAGAGTATTCTATGGATTAGATACAACAATAAATTAATAAAATAACTGTGTACAGAGAGACGTGTGCGCTCATTACAGCATAACAAATTTTTAGCAATTGGTAAAACTCTATAAAGAGGAAAAGTAAATTTAGGAAAATGAAAACGTAATACATTATTGTTAGTGCTTTGATTTCGTTAGATGGTCCTTAAATTTCTCATTTTGCCATCTGACAAATTTGTCGCACAACTTACCTGCTTCAAAGCTATTTCTGAAACGGAGTCTGTGTTCATAATATTCAGTTTCTGTAAACTAAAAGGCCTTAGGGAATTGGGTAAAGAATGAAAGGGATTATTCAAAGAAACATATTGACATATACTGTCAGAGGATGAGTTACTAGGGGGTTGAAAAATCGTTCATAAATCAAGAAGACAGAATATTCAATTACCTTGTACTTTAAATAATAGAAGATATTTTTAAAATATCGGATCTACGGCAACGTGATTTTCTTTTAAATTCGAAGTTGCGTACGAATATCCTCGATATACGTTTAATACTTCAGTAAAATTAGAGTTGAACTCGAGACAAATTCGAGACAAGCTAGTTTTTGCATAAATGTACTAAGTAAAGGATGGTTATTAAGTGGTAGAAAATCCCAAAAAAATCCGAGTCGCGGAAAAGCCTAAAAATTAAGTCGACATCTTGAAATTTTACTGTTTTTATATTTAGAAACTAAATATCTCCGTGATTATTGAATTTATGAAAATATGTACATGTACAACATAATTATTATTTAGTGTATCTAAAATTTGTGCTAGTTTACCAAACAAGTGGCAATAAATACGTAAAAGGGACCAGGTATCAAACGGGAAATCCCAAACGAGGTGCCGGCCGTACTGAAATTCTGGGTAGGAACAACTGATAACCCAACACCAATGAACCCATATCGGCTTAAATATATAGGTAGCCACACACCCAAAGAGTATAAGCCAAAATTTAATAAATAATAATTATATTGGCTATTGAGAAGATTAAGATTGAATAAGCAAAAACTTTAACAGTCGCTGGTTTTTTTATTAGCTTCTAATTACAATAAGAGTGAAAGAAAAAGAATGTCTGATACGGAGACATCGTCAATGTCAGAACTAAATAAACTGCATGTGGCCTCCAGTGAAAAACAAACGAAAAGCATTAAAAAAGAAGTCCAATCAAATATCGAAGGAATCACAAGAAAAATTAATGGCACTCAAGAAGAAATAAAGACCATTCAGAAAAAACAACTAGATTTCGAAAGAAGACAACGCAGAAACAATATAATCGTATTTGGGATAGAAACAGCTTGCAATGATTTGGTACAGGAAAATATTGACATACTGAATAACCTGCTAGGCACGACCTTCGTAGAACAAGATATAAATAATCTTTATCGAATTGGGGAAAATACTAAATTCCCAGTGATAATAGAGTTTAGGTCATATTTGAAAAAGACAATTATTATCTTTAAAAACACGCGGAAGCTAAAAGGAAGCAACATTTCAATTACACATGATCTGTGTCCAGAAGATAGAAAAGAGCAAAAGGTACTAAGAAAACATAAAAAAACGCAAGATAAAAAATCAACAAGCAAAAATAAAAGGAAACCAACTAGAAATAGGCGGTGAGCTTTATGCAACAGAAGAACTAGAAAGAGAGATCGAAGTGAGTGAGATAGAGGGTAGTGAAAAAGAGTGCTAGGAGCAAGACTTAAAAAAACAAAAAAGAAAAAAGAGGAAGAAGGAAGAATAGTTGCAGGAACATCAAAAGATAAATCAGCTAAAAAGGAAAATAAAAAGGAAAGAAACACACTAAGTAAGATACACAGGAAGAAGTATGCGGCAGATAACTGAAATCAAATAATTAGACGTAGTTAATAATAAGCAATATTAAACTAGTTTAATAACTAAGAGGTAGTTTTAAGTATTGTTTAAATTGTTTTAAGTATTGCTTAGATTTTAATATTATTATTAGTATTATCATTTTTTCACTATTACTTATTGCTCTGTAATATATAAAGTAAACAATGGATGCGTTCATTAAATATGTAAACTTCAAAACAGTCGAAACACAAGTTTTGGATAATTTCAACGACTTTTATAATAATCTTGCATATATGAAGAATACAAATTAAAAAAAAAATTATCACTTAAATATAAGAAGTCTATCAAGAAACTATGACGAGCTCAACATATTCTTAAAACAATTGCGCTGTGATTTTGACTGCATACTGCTTACTGAAACTTTTAATATTACGAAAACAACATGTTTTGATATCAAGGGATACACGGGTATTTACAATAATGGTAACATAAATAAAAACGATGGAGTAGTAATCTAAATTAGAAAAAAGATCAATATCCATTGGGAGAAGTGTTATTATTTAGGTAATAACTGTGTAGTAAAGGTCAAAATGAATATTTATGACAAAACTATTACAGTCACAGCAATTTATTGACCACCAGCAACATGCTCCAAAGAATTCATTACAAACTTAAATAACTATTTAAATAATGTCAAAAAAGAAAAAATGATCATAATATTGTGATAGGTGATTTAAACATAAATATTTTCGAAAAAAATTATCTTATAACAGAGGGGTATCTTAATACTATGGCAGAATATGGCTTTATATCGACAATAAATGTATATACACGAACAAGGGAGTTGCAAAATTGCATGGACCATTTGTTTGTTGAACAAATAAATGAGAATTATGAAGAAATTTCCCCTTTGGTTTATAAATCCTCAATCACGGATCATTTCTCAATACTATTGGGACTCGAAATACATAGTCAAATAGAAAACAATCACCAATCCACAGAAAGGTGGACTGTAAAATATACAGATTATGAAAAACTGAACTTCAAATTAAGTGAATATGATTGGAAATATTTATACAATACATTAGATGTGAATAACGCAAGAGAAATTATCATAAGTAGAATAAAATAAAAAATAGACCAATGTACAACCGTTATAAAAAAGAAGAGAACAGAATATGCAAGAAAGATAAACTATTTAAAAAACTTCAAAGAGACCCAGAAAACACCAAGTTAGCAACAGAATAGCGAATGTAACGAAACAAACTAAACGATCTAATCCAAATAACTAAACCCAGTTACTATAAAAAGAAAGTAGAAGGAAGCAAAGATAGCTGCAAAGTACTATGGAAAACAATTAACGAAATTGAAGGCAGCAGATCAAGAAACAAAATTTAAAAAAATATAGATACAGAAGGAACAAAATCAAGCTGGTAAAAGGAAATAAAAGGAATACTGTGAACATCAATACGTATTCAATTTTTTTACCGCAAACTAATCAAGAGGAGATCAGAAAAATCATTCTCAGTTTAAAAGACTATAGCGACCATAAAATCAAATCTGAAACTTTTAAAATAATTGCAGAAACTATAAGCCAACCTTTATGTTATTTCATCGACAGAATATTTTTTACAGGAGTATGTGAACAATTCATTTCATACTGATACGGTAGTCGAAAAACGAGTTTAGATAAATTTTGTTATATAAAATATAATCAGATACTGGCTCGTCAAAATTTTATGCTTAATGAGAAACCATAAAAAAATATAGTCATTCTATTTAAGAAAAGAGTTGGGTCACTTTCGGTTCAACTGGAAGTGACACTAATCTTTTTACGTGACAGGAAAGTGTGATATGACAAAATGATTTTTAAGATTTGTCTCTGCAATAACTTCATTACATATTTTAAATTTTTCTTCCATAAATTCTTAACATCCCACATCGCATTCGACGTGATATGTATATATTCCACCGATTGTATTCATGATACTAAAGATAACTATTGTATTAGACATACATGGAGATTATTTTATATAACTACTTATGATATACACACACCCGCATATTTGTCTTGCTGTATATACCTACAAGATGCCAGTGCATGTATATTTTATTGTATATATGAACTAAACTATATATATTGTTTATACTCTTACGATGTACGTGCTAAAATATACATATTTTATATGTACCCTTATAGTACCTTTCCTCTATCGGTACTATAAAAAAAAATAATAGCAACACTTAAATTGATCAAAAAACACAGATTTTCAAAAATAATTCTGAAAAAATTCACACCCATTCAATAATTCTCAAATAAATAACACATTCACCGTCAAATTCCACCAAACATTCAAATTCACCATTTTAGGACTCGAACCTGTTCAAAAAATCACCTTAAAATATCAGCACCAAATAATCTTAAAATATATCAAAACTACTTTCTCTACCTCTAGTCACAACATTCTATTTCGTTTCATTAATTTTCTACAACCCGATTACTATTTCAAATTTCACTATTTATTGACCACCCCTCATAATAGCACATACAATATCGGGATTTACCTTGCAATTGAAATCAAATCTTATTTCCGTTCCATTTACCTTGCACCTACCGGGAATATTCTAATATCTTTACATTCACCTCGCATCTATCGGGAACATTCTCAAATATTTGCAACCGTAAAACGTCAGACCTTCGTGACGACTTTACCGAGTCATCTCAAAACCATTAAATTTCCAGACAATAAAACTTTAATAACTTCTAAACTCGAATTGATTCAAACTTGATTTTTATATTCAAAATTTCTCCTTTTCACTGCCGATTTTTCTATATAATTTTTATTTTCGAATTTCACACTTTTGCAAAACTATTGCGCAGTGTTGTGCAATATTGCGTAATCGTGCCGATCCAGATTAGACGGTACCATTTCCAGATCTAAAAAAGGGGTAAAAACATTTGTGCTTGACTTACGGGGCACGAAAAACGCAACAGTTCTAGTATATAAAAAGCCGAGCTCCACAAGCCCAAAGCAAGTAGTTTTCAGTGGTTTTCTCGCGTATTTAAATCGTTGTACAAGTTTTTTCTACAAGTCCAAGTGAAATTAATGTGTGTGAATTCTTTAAATTAATATTATAAGAGTTCGTGTACTGTCTGCTTTAAGAAGTATACTAATAGTCTTCGGTTTTAACGAAATTCAGAGAGTAGTTGCCGACTGTCTAGTTCCACTTACTGTCTTTCACGTCGGGAATTTTTATAAACGAGACCCTGAAGGTGCTTCCTAGGCCGGAAACCTAGTAAAAGACTTTTCTAAATAATTATACTTACTCTGCCGTCGCGCATTGAACTATCAAGTGAATTTTTTCAGAAGCTAAAACGCTGAAATAAAATTGAATAATTAAACTAAAACTTCTCAAGTAGAAATTTAACTGTCGAAAAGTGATCTAAAAATAATACAGTGTAAAAATAAATAAATTACGTTAAATAAACATTCTAAACTCTAATCAACCACTTAAATAAATATTATAAATTATTCTTCAAACAAAGTGTCGTTATTTTATCAATTTTGCTATACAGGGTGTTACTTTCTGCCCTGCCAGTGACTTTCAAAAAATTACTAAAAAAAACTAAAATAATTAATTCTATGGGGCGAGCGTAGGTGCGTCTTTACTATGTACATACTTCGGTATGCGATGTAAAGCAACGGCAGGCGCGGTTAGTACTTGGATTGGTGACCATTCCAACGGAAACCGCGTTCTCGCCTCACACATCTTCCAGCGGCTTGTATATCAGTGTATGCGCGGAAGCTATACAACCTTAGGCGAGGGTTGTATAGGAAATATACCATCCTTCGGAGGGGATGTAAAGCCGTCGGTCCCTTGTCTATTAAATGTTAGGCAAGTAAAAGATCCCTACTCTTCTTAAGGGAAGAGGTTCGGCAAAAATTCCTGGTTGGGGGTAGTTCGTCTACAGGCGTCGGTGATAGGCCTCAGTAGCGGAAATAGGCCGACGTTAAATAAATGTATAAAAAAAAATTAATTCTATTAAACAAAAAGTGAACCAATCAGTTTGGACATATACAGGGTGTAGCAGTTGACCCTGTCCAACAGTTTTAAGGCAACCCTCCCGAACTTCTCAAAAATAAAAAATAAAGTGCACAAACAGCCTCAGGAGTCTAAAGCTTAATTTTCCAAACAAAAATAAATTATTTTTCTTAAACCGGAGAGGTCGAAGGTGTTCAACCCACATACCTCAATATATTAGCTTGTATAATGGATGTTGTCCGCATTTTGTCTAATGTGTAATCCCCTTCCGGACAGCCTTTGGCTTTGGATTTGGGGGTTGTCTACTATATGTCACGTGTATTATGTTATGTTTATGTATATATAAAACATAATATGTTGAAGGTATGTGCCGTGGGTATATATATTGCTATCTATTCGCAAATCGATAAACTCGTAATTTTATATTATTTCGAGGGACTATTTACTTTGTTCAATCTGTTCGAGAACAATAGGTTGTGAATTTGTTTATTTCCTTTATATAAATTCAAAATTATTGAAAGTTTTATCTCGAGACCCGGATGGAGTGTTACTAATAGTTTTAATCTTTTTATTATAAATTTGTCATTCAGATAGCATAGTTTAATGTGTTGTCATTTTATTAAATTGCCTTAATTTGGTATTATAAGTTGTTTTCAATTTATCATGTTGCTATAATTTAAATTGGTATTTAAAATTTATTGATTATTTTAATTCGGTTCATAAATTTTTATGTTTGATGCAATTTATAACAAATCATTTTAATTTGGCGTTCAAGTCAAGAATAGAATGATTAGTTCTAATGTTATGATATTAATAGTAATCGGTAATATGAGAAATAAGATCAATAAACATGTCGCTGCATTAAAATGGAAATCTGGTTATTTTTGTTTCATATTTTTAAAATTAAAGATATAAATAAAAAGATTTCGGATCATAGTGATAGAATTAAAAAAAAAGAAGGGGGGTCGTTAAGTGACGGAAAATAATAAAGAATTAATGAATTTGGAGGAAAACCGCATGAAAATATAAAAAGAACTTAATTTGATAATATACAGAGTGACCCTTTCAAAAGCGGGGTGTGGCGTACACGCCTACCTAATGTGTACTAGCCACTTGATGGCCAACTATTTTTCGGATTTATGTAACTAGGAAATAATAATAACAAAATTAATCAGAATAATATATTTGACTTAAAGAATTTGATGTTACTGAATTAATTGATAGATAGATTTAATAAAAGAAACCTATTATCTATCCCATCTTTTATTTTATTGTTAACGCTATAAATTATCACGTCGGAGTCACCAATTTATAGCGTTAATTATATAAAAAAGATGGGATGGATAATAGGTTTCTTTTATTAAATCTATCTATCAGTTAATTCAGTAACATCAAATACTTTAAGTCAAATATATTATTCTGATTAATTTTGTTATTATTATTTCCTAGATACGTAAATCCGAAAAATAGGCATGATGCCACACTCTCTAAAATTTTTATTTGCTGACCGATTTAAATGGTTTGTTTTTAATGATAGAGCTCCAATAACTCTACAGTAGTGCAAAATTTCAGATTGAAATTCAAAATTTCAAGGCCTATTTCGTTTTTTTTTCAAGGCCAAAAATCCAAAAAGTGTTAGCATTTTTTATCTCAAATTTGACTACGCCACTGGGTTTAGGATACCGTTAAATGCATGTTACCGAAATTTGACAAAAAGATATTGATTTTTAACAGAAATATAGCTTAATTAAAATTTATATTATATTATGTTACCGAAATAATACGAATATTCATCACGTAATTCACAATTGTTTAAATGATATTATTTAAAATGCTCGTTTAGATCGTTATCAGTTGAATTTTAAAAAATATAACCATGAATTATTCAATTTTGGCAATATTTGTTTCCTTTAAATATGCTCTATATTAAGGATAATTATTTTTATTATCAAAGCTGGCGCTGGCGGATTATGTAAATAATAATAAAACCCATGAATAAAAAATTGTCAGACCTTAACCCGGTGCCACACATGCGGCATTCGCCGATTTCGATAAAGAAGATATCGTATACTAGGTGATACGTGACTTTAGCTTTATTTCAAATTATCCCAAAGTATCATATTTTAGTTACGTGCCGATAACAAATTCCCTCACATCATTTATTGCTTATATCAATTTATATTTGATTACATTTTGGCTTCTTACAATTATCCTGAATATTAAACTTGCTCTTCTTTATTCAACATTTAGTTGAAGATGTTTTTAAAATGTTATAAATACAACTAGGGAACACTTCCGTAATTAGTTATCAAACTCACTTCTTAATAAACATTTAACTTTTTACCATTACAGTATTACCAAAGTCAACGTTGAAAATTATTTTTGATCACTCGCTTACTAAAATCAAGCTATGCCAGATGCCTTGCGTCGATATCAATATAGAAAACAGAAGCAAAGAAATCTGTAATTAAGACGAATTAAAATACAGTGTGAAATATCAGGACATTAAGGTTGTACCAAAATTAATTAATCGAGGACAATTAACGTAACTAGAACAAATCAAAATTAAATATTTATAGAAGTCTTTAACTTCAAAAGGGGAATAAACAGAATAATTACTATTACAAAATTTTTATTTTAATATAATTTCTCATACAACAAGCCCCTTAACCTACTACTGTGATAAACTGAGCTAGTCTGAACATTGCTAAGATTGCAAATAAGGAATAAGGTAATACGATTTTAGATATATAAGTTCGGAAGTTTATTTCTAATCAAAAGTTTATCTTATAGAAAACATAAAATAAGAGAACGAAGCACGTTCATAATCTATATATGTGCTAAAATAAATATTGTAATAAGTTTTAATTTCAGATTCATAATTAAAAGGGAACAAATATAATAAAGATGAAAACAATACAATAGGTACATATACTTTCCACTTTTATTTTTCCAAATCTTAGTCGTATAAAGGCAGATAGGTGCATGTAGTATATATGACATATAGTATTTGAGACATCGTATACAAGGTGATACGTGAATTTAGCTTTATTTCAAATTATCCCAGAGTATCATATTTCAGCTACGTGCCGATAACAAATTCCCTCATATCAATTATCGCTTATAAAATATCATATTATATTACATTTTAGCTTCCCACGATTATGCTGAATATTAAACTTGCTTTTCTTTAATCAATATTTAGTTGACGATGCTTTTAAAATGTTATAAATACAACTAGGGAACACTTCTATAATCACTTATCAAACTCACTTCTTAATAAACATTTACCTTTTTACCATTATAGTATTACCTACCAGTTACGTTGAAAATTATTTTTGATAACTCGTTTACTAAAATAAAGTTATAACAGATATGCCTTGCGTTTTAGTATAGTTCAAATGTCACATGTGCTCAGACAACTTTAACGGGTACAAAAAGTGGCCTGCATGTACAAGTACATAAGTGCTACTATGTATTAAGGCAATTCCGGATTTTCACACAATTTTGTTTTCTCTTCTGGTGTCTGTGTTTTTTTTAACAAATATGGGTGTGTACTAACTACTGCATTCTATAAACATATGCTTAATTATGACACCGAAAATTATATATTAATATTATTCGGCTAAGATGTTATTTGTTATGAAACTATAAAACTCTTTATAATGACCCTAGTTAATTCGTTAAAGAAATCGATTTTTTAAAACTCGATCTTCGTAAATATCTACGTAAATAGTATGAGCTTAAGGCTAAAAAGAAGTATTATGATAAAATCATTCGTAATTCAAATAGAACATAAATGGATTGGATATAACTATAAATGTGAGTGCAATAAAAATACACGAAGGAATAGCCAACGGCTTTAACTTGCATTTTACAAACTCTCCAAGCGACAATAATTCCTTGAGTAACTATAATTTTCTTATGTAAAATTTACCGCTATCTGCAAAACATGCTTTTTATTTCATATGTGGAGACAGGACGTTTTTATGCCAAATTAACAAATAATAAATAAACAATAAATAAACACCACAGAAATTAGACAACCCCCAATTCCAGAAGCCAGAGCTTGTGCGGAAGGGGGTTACACATTGAAAAAACGCGGACATACAACCATTTCCTCCGACAGTGCCGGAGCCAGGACTCGAACCCGGTGGTGCGATGTCCGTGTGATTAATCGCGATTGCCACCTCGCGCCTTAACCCACTCGGCTATCGACCAGACAAATAATAATAATGATGATAATAGTAATAGTGTTTATTTAGGCGAACAGTAAATATGCATCATAAATTTTCTACAGATTACTCATTATTTATTACAGTTCTTTTATAATTTTACAAATATTTAAATATGCCTTTTTAAAATTTCCTTTAAGTAAGCATGAAAAGAACACAGACTCCGCAACTTGTATGTGTAGAAAGAATTGTCTAGTTAGCATATTTCATGTAATAATAGAGTTGAGAGTCGTTTTCTAGGAGATGGGTGACATTTGTATGACTGATGGTCGAGAGGTGAGCGCACTTGCCTCTCACCCAGAAGTTCCGGGTTCGATCCCAGGTCGTGGCAGTGGAAAATACTGTGAGAGGGATTTTTCCACTACACACGGATATTGGGTGTATGTCCCTTGTCTCTAAATGTATAGCCCCCTCCCACACAAGGCTCTTCTAGAGCCTTCCGGGTTAAAGGGGGTCGTCATTACCTGTGGTGTATTTATTTATTTATTTATTTATTCGCTTGATTTTTGTCTTATCCAGTACATTTTTGTTATTTTTATATATGTGTTATAGTACCTTTCAGATATACGAGAAAAAATAAAATTCAAATGTTTCACAATTTTCAAAATAAATATAATTCTTAGTCCATAAAGTCAAAATACAATTAAAAAATCCTTAAGACACTTTAATTTATTAAAAACCACAATTTTTTTCATTAAATTCTGAAAAAATTCACGAACGATCGATAATTCTCAAATAAACCAAATTATCGATAATAGCTTTCAAACTTTCAAAATAATAATTTTACAATCAAATCATTACAAATTACGGCCCTAAAAAATACCGCCCCCATATGATCTTCAATCACATCAAAATTACTTTCCAAATCCGTATTCACAATATTTTATTTCTATTTCTATTAATTTTTCTTCGTATTATTCAACGTTTAAATTAGTGTCTCATCAATTCAAATTATGTAATTGCAATAGATAAATCGTAAACTCGCCGTTCCCAAATATTAACTTTTTTCATCAAAACTACTTTCCGCTTCAACGAATGCAGACCAATTGCCAATTAATTATACAAAGCTCTCCTATATCTACAAATTCGCTATTCAGATCGAAATGAAGGCCTTTGTGATATATTACGGAACTACTTAAATATCCACTCGTCTTAGTCTGGCAGTTAATCGTAAATAATTCAATAATCGTTTTAGATACAATCTTCATTCTACCTCAAAAGATGCCCCTTATGAACGCCCACTTTTCCATATAAGTTTCAGTTCAAAATATTTTGTTTTCTAAGATAAGATCGCTTCCTAGCCTAATGAATGGACGGGCATGACAAACGAAATTAAAAAATAAGGAATAACGTTCCGGCAAGGCACTGTCTCCATCTAAACAAAACGCTACAAGACCTATATAAGGCCGAAAATTTTACACCTCAGCAAGTCAGTCTTCAGTGATCTATTAAGTGTTGGGGAGGAATTATTGGAGAACATTAATTGATGGTACATTGCTGGAGCTATTTATCTCCATTTTTTTGGAAAACTATCTGCCACAATTATTGGTAAATCTCCCTGAAAGAATTCGAAACAGGATGTGGTTTCAGCAAGATGGTGCTCCGTCACATTATTTAATTGCAGTTAGAGACCACTTAAATAATACCTACCCTAATCAATGGATTGGAAGAAATGGACCCACTAAATGGCCTGCTAGAACCCCAGATCTTACAAAAATGGATTTCTTTTTATGGGGATGCGTGAAGGAAATTGTTTGTAGAGGCACACCAACAACAGTACAAAATATGAAGGAAAGAATAATAAATCACACCGGCAGATTTAGGAACAGTGGGAACCTCATTTCAAAAGCACATAGAGATGTATGTCAATCAAACTGGGCCACATGTGGAACATTTATTATAATTTTTTATTTGAAGAACCTGTTTTTTTTTAAGTTTATTTTTGAATTTTGTAATTATTGCTCAATAAAACGAAACTGGTTGCAAATAGCCCTAGGGAAGTACTTACAAAAATTTTTCATTTCTACATCACATCGTCGAAAAATATACAGGGTTTGAGAAAATTCAATTTAAAATGTTCTTAATTGAAAACTAATTTTTGGCCCCCCTGTACATTTTTAGGAAATAAAAATGATCCAAAAACATTAATTAGATGTCTCGTAACTGGTATTCACATAAGTTTTTCTTAAAACCCATAATTGTGGCTGTGGTGATTTTTTTAATATCCATCTGCAGATTGCATTAGTTGAACAAAAAAAGTTATTACATCCAAGTGGTTGGGAGATATTCAATGCTAATATAGGAATGGATAGAGCATAGAAAAAGGCTTTAAAAAATGTGCTGATATATATAACATTCACTTGGTCCTGTAATTTCGTCTTGGCTCGCCCAGTATGTTCGAAAATAATTTTCAGTTATAGACATTTTTATCTAGTTTACTTCCAATTTTTTTTAAAATTTCTAGCTATTGTAGAACTCGAGATATCGAGGTCCGACGCACTATTGCCCCACCCTATATAAAAGGACTGTCCAGGAGGTGGTAAATATTAAAAAATACAAAACAGTAAATTCGAGAAAAGATAATGAAAATCTAAATTTTTCCTACATTAACCAAATAAGCAAAATAAGAGAATAACTACCTGTATGATAATACTTTGTAATTTCATTATAAAAAACATTTTTAAATACACAGATAATTTTGCATAGTAAAAAGAAAGATGAATATTTTTTATATAAAGATTTTTAAATTCTTAAATGTTTTTTAATCCTCACTTGCGAACAAACCTCCATTAAGAGTGGAATTGTCTACAAAATTGTCTTATTAACAATTATTTTACTCCCGAAGACCGTATCTATGACACCTGCCATTTATTTTACTTTAGAATTTAATCCTACGCGGAAAACTAAAGATTTTAATTATTGTAAGTACTTATTGTTTTTTAATAAATTTCCATATCATAAATTTTATAGAATATTTTTGTCAGTTAATAGTTTAACTCGAGCTATTGAAATCGGGCGCAGTATTGTCCCACCCTGTCTATCACTGGCTTCACTGTTTTTGCGGGCGTTGTTAATACTTATATTATTTATAGTGTTTATAAGTCCGGTTGTACTAGATAGATTATTATTTTATTATTTTGGTAACTGAACGGAACTTTTCGGTGCACTATAAAATTAATTAATCAAGTTCATTAATTTCCGGTCACCTTTCAATGACTGACTAGCTTGTTGAATTGTGACAATGAAATACTATTATTATTATTACTATTATATATTGCATTTCTTTTGCAATCCTATATACTAAAAAGTTGAGCGGTACACATTTTATTTTTTCATAAATATCGACTTGTTCTTGCATTATCATAAGCCCTATTTAATTACATTTTACCAGTGACATTTTTTGAAATTTTAAACATGTGGTATGTAAAATGTCAACATTAGCTCACGTAAGTAATTTCTATGCAAAGTAAATTTAGGCATTAGTTTTATTGATGCAAATGCAGAAGCATGTTCTGGCATATGTTACCGACAATATATGAATTTAGACGACGCTGGAGCATGTTACTAGCGTACTGCTCGTTTTAAGTTGTGTTTAATTTGTTTGTATTAATTATATTACCTATCTACGCCAATGTTCTTTAATAATCGTGTTTGGGTTTTTAGTTTCAAATTGTAATAACAGTTAAATAGTGGTTTTGTCAGTTGAACACAGACTGCTGCATTAAGGAGGCCTCTTAAAATAAAATTTTATTGTAGTTAATATCTTTTTACTAATATGTGGTGGTCTATGCGTATATAACCAAAAATGTTTTATTAAATTTTTGCCGTGAAAAGAAATACATCATATTTTAAGCAAAAAATCATAATTTATGTACCCCGTTTTCTAATTTTAAATTCTTAAATCAATTATCCCCTAAAGAGAATACTTTTTTGAGAAAAATGACTTAAACAGGGTGCTATTTAAAATAAGAAATTTGGAACAATTTTCAATTATACTGGAAAGTACTTAACGCTGCCGGCCAAAATATGGTCAAATTTCAACCTTGATGAGGCACACGTTAATATTATCCAATTCAGCTGAATTTTTACTAGTCTCATTACTTAGCCAATTGGCAACTTTTAGGAGGGACCCCACAAAAATTTGGAATATTGATTTTTGTGATCAGCCTAATGTACTACATATTCTGTACTTAGAGCTTCCTGAGCAATTTAAATTTTGAATAATATACAAAGTGATCCATTAAAAATAACAAAGTGTATGCTGTTTCCGGTTAAATCAGATATAAAAATCAGATATTAGAGCTGCCAAACTGTGTAGCTGAATCAATCATACAACTTCCCAAAATTTGAAATCAATATCTTATTTTACAAGAAAGTTATAAGCTGGACAGTATTATCGTAAGTACCCGGTCCAGTTTGCTATAGCACTTTAGTTGGACTAAAAAGTCACGCAAAACCATCAATCGCACCGCTCACAGCTTAATAGGTGCGTGACCACACCTATCGGGTTAAATGACAAGTCGCGTCGACACGGTCTTCTGTGGAGGCAGTTTTACGACTGTTTTATGAAACTTTTAAAATACCATACGTGGTAGTGGAGTACAGAATCGGCTCCGTTACCTATAGTATATAGCAAATTACGAAGAAATGATATGATAACTGTTAGCCAGGAAACATTAAGAAGGTTGATAGTAACTAGAACCAGCCCTGTCTCTCTAACTGACTAGCGGACGCGCATCATTGATGGTTTTTTGCGTGATATTTTACACCAACTAAGCTGCTGTGGCAAACTTGTATGTATACATTATAATAATAATAATAATAATAGGTTTATTACTCACAATCTAACCATTTACAGAGCAACAAAAATACAGATTAACTTGAATAACAAACACAGTAAAAGCGTACAAAAGTACAAGTATATAGAACAGAATATAATATGTACCTTATATACACACATATATGTTACAGATTAATAGCGAAAAGGAAAAAGACAATAATAAATATAATAATATAATAAATTAGAGAGGTAATAAATAAGTACGTATTATATCAAAAGGTATAATGTCGACTATTTAGATTAATTAATTGATATCTCCAGTAAAGAAATGCACTGTCTTATGTTGTTAACATTTTTAGACATTACAAATTGGCGATTCTAATAATATATTAGTTTGAACTCTGCTATTATAAAAACCAATATACTATCTATACTACAAACTAGGTATACAAAAGTTTATTTGAACTAATAAATCAGAACAGACAATTTTTGGTGGAATGACAATGAAGCACATTTTCTTCTTAGCTCTAAGTTGATAATATTAAACCTTTCTAACAAGTGTGTATAATATGTGTCTATCTCTTGCAGGATACTCACCTTCCTGTTTAAGTGCTAAATACTTTAAAAATCTTTTCTGTAACCTCTCTACTGCCTCTATGTGACAATTGTAAAATGGGCACCAAATTAGTTATAAATATTCTAATTTAGGTCGTACGTATGAGTAGTATAAGATTTTCAAAGTATTGACATTAGTAAAATTTTGGCAGTTTCCAACAATGATACCAAAAATCTTGATTGCTTCAGTTATTTTCCATGCTATGTGCTTAGTGAAAGTTAGCTGACAATCAAAAGTTAATTCCAGATCGTTGAAAGGGAGTTAGTATATTTCCGCTGATACTATACAGATTATAGTAAACTGTCGTTTTTCTTGAAAAGCTGATAATTTTGCATTTAATTGGAATTAGGTGTAACTTATTGTTAGTACACCAGGTTTGAATTCGGTCTAAATCATCTTGCAAGTTCTGACAACTGTTCAAGGTAAGAATTTCAGTGAATATTTTCAAATCATCAGCAAAAAAAATTGAATAATAAAAGTCATTAATGAATAAAAGGAATAACAGTGGACCTAAGTTGCAACCTTGAGGGATCTCTTGGTTAGCTACATATTTAAAGGAATTATACCTATTACAGGAAACATACTGTGATCTATTCCGCAAATATGATTTTAAAAGTTCATTCATCTGGTTGTCACAGCCAAACAGTCCTAGTTTTTATGTAAAGCCAAATGATTAATTCTATCAAAGGCCTTCGAGACATCCGTATAAACCACATTTACCTGCCCTCGAATATATAAAATGTTCGAAACATATTGTGTAAGTACTAAAAAATATGTCACTGTAGATCTATAACTCATAAATCCATGTTGTGCTTGAGACAACATATTAAGAACAGAGTGATAGATGCGGTTATACAGAACCAGTTCAAGGAGTTCCGAAAAGTTGGACAAAATAGATATAAATCTATAGTTACTAACGTAGGATTTATCTCCACTTTTGAAAATAGGAACGACCTTGGCTTTTTTCCACCGATTTGGAAACACTATTGTTTTTAAGGAGATGTTAAACAATATACGCATCAGGGTGACAAGAACGTATATACAATCTTTAACAGTGAATGATGGTATACCAACAGGGCCTGAGGTCATTTTGTTTTTTAGTTTGTTTGCTGCTACTATGATTTGATTTTCAGATACATATCCACTAATAATATCATTTAAGCAATAAATATTTGTGACATCAAACACATTTGGTTCTTCAGATTCAGAAGGCAGATATACACTTTTAAAAGTATTATTTATAATATCCTGTGGCTTCGTGAAGGACTCAGTTTCATATAGTACAGTCCTAGCAATTCTAAATATGCTATTTTTGATTTTACAAATGATCAAAAGTTCTGACTATTACTATTGATTGATGCCTGGACACTTTCAACATAGCTATCATAGATAGTTTTTATATGTTCTTTTATTACACTAAACTATAGAATCATCAAAAATAACAATGAGTGTGAATTACAAGCAGCATTAAGAAAAATAAACCATGTATTAGTTATGTAATGATAATAACATCCATACAATATCGGGACAAAATGAAACGCAATCTTATAAAGAACTATAGCGATGATAGGGAAGTAGAGTACAAGATATACCGAAACAGATTAAACAGAATCATAAGTTTTACAAAAAATGATTATTATAAAAATAAAATTGATGCCACTTGTGGAAATCGAAAAAAAAATATATGATATAATTTCAGAGGCAACAAATGAGCATTCCAAGAAAAACAACAACATTCATATATTAGACAATATTGAAAAACAATTTGGTACAGACCATGAAATAGCTAACTTTTTAAATCAATATTACACTAATGTTGATGTAGATATGCTGAAAAACATTCCACATCCACAAGATCCATTCATCCTACCCACAGCATGTAGCTCATCAATGTATCTAAGACCGATAAATGAAAACGAATTGATTATTTAATCAATTCGTAACGATTTAAAGAATAATAGTAGTCCAGCTATCGATGGAATTTCCTCAAAAATGATAAAAATTATACATCCATATATTAATACACTCCTCAAACACATTATAAATAGCTCTTTTAAAATAGGAATAGTATTCGATCGTTTAAGTATCAGTTATCACGTCAATCCACAAGACAGGTAATCACAAGAATATCTCAAATTTTAGACCCCTTAATAACCTAACAAAGTTTTTTGAGAAATGCCTAAAAGAACAGACTGACTTCCTAAATATGAACAATATCCTATCCCCAAATCAATATGGTTTTGTAAAAGGACTAAGCACCGAAGACGCATTGTATACAGTAACTAAGGAAATTACAGATTCTCTAGACAATAACAACAAATGCATTGCAGTATTCCTGGACCTAGCAAAGGCCTTTGATACCGTGCCTGGTGACATACTTATCACATTCTCCAACAGTGCGGTATAAGAGGCGTAGTACTGGATATTTTTAAAAACTACCTGGGCCTAAGAACACAACATGTAATAATTAGAAATACCCTCAGTGAATCCCAATTTATTAAAATCGGAATCCCGCAGGAGACAGTTCTGGGTCCCATATTATTCAATCTGTATATTAACTCATTAAGCAAACTTGAAATTGATGGTAAAGTCATATCATATGCAGATGACACGGTCCTACTATTCTTTAAGAATACTTGGAATTTAACAAAAGATTTGGTAAAAAGGGAATGCAAAAATTTGTAAACTGGCTTCACACTATGAAGCTATCCTTAAACATTAAAAAAACAAAATATGTTGCCTTCTCTATAACTGATGTAAATCGGCAAAACTTCAACTCTATTATAATAGATAACCTAAATGAAAAGATCGAGGAAGCAACGCACGTAAAGTATCTACGAGTGATAATTGACAAACACCTAAAATGGGATATTCATGTCACACAATTAACTAAAAGAACCCGATGCCTTCTACATAAATTCTACACACCGAAGTAACCAATTTATCATTCAAAACTACTCTACCTTTATGAACACTATATATTATATAATACCTTGCGATCGCCACGCGCAGTATGATGATTGACCACCTAGTTCTTAATAGTTCATTTACATATTTTCCATTTTTTTTAATTTTTGATCTTTAGATTATAAGTAAATTTTTTGTTAGTTTAGTTAATAAGTAGGGATATATTATACATATATATATATATATATATTCTTATCTCTTTATAGTATAGTATATTTAGTTATTGCGCAATATAATTACTTAAGTGATAGACAAACCTCTAAAACGGTTTGTTATATTATCCATATACAAAGATGGAAAATCAGCCTTCTTAAAATTGTAAGCCTTTTGACTTGCATCTGTTTCGCTGGAAATCTCAAAGTCTATATTATATAACACTAAATCTAGTAGTTTATCTGAGCTATTAAGAATATTGTTTACTTTTCCTAAATTTAAAAAGTATATAAAGTTTTTAAATACAGTAGTTTTGCTGTCAACAATATGGGAATTAACAAAGTTAGCTACGTTGAAGTCACTCATTACAATAACATTTCTAGATTGTAATAACTCAAGTTGTTCCATAGATTTAAAAAATAATTCACAATTATCAAATATTGTTGCAGTAGGTATATAAAGGAATAGTATATAAAATGTTTGAAGATTATACGATGTACATATATTACGAGAAGTAACCACTACAACAAGCGAACTATTTCAACTCTCCTACTGAAAATAAACACCTTTTATACCTGCTCAAAAATTTAATGCAGACACTGAAATACATATTTTTTTTCCATTTACCATATTTGCCAAGGTACACTTTTATCACAAAGCGAGTTTTAATAACGGTGTTTATATTGAAGAACAGTAAACTTTCATAATTTGTAAAATACGCCTCTTTTAAAAACCCATTTCGTTTATTATTAATATTACCCTTTTTTAAGAAAGATCAAAACGGCTTAGTTAAAGTTAAAAAGTATATCATTTACAAAATACCTACTCATGAAAGTTATATAAGCTGCGGCTTTACACAAGTTACAATTTTCTTCCATTTCTTCCACATTTTGTTTAAAGTTTCCTAGGTAATAAGTAAGGTTTCTTTTGCACCAACTCATAAAAATTCTCTTGTTCAAATATTTATAAAGAAAATTGTCTTCCCATTGTCACATAATTAGGGACTTAAAAGTAAGAAAACTTTTAAATGCCCTAAAGAATTTCTTTAAACTTTTATATTAAACTTTCAGTTCAATAATTCATACAGAAAATAAATAATACTCGCTGTGTTAAGAATCATACGATATACTGTTGAATTAATTATAGTAGAGTGATCACCGTTCAGAGAGTCGCTTAAAAATTTATTCTGTGTGCGTAAATGTTTTCATATAACTAGAAATCCCCTTTTACACACTAGACTGAATGCGTTAAAAAAACAAATAGACACAAAGGTAAAAATATATAAAAACCAATATATCGAAAAACTAATTGTTTCCCAACCCAACGATTTTCATTTTGCCCCCCGAATCTTCAAGAGAAGACCCATCCAAATACCCCCACTACAAACCCAAGTTAGTGTGGCGACGACGGATCAGGAAAAAGCTAATTCCCCCTCCTCCCATCTCTCCTAACCCTTCAATTCTAACAATATCCCGTAACCCGTACAAGACCGGGTCCTATCATATATTTGTCTACTAGACACAACTTCACTCCCGGCTGACGTGGAGCAGTTACTTTTCGCGTGCTCTGAGGTAAGGGGAGAAATAAACTCCCTTCAACCAAGGAAAGCCCCTGGACTGGAGAATATCCCTTATTACGCTATACAGAACTTCCCCCCTTCGCATACCTTTTCCTTACCAAACTTTGTAATTCCTGCTTGCGGTCCACATACTATCCTAGAGTATGGCCGACGGCAAAAATAATCAACATCCCAAAACCTTCAAAACCTAAAAATCTCTCCTCAAATTTTTGATATCCTTCTCGTAAGTACAGTCCAGGAGCATATTAAAAACACAGCTCTTCCGGGTCTATAAAATCATTACCACCAACTTCAATCGAGGTCTACTAACAGGGTTTGTCGCTTTAGACCTCGAGAAAGGCATGGACAAAGTCTTGCACCCTGGACTACCATATAAGCTCCATGTCGCGGGCTTTTCGACTCGTATCATTATCGAACCGAAACTTCAGAGTTATAGTCAACCAGGTATGCTCATCTCTCACCCCTATCCTAGCTGGCCGGTCCCCCAAGGATCATCCAAAGAATTCATATTTTTCAATCTATACGTAAACGACATACCACCCCCGACTAATGAACTGAACAACCCTTTGTTTATACGCGGACGACACTGCGATATTGACGACATCTAGAAACCCACAAATATTAACTGACATTCTACACAGACAGACAGACACAACTATTAAATTCTATGATGACTGGGGACTTATTGTCAGCATAAACAAATGATATACTTCTCTATCAAAATGCAAAGAATTAACACCATATTAAAAATTAAAAATCAAACATTTGCTTGGAAAGACGAGGCGAAATATTTAGGTGTCGAGCTCGATAAAAAAAATTTATTTAAAAAGCATGTACAAGACGTCAGACCGAGATCTTGGAGCAGATCCTTATATCCCATCGTAAAAAACGCTTCCACAGATACAGCCACCCTTATATATAAATTCTACATTCGTCCCATCCTCGCCTACGCCACTCCTATATGGTACCCCTTCACTTCCAGCCCACCAATCTACACTCCATTACGTACAAAACAAAATCCTAAGGATCGCCACAAAACTTCCATCCACATCCCCCGCACAACTACGCCATGACACAACAGAAACGCCGACATTAGACGATTTCATCTTAAAAATCTTACTACCTAACTTCACCCAATCCCTCGTTCAATCCACAAACCCACTTTTTGCAAATCCCTTTAGCACCAAATTCCTTCACAATCTCACGCATCCCTCCATTAACTACATCTATACCCTCTAGAGAACAAATATCGTAAACTGTAGTTTGGAAAAAATAATAAAATACAAAAAAAATATCAAAAAACAAAAAAATAAATAAAAAACTAAAATTCCAAAAAATACATAAAATACAAAAAAATTTTAAAAAAAATTGAAAATCTAACAAAAACATACCAAAAAATATTAATACACTATTATATAATAATAATAATAATAAATATTTTTTTATTTACATGAGAATATAAAATGTTTACATATCATGTAATTCGGGAAGTTCGCGCTGATGCGCGCTCTTCCACTTAACCGATAAAAAAAACACACAAGAGAAGAAAATAGGATGCTATAAGCTAATATTTGAACATATATATACACGTACATGTATATGAATATATACACATACACATATATACACAAATGCAACATGCACACGTACATATACTTACATATATATGCGCACAAACATACACGCACATCATCATACATATATGCACATTCACTTGCATATAATATCAAACAATTGAATGACCGAAGAGAAAAAAGAAAACAAGTGCAAGCTTAAATTTAATTACATGATATCTTTACTGTACTAAAGAAATACTGATTCATGGGAAGTTATTGTTGATTATTTCTGTTTTTAATTTTTGTTTAAGTGTTCTTATTTTTTCTATTGCCTTAATATGTTGTAATTGTATTATATACCCTAAAGATATTATATGAAAACGATCTTTCAATGAGAGTTGTCCGATGCATTGGTGCCGTTAAAATATTTTTATGACGGGTATTCAACTGATGAACATCGTTTCTAAATTTTACTTTATTATATAGCTACCGCGGCGTTTTAAGAGTAATTATTTTGTGAAATATTATGCAACTACTGAGTAAACGCCGTTCTTTCATTTTCAAAAAATTCAATTCTCTAATTGAAGGGGAAATAGATTCATACTTTTTTTGCCACAAATCAGTCTAGAACAAGCATTTGGATACGTTGAATATGTGAGCTATCATATTCTGTTAGACATGGATTATAAACTACATCTCCATAATTGAAATGGGATAAAACCAAGGTGTCGCATAACATTATTTTCGTTTTTTTATTAAGTAGTGAATTGCAGCCAAATATTAATTTAAGATTATTGTATGCCTTCTTGATTGAGAGGTTCACATGATTTGTAAATCTTAGTGATGTGTCAATATTAAGTCCTAAATTACGTACCACCTGTGAAAATGTTAGTTCTTCATGACCAATAATTACTTTTAATATATCTTGACAGTCATCTCTTTGTTTCTTCCTCCCAAAGAGAACAACTGAGCTTTTTGATGGATTTACGTTTAAACAATGATTTTTCTGAGGTCTTAATTAGTGAGTTTAGATCCGAATTTAAGATATCTAAAGCATTATCTATATTGCATTTAGGAAACGACAAGTAAATTTGCATATCATCAGCATGGAAGTGCGCGCCACACTGTGCTAATGAGTTTTTAGATTAGTGCTGTATATAATAAACATAAGAGGGCCCAAGATCGAGCCTTGAGGCACACCACTGGAAACATTGATTAATTCAGAAGTCTTGTTATTTACAATAACTTGTTGCTGACGTTCCCTAAAATAATAATTCAGCAAGGCTTCAACATATGTCATTGGAAATCAAAACAAAAGAGCCATTAAATAATACAAACAAAAAGAGCCATATATGATGCACGCACCCTCATACAACATAAAACTAACTCATTAACACTAGCATTAACGTAAAATACAACCAAGATACACAAGAAATAGTACACAACATCCAAAAGCACCGTCAGTCGTTAAGCAAAGCTACTCTAATACAAGAAATAACCCAGGGTAAGCATCGGACATCGATGGATAGCCCCAGACATCGCCACACACTACACAGTAGAAATTATTTCAGTAAGAGCAACGAGGAGCAGCAGTGGACCTTTCAGCGAGAACCTGAATATGGTAGATGAGATTCTACCGCAACGTCATTTAGACAACTGTGGGTTCTGAAGGAGTCGATCATCGACGCGGGAGAGATCCCGGATATGAAGTGTTCCCCTTATTGCAGCTCTTTCTGCATTTTCTAGGAACAACTAGTCATACAATCTAATTTAACAAAACCATTAGAACCATTTTAGAAAAAGAAATTCTCTATCCCTGCATTTTTTTGAAGTAACTGGTTATGCCATCTCGACTAGTATACTAAATGACTGTCTCACGTGTTAAATTTGATCAAAATCGTTAGTGCCATTTAAAAAAAATATATTTATAATTTATTTACTGACTCACATTTAAGCTAGGATTTTGAGCAAAATAGATCTAGCAGGTTGGACCCTGGGTACGACCATAGATGACAGACTACAGACGACAGAAAGACTTTTCAATTTATCAAAAACTCAAAATAGATTTTTGTACTATGACAGTATTTTCCTATATACTACGTATGTGAATAAGTGAAAAACGGTCTACACGAAACAACTGTCTGCCGACGGTCACGCTCTATTGCAATTTCTATTCGTTAATCCATTTGTTAATTAGAGATTAGATTTCAGCAGAAACACTATGTTGAATAATAATTTCTGTTTGTCTGTAGCAGTAATAAGATAATTTATATATTCAAATTTACGGTGATGATGTCACAGTAATGATGTTAGTGTGGCGACGACGTAGGATAAATGGTATTCTGCCACTTCACCATTCTCTTTCCTTATAAATTAGAATAACGCTTGGAACACAAATATTTTTAAAACAAATAGGTAATGGCATTAATTACTAACTTACGTGATAGAATGTCTAGATACTAAATAAACCGAAATGTTTGTACAAGAAATAATGCCACCCCACGTAATTAAATATTTTTTTCTAGAACCGAGTTTCATTAAAACTTACATTTTGTGGAAATAGGTTTACTCGATCATAAATTAAAACTTGTAGAGGGCTTAGATGATAATTTTTATAAATGCCTCGACTAGACTTTCCACTAGTTTCGCCTATAAAAACTTTAATAGCTTTCGGCACCTTACAAATTCTTTTAAACAGAGGGATTTGGAAATACGTCAGACCTATATTGCTATGTCTACAGCCTCTGGCGAAAGTTGTGAGTGCGGAAAAGTATGGACATTTGAAAATATTACAGATAGAGCGGAACTACTAGAAAATGAAACAAAAAATATACAATATGGTCGAAAAGTTTCTCCACTTTTGAAAGCTCAGCCCTGAAATATCAAATATTTCCACTCAAAAAAAATGTTACTCTCTAAACGACAACTGAGTTTTATCAAAGATGGTATCAGAGGCATCTCGTTCCTAAATTACACCTGGGGTCTCATAAAAATATTCGTGCTTAATAGAAACATTATAAATATATAAATTAAAATGACGCCTCCCAATACGTCATTGATTAAAACAACATTTTATTACAAAAATTTGTTACGTTTGATTTTGTCGTGGCAGGGACAAGTACTGAATTCTACATTTGTTTTGAAAATTAATATAAAGTTCACTTATCAATATCATTTTCGTTAATTATATTTTGTTAGTCAAGTAAATTTGATCTTAACGCTTCTTGTAATTTTTAAATTTTATTAATCATATTCAACAATAGTTCAACACTAAATATATAAAGTACAGAAAAAGGATATAATTGTCATTTTAATTCACACATTAAATGTAGCTTGCACTGTTTGTCTTATTATTTGTATTTCGTATCCATTTTCCATTATTAATAGAAAACCTTCTGTATTTTTCTTTACGCTGTATTTGTTTTGACAGAGTTTAACTATTAAACATTCAACAACTGAGAAGTCGTAAAGTATAAACGATTGGAATTGAAACCGTATAAAAACTAAAAGCCGGCAAAAACAGTCGGCATCTCTTTATTGTACATGGGCGGAGGTAAATAGAAATGCTTGTCATAACATAATGATAAGATTTTCGGGCGTTATTATATTATCCTCTGTTTCAAATGGTCTCCAGAAAGCCATGGTAAATTAGTATATAATTCAAATATTTTACCTTTTATACAGTAGTAAATATTTATAAATATGAACAGTAACTAACTAAACTCCTACGCTTGATATTAAACCAGTGCAGTCGTAGATGGTTCATTCAGGCTGATTACATTGCCAGTCTCGGAGTCGCCTGCACAGTTTCAACTACCGTTCGAATCTCAATACCATTGCCAAATATATGTATAGGACAAAATATCAAGTTCAGTACGCACGGTCCTGTGCTTTAAAACTGACCAGTTTCAATTCCAATCGTATATACTTTACCCTAGTTTACTAATAACTTCTAGTTTATACAAGATATAGCTTTGACTGGCATGTTTGGCTCTGAAAAGATTAAGCGAACATTAGTTTTGTATATCATAAACAAAGAGTATCCTACCAGTACATTATACATGCCTAATATTGAATTAGGTTTGTGTCGGTTATATAATGGGGTATATGCCATCTAGTTCTTGCAGTTTCGTTGTCTTGTCTAGAGTACCTGGACATTGAAAAATGTTAGCAACTACAACATAACCACAATCGTAGCACTGTAAATGTCGGGATAATTAACGTATTACTTCGAGTACTTACTGTAGTATTCAGTAGTATGCAATTATTATGGTTTATTTTTTGTAATGTTCAATTTCTAGTGGAGGTTAAGTTTCTGTTGTCAACCTAGCTGTCATTGCTTTTTAAGTATATTCAATTAGTTATTGGTTGTAACACCATTGGTTCAGTTGTTCTGATCTGTTAACTTGATGTTACTTATTTTAGTTTGGAAATCTTACTTCGACTTTGACTGGAAGTATATATCAGTTTAACAAATAAAGGTGAGACAATAGATTGGTTCTCTCGTATTTATTTCATTTAGTGGGGTTTAGTGAATTGGTGAGAAGCTAGAAAATTAATGGAACACACCTTAACTGGGTGTTGGTTGTCGAACGTTGGTATCCTATCGTAGCGCATGTGCTGTTTAATAACCTGTGGCAATTTGGTGGTAATTTCCTTCTTCTCGGTTGATAGCTCTCACGCGTTAGACGTCCTAGCTTTTTTCTCCTGGATGTGTGGACTGAAGAATAATTTAAATCCGAATTAATTTTGTTAAAGGTGAATCATCACTTTATAATTGGTATGTTACGGGAATAAATTCTTCAGCCTCAATTAGATATTTTGAATATCGACAGCTTAATGCTGGACAATACATCTTTGGTAAAATGCCCTACACATGGAGGGTAAGTTAAAAACGTGTTCATACGTCTATCTTGTATTAATTATTCTTACAACTTTTAGGCGATTTACGTTAGATTTATGTTGGACTTACGTCTTGATGTACCTTGGATTTACGTTGGGTTTTGTTGGCGTAGATGTCGAGCTGTTTTCATGACTGGGTCGATTTGTTAGTGGAGTAGGAGTTATCATTTTTTTCTCTCGAGTAAATAATGGTCTAAGGAATAATTGTTGGAGATCAGGGGATGCCAAAATTGCCAAAGTTTTAAGGAGCACACCACGCTGGAAATTCATGGAGTCACAGTGAGGTTACAAGCACCTACACCTTAACCACCACTCTCGGAGTAAAGATAAGTTTCTGTTGTCAAAAATTTAAATTTCAAAATTCATTAATTTTTTTTTATTTCATGTATGGTATAGTGATATCATAATTTTAACCTTCAACTATATTTTTTTTTATTAATACTTAGTTAAAGGATATAGTCCAGTCTAAGTAACTATTTGAAGTTGACGTAACAGATTGTACACTTAGCATGTTACAGTGTAAATAATTCATGGGAATATATCTATAGTAAATAAGGGTTATGTAAACTACGTGCAATTGCATTTGGTAACCGATTTGGTAATTTTTTTGTTGTTGTTTGTTTAATAAATTTGGGGTTTAAATATTGTACATACGTCAATGTTTGTATCACGTCTGGTACATTTGATTATTTCCTACAATTTTCAATTTATGTCGTCCTGCTGAATAAATTATTTACTCGATGTGAGTTTGTTTATTTTCAACAAAATTTAAACCACTGGATAAGGAAACTTAATCTGATCTTTTCTTAATTTGCTTTTGTTTAACCTAGGTCACCTACTGATAGGCCAGGTCACGTGTGAACCTGGAACCCAAAACCTGGGAGTACGACGAGACTAGCCGAGGTGTGTGAAGGTATCAGGGTAGGTTAGTGACCTGAGGTTTCTTTGAGTTGTTTGAGGTTAGAAAGAAACGTAACATATTGTACGGTACCATGTGGTATTTTTTGGGTGTCTTTACAATTGCCTTCTTTCTTCATCTCTTCTCTCTTCATCTCTTCTCTCAAGTATTGTATGCCATGAGCATTTTTGTAAAATTGTACATTGTGCTGATTCATTCTGCTGGTAAGTGGCAATGTGATCCCGATGCTATTCCAACCGAGATAGTAGAGATGGTTGCTGAGGAGCATCCCGTGGTTACGCTAGGAGTTATGAATCAAGCCTTAGAGGGTGGAGTTTTTCCGGACTATGGAAGAAGGAACGGTTAGAATTGATAGCAAAAGGAATACACCGCCAGAAGGTCTGTCCCTTTAGAGGCCAGTGTACTTAACACATGGAGTCAGCTGTTGGAATATCTATTGTGAAGACTAGAGGCTGAAACAGAACAGGCAGGAGGATTGGCGGAAAATCAATACAGCTTTTGAAAAGGCAAATTGAAGGTGACTGCTGTAAAGAGATCGCAAAAGTAGCCATGAATACTAACAGGATATGGGACGTCATAAATGCATTTAACACGGCAGGATAGCCGACATTTTGAGTAGTCTGAGGTGGCTAGAAATGGCTCTATACTTGCTCATAATTATTAAGAGTAGCTTGGAGAACAGGAGGATTGGATGGCAGTCAGACATTTTTGCACATTGGAGGGTGATCTGCGGGGTATCACAGGGATCGGTTTTATACCCAACCCTGTACAATCTGATGTTAAACGGTATACTACAGCTGACTTTGGAGGCTGGTCTCATGGTGACAGGACACGCTAATGACCTGGTCATAGCATCTACAAGGGGAGAGGTCCCTGTCCACATTGACCTATCCTCTATATACGTCAATATTTAGAGACAAAACATGAGTTTTGTTTGTCAGATGATGCACCGTCGCACACTGAAATTGTTCTGATTAAATTTTAATGAAAACATCAATGCGGTAAGTTTATGCGTACATCTGAGTAGATAAGCCACGAGAGTTCTGCACCACGTGTCATCCAGTTCTCAGGTACCAATAGGAGGCACCTAAATGTGAGTTCCTACACATTGTCGTTAGTGTTGAGGACCTCTTATAGCAGCCGAAGGGTTTAAGGAGTGACAATTTCTGGTCAATATCGTCTCGCTAATATTAACAAAAAGAAGAAAATGGTCTCTGGTGGTAGATAAGACAAAGATGATTACTTTAGAAAATACAAGGATGGCTACCTCAGGTATACAGAAAACCGAAGATGAAAATGACGTCACAGCTTTGGACTTTATATGCACATTTTTCGATTTGCCGACAAGTGCACTTAAGGACTCCTTTCCATCAATATAGTGTCCTCATAAATCGTCGCTTATTGTGGGAATATCACCCCTTTCGGCTTCGAGTGCTGCGAACGGGTACGTGGCTGTCGGTACGATTTATTATGAATGCATTTCATGGAGGCCCGTTGCCGTTTTGGGCAGAGCTGATCGTGACGTCACAGGAACTAGCTGGGCAAACGGCGTCATTGGTGTTGCTGGTGAGCGAGTTCGATCCCTCATTGTTCTGGGACTAGCTGGTATGGGGGCAGCATATGACTTAACAGCGAACCTGAGCGTCAGATTCCTGGTTGCATCGGAAAGCCTTCTTACTGCTTTGGTGCGTTGATGTCGGGAAAGTTGATGGCTGGCTGGTGTGGGGTGCTGACTCTGGTTCCTGCTGACGAGAGCGACGGCACTGGATTGGGTCTGGTTGCGAATTGGTGCTTGAACAGCGTCATTTGTAGAATAACAGGAAAAAAATTTCATCGGTGTTTTTGCCTGATTTTGATTGCCGATAACAATAGAGTTAAATCTGCTGGCGCAAATCGCTCATCGTAAGTTGTGAAAACTTTTATGTTTGGTGACGGCAGCCGACGGTTATAGTACATTGCATTCCCTATAAGAAAAAACAAGACTCAAAATGTCAAAATTTGCCAAAAAAATTGAATCATCCGGTCCAAAAGGCCAAACCCCCATAAAATGCCACCTTCATTTTCATTTCAATCAAAAATCACAAAAGTCACCAAAAATTGGAAAAAATTCACGAAACGTCGATGATTCTAAAATAATCAAAAACAATCAAAAAACACGTTAAAAGATTCCATTCGTCAATTTTACAACACAATTTTTCCAAAACACTCACCTTAAAAGTGCAGCCCCATATAATATCATTCAATACCCAACATATTTTCCGTACCTCCGATATAAATCCTAAATTCGTATTCATTAATTTGCTACAACTGTTTTTCTATTTGATTTTAAGCTTTTTTCGGATTGCTCCTGAACTATTTTATTTACACCATTTCAGTACAGATTTCTAAAACAATGTCGCGACTTATTCTAGTTTCTACGCACTAACACACTTTCAACTCCATATTACCCTCTCGAAACATTATCGCGCGTGTCAGTTCAATAGCCGTATTACGTGAGTGCGTAAAATATGACCGTACGAGAACGGTTTAATATATTTAGCCTTATTTTTCGTGCTATACCTCCTAAACCAAAACAGATTCGAATTTCATTCAATTATCAATTAACTTCCCTTTCAATTGCCCGCACATTCGTATAATTTTCATTTCCAAATTTCCATTTTTTACAAAGGTGATGCAATATTACGCAATATTGCGCAATCGATGAGTCATCCTCTCACACACGGAATGTCTGGATCCAACTTTCTAGAGTTTATTGGGGGTAAAAACGTTTCTGCTCGATTTACGGGGCATGAAAAACGAAATCACACCAAACAGTATAAAAGACAGAGCTGAACCCGCTTCGGACAAGTTAATGTTCTTCGGTGTAACTCGCGATAGTCAAATCCAGTACCCGAGCCACTTCCAAGGCTGAAACCTTGTAAAAAAGAATTTTTCTATTTAATTTAATCTGCCCTCGCGCATCAATCTAATTCGACCTAGTGCCCTAGTTTTAAGTAAATATTTTCAGACAATTTTTTTAATAATTTAATCTGCCACCGCGAACCTGATCATGAGTGAATTGTGACATTTTTTTTAAAATTAACTCCACTGAATCAAATCTCCCAAGCCGGAATTTATTCGTTGTCGAAAAGTTACAAAATTAGTAACTGTAATAAACCATGATATCTTAATTTTTTTTAAACTTCTTTTCGCCTTTAATAAACAACGACTGCATACAGGGTGCTCCAAAATAACTGGTCATCCTAATTAAAATTTTCAAATTAAATGATAGTGCTGCAGCTTAGATCCTGCATACAGAAGTATTCTGTTTTAAGAATTATATACAGGCTGTTGGAAAATCACCTGTCACAAGAAATAAATTCAGTTTACAGTAAATTAAACTTCAGAAACCTACACATTACATTAGAAACAATCAGTAGGGGTATATACAGGGTGAGCCAATTATCCTGTTCCAACTCCTCTTAAGTGCAACCCTCTCGAACTTCTTTCTTTTATAAATTAAGTGCACAAAAGCCTCAAGGGTCTCTATCAAGCTGAAAGCTCTTATCGTTGTCCGCATTCATGACACCCAACGTAAGGCTGTAAATCCATAAAATCCGAAGCTTTTGCGTGTTCACGACCAGAGGCTATTACAAAAGAAGTTTCCCCACAGAGACGCTGTACAAGAAGTAATTTTTAAAAGCCTAGAGCTCTACTGCATGTCCTTTTCTGCAAGTAACTTGATTTTTTCTATAAACTTGAGCGAGCCAACATTATTTTTCTGTCACTAAGAGACACATTCTTCTTGTTCAGCTCCGACAACGCGTCTTCTGATGGCACGTCTTGTGTCTTTTATGTCGCGTGCATTAAAATGAGAGAGAAGGTCAACCATGTGGTCCGCCCTCTGAGCGTCTCACCTCGCACCCCCTTCCCAAGTATAGGTTTCTGGCAATATACATAGCTCGCATAGCATATCTACTCATCTAATATAACAATAAAATTGAATTACAATATTAGAATGAACCGTGAATTCTATTTTTTATAAAAATATAAGTTATTCTTTCTGAGGCAAAAATTTATTTTATCTAGGAACAAGATTGCAAATAAAATTGAATAATAACGAATAGCTTAAACAAAACATAATACCACAAGAAAGAACTTTTTAAGAGTAGGATGGTCACCGCTTTGCGGGAAACAAAGTTAAATCTTCCTTGTTTTAACTTGCTTTAACTTTTGTCCTTATTTACATAAATTAATTGAGTATATTTCACAAATAAAAAGGAAGTTTAATTGCTCGTTTCTTTATTCAGAAATGTATTGTTTAATATCGTACAGAATTTATCTTTATGAAATAACATTCATTTTCGTGAATTTAGTTAGAACTTAAAATTTGAGCAATTGACTAACTGAAATAAGCTTTTATAATTTTTTTCTCATTTTACTTTCTTATCTACAGAGAGAGAACGTTTTGGACGTTTTGAGGCTACAAAATTGCAAATTTAAAGCTATCAGCACGCACGTCTGTGGGTGATACGTTTTTCTCAAACATAGCTCAACGTAGAAAGTTGGAATTTTAGCCCGAGAGCTCGAAGTAATACCTCTGTTGAATATTGGTGAAATCGGTGCACCAGGGGCGGCTTTAGGTTAATTACTAGTATATTACACATTCAGCGATAGACGTCACCACGCTCTAATTTCATATCCAAATTACCACCTAAATTAATCTTTCCGCCAACAGATGGCCCCCATGGAAAATGTAACAATTTTTTTAATATACGGATATATAATAACTATGATTATAATTAGTGCGTATAAATTGTATATAAACTAACAGTATAAAGATAGCAGTAATAATTGAAAAGGTCCATAATGGTCGATTTAGTTTTAACATTTCAGATTGGTACTGTAAGACAGTCGATATGTCGAACTGTCTATTATTTTGTTTCCACTCTTCTGATGTTTGAAATTTTTTCACTTGTCGCTTCACCACAATTTTGGTTTTTGCAAGTACCATAACTTGGCCCTCCTAAGAATCTTCAATTCTTAGTTTTAGCTAGTGTATGCTATAATATGCTGTAGTTTTAAACGTTTAGTAGGTTTTTTATGCATACGTAGTATATATAAAGAGTGTTTAAACCTTGTCCATTGTTTACACTTTAGTCAGTATTTTTTCAAAATTTTCCTTTTCTTTCCTTAAACAAGAATTTCTCGAAATTTTTCACATTTTGAGGCTGTTATTCTAAATTTATAGATCTGTTTCACTTATCGCCAGCTAGTATCATAAAAATATTTATTCTTGACTCAATTTGTGTACATTAATTGTTTTTGTTTAGAAAATGTTTTTAGTAGTTTCCTATTTATTTTTTTAATTTTTTGCCCAGACAGAAATTATAGGGCAGGAATTTTACAAACATAAAAAGAAACTAAATAATAACTAAAACTATATAACTAAAAGTAAACAATTAAATGATAATAAAAATTAACAAAATAAATCTATGATTAGTATAGTCCTAAAACTTATAATCTAATATTTTAGAAGCTACAGTTGCTGTGCAGAATTGAGAGCAATATTTCGCATTTTGCATATACAGTATTAAAAATATCTATATTATTATATAAAGAATCATAGTTGGAACACATACGGTGCAGGGGAGAAAATAACAGCAAATTTGTTCTTGGTGCAGGCAAATAAAATAGAGACGAATGCGAGCAAGTCTGCAAATTGGGAACATGAAATCTAATACAATTAAGAATTTCAGGGCAGTCAACAGTGTCATTTAAAATCCTAAAAAGGAATAAAAGAGAGTGATACGCCCGACGTAGTTGAAGATCACTCGTGTTGAATCTATGTAATAAGTCACAATGTAGAAAACCTCTCTCTGCATAATTCCCAGAACTTTTGAACCAAAAGTATTTGATTTATTGATTTTCATAACCAGGATGCCAGACTATTGTATTCAAGTCTTGACCTCACAAATGAATTAAAGATAAGTTTCAGTGTATTTTCGTTTAACTCTTTACAATTACGGATAATGTAACCTAAATTTTTGAAGGAATTAGCGGTGATTTGATTGATATGGTTAATAAAAGATAACTTTGGATCGAATATAACTACTAGATTTTTAAAATGACTACAGCTCTTCAGTTCTTCATCTCTAATTTTATAGATAAATTTTACTAGATTTTGTGCACGAATGTAAGTCATAAAGCTACACTTTGAGATATTTAACTGTAAATTGTTTACGCTACACCAAGACCATAGTTGTACAAGATCGTTTTGCAAATCAACACAGTCTTCTGCACTAGTGATAGATGTAAAAATTGTTAGGTCATCGGCATAAAGTAATGTTTTACAGTGTAAGTCAATGACGATATCATTTATAAAAATGTTAAAGTGCAAAGGCCCAAGCACAGAACCTTGGGGAACACCTGATGCTGCTGAGATATCCATAGACCAAAATTGTATTGTACATTTAGTCGTTTATTTACCAAGTAGGATTCAAAGAAGTTTAGGAAGGGCTCAATTAGTCCAAATTCGAATAATTTGTTCAGCAAAATTCCGTGGTCCAGTCTGTCGAAGGCTTTCGAAAAATCTATATAAATGACATCTACTTGGCCTCCAGCATACAAATGTTCAGCTATGAACTGAGTAATGCACACCAAGTAGCTGGTGGTAGAGCGATTTGGCATGAATCCATGTTGATTGAGGCAAATTTGAGATTTCACGTGATTAAAGAGAATATCGTATATTACATTTTCAAATGATTTACTAAAATTGCACAATATTACTATTGGCCCATAGTTTTCAATAGCACATCTATAATTTTTTTTAATACCGGACAGGTACTAGATATTTTCCAGACTTCTGGAAAAGTAGCAGTTTTAATAGACAAATTAAAAATACTAACCAGCGGTTTTGCAAATAAAATGACACAACCTTTAAGGAGAAAGGTCGGAATACCATCAGGACCTGTAGTGTTTTTGAGTTTAATGTGCCTTGAGTACGTCATTTTCGGTAATATGGTGAATGCATAAATTATTAGTATTGCAATCAGTAATATTTATATCATAGGAAAAGTTTGTAGATGCGGAATATGACTCTTGAAAGTAATTAGCAAATGCATCAACTATTACTTGTGGTTCGTTTAATATGGAGTTATTATAGGTCATAACGCTAGGAATGCTGCATATATTTTTTTCTGCTGTTTATGTATGACCAAAAATCAGAAATCAATATTAGTTAAGTCCTCGTAGAACTTACGGAACATAGGTATTCTAACAGAATTTTTATTTTGTTTTTGTTGTAGTTGTAAATAGATATCCAGAGGAGCGTGATGATCGTCCTCAGGTAGTAAATGGTCAGTAGAATTATTTACCTATATTTTATGATTACTAAGGACTAAGTCTAAGATACAGTATTTATGGATAACACCACAGTAAATCAGGAACTCACGCAAAATTCGCGTCCAAATAGTGCTCCCTCGACGCCAATTTCACTATATTTGACATTGAAACAAAATCCTGAAAAACATGAAGAACAAAATGAAGACATCTTTGAAACAGAAAGCATAGGGGCCACCAAAAAAAGAAGAATGGTGAAAACGAGTGAATCATCGCAAAAGGTTGTTAGATCCTCGGCAAGGCTAAACAGTGAAAAAGAAATAGACTCAAGGGAAATTAAAAAAAATTTCAAACAGTGAAATTCAAACGACCAATATATGAATCATTTTTAATGCCACCGGGTATACTGTAAACTGTAAATCTATAATTGTAAAATTTTTTTAACGACGATTTATGTTTCATTTTGATCTGTTAGATTATGTTTTTATTCGTCCTCTTTTTATACACCCTCTTTCACAAAAGGATATATATTCCAGTATTAGATATATTTAATGTTCTGAAAATTTGTTTTTGTTCAATTGCTCATTATTTTAAATTGTACGTATTACACATTGTTAGTTAGTTGGTCTTATCATTTATGATTCATGTGGGAGAAAAAACTCACTTTTATGCTATTTTTACTCGATCTTTTTACTCTATATTAAAATTGAATTATACATTAAAATTATTAATTTGATAATCACTTTATCTTATTTAATAGGTATTAAATGTCAAAATGGATCCTTTTATAAGGGATTATAAAAATGATCCCATAAATACTTATGAAATTTATGACAAGCAACAATTCGATAAAAAGTTTACTTCACAAGGTCAAGGCAAGTCATTTACATTGTTTCATACTAATATTAGGAGTATCCAAAAGAATTTTGATCAGTTTAAGGTATATATATCACAGTTCTCTCATTATTTTTCTTGCTTGGTGCTAACAGAAACCTGGAAAATAACAGATAAGAATATGTATGATATAGAAGGTTACAGCTCTATACATACCGAACAAAGGTTTAATCAAAATGACGGAGTGCTTGTTTTTGTGAGGAAAGGTATTAGTTATGATTACAAATGTATAAAAATAGGTTGTGTCCATGGAATATCTCTCAACTTAACACTGATAAATAATTTAAAAATTAATGTGATTGCTATATATCGTCCACCGTCAACAAACCCATATGAGTTTAATGAGAACTTGAATGAATTCCTAAATAATTATAACTATGTACTGGATGATCATATCTTTTTTGTAGGAGATATCAACATTGACTTAAACTCTTTAAATATTGATTTTACCGAGGATTACTTAAACTTACTATCGGAAAAAGGGTTCATTTCACTTGTTAATAAAGCAACTAGACCGGAATCAGGTACATGTATCGATCATATTTTTGTAAGGAGTAAGATGGAAAACTATCATAACATAGTATCGGCTATATTAAAAAGCAATATTACTGATCACTACTCATTAATTGCACAATATAATGACTTACAGACACATAATAACAAAAAAATTGAAAATAAAATGTATGTAGAAATAAAATATTTTTCTGAAAAGGTATTTCTACAGTTAGTACAAAGTGAAGACTGGCTCGAGGTATATGAATGTACAGATGTGGAAATTGGCTACGATAGGTTTATAAGCAAAATTAAACAATATATAAACAAAGCGACGCATAATAAAAAGATACCATACTTTTGTAAGAAAAAAACATGGATAACAAACGGGCTAGTAACTTCAATAAAAACAAGAGATAAACTCTTTCAAAATTACATAAAAGATCCTTCCAACCAAGAACTAAAACAAATCTATATAAACTATAGAAATAAATTAAATTCATTGATCAAAAAAACTAAACATGATTATTTTAAAAACAAAATAGAAAAAAATAAATTTGATTCAAAGAATCTTTGGAATGTTGTAAAAGAATACACAAACAATAACAATAAAAAAGATGGTCAAGATATAAAAAGGTTAATCCTAGATGATGGAAAGGAGGTAACTGATAATTTGGCCATTGCTAATCACTATAATATTTTTTTTTCAAACGTTGGTAAAAACCTTGCCTCAAACATTGATCATACGAACTTAGATTATGGTAATGTTCGAACTCGGACAATTGCAGAATCAATATTTTTAGAAGCAACTAATGCCTCAGAAATTAGAAAAATTGTTTTAAATTTAAAAAATAAGAAATCCCCAGGGCCAGACGGCATAACCAACGAGATATTGAAATTGTCTGTAGAACACATCATAGAACCCATAAGTTATCTCATAAACTTAGCAATTAGTACAGGTAATTTTCCGTCGAACCTTAAAACGGCCACAATAAAACCTCTCTTTAAAGGTGGAGACAGATCAAAATTAACAAATTATCGTCCTATTTCTCTCACGTCAGCCATCGCAAAAATTTTTGAAAGAGTCCTGAAAATTCGGTTAGTAAATTATCTGGAAAAACACAACGTCATAAATAGTAACCAATTTGGCTTTCAACAACATAAGTCCACCCAGGACGCTATTGCTAAATTAACATCCATTGTTTACGACGCAATCGACAATAAAAAAGCAAGCCTAGGTGTTTTTGTGGATCTAGCGAAGGCCTTTGACACAGTAGATCATGGCCTTCTGCTGGGCAAACTGGAACGCCTAGGGGTGCGGCGCGCTGCCCTAAATCTAGTTAAAAGCTACTTACAAAATCGTAAACAAAGAGTAGCAATAAATGGCGTTCTGAGCAATGAAGAAACAGTGACTTGTGGTGTACCACAAGGCACTGTATTAGGGCCACTTATGTTTATTATATATATTAACGAGCTACTTACCCTAAATTCATCCGGAACGTTAATATCATTTGCCGATGACACCGCTATTGTGTATATTGCAAACTCTTGGGCTGAAGTGATTGAAACTGCTAAAACAGATTTAAAAATAATTTTCAATTTTTTTAAAATCAATAAACTGACAGTGAACGTAACTAAAACAAAAATCCTACCTTTTACATCATGTGAAAGATACTTACCTGCTAATGATAATATCACATTGGAAAATATGAATATTGACTTAGTATCATCCATAAAATATTTAGGAGTTTATTTAGACTCATTTTTAAAATGGGATGTTCACGTTCAGTCTGTTGTAAACAGACTTAGAGGTATGATTCATAAATTTTATAACTTTCGAAATATTCTTTCTGTCTCACAATTAAAAATTCTTTACTACGCCTTTGTTGAATCGATACTCCAGTATGGAATTGTTGGTTGGGGAGGATTAAGAAAATCGTACTTAATGCCGTTGGAGCTACTGCAAAAAAGAATCATGAAAATCATTTATGACAAACCTTTGAGATATCCATCTGACCAATTATATAATGAAACCAAACTCATGGATATAAGACAACTTTTCTGCAAAGTAACTCTAACCTTTCTATACATAAATAGACAGTATATGTCTCCAGTAATTCATGGGTATGAGACACGATGCAAAACAGCTGCTAATGTATGCCTACCAAGAGTTCACAAATCCATTGGTCAAAGATGTTTTATGTATATAGGACCAAGATTGCTGAACCAAATGCCGAACTCTCTTAAGAATATATATTCTAGAAATTTGTTCAAGAAAAAAGTTAAACATTGGATACTCTCTAAATGTAGATATGAATTTCATTCAGTCATTGACTCTTAATAGTATTGAATTAAGTAAATGTCCAAAAATGCCTAAGTTTTGTATCTTGTATTGTGAACTATATTAAATAGTGGACAAATGTTTTTGGCTTAAATGTGATTGGCAGGCAAAATTTCAAATGCAGGTCGGGGTATCTGCCCTCTGAGTCGTGGTTTCCTGTTAATCTTATTCGGTTTATTAATTTGTCTTATCTAATTTTTGTATTTTTGTATTGTATTGTATTGTATTGTATTTTGTATTTTTTTGTATTGTTATTAATGTTTATATTTTAGCCATAGTTATTATTAAATTATATATAATGTAACCAAAAAACGTATAAACAGTAGAATCAAATGCATGTTATCAAAGGTAATAGTCCATAGACAGGTTCTTAAATGAGCCTAAATGGACCTATCTTAGAGACAACCATGTTCTCTGAGTTCTACTATAGTTTTATTTACTATTCTATTATACTGGATAAGCCCCGATGAGGAAAATCCAATTATAAAAAAATAAAAAAAAAACCTTAGGATACGAAATAGATAATATACTGGATAAGATTTGAGAATTCACAAAAATTATTTAGGATAGAGATGTTACTGCTATTACAGTTATCAGTAAGAGAATTAGCATATTCAGGTATATTGAAATCACCTACAATAATAACTTGTTCTTCACCGATAACAAATTCAAGGTTTGCCATTTCATCAAACAAAGTTTCATGAATTTGTACGCATTCTGTGGTATGTACAGAACAATAACATATATATAGTTGCTTCGTAAAGCAATTTTCACACCAACCATATCAATAATAATAATAATAATAATAATAATAATAATATTTATTTCTCCATTGAAAAGATATACAAAAAAAATGTACAAAAGATCAACGAAGAAAGTGTCAAAAAGAGAGAATCATTGAAAAAAGAAAAATTGATCAAATATTTCAAACGTATTTGCACATACAAACTATTTTGTACACAAGTCAAGTTAAAAAAAAAAATAACATATAAATAGATAAAAACATATAAACAGATATTCCTTATCCTATATCTTTTTTTTTGCAAATTAACTAAAAAACTCATCAATTGTATAACAGTTTTTCTCGAGTAATAATCTCTTGAGTTTGTGTTTGAAAATGTGTATACTGCCAGAGACTTTAATGTCTTCATCGAGAGAGTTGTATAATTTACAGCCCTGGTACAAAAAGCTTTTCTGGAACATACTTGTTCTATGAGAATCGGGGAGTAAAAGGTCTCTAAATCTTGTTTCATGTAAATGTCTGGCTTGATTTCTCACAAATATAGATTTATTTTTATGGACATATAAACATACCTCAAAAATATATAGGCTAGCAACTGTTAGAATTTGTAACTGTTTAAAGGCATCACGACAAGTTTCTCTGTAATTCAGACTGGACAAAATTCGAACAGCATATTTTTGCAACAAGAATACTCTATTTACGCTTACACTATTACCCCAATTCATGATTCCGTACCTGAGATGGGAATGAAAATTGGCATAATAAAGCGTTTTAAGAATGTCTTGGCTGCAGTATTTTGACATGAATTTTAGAGCGTAGCAGTTAGTTCTTAATTTTTTGCACAAATTTTCAATATGGCATGTCCATTGCATGTGTTTGTCAAAAGTAACACCCCAAAGTTTATTAACGTCACAGGTTGCTATTTCAGAATCAGTCCCCTCAAATAGTTTGAAGGTTTCGGTATTGTTACTTAGTGAAAATTGAGTTGAAACCGTTTTTGTTTTGTTTAGATTTAAGTTATTTTTTTTGCCCAGCGTATTATTTCATCATATACCCTTTCAGTGGTCATTTTTGCCTCAGTTAGGTTATTTCCTATAATTAAAACATTAGTATCATCGGCATAACAAACAACATGAACATTAGGTATTTTTTTGTAAATAATAAATTATATCATTAGCAAATAGTATATATAGAAGTGGTCCCAGGATTGAACCTTGAGGAACTCCTTGTTTAATGGCACAAGCTTTACTTTCCACTCCCTCTTCCATTTTTACCTTTTGAGACCTATTGTCAAGATAGGAGGTAAATATTTGCAACGCCGTTCCTCTAACACCATACCGTGCAAGTTTAGCTATGAGGAACTGATGATCAACCAAATCAAAAGCTCGTGAGAAGTCTATAAAAAGACCTACAACAATTTTTTTATTATGTAACGCTTTAAGAATTTTGTGATGGAATTCGCATAATGCAGACTCAGTACTTTTGTTTGCGGTGAAACCGTGTTGCCCGGGAGAAAGCAACTTATTTTTTTGGGAAAAATTTGGCAACTGATCCTTGAGTTGGATATTAGGAATAGCATAATCGAGACTGATTGGAAGGGCTGTATATAGATTTTTGGTAGCAATTAATACACTGCCACCTCTGGTAACATTTATTTGACTAAATTAGGATGGAGTTGTGACATGCCATTTTTCTATGGTTTCCGCAAAGTAATAATAACAGATTTTGGTCGATGAACTAATCAATCGTAATAAATCACACATTCAGCGATAGATACCACGCCCTAATTTCCTATCCAAATTACCACCTAAATTTAAGCTTTCCACCAACAGATGGCTCTCATGAAAAATATAACAATTTGTTGAATAGATGGGTATATCATAAAATATTAAATGTAAACTATTATTATAATTTTTTTTTTTTTGGCTTTGGGCCAGAGACCATGCAGCCAGTCACGCTATGTTAAAATTATCTAACCTAAACAAAATAAAATTATCTAACCTAAACAAAATGGAGAAAAAGAGTGAAGAAGAGCAACGAAGGAAAATACAGGGAAACACGCTTCTCGTCCAGGGGTCTGTCAGGACATTGAGTTTGACATCACAAAAAAAAGACCACGGTAGAGTAGGTAAAAACATAAGGTTAAAACAAGAGGAAAACAAATCTAACCTATAGTGTGATATTAACATCTATCAAAAAACCAATGATTAATTCATAGATTTTATTACTACTTATAGCAAGTAAACTGACTACGTTGAACGGAGCCATCATATTGAAGCATGAACAGATATTTTTAATAAGTGAATCTGTAGCTGTCTTGTACTTATCGCAAGCGAAGAAAAGGTGATCAAGATCGCCGATAACATTATTATAATTAGTGCATAAAATTTTTGTATAAACTAATAGTATAAAGATAGTAATAATCCAAAAGTGCATAACAGTCGATTTAGTTTTAAAATTTCTCAGGTTGGTACTGTAATACAGTCGATTTGTCGAACTGTCAGTTTAAGTCATTTTCTCTTGTTTTTGTGAGTTAAAATGGTTATAAATATTACCCAAGCACCTTAAAATTTCCCTTATCGATCAAGAAATTGAGCTGAAAACTTTGCTAAGTGATTAATTTAGTTAAAAATACACGTGGTTGCTACTCTGTTTAGTATCGGATCAAAAACTAAATTTCACATATTTTCAATTAATATTTTGGGTTATTTTAATTTAAATTTCGATTAATGCAGATTTAATTAACGAGTATCTTCCAGAGAAGTATTCTGGGTAAGTTCGATTTTCTTAGATTATTATGGACACGTGATCACGTTAGAGGTTAATTTTGAGACTAATTTTGTAAATTTAATTATAGACGATTTTGGTACGGCTAGATTTCTATTTTTGACTATTTAGATTCTGCTATTTTTTAGTACATGAATTTTGGTATTCGAATTTGTCTTGATTTACATTTTCTAATTTAAGAAAAACCATATTTAAATTATTTGTGAAGATTCTTACTACCAGCAAGGACCTCGTTCAACAATAATCTTGTCTGGAGCGTCTAAAAACTCCAAATTTTATAAAAGCTAAGTAATGCCAGTATATTATTTTTCTTGTAAAATTATTTAAATTTCTAATTCTCTCCTTAGCGTTAGTTTTAAAAACCCTAGATTGATATATCTTGATTATTTTATTGTAACATTTTTTTACCTTTAAATTTTTGTACTCTACTTATTTTTATAATAAATTTTATTTGTTTTTACTTGTTCTTTTTATTGATCACTCTCACTACAGCCAGAGCGACTCATCGGCAGCAGACGTGTACACTCCGAGAACCCAACTCAGGTCGTCATCGCTAAGCAGCAGGATTTTGGCAAAGTCCGTACTACGTCATCGATCAGCAGCGCATCTATCTGGCGTTTACTCCCGCTCCTATAGTAAGTTCAGAAGAGACCTGGGAAACCCTGCAGAATTCATTCCGTTCCGACCGTCCAACAGCAGACGTGCCCGACCGTCACCACAGGAAGTAAGTAAATGTAGGAATAAGTAAACTGATGTACTAACCAAGTACTGTATACAACGTCTCTATAATTTTGCATTATAATTTTTTTATATATCTGTGGTCTTGCTTCTCACGACTGGTATCCGTGTTTAACCTGCACACGCTTTGTCGTTTGCTGTCCCTGTCACTTGAGTCATCTGGTACTACTATTTTCGTTGAATCGCTTGCCCTCATATTCATATATAGTAGGTTTAGTTGAATGAACTAACATTATTTCTTAAATTCTGAGTTTTACTGTTTGTGTGTGAACGTCTAATTTCTCAAACTGACCCAGAAGAGTACTGTTTCTCCACTTGAGCTACTTAGCCTCGAGTATCCGGTTTGTGGGTAGTGTGTCCTGTCAGTTAAACTATACTTTGGTCGAAAACTCTAGTCAGTAGAGCCAGGTGGTGCGGATTTACGAATTTTGTAAAGTCTCCAAAATAAAATGTTTACGCTGTTTCCTATTTAATTACCTTAAGTTTGTAGAATTTTGACAAATAACATCAATTTCGAAGGAATAACAGCCCTCGGATTGAGTTAACTATGCATGAACTACCATATTTTAGATTAAAAATATTATGCTTAAATTTGGCAACATTCTCCACGTATTCAGCGGTGTTTGGTGCGTTAAACCGCTATAACTCAGTTTAAAATCAGTGTACATAGAGTGTGGTTGTTTATCACTTGGGCGGTATTAATTTGTTGTTTATAAATTACGTATTTGTGGTATTATAGTGCCTTAAAATTTTATTTCGTGTGAAATATTTATAGTGTGAATTGTTTCTGAATTGGGCGGCATTAATTTTTATTTACAAATTACGTACTTGTTGTATCACAGTGCCTTCAAGTTTTATTTTGTTAGTGCTTTCGTGAAAACAAGTGTAATTGTGGGATATCGTAATATTTATGTGCAAAAATGGAAGCGGTTCCCGGTTGTTCAAAAGAAGTGGTAAAAGTTTATACTCCTAGAAAGTCTCCATTAAGCTTCAAGGAGAAGAAAATTATTTTAAACGTATATCATGCATTGGAGAAAGATCATCCCATGGTACAGAAATCAAGATCAACAGGTTTAGTTAACATGACTTCAAGGTATACCGGCGTGAATGAGCGCACCATTTACATAATTTTAAGAGAAGAAAAAATGAAGGAGATGTTCAGAAACATAAAGCGAAGCCTGGAAGAAAAAAAAATAATATTAGACAAATTCCAGAAAATGCAATTCGATGTAAAATTCATATTTATGAAGAATTTTCTTCTATGGTAATAAAATCCCTATTGTCCCTGAATTATGATGAACATATACTCAAAATGGGTAAATCGACGTTAAAAAAATGTTTGCATGATATAAACTTTGTATTTGCAAAAGAAAAGAGAATAGCCTCCTACTTGAGAGAAATTATATTATTTGGCAATTAGAGCTGCCCATGAAAGAAAAAGAAAATGCTATTATTGCTGGGCAATAAGAACAACTGGTTAAAAATGTTATAAACATCAACCATTCTACAGTTTTAATGTCGAATTACGTAAGTATTCCACTCCTAATAAAATTGTGCCTGCTATTAAAAATTTTCTTAAAAGAACTCCAGTTTTTCTTTTTGGCTGAGTTGAGCGTGGAAACAAATATAATTATATATATTTTTTATTTTATGAAATATTATTTTATATATAACTACATAAATACGTATATGGCGCCATTGAGTGCCCGGGATATACGATTTCTTTCTTTCTTTTTAAGTTTGTTTACGACTGAATAGTTAGTCGAGCAAATTATTAGGTATAAAGGCGGCACGTTAAATCATTTACTCTATGCGGTCGACTAGGTCATTAAAATTGTTTGTGGTAGTCGTTGTTTCCATTTCTACTAGGCGGATAAAACTTAATATATTTCTCTCGATTCTCTCTCTTTAGTATCAAATAAGAGCTACTATCCTTTGATGAGAGTGCCGCTTATTTCTTGCGTTACTGACTCGAGTTTTCGGCAGAAGTATAGGACTGGCACCCGAGCTTGCACCGAAAGCCCGTTTCCGGGGCTCGAGTGTCAAAGAGTGGCCCTTTTTCTTCTTGCCACCAGGTGAGTTGGAGAAAAACGCGTAACACCTTTACTAGACGGATTTGAACATAAATAATGCAATGGAAAGCAAGGGAATTTGTTGTTTTTCTAACCGATGACTGTTAATTATATATTTTTTTCCATAAATAAATATTATTATTTTTTTTATGAGTTGATGATTGACAGAAAAACTAAATGGATTTATCTATATTTTTCGCTATTATCTTTATCTTGCAAGCTATATCAGTGGCACATTTTTTATATTGCACATATGTAATAAAAGAGCCATTCTGGTTTAGGTGATTTAGCGAAATGGCTTTTATAAAATAAAATTTCGGTATAAATTTCGACTCATAAAATTCCATCGTAAATTTAATTGCAGAGTGTGTTACCTACATCATAGGTTGCTACCTGAAAAAGTGTATAAAGCCTATAAAAATCTAAATGAATTATTGCGATACTATTACGATACAATAATACGTAATTTTATTAATGAGTATGTAAAAATATTAAAATAATTCTTTTAATCAATCAACAGTAATCAATGTCTGTCAGTCTTCTCGTTGAATTTTTGCAACACAATCACATTGAAATGACCATCTAATATTCTTTTATATGTATTCATGTAAATGATGATTTTGCAAGTGTGGGTATGGGAATGAAACTATTGCATTCATTAAATAATGTTTACATTAACAACCTAATGAAAATACATGCAAATAGTCCAATTGCCTATTAATATTCATATCTGCACATGCAATTATTTCAGTCTCTAAAACATAATAAAATAAATTGACAAAAGCGGCTAAATTGAATTGCGTCCGGGGAATTTTTTAATAATGAATGCTTTATTTGGGTCAAAATGTGTTCGGTTGTTTTTTAGGTCATTTAATATATTTCGACATCTAGGAGGTTTAGGATTTTATATATTGGAGACGGGCGACGATAGCCTGTTCCGGAATCCGAACCATCTTTTGAAAATCACTACACAGTATGAAAGGAAATGTTGCTGTGTTTATTTATCTGTTTGAATGCTCTAATCTCGAAACTAAACTGCTGTTCAAGGTTCAAGGACCACCTGAAAATTTGATCACAATTTGCCGCTGCATATCTTCGGTGAGAGTTGACCGATTGACATGCGGTTTTCAGCGTCTCTATGCAAAATTCACTGGAAACTTATACAGTGGTTAGCGATTGTGATGTCATTTGTATCCTAAGATGTACAGAGCGATTTTCAATAATTCAGCAATCTACCAATTTCTTCCAAATTTTTTCAGATTTTTTAAATCGCTTAGTTCTAATTAATCCTTGGGTTAATACTCTGAAATGTTGCCATTTCTAAACTAACTCCGTTCTCTATGATGTACTACATACATGAGGTTCCACTCCTTTCAATGCTATACACCACAGATCACTAAAAACAATCCAATCTGGTTGTGTGTCTTTAAAAGTTTGTCCCATTTTGCTTGAAACCAACCCATAAAAAGTTTATTTAATGGTCGATTTAGATCATTTCTTTTTAATATAGATCTTTGAAAAGCACACCTTTGTGCTATATTAAATTTTACAAAACATAAAAGCATGACCGACCATGATTTCGAGACAGAAAATAGTGTCGTGTCATTGTCGAAGAACACCCCACACCTTCGATAAATTATTCGTAACTGTAACGAAATCCACGTAAAAACGCAGTCGGAGGATGGTTTTTGGAAGTATTAGAAAGGTTCCACGGAGCGTTTTTTATGCAAAAATAAAAATGTCGCTCCAAGCAATGTAATTTTAGAAACTAACGTGTTGCTGCACGGGGCGTAACGTCGCGCCGGACACCAACATTTTAGCAACTATCAGGAAGTCCAATTTTTACTTCCAAATAAATCTTATTTTTACGAACCGACGTTGTGCGGAGCTGCAACTCATTTGTTATATAAGGTTATATGAGGATAAGTTAAAAGTTTCGAATTCAAAATTTTAAGGGGGATTTGGCGTGAAAGACAAAATTTTTTAAGCAATCAACTTTGGCGGAAAAAGTGTGTTTTCCGCTTGTTTGCCATTAACTGGTTCCTGAGTGATTCGGTGGCGAAAAAGTTGTCTGAATGTATGAATATATAAGTAATATTATAATCCTGTTGCGATTCAAGCATTTCTAAGCTCTAGAACGAGTGCCCCAAATTATTACTGTGAAATTTAAAATACGTAAATAGACACGCAAGCAAAAGCCCACATATTCGTAAATATCAAATTTTACATTGAACCTTTTTGTGTCAATTGTTTGCTAAAAACTAAACATTGGATGGTATAGTCCAAGTAAGGACGTCCTGAGACAAAAAAACGGCATAATTATTATCGCCGCGAGCCATGGCGCTAAGTTGAAGTAAATAGATCCCAGTAAATAAAAAATGCAAACAATGCTGTGTAATCAGCCTGAATGAACCATCTACGACTGCACTGGTTTAAAGGTAATAAAACGGACAGGTCTACTAGCAGAAAAAAACTCGTAAATCGTTTCTTTATTTTGGAACGTGGAAGTCTAATATCGTGCTGTCTATGTGCCAGTGCAGCGCATAAATACCTATTATAATATCAAGCGTAGGAGTTTAGTTAGTTACTGTTCATATTTATAAATATTTACTACTGTATAAAAGGTAAAATATTTTAATTATTTACTAATTTGCCATGGCTTTCTGGAGACCATTTCAAACAGAGGATAATATAATAACGCCCGAAAATCTTATCATTTTGTTATGACAAGCATTTCTATTTACCTCCGCCCATGTACAATAAAGAGATGCCGACTGTTTTTGCCGGCTTTTACTTTTTTATACGGTTTAGACTCCCGGAGAAATTTCCCGGTAAATGGATTGGACGTAGTAATCCATTGGTAGCTTGGCCGCCAAGATCTCCGGATTTGATATCCCTTGATTTTCATTTTTTGGGTTACTCTTAGAAGCAAGGTATATACATTTCGACTACAAAATAGGCAGGAACTAATAATTGTGAGAGGATAGATAAATGTACAGAAACTGAAGGCGGCTTAGTAGAGACATTTAATTGTTCTATTTATTTATTTTCTGGCCGATAGCCGAGTGGGTTACGGTGCGAGGTGACAATCGCGATTAATCACACGGACATCGTACCACCGGGTTCGAATCCTGGCTCCGGCACTGGCACTGTCGGAGGAAATGGTTGTATGTCCGCGTTTTTTTCAATGTGTAACCCCCTTCCGCACAAGCCCTGGCTTCTGGAATTGGGGGTTGTCTAATTTCTATGGTGTTTATTTATTTGTTATATTTGGTAAACTGTTTTGTTTCACTTTTTTTAAATTTATTTGTTTGTTAGTTTATATAGTGTGAATGGATTAAAATTATTTAATAATTAAACATTTTTAAATTGAGCATTAATGTTTTATTTCAGACGAGGTAATCTTTCCATAAATACACAATACCATGCAGCACTGAATTTTCCTCGCCAATTTTTGAATTTTTATTTCTCTTAGGAAAAATCCAAAAATACGTGCTTTTAAATAATATTCGATACAAATACATTTGAGGGTTTGCCGAATCCAGTGGCGTACTCAGATTTGAAATAGAAAAATCGCTAGTAGTATAGTTTTCACTATTTTCCACCTCGAAAAAAAAATCATGGCAGGCCACGCTGTTATGTTTTATAAAATTTAACGCAAAGATCTATAATTAAAAAAAATTACCTAAATTGTACATTAAATAACCTTTGTAGTGGGGTAGTTCCAAGCAAAATGGGGATTCCTGATGTTAGCAGCTTCAAAAACCTTCTCGATAGATTTCTAGAAACTTGAAATGTCGAATATAAAAAACGTGAAAGAATAAAACGTGTTGTGAACGAACAAATGAGTTTTATGTGGTGCTGGCAACGGTTGAGCATAGGGATTCTGTTAGTCAAATAGAATTGAGCTCATTAGTAGCAATAAGTAGACGGTCTCTGGGTCGAATCTTGAAAACAAATAAGTTGCATGCATATCATATTCAAATGCACCAGAAATTATCTGATAGCGATTTTCAAAAGCGCCCAAAATTTTGCAATTGGACCAGAGGTGAAATGCAACATGATGTCAACTCCTTCAGTACTGTTTTATTCAGTGATGAGGCACTTTTCTTAAAAATGGATTTGTTAATAGACACAATTTCCATTATTATTCTTCGGAAAATTCTCATTTTTTTATGCACTTGATAACCAACGCAGATGGTCTGTAAACGTTTGGGGAGGAATTATTGGAGAACATGTAATAGGGCCACATTTCTTTGATGGTACATTGACTGCTATTTATCTTCATTTTTGGAAAACTATCTGCCACAATATGGTTTCAGCAAGATAGTGCTCCACCACATTATTTAAATGCAGTTAGCGACCACTTAAATAATACCTACCCTAATCAATGGATTGTAAGAAATGGACCCACTAATTGGTGTGCTAGATTCCCAGATCTTACAAAAATGGATTTCTTTTTATGGGTACACGTGAAGGAAATTGTTTATAGAGACACACCAACAACAGTACATGAATTAAACAATAATAACTTCCTTCACATCTGTCACACCGGCAGTTTTAGGAACAGTGGAAACCTCATTTCAAAGGCGCATAGAGATGTGTGTCAATCAAAATGGGCACATGTGGAACATTTATCATAATTTAGTTATTTGAAGAAACATCTTTTTTAAGTTTATTTTTGAATTTTGTAATTATTGCTCAATAAAACGAAATTGGTTGCAATTAGCTCTAGGAAAGTACTTACAAAAAATGTTCGTTTTTCATTTCTGCATTACATCGTCGAAAAATATACAGGGTGTTCCATTTGAAAAAATGAGAAAATTCAATTTAAAATGTTCTTAGTTGAAGAATAACTTTTGGCCACCCTGTACATTTTGCATTCATATTATTTTTTTTTAACCCATAATTGTGATTGTTTTGATTTTTTTAATATCCATCTGTAGATTGCATTATTTCAACAAAAAAATTTCGCGTGTTTTCTATATATTCCAGTGGCGTAAGCGTGCACATAACAGTACTTTTGCCGTCTAAATTTTTGAACAGATTGTATATTTTAAAAGCACTAGTATGAGTTATTTCAGTATTTTCAAAAATGTTTTCCTCTGCCCTGTTTGACAATAAAATATTGTACACTAATTACTTTTTGAAAAATTAAAAGTTTAACAATAAACAGAAAGTAAACCAAGAATTAGATTTTGTTAAGTAGTTAATATTTATTAACGATCCCATATTGTTAAAAATATACTCTCACTTAGTTTATTGAAGTATTAATGATAAAACTAACATGAAAATTTCTTATTTCTTAGCATATTAAATTATTATCATTGTTATGCAATAATATGATGCAAAACAACCCTGCAAATAAGGGGAAAGCAATACAATTAAGATTGTAAATTATAGTTAACTAACTGCAATAATGGAGAAAATATCTCGAATGTGGTAGTTTAGGGGAATACTTCGAGAACGATGATTCCAACTAACGCATTCCCGGGGAGGACAATTGCTTATCAAACGATATAATATTATCTGAAAGCGTTCGCCAACTGCGTCTGAAGCCCAAGAGAGTGCAGAAAAGCAGTAAATAGTTTGGCGATTTGTATGTCAAGCTACGTTCTCTAATCCACCCTAAGGGCCAATGTTCTATTATCCCTCCGTGACAATTAGAAGCCTTAATCTAAGATAAAGTTTTAAGGCGATTTTTACGTTATCATCATCTAACAAATTTATTACTTAAGTTTAGGTATCCATGGAGTTTGTTGTAATCAATAAATTTCGTTTTATTTGGTGCTAGAATATTAAGGTGGTTAAAAATTTATTATCATCATGTCGCAAACTACTTGAACTTTTGTAAGATGAAACTTGAATAGTAGTTAACGATCTAGAGACTGTTTTCTTTCGGTTTTATGCAATTTTTGGATATGTTTTTAAAATTAAGGCTATATGATGTAAAATATTCAAGACATGGATTCATGTCTTGAAGGCGCAAAGTGATTCGAGCTTGCGTTCATCTCCTATATTGTTTCACCATTTTCTGGTGATATAAAATATTTGTATTTTTTGTGATATAACTCATGATAATATCTCGAGGACTAAAAGTGCTACAAGGATCGAAGACCACTTTAGACAAAAGATTAATTAAGAAATGGTGATTGCTATGATGTTAATGAAGTGTTTTAATTAATTACATTTCAAGAAAAAATAAGCACTTAGAAGTAAAGAAATATTGTAGAGGAAATGTAGCACCAAGACTTTTGCATTTCTAGAAATATTTTCTGGGTTGTATGAGCAATATTGTAGTAGAGCGTTCGGAGGGCGCAACGCGATTTTAGCTTGCCTTCATCTCTTATATATATTAATTTTTCAATCCTTTACATAAAACATAAGAGCGGAAACTCGAAAGCTTGTTACAGTCAAAATGGGGCTTAAAGTTTAATTTTTTCCATCAGCAATTTTATGGTTGGATCCTGTTTGGGAGGTGCTCAGGAATGCTCAAAAAATTTTTGTATTTAAAGATTCTGTGCTGCAATTGTTATTAACAATTTAATTTTTTTAACAGCGTTTTTCAATCTAAAAATGTCAATAACTCGAGGTATATAGGTCTGATCAAAAATCAAAATCTTTGTAAGAAGATTTTCTACAAATCTACGTTTAGTTAGGTTGTTAAAGAACACGGTAAAACCCTCGGTATACTTTTCGACGTTGTAACAAAATCCGACTTAGGAAATATTTCGTATGAAAAGCGTGCTTCACGTAGAAATATCGTGGAAGAGGTTTTTAATATTCTTAATCATATTTTCGCTCTACGGAGCGATTTTTATGCAAACATTTCCATAACTCCTCAAGGAGCGTCATTTTAGAAAATGTAGTAAATGTCGCTGCACAGGGACGTAATGTCGCCCCGACCACTAAAATTTAGAAACTATAACAAAATTTGACTTTCGGAAATTTCAGAATTAAAAACCCTTTTACGAATCCACGTTGTTAAGCACTGCAACTCATACGCGGTATTAAATATGAGGACAAGTTAATCCAGCTTCTATTCAAAGTATATCGTGAGTTTTAGCGAAAATAGCCCTTAGCGACATGGGACCCCCATCATTTCCTAGCAGTCGATTTTGATGGGGAAGTGATGAGTTTTAACGGGATTTGCCCTAAACCGGTTCCTCAGTGATTCGGTGTCAGAAAAGTATCTTTACCATGTACACATATGTGTTTGGGACCGCCTTGCCTGAACGTATAAAGTTGTAATTGCAGAATACAATTCGAAGTAGTAGCGCTTCAAGCATTTTCAAGCTCCGAGGAGCGATCAAAATTGTTATTGAAATAAAAATACGTGCATAAGACAGGCAAGCAAAAGCCCACCAAATTTCAGAAACATTGAACTTTTCTTGAATCTTTTTGTGTAATCGTTAGCTCACAAAACTGCATATTGGATGGTAGTTGGTACATTATAAATCGTTCCGTTCCTCACCATGTGTTGCACACGGGCCAGACTAGTGTTTGTTAAACATATTTCTTAAAAGTTGTTGTAAAAACATAAATTTTGAAGAGATTCAATATATATTTTTGAACTTTATATTGTCTTTTAATTGTGTTTTCTAACAAAATTCCCTTTCAGGTATAATTTTAAGAAAGTGTTAGTACATCCAGTGTTAAGTTTATAGTGTTACGACGTCCAATAGACACCATTAGAGCGGCAGTTAAGCAATAACGAACAGTAAGTATAAATTTTCATATTATTCTCCGTCTGAAACAGTCATCTTGAACCCTAATTTTGTGAACGTTAACATTCATTTTTGAAATATATATAAAGTCCTTCAGACTCCAAAGGATGGATCATTCATGAGGTCTTAGGGGCGCAACCATAACCTACAAAAGTGAAAATGAAATGAAATTTCTTTTTCATTTTGCTGCCCACAGCCGCTGGGTGTATAGATCATCTTCAAACTTTCAGAAAATCTGCCTTTTACTCTAACAAAAACACCTCGAAAATTTGGTGGAAAAATATTAAACCCAGTGTGCGCAATTGATTTTGTTATTTAAAATTTGAATTGGCCGCCATTTTATGTCATTAAGTCCAAAACGGATCATCCTGTTTTCAAAAAGTAGGTGTCGACGCCAGCTTTTTGATGACGAAAAAAAATTTTTGAAAGCTATTTTGGCCATTGTTTGCATTTATTTAAAATCCAATTAACAAAAAATTAATTTTGTTGGCCATGTTTTGAAATTTGTTTATCAGATCAGAAAGAAAATTTCAATACCTTTATTTTTTTAAATAAAGTTTATTTTGGTCAAACCAGACTCAAAATATTCACTTTTTGCATTTTAACCAATTTTTAATTAACAAATGCATATCTTTGGCCAAAAGTTAAACTGTATCATTTTAAGGGTGCGTTACCAATGCGTGCCTAAAATATCCTAATTCTAATGTTACACTCATCTTAAAAATGCATATTTTTTACGGGCCGCGAAGAGAGGTAATTTGGTCGCTGAGCAAACGACCGGTACCGCCACTGATCTGTTAATTTCCAGAGATTAAAATGACCACAGCTGTTGCATATTACAACACTAGAATTTAGCCTAATAATATAATATAAGCTAATACAAAAACCGCTGCCCAAGGAATCACTACTTCCACATCCAGATTTTGTATCCAAGTCTTATACACACTAAATCCAATGCAATACTCCACTCCCTTTAATAATAGGGTGGGGGGCAATGGGAGTGGTAGAGGGGGTGGCTAATGCCAATTTTAAGGACCCTTGGCTGTCGTACATACATTAAATCCCAATTTAATTTTGTACTTCCTGTAATAATAGGGTGGGGATGGGAATGGGGGTGGTAGCTAATGCCAAAAAAAATTTAGAGGCCCTTGGTTCTCTTATACACATCAAATATTAATTTAATTTTTACTCCCCTTAATAATAAGGCGAGGATGGCAATGGGCGTGGTAGAGGGGGTGGCCAACGCCAAAAAAATTTTTTGAGACGTTTCGTTCTTGTCAAAAACATTTAAATTTTTTTTGCTTACTTTCATAATAGTGTGGGGGTGGTATTGGTGGTGATAGTGGGGGGATGGCTGATGCCAAAAAAAATTTGAAACCCTGACTTTCCGTACATGCCCTAAATTGTAATTTTATGGATTCTTACCTACTTGCTTTGCCTATTTACTCCCGAACCCTTCAATGGAATTAGATCAAAATATAATCTAATTCCAGATCTCATTATAACACATAAGTGTACCAAATTTCAAGTCAATATCATAAACGGTTTCAGAGTATTTCATGAGCAAATATATGCTGTTTTCAATGAACATGTTCCTCGAAAGATACCACCACCTCGCAAACAATAAAGCTTGGAGAATATACCGAAAATCTAAAAGTGCGGATGACTATAACCACTTTCGGCAATTAAGAGCTTCGTTAAAAATTTCTATTAATAGCGCTTATAATAAATATATAGAGGAAGCAGAAAAATCTATTAATACTAACCCAAACAAGTTTTGGAGCTTTGTTAATTCGAAACAAAATTCCACTAGAATTCCCAATACTTGTATTATAAGGATGCTACTCTTGAATACCCTCAGGATATCGTAAATGCTTTCGCTGACTTCTTTTCCGACGCTTTCATTAGTTCCAGTGAATTTTTACCAGCTGAGAATTTGCAGTATAACAGCAACATTCTCCATATCAGAGAGTTTACCGTGAGTGATGTATTTAACTCAATTAAGAAAATCAAGGCGAATATGACTACAGGACCTGATCAAATTCCAGTGTTTATTATAAAGGACTGCGCCGCAGCTCTTTGTAACCCTCTCTGTGTTATTTTTAAATTGATATTAAAGACAGCGACTTTTCCAGACACGTGGAAAGAGTCCAGTGTTTAAAAAAAGTTATAAGCATGACACAGAGAATCATCGTCCTATTACAATTTTATGGAATTTTGCAAAAATTTTTGAAATTTTAATTCATGATTATATATCATTCCATACTAAAAGTTCAATAATAGTGGAGCAGCATGGGTTTATACAGAAAAGGTCTACAGTATCGAACCTTGTGTGTAAAACGTAGTATATTGCAGACATTTTAGATCAAAAAGGTCAGGTAGATGTCATTTATACTGACTTTTCTAAAGCGTTTGACAGATTGGATCACTGTACACTATTAAATAAATTGTGGAACTTTGGTTTCAGTTGCTTATTTATTTCTTATTTATCCTGTCGTACTCAATTTGTTCAATATCGTGGCTTCCAATCTGTGCTAATTAAACAGACACCAGGAGTACCGCAGGGTTCTATACTTGGATTACTATTTTCTGTACCTTTTATTAATGTTATTTTCGACAATCTCGATGTATACTACCTATTTTACGCTGACGATCTCAAATTTTATCACTGCATAAACTCTGAACTTGACTGTTTGAGACTCCAACATAACATTGATTTGCTCAACGCCTGGTGCGTCTATTACTGTCATAACCATCTTCTTTTAAATGCTACTAAATGTAATGTAGTCAGACCCAATATTTTTTAGTTATAACTTGGATAACTGTCTTTTAGGTAGACCTGAGTTTGTTAAGGACCTAGGAGTTATATTTGACTCAAAATTAACTTTCTCTAAACGTATTGGAATGTGTAACAGGAGCTTACAAATCTTTAGATTTTATTCTGCGCAATGGTAAAGATTTTAAAAATTTGCCTACTCTTCATCTTTTCTTTATTGCATTTATTAAATCCAAATTGGAATATGCCTCCATTGTTCGGAATCTATGTTACAATGTGCACATTACATTACTTGAGAAAGTTCAGTTTCTTCAAATTCTCAATACTAATAATAGAAGGTAACTATCCATTAAGGTTATACCTCAGGAGTTATTTTTGAATAAGTTTGACATGTGCAGTCTAGTAAGGGGACGGGTAGTGTCTACAATAATTTTTTTAAATAAAATTATATACAGGCTGTCCATTTTATCAGGGCACTCGGGAATATCTCACTTAATATCGGTCGTACAAAAAAAAATATTTTTGCGAAAATTGTGCCGATTTATATAACCTACAAAATGGTTTAAAGACATTTGAAATTCATGGCCTACTTTAAGAGTTATGGCGGAAAATATCGAAAATGCGGAAAACGTCTAGGCCAAATATCCCGTTATTTGAAGAGATACGAGAAAAATTCTAAGGCGGAAATTTTTTGCAAAACAGAGCGTTTCAATGATGTTTTATCTAATGTTTTTTCAAAACCGCTGTATTTTGAGATTTACTCTTCAGGCTGTTAAAAAAATTATTTTGAAACGGACGGGAAATGGCGCCATTAAATAGAGTATTTTTCTCCCTTTTCAACGATATATGACATGCCATATTTATTCATTGGTATTACGTAAGTAATTATAAAAACATTTTTTTAAAACCAATAAAATTTTTTTAACAAGCATTATACTTGCCGTGGAGAAGTATGATTAAATAAAACGATAAAATAATTCAATAAGTTGTTAAAATCTTTGCTATAATAAAAGATTAACACAATTAAGAAGAATAAAGTAAATTCAGGTAACAAATCGCAATATTCATTACAAATGGACTTCTGAAAATACACACTGGCATAGACCATCTGGGTTTCAAAATCGTTTTTCAATAAATGTGTGGATAGGTATTTTAGGCACCAATTTAATAGGTCCTTATTTTTATGATGGTCACCTCATAAGGCACCTCAAAGGTACCTAAACTTTTTGAGAAATGAATTTAATGAATTCTTAGATGACCTACCTTTAGAGAATCGACACAACTTTCAATATTTTCAACAATTCCCAGATTTGCCTAGATTATTTAGACGAAATTTTGCCTCAACATTGAATAGGTACCAATAGATTTATTCGATGGCCCCCTCGTTCTCCAGATATAACCCTAATGGATTTTTTTCTATGGAGGTATATTAAAGATAAGGTGTTTTCGAGACGAAACCGCAAAATGTAGAGGACCTAAAAGCTCGAATTCAACAGGCATGCATTACAGTTCCCGAAATGCTGAGAAATGTTTTAAATGCAGTGCCTCGCCGCGCTCGATTGTGCATAAGAAATCGCGGTGGACACTTTGAACACTTGATATGATATCTTAAAAATTGTTTTGAGGATTAGATAAATATTAATGTTTTGTGTGCTATATTCTCTTTATTATTAATTTGTTTTTGTTACTTGAATTTACTTTATTCTTCTTAATTGTGTTAATGTTTTATTATAGCAAATATTTGAACAACTTATTAAATTATTTTATCGTTTTATTTAATCATACTTCTCCACGGCAAGTATAATGCTTGTTAAAAAAAAATTTATTGGTTTTAAAAAAATGTTTTTATAATTACTAACGTAACTGAATTTCCTTTATTCTTCTTAATTGTGTTAATGTTTTATTATAGCAAATATTTGAACAACTTATTAAATTATTTTATCGTTTTATTTAATCATACTTCTCCACGGCAAGTATAATGCTTGTTAAAAAAAAATTTATTGGTTTTAAAAAAATGTTTTTATAATTGCTAACGTAATACCAATGAATAAATATGGCATGTGATATATCGTTGAAAAGGGAGGAAAATACTCTATTTAATGGCGCCATTTCCCACCCGTTTCAAAATAATTTTTTTTACAGCCTGAAGAGTAAATCTCAAAATACAGCGGTTTTAAAAAAAATTAGATAAAACCTCGTTGAAACACTCTGTTTTTCAAAAAATTTTCGCCTTAGAATTTTTCTCGTATCTTTTCAAATAACGGAGATATTTGGCCTAGACGTTTTCCGCATTTTCTATATTTTCCGCCATAACTCTTAAAGTAGGCCATGGATTTCAAATGTCTTTAAACCATTTTGTAGGATATATAAATCGGCACAATTTTCGTAAAAATATTTTTTTTTGTACGACCGATATTAAGTGAGATATTCTCGAGGGCCCTGATAAAACGGACAGCCTGTATATTAATAATGAGATCAACTGTCCTCCAATTATTTCACTCATTAAATACCGAGTGCCCAGATTAACGCCGAGAACACCTAATATATTCTTGATACCTACACCTCGTACTAACCTCTTGAACTCATCTCCACTGCATCAGATCTGTTTAAATTATAACATAGAGCACAGATTGGATATTTTTAACTGTAAAATCGCTGATACAAAAAATATTTATTCTACTCCAGCGTAACAGTTTTTACTTTTTTCTTGTTTTATCTATTTTAAACATGTATAGTAATAATATTTATTTATTTATTTTCTTCATGAAGCATTTTATAATTTACAGGTTTTAAATGACTTATATAATAGAAAATAAATAAGGAATAGGTGTTTCGCAGAAATTCAATGGAGTTTGTATGCGATGGCCAAATATAGAAACAGTTTCATATTACAAAAATCGATATGTGTGTATGTAATATGAGACCGTCGAGGTTTAATTTGAGTTGCGATTTTGGTCACACAGATGATAAACTTAAAATTATATTGGACTTAAGGCACTTAAGGAAAGGTATAAGTACTTAAAGCTAGTTATACATTATGTGTTTAATTGAAACTTGCAGTATCCACAAAAAGTAAATACTTTTTTATAATCATGTGATAGTATCCATTTTTTTATTTCGTATTTTTATTTTTTGTAGTGTCTGATCTGCCTTATTGTGTCGGGTAGAGTATTGTATAGCCTGAGTGGCAGGTAAGTATAATTTTTCATGCCGATTGTTTTTTGGGCTGTTTTAACCATAACATTTTGCTGTTGTTCTTTCCGTGTTTAGTAATTATAACTTAGTATTTGGGTTTGGGTTAAAAATATTATTATTATTTTTTTTATATACATTTATTTAACGTCGGCCTATTTCCGCTACTGAGGCCTAACACCGACGCCTGTAGACGAGCTACCCCCAACCAGGAATTTTGCCGAACCTCTTCCCTTAAGAAGAGTAGGGATCTTTTACTTGCCTAACATTTAATAGACAAGGGACCGACGGCTTTACATCCCCTCCGAAGGATGGTATATCTCCTATACAACCCTCGCCTAAAGTTGTATAGCTTCCGCGCATACACTGATATACAAGCCGCTGGAAGATGTGTGAGGCGAGAACGCGGTTTCCGTTGGAATGGTCACCATCCAAGTACTAACTGCGCCTGTCGTTGCTTTACATCGCATACCGAAGTATATACATAGTAAAGACGCACCTACGCTCGCCCCCATATTATTATTTATTATTATTATTTTCATTTAGATAAATATCAAATATACTATAACAATGGCATGGTAAATAAAAATGACGGTGTTATAATGTATGTAAAAAGCCATCTAGAACATCAGATAAATATTGTTTCTTTTGCAAATTTAAAATTTCTCAGGTTAACTCTAACAATACATAATGAAAAAATTGGTATAACTGGATTTTATAGACCACCTTCTTACAATATTTTAGAGTTTAAGAGACACTTAACAAGTTACCTAAAAAATTAGTGCAAATTGGAGAATGAAATCATTAGTGGTGACATCAATATCGACATAGCTTCAAAAAATTCAATATCCGAGGACTATCTAAACATTATGGCATAAAATAGTTTCGTATCATACATAAACACATATACCAGAATAGAAAATGAAAGTAAATCATGTATAGATCATATGTTTATCAAGACCAATATTCATGAAAATAGTTATTGTCCAGTCATACTTTATAGTAAAATTAGTGATCATTTCCCTCAGTTACTGAGGCTTAAATTACAAAATAATAATGTTAACACGCAGCCTGGAAACAAGCAACTTGTTATAAATATTATAAACTACTATCAACTAGAAAATTACTTAAGAACCACAGTTAACTGGAACGAAACTATTCCTTGCAATGATGCAAATAAAGCCGCTGAGGTTTTTATAGCCACTATACAAAAAGCAGTAAATATCTGTAGCCACCAAAAAAAGGTAACACATTACTTTGTGAAAAGAAAAGGTTGGATTACGACTGGTTTAATGACATCTATAAAACATAGAGATGATTTACATAAACAAGTATTAAAAAACCCTAGAAACACTCTATTAAAAAACCAGTACATAAGATATAGAAATTACCTAAGTAAGATCATAAAGAAAACAAAAGAACAATACTACAAGCAAAAAATAAATGAAAATATTAATGATAATTCTAAAATTTGGGCAATTACAAATGAGATATTAAATAGAAAAAAACATGATGATAATATAATAAGGGAATTAAAAACTGAAAACGGTGAAATTTTGACAGATGAGTGGGAGATAGCCAATAATTTAAATAAATATTTCATAAATGTAGGTAGAAATATTGCAAAACACATACAGACTCCAGAAGAAAATAGTGTACCACAAGAAACAGAAAACACACAAAATACTCTTATTTTTAATAGTCACGGAACATGACATTTTAAAGCACATTAACAATTTAAAAAATGCAACTGCTCCAGGCATGGACAATATATCAAGTAAAGTATTGAAATCTGTAAAATATGTTATATCTAAGCCTTTAGCTAAAATAATAAATATTTCTTTACAAGAAGGAGTCTTTCCAGATATTTTGAAAAGAGCAGCTGTCAAGCCTTTATTTAATAGTGGAGATAAACGTGAACCGGGAAATTATCATCCGATATCTTTAATATCAAATATTTCGAAAATATAAGAATATGTCATGAGAAATGAATTTGCAAATTTTTTACAAACAAATAACTTATTGTCAAATTGTGAATTTGGTTTTAGGCAAAACTTAAGCACATAAGATGGCCATTATTCATTGAACATCAAAGATTTACAAATGTATTGACAATTCTAAACCTTCCCTAGCTGCTTTTCTCGATTTGTCAAAAGCCTTTGATACTGTGTCACATAATAAACTTATTTCTAAATTAAGGCTATATGGGTTTCAAGGCAAAACATTAAGTGTAATAAAAAGTTATCTTGACAACAGAATACAGTATGTAAAGAACGGGGATGCAGTTAGTGAACCTCTAACAATAAAATGCGGTGTGCCGCAAGGAACTGCATTAGGACCCGTTTTTTTCATATTATATATCAACAGTATTTTTAAACTAGATAATACATGTGATATAGTATCATACGCTGACGATACTGCGTTACATATCGAGGGAGACAGCTGGAAAGAAGCTAAGATAAAAACTGAACAACGTTTGAAAAATATTAAAGCTTGGCTGGACGATAATTTGTTAAAGTTGAACTACGATAAAACCAAATTTTTTACATTTTCATCTAATGTAAGTGGACAACCACAATATAACAAAATATGTATACATCAATCTGATTGTAACATACAAAATAATTGTGCTTGTTCGGTCCTTATTGACAGGGTAAAATCAACAAAATATTTGGGTATTATTGTAGATTGTCATTTGCGATGGGAAGAGCAGACATATGCAGTCTCTAGCAAATTAAGAAAGTTAATCTACACATTTAATACTCTGCGAAATATATTAACGCGAACACTCCTGAAAACTGCATATTATGCTCTTATACAGTCTGTTATTACTTATGAAATAATAGCATGGGGTGGTACCTTTTATACTCATTTAAAAAATATAGTGGTAAGCCAAAAAATTCTTATAAAAATTATTATGAAAAAACCGATTCGTTATACAACAGATTTACTGTATAGTGAATGTGGATTAAAAGATCTTCAAGATCTTTACGTAATTGAAAATTCAAAATATTTATTTAAAAAACGGCCGTTACTACTACCCGATCATGGCTATGGAACAAGGTCAGCAACATATGGGGATTGTAATATGCCACGAATGCGGACTGCACTGGGACAAAGGAACTTTATTTACTTCTCTGCTAAAATTCATAATGTATTGCCACAAAACCTGAGAAATTATAATAATTTTACGTATAAGCAATTTGTTTTAAAAATTAAAGTGTGAGTAAAAGAAAACAAAAATATAATAAACACGTTATCTATAAATAATTAATATTTTCCAGAAAGTTTTGGTGGTTTCTAGTAATTTTTAGTAACTTTTTTTTTCTCTTTTTTCCTTTTCTTTTATTTCTTCTCTGGTGAGTCTTGATCTGGTGTTTTTCATATTTTTTTACATTTCTTTTTAATATTTTTTATATAATTTAATAATTTTTGTGTTAAGTAAGTACTCAAAAGAATGAAAATTATTTGTGTTTATAATTAACTAATTAAGGTAAATATAACATTTATCAATAAATAGACTGGTAAACATCAGATACATAATAACATACAAACTAAAATTAGATGTAGCACGCACATTATTTATATTTAAAATTAAAAAATTTACGTATATGGCACAGACGAACTCTTTTGAGTTCACGTGGCATATTAAGTGATTTTGTTATGAATAGTGTAGTACAGGGTTTGACATATGTATATATTTATTTACATTAATGTATAATGTTTGTATATGGATGTAACCTGGCAAAACTAAATAAAGATTGTGTATTATTATTATTATTATTATTATTATTATTATTATTATTATTATTATTATTATTATTATTATTATAGTGTTATTGTATCTGAAAGACATTTACATATTCAGTGGTCTGAAGTACTCACTCTTATGTTTGTTAATTTATTTTTATTTGTTATTCTATTGTTTGTTATATATTATTCAATATTCATTACTATGTTTTATTTCTTCTTGTTAATTATGTTTTTCATTTATCCTGCAATTGGGTTGCGCCCGTTGGATAAATTATCGAAATAAATAAATGAACGTGGGCACAAAAAAGTTACAGACCGACAGACAGAAAATTTATTTTTCGCGCAAATTTAAAATCTCGACGTTCCATGATATTCTAAACCTATTTCAACAAAAAAAATTTTGCTTTACTATACTTCCACTGGACGTGGAAGTAAGATGAATATTAGCCCCGCAGCAGGTCGTTACCAGAGCGAGGTTACCCATTGGTCACTCAGCCTTGTGCGAACGTGGTGTCTAATCTGTATACATTTTTTTAGTTTTTCTTTATAAATGCGAAAACTACATAAATAATATAAGAAATAGTACGCAAATCATCTGTATATCAGTAATAAAGTGTGATATCTTTCTATCTTTATTCCGGTTACTGTTATAATTTAATCTCTAATCTAATTTCTGTAGTGTTTATTTATTTATTATTTATTTATTTATTTAATGTCTCAGATTGATAATTCTGTTTAGCAAATTATTTTTAAAAAATTGAAACTACCAAGGCAGGTTGCAGGCTGATTTATTTTCAGAAGGCAAACATAGTTACCGCGTGCAAAAACACCGGTATAAAAACAATACGAAGTATACACGAAATAATTTTTTTATTTCTAAACATAAATATTACACGAAGGACTCTAGGAGGGTACATATTGGGTTGTTTTGGAATCAGCTCGATGTACCCTATCTCTCATTAAGCTATGTATAGTTACTCAAGGAACGCCCTGTATAAGGAAAAAATTGTAGCCTGGCAAGCTCTAATAAATAAAATGACCTAGTTCTCGCCCCTCCTTCGCTAGTCACGCTCATTTAAAGAGTGTTTTCTATTTAAAACTTTGACAATGGAAAACGTAATCCTATAGAAATATGAATACGCTGGTTATGAAGATGTTACTCGTTTAAATTTTTTTAATACCATTTAAAATGAACCTGGTATTTATCAACATACTAAATTGAATTCATTATTAAAATTTTAATTCCATATTTTCATAAATACATAAATTATAACGTATTGCTAAATGCAGATGTTGATGAATAGCCTTTTATCCATTTCACGTAGGTGCGTTTTCAATATAAACATTTTTAATGGATATGAGTGAAAACTGTCACTATAATATTATAATAAAAGCTCTTTATTATAATACCTAGAAGTATTCCATAATTATCTGGCCATAACGGAAATTCTCCAGGTTCATTATTTTCATTATTTTTATTATTATTGTACTTTCATACGCAGCTTATGAATACTGGTTGTAATAGAACAATAGAACACAAATTAAGGTGGAACTACGGAATAGAATAAGCAAGAGATTCCATACAAACATGTTCTAATATGCTCTTACTGTCTTCTAGATATTACGAAAGCTCTGAAGGGTCACATTATATTTTTTTTTAAAGTTGAAATTTCAACTTTTTTTCTTGAAATTTCACCTTTTTTCTTGAAATTTAAACTTTTTAAGAATGTGCTTTTAGAGGGCGGAATATTAAACATAATATTTTTAGTCGCAAATTCCTCTATAAATCCTTATTTTACTATAAGGAAAGTAACCAGACTGCAACCAAAGTTACAAGTCTGGCGCGTTAAGTGTAATAATTGCATATTACCATCAAAACGCTAATGCTTCGATTGCAACAAACACCAGCCGAAAGACTGATCCTACTTAAAGGAGCTCTCTTGCCAGTCGTCACACACCACTTGCAGACTGCAGTTTCGAGCTGTTGGCTCTCGTCAGTGCAAGGTAGGCATGCGACGACAGGCACGAGAATCCTTTGACTATTTGGTAGATCCCGGTATTTTTACAATAGCGACATGTAAAATAGCCAGCAGGCGCCATCTAGCGGTCCAGTGTCTGTTGCAATCGAAAAATAATAGCCTGCTGGCTATTTTACATGTCGCTCTTGTAAAAATACCGGGATGTACCAAATAGTCAAAGGATTCTCGTGCCGGTCGTCGCATGCCTACCTTGCACTGACGAGAGCCAACAGCTCGAAACTGCAGTCTGCAAGTGGTGTGTGACGACTGGCAAGAGAGCTATTTTAAGTAGGATCAGTCTTTCGGGTGGTGTTTGTTGCAATCGAAGCATTAGCGTTTTGATGGTAATATGCAATAATTACACTTAACGCGCCCGACTTGTAACTTTGGTTGCAGTCTGGTTACTTTCCTGATAGTAAAATAAGGATTTATAGAGGGGTTTGCGACTAAAAATATTATGTTTAATATTCCGCCCTCTAAAAGCACATTTGAACTATGCTAAGCCAAGTCAGGCAACATTGCAACAGACACTGGACCGCTAGATGGCGCCTGCTGGCTATTTTACATGTCGCTATTGTAAATAAAATACCGGGATGTACCAAATAGTCAAAGGATTCTCGTGCCGGTCGTCGCATGCCTACCTTGCACTGACGAGAGCCAACAGCTCGAAACTGCAGTCTGCAAGTGGTGTGTGACGACTGGCAAGAGAGCTCCTTTAAGTAGGATCAGTCTTTCGGCTGGTGTTTGTTGCAATCGAAGCATTAGCGTTTTGATGGTAACATGCAATTTATTACACTTAACGCGCCAGACTTGTAACTTTGGTTGCATTCTGGTTACTTTCCTTATAGTAAAATAAGGATTTATAGAGGAGTTTGCGACTAAAAATATTATGTTTAATATTCCGCCCTCTAAAAGCACATTCTTAAAAAGTTGAAATTTCAAGAAAAAAGCTGAAATTTCAACTTTTTAAAAAGTTGAAATTTCAAGAAAAAAAGTTGAAATTTCAACTTTTAAAAAAAATATAATGTGACCCTTCAGAGCTTTCGTAAGATATAGGGCGTTAAACTTACCTTATTTTTGTAATCTCTTTTAAGTCAGAGTTATCGCAAGAAGAGGATACAATGAGTGGGGGCATGTCAACGGAAACCTCCTAATATTTCAATTTTCTTCTCAAACTTAGTTATTTCATAAAGATTAGGAATTTTAATATTATTATTACCACCTATCCTTATTACTTATTTGAGTTTCACAAAACTTGTACTTCTGACTATATACAGTGTGTGACCCATTTCAAATGGAAACCTCTCTGTAAAAAATGTATTTATAATCCTATATTAACGCTTTTTTTTAAAATGAGAAACCATCGAAAACTTCATTTATATGACAAAAATTTCAATTTTCAAAGCCTTCTATGATTTATTTTTAATGTCGAAAATGGACAAATTTTATTAGCGATTTTTTTATTGAAATTTTAACTACACCACTGGATTCAGTAACCTCTCAAATGGGTAAATCCCAAGTTTCATGAAAAAATATTGAAAATGACGGATTTATGACAAAATTAATGTAGGCTCATAGTAACTTTTACTTTTTTTTCTAAAAATCAAAGTAGCCCATAAAAAATAAACAAAAGAAAGATAAATTAAGTGAATAGTTTTAATAAATATTGTCATTTAAACAAACTTAATCATATTGGACTTAAAAACATAAGTATGAACAATTAAAAGTAATAATAATTAGATACCTATTAAATAAAAAAAATAACACATTGTGCAACATTACACTAAAACTTCTTAAATTTTTGTAGCCTCTACAAGGCCGCCGTTTATTTCGATGCACTTGTCGAATCCTTTTTTAATATTTTTTACGATATTCTGTAATTGTTGCCGGGTAACTTCTGCACAAGCTTGTCTTATTCTTGCACACAAATCTTCTCTATTACTCTGACCTGTAAAATTTAGATTTTATTAAACCCCATAAAAAGAAGTCCATCAGTGTTAAGGCCGGGGAGCGGGGTGGCCATTCAATTAACGGGCCACCACGACCTATCCATCGATTAGGAAAGTTAGCATTCAGCCATCTGGTAACCACTCTGGCATTATGAACAGGGCTTCCATCTAATTGAAAATATAGATTTACTCTTTCTTGAATTGGAAGTTCATGTAGAATATTCCAAAATTCATTTCTTAGGAACTGTAAAAACTGCATACTATTCATATTACCTTCAAAAAAGAAAGGGCCAATGATTGTTTCATCGAGCAACCCACACCAAACATTAACTTTTTGGGAATATTGTCTTTTACAATTAATGACAAACTGTGGGTTTTCTGTAACCCAATACCTAGATTTTTGTGACGATACTACCCCGTTTGTTGTAAAAGATGCTTCATCGCTGAATAAAATATTTTTATTAAAATTTCTGTTATTAAGATACTCTCCTTGAGCCCACAAGAAAAACTCCATCCGTCTGTTATCATCACCAGGTTCCAACATGTGTAAAAATTTGGGTTTGAATGGTTTTACCAAATTCTTCTTAAGGCATCGCCGAATATTTTCTCTAGGTAAATTCAAATTTAAGCTAGCTACTCTTACACTGGCGTTTGGATTGTTGTTAAAATAATTTAAAACTGTCTGCTCGTACCTGGTTCTTCTTTGTATATTATCTGTTCTTATAATACGCCGTGTGACAGCGCCACACTCATTAAAAATTTTGTTTATTTTATAAACAGTACTTTTAGTAATGTTGGGCCTATTCGGATGCCTGTTGTTGAATATCTCGCATACCTCTTTCAAAGTTCTGTCATTATCTTCTCTAAGGCGCACAAGTTCAATTTCTTCCTGAACATTTAGATTATCCATAATTAACTACAAACTAATAAACTAATACTTGATAATAACTATCGATAATTTTATAATTCAATAACAATGAATATGAGAATATGCGAATTTTAAAGATTTGACGTTTGACTATAAAATTTGTTTTCCATGGCACCCTAATATTATCTGCCATTACTCAATAAAAATGTAATATTTATTAAAACTATTCACTTAATTTATCTTTCTTTTGTTTATTTTTCACGGGCTACTTCGATTTTTAGAAAAAATCAAGTAAAAGTTACTAGGAGCCTACATTGATTTTGTTATAAATCTGTCATTTTTCAATATTTTTTCATGGAACTTGGGATTTACCCATTTGAGAGGTTACTGAATCTAGTGGTGTAAAATTTCGATAAAAAAATCGCTAATCAAATTTGTTCATTTTCGACATTAAAAATAAATCATAGAAGGCTTTGAAAATTGAAATTTATCTCTAAATTTTTGTCACAAAAGAGTTTTCGATGGTTTATCATTTAAAAAAAAAGCGTTAACATAGGATTATAAATACATTTTTTACAGAGAGGTTTCCATTTGAAATGGGTCACACTGTATATATTTTAAATATTTATTTATTTTTTTAATTAACAAAATTCACGTTTCCATTGTTTCTTTCCTTTATTTCAGGGGTTATTTGAATAATAATAGTATGAGTTTTAATTAAGCATTTGAAATTTTATATTTTCAACTAAATATTTTAAAAAGTCTTGTCAGCAGTAAGTTTTTCAAAACTCATTCGGGGTGAAAATGAACTGACTGTATTTGGGGATGAACACTTCGTTGATAATTAGAACGAGATATTTCTTTTACATCTGCAATACCGCAAGGCTCCATATTGAGTCCGCTTTTATTTCTAATACACACTAAATTTTCAGAAGTTCATTTCTATGTAGATGATAGTCAAATTATTTACACTAAGTTTAGTTGCTAAGAATATGAGTTAGTATTCAAAAATATTAACGAGGTAAATAGTTTCAAATTGCAAAAAACATAAATTAAAACTTTATTCACAAAAAACGGCTATAATCTTATTTTGTCCAAAAAATTAATATAAAAATCTTAAGTCTAACTTAAATGTTAAGACTTAATAAATACGTAACATAACCCGGAGAGTAGCTGTTGGTTGCAGTCTGGTTATGTTCCTTATAGCAAGATAAAGATTTTATAGAGGAATTTGCGACTAAAATATTATGTTTTAATATTCTGCCCTCTAGAAGCACATTTGAACTATACTAAGCCCAGTCAGGCTATTTATTTATCAATTGCAACAGACACTGGACTGCTAGATGGCTCGTGCTGATGGTTTTGCATGTCGCTATCCTAAGGAAGTTAATCTATTCTCATGGTATTTTTTAGATATTTTAGCGAAGCTATTTATCACAGAAATAGGTCTGTAATTATTTCTGTTTTTCGAGTCTCCTGTTTTAAACACTGGTATTACGATAGATTATATCCTTTTTGGCAACACGGTAGTTTTAAGGGTTAGATTTATCACATGCATTAATGGTTCTGAATTTTTTTAATGAGCGAGGCTGAAATATCATCCGGACTTGACGTTGAATTAGATTTTAATTCAGAGATAAGTAATATGATTTCATTTCTATTAATCTGCAAACTTCACACTTAATAAAATCCATTGTTTAATAAAGACGTTTTTATTTTTATTTATTTATTTTTTTTTAAGTAAAACAACTCGTCCTTCTCCCTGCCTCCGATACCAGAGAGGGTACGCTGGAAGCGCCAGTAACCACCCTCTACACCGCAGAGTCAGTGATCACTGGTTCCGTGACTCGTGTGCCCTGAGCAAACGCAATAAACCAAGAATGACAGTCTTCTGCATTCTCCCGGCTAGGACTTCTGCCGATTGTCGGCATGCCGGTATGATGTTCAATTCCGAAAGCAGCGTGTGTCTCGTTCCACCGAGAGCTCCTATAATCAGTACCACCAGCTTGACAGTATGGTCTGGATACAGTCTGCGGAGTTCGAAGAGTAGGTCTCGATATTTTGTCCGCTTTTCTTCCTCCTTCAAGACAATGTTCTTCTCTGCGGGAGCCGAGAACTCTATGACGAACATTGTCTTGAGTTGGTGGTCTATGAGGACTACGTCAGGCTTGTTTGCCTGTATTTGCCTGACCGTGGGAAACAAGTAGTTCCAATAAATTAGACACCTCTCATTCCCCACAACGGACTCAATATCCCCCGGAGCATAAGGCAGCACTGGTGTCTCGTCTATCTCATACGAGCGCCTCAGATGGTAGTAAAGCACTCGTAGTGCTCCGTCGTGCCTTTGGATATAGGCGGAGACTGCATATGTCGGGCAGGCCGACAACAAGTGCATAAGCGTCTCCGGCGTTCTGCGGCAGGCCCTGCAGTTGACATCAGCGACCTTCATACCCATGACACAACTTCGATAGACGAGGGTGTTGAATACACCGTCCTGGCAAGCCAATATAAATTCCTCGGTCTCAAACTTCAGCCCGGCTGACCTTAAGAAGGCGAAGGTCAGCCTCTCGGATAAGCCAAATTCTTCTACATTTCTATAGAAGACACCATGCAGTGGCTTATCCGAATAGAGCTGCAGAAAGATGGTTTGTTCTGCAGCTTTTATTTGGGTTTTCCGCCGAGCGGGTTCCAACTCGGTGACAGAGTCGGGATTATCCCGCTCAACGTCGAAGATGAGACCGAGTTCATCGGCTGCTCTGCGTGCTGCTTTAAACAGAATAGCTCTTACCCCTGCATTTTCATGGTCTCGGACCATGCAGCGGAGGGGATCCGAACTTCTGACGAACTTACAGGCTCCATCCAGCACCATCCTGCTGTGTAGACTCTCCAAACTCAAGAGTCCACGGCTTCCCCGATGTCGTGGGAGATATAACCGTGGAACGGACGATTTACGATGCAGGCTCCTATTGAGGTGCATCTTCCTCCGGGTTCCTACATCGAGTTGACGCAGCTCCTCTCGAGTCCACTTCACTACTCCAAAGGAGTAGAAAAGGATCGGAACGGCAAGCATATTAGTAGCAGACACCTTGTCCTTCCCCGACAGTTCTGAAGACTAGATATGTCGGAGTCGGTGCTGATACTTGCCGCGGAGAGCGTTTTTCACTACACCCACTTCTTGGGTGGAGCGTTGCTCGACACCCAAGTAAGTGTACGACTCTCCGGCATCTAGGTGGTGTAGGATGCTTCCGTCTACGAGCTGCGCGTCCTCTCCGTAGTCCCCACATCGTCCTCTCTTGAGATGAACCAGTGCACATTTGTCTAACCCGAACTGCATACCGACAGCCTGCGTGTACTCCTGTACCACCCTAAGGGATTGTTGGAGTTCCCTTTCTCCGGGGGCATAAAGTTTAAGGTCATCCATATAAAACAAATGGGTAACCTTATGCCTCCTGTCGCCGGGGGTACCACAGTTGTAACCGCGGGTTTTCCGGAGCGAGACGGATAATGGCAGTAGCGAGATGCAAAACAAAAGGGGGCTGAGGGAATCTCCCTGAAATACTCCCCTTTTGAACGTTACCGGCTCTGTTTGGACTCTATCATTACCAGATGTTATGGTAAAGCGAGTCCTCCAGAGCGGCATCAGATCTTCAATGCATCTCACTACAGGACCGGCGACCGCAACACATCGGAGCAAGTGTACAAGAAGCTCATGAGATGTCATGTCAAATGCCTTGCGGTAATCGATCCAGGCCATGGAGAGATTCCGCTTATACTGCACGGAGTCCTGCGTGACACATCTGTCAATCAACAGGTTCTCCTTTTTATTATTATTATTATTATTATTATTATATACAAGAAAAACAGTTTTTTGTAAAATTCGAAATATTCAGCTTTTTTATAATTAAAAAAAAAATCAGTACCAGACAAAAGAAGTCGTAAATAGCCATTTTGCATAGCTAATGACATACTTAACAAGAATATTGTCGGTTTAATCTGGTTCTATGCTAATAAAAAAACTGGAACATTTCAGACCGAAATTTACTTTAACATTAGAAGCCACTCGCAAAATCAATTCGACAAACCATTTTCTCATTCAATAAGAGATCGCCTCATATCAGTGTAATTCAAAGTGCATTTAATACAAAATGTGCAATCAGGCACGTTAAACAAATACACTTTATTAAGAATGTTAGGAAATAAGATTTGTCTAAGGTAAACACGGATTTGTAACTGAAGTAACGATTTGGGAGGTTGGAATAATATTATGCATGTTCTAACCAAATCAGCGAGATATTTGTTTAGCCTTCGCATTGAAGTAGAGTAATGCTATTTCAAGCCTCTTTGATATTAGTGTACCGCTAAAGCTCCGAGTCCTCTCGTCTTTCCACATGGCTAATACATGACTTGCCATGCTAGTTAGATCCTTACAATGGTTGCCTCGTCCCACCCATGTGCTCGCTTTGAATTTCCTTATAATAACAACGCGAGACGAATATTGAGAACTTTCGATCGAACAATAATATATGACAGAAGTTAACTTCATAAGGTAACATTATGTGTCCCATATTCAGCATTTCTGAAGCTTATTCACATTGATATTGCATAAGTGGCAGAAACTTTGATTATTGCACCTATTTGGGAGACAAGCCGGTTATAATTGAACTCAAAGGCATGGTTGAACTGCCCCCGCTTGGATTTGGTTCATATTTGGGAGGTAAATTTCTACCATTACAGAATTATTTTATTAGAGAAATTTTAAAAAATTGATTTTCACACAATTGTGTGAAAAATATACTGCACAGTGTTTTAAAGAATTGAAAATAAATTGATTTTCAATTCCTCAAATGAGAAAGTTGTTGAAATTTTTTATTAAAAGTAAAAGGAAGCCGCACCTAAAAAAAGTAGTTGTTATTAGAACTAGGTTTCAGAAGTGGTGGAATGACAAAATGCGAGAGGCAACCGAACAAAGGAACCCAAAGAGCGTTACATAATTTATAAAGTATACACATAACTAGGTAAAACGCAATTAAATGGGGAAATACACTGCTAGAAAATAGGTTAGAATAATGCAAATTTCTAGGACAATTTTGAAATCGTATGCCTTCTAAAGAGAGAAAGATATGACAGAGAGAATCCTAAAAGCACGCAGAGCTTTTGGAATATTAAATCCAATATGGAGCTCGAGGACATACAGAGATTCTACTAAACTCCGGATATTTAACACGAACGTGAAATCTGTGCTGTTGTATGGATGGAAACATGGAAAGTCACCCAGTCGATAACCAACAAACTCCAAGTATTTATAAACAAATGCTTACGCAAAATGCTGCGTAATTTCTGGCCAAATGCAATTACAAATGAAGAGAGAAGAAGGACCCCGCACATTTCTTATGAGAAATGGCTGTGAATGAGCGGTGAAACTCGCTGATATGGATATATGTTATTCCTCTTGATCAAAAGTCCTCATGACATAACGTAATGTAACGCAACGCAACATAACGTAACGTAATTTGACGATAATTCGCAATATCATGTTCATCCCTCTTTTTGAATACCGGTATTACAAAAGAAATTTGGAACTCTGGCGGGAAGTAACTTTAAAAAATAGATTTGTTAATAAGAAACGAAAACTGATCTGCAATGTTTGAAAATGTATTCTTTAAAATAGTTAATCGGTTTAAACCTGCCGAGTCTTTTTTCAACTCTTTTATAAGAGTTCCGGTTTAGATACTTCATAAAAGTAGATCGAGTTATTGTTATAAGCGGATAGATTGTAAGGTATAGAAAAATACAATGCAAACCTATCTGACACCAATTTATCACCTGATACCGTTTCGGCATCTATTTTGAAACTTATGGTTTTTTTAATAATTTAGTTTTTCCAAGTCTACAATTTACAATTTTCCAGGTTTCCATTGATTTATTTTCCGCATTTTTTATTTTGTCTCTAGAGTAATTTTGCTTCGATGTTTTAATGCTCAAGGATTTCTTGAAGGAAGACATCCGTCTGACCACTATTTCAAGAAATTTAGTGATAAAAATGCGGTGAGAGCCACGTGCCCAAAATCAAGAAGAATGAAGAGTTGGAAATAAATGTACTAGGTCAGCCACAATCAATCAGTCTCTGTTAGAGAAATAGCGGAAGGACTAGGATCAAATAAAGACAACTAAGAAGAATTTTGAATAAACATACTTACCATTCATTAAAGTACAATATACAATATTTATACGGAGGAGATTCTGTAAGACGAATTGTGTTTTGCGAGTGGTTAATTAGTAAGTTTCAAAGAGGCAATAATTTCGCCTTCAACATCAATTTTTCCGATGAAGCATGTTTCACAAATAATGCGTTGTTCAACCGGCAGAATGTAAGATGCCGGTCTCAACAAAATTAATGATTAGTTAGATAAGGGAGGTTTAAAAAAGATGGGATATGGAACACGAATCATTGGCCTAATGTTCTTGCAAAATACCGCTATCAGACAAAGGTATCTCGAATTCTTACAAAATCAAATGGCAAGAGATCGAACCAGTTCCCCTAGCACAATACCGATTGTTCTATTTCCAGCAAAACGGAGCACCGCTCCATAATATCCGCGTTGTTGTGGATTATCTGAATTGAATTTATGGCCCACAACTTATTTAAACCAGAGTTTCATAAGGTGGCCTGCAAGGTCACCTGATCTAAGCCCATTAAACTTCTTTCTTTGGGGTTATATCAAGGGACAGGTCTACAAAACTCCCGTTAAAGCCATCGAGGATCTCGAATTGGGAATAATTGGGACTGATTTAAGACACGATTTGACTTGCAAAGTTATTTGAAATCGATTAGTCTATAATACTGTATTACAGAATTTCCCATTTAAATTTTGAAAGTTAAGGTAATTTTGGTAAAAATAAAGTGATGGAAACTATTTAATCATTTATTAAATAAGCTCTTAGTTTATAAAACAATATAAAAAAAGCCTAGAAAACTTATAGCGTATATTCATTAACAAAGTTACAAAGGTGGATTCCCCTTAAAAAATCTCTCGATATTTTCTATCTTTTTATTCTAAATTTTTTGAGAAAAACTAAATTCTTCAGAAAAAGTTCAGATTTTCTAAAGAAAAAAAATTTAAATAAAACCAATTATAATTTACGATTACATCTAATTTCCTTTTCCCTTCTATATTGTTAATTTGAAATATGTTCACCTTACGCGAAGTCAGATATTTATATTCTCTGAATATATTACCTAAATTTTGGTATTGCCAAAAAAAGTTTGATAAGCTGAAGCAAAACTATAAAAAATGACATTCTCAAAAAATTTAAAATAAGAAAGTTTGTAAGTAATATAGGGATACCCTATGTATGTATGAATTACAGTGGACAATAAAGGTTTATTGCACGTATACCAGCAACTGGAGAAAAGGTTTTTCATAACCGTGAGAAAAACCTTTACATCATACGTATTATCGAAGTATATAGAATACGTTTATTTGAGGTTCCACATAAAACTATATATCTTGTATATGATGTGACAACAATATAACGTTTTCTTAAGACGTACATATTTAGAATATGATGTACTATATTTAATACGTCTATATTTAATATATGATAAGACAAATATATACGTTTGTAGCGCGAACATTCGAACGTTGAATATAGGTTGCGATAAACATTATATATACCAGTCGTATTTATAAACGAAACCAAAACGCTTATTAAACCATTTGGTGTTGCTTGGGCTATTTTTATAGTTAATTTAGGCACAATAAATATCAAATATAAGAGTTAAAAAATAAAGGAAATATAGGAGCTGACTCCGGGTGACACAGGTTAGTGTCTGAACACTAACCAGTGTCACCCGGTATGCAAAAGATTAAAAGTTAAGAAGCTTTTCTTTTAAATATCTTATTTTCTTAAGTTATTATTAAGCCATGTTTTTGCTTTTCATTTAGTCTAAAACTAAACAAATACTACCTAATGCTAATTTGTTTATAATGAAAACATTTAAAATTGGTAAAAGGTTGTTCATTTAATTTTTTTTCTTAATTATTATCGTAAAATATGCGTGAATGCCTAATATCTAAAACCACAAAAATATCTCTGCTCTCGAACCCACCTACAGGATTAAGAATCGAATTTTCAACTTTAAATTTTTTTTAAGGGTATAGTAACCTGCGGATTTACTGTGCAAATAAAAAAGACAATAAAAACGAGCTCATTATTAACGTTAAAGAACACGCCAAAATCTTTGATACATTTTTCGAAACTATAACAAAATCCGAGGAAATATTTCGCGTGAAAAGCGCGCTCCACGTAAAAACACCGTTGGAAGAGGTTTTTATATATTAAATACCATTATCGCTCTACGGATCGTTTTTTATGCAAAAATATCAGACACTCACCAAGAAGTGTCATTTTAGAAAGTATACTAAATGTCGCTGCACAGGGACATAATGTCGCCCCGACCACAAAATTTTAGAAAGTATCATGAAAGCCGACTTAAAAATAAATACCCTTTTACGAATCCACGTTGTGTAGCACTGCAACCCATGCGTTATGTTAAATATAAGGACAAGTTCTCTAGTCTCTAGTCAAAGTTTTTCGAGAGTTTTAGCGAAAATAGCCCTTAGCGTCAAAGGTGACCTTTCACTCTTTAACAGTCAATTTTGGCGGAAAAACTATGTACTTTCCGCGTATTTGCACTAAACCGGTTCCTCAGCGATTCGGTGTCAGAAAAGTATCTTTACCATGTACTCAGACGTGCACGGGACCACCTTGCCTGAGCGTATGAATCTATAATTGCCACAATATAATTCAAAGTCGTTGCGATTCAAGCAATTTTAAACTCCGAGGAGCGTCCTAAATTATCATTGAACTGAAAGTTACGTAAATAGACAGGCAAGCAAGAGCTCACCAAAATTATAAAAACTGAACTTTTTAGCATTGGATGGTAGTTGGTTACATTGTCGTTCCGCTCCTCACCATGTGTTGTGCACGGGCCAGACTATAGTTATCAACTTTATATTGTCTTTTTCTTGTGTTTCAAAATTCCTTTTCAGGTTAAATTTAAGAAAGTGTTAGTATTTACTGTATTAGATTTATAGTGTTATGACGTCCAATTGGTACATCAGTGAATCAGTTAAGCAAAAACGAAACAGTAAGTACAGATTTTTTGTATTATTCTGTTTGAAATCAGTCGTTTCGAACCCTTCAGGTGAACATTATAATATCCACTTTAGGAAGGGTAATAAAAGACGTGTAAAGATGGATCGTTCACATTAACGCCGATGAACCATTTGGTATGGTGTCATCAAACAAGATGACGTACATTAGCCTCTTCAGCTCCAAGTCACTCTTTATAGACTGCAATGTAATACCAGATTAGGTGAATTTTTTTTCTTTTTGTAAATACTTTTCATTGACCCGCTATGATAAAGGACTCATTTCTGTAAAAATATTAAATGAAGCTTATTTTGAAAAAAAATGTTTTTTGTTTGTATTGTACTGTTTATCGTTCCACAATGCTGGCTTTTTTCTACCAAAAAACAATTTTCTAGGCGAGTTGTACGGGTAAAAAAGACTGGTGTAGATTTATAGTCGATATAAATGTCAATTTTTATTTGGAATACATTTTTTATATAACCCACGCTTGAAACAATACCCATAAAACTATTTCAGTATTATATGAGAAGCTTATTATTTGTTGCTACATATAGCAACTTGGTATACAAACGCCATATGAATTTGTTGCCATCTGAGACCATTAGGGGCTGAAGGGGTTCAAAACCTGTAAAGGTAAGTGGTTCAACTTGCTGGCGAAATAGTACAGAGAGTATTTTAATGAGGTTGTGAAGTTTTCAAGTCACTCTTTATAGACTGCAATGTAATACCAGATTAGGTGAAATTTTTTTTCTTTTTTGTTTTTGTAAGTACTTTTCATTGACCCGCTATGATAAAGGACTCATTTTCGTAAAAAAATAAAATAAAGTTTATTTTGAAAAAAAAATGTTTTTTGTCTGTATTGTACTTTTTATCGTTCCACAATGCTGCCTTTTTTCTACCAACAATTTTCTAGGCGAGTATGGTACGGGTAAAAAAGTCTGTGGTGTAGATTTATAGTCGATATAAATGTCAATTTTTATTTGGAATATATTTTTTTTTATATAACCCACGCTTGAAACAACACCTATAAAACTATTCCAGTATTATATGAGAAGCTTATTATTTGTTGCTACATATAGCAACTTGGTATACAAACGCCATATGAATTTGTTGCCATCTGAGGCAATATGGGGCTGAAGGGGTTCAAAACCTATAAAGGTAAGTGGTTCAACTTGCTGGCGAAATAGTACAGATAGTATTTTAATGAGGTTGTAAAGTTTTTGTTGCGTTTTTTATCTGCACGGTTAAATTGCAAACGATTATATTTAAACAAATATTTTGTCTACTTTTCAGCGAATATAATAAACATTGGTTTGCAACAATATGAGATATGACAAATTTCAAATGTTAGCTATTTTTTTACTTTTTATTTTTAACTTAACGAATTAACAGGGACAACTTTTACTGTCCTAGTATATCAGAAATTTAATTTTGAATCTATTTGACAAATACAATCGCAGACATTGAACAAGAGAGAGAAAAAGCGTGGTTCAAAAATGAATTGTTTAAAAAAAGAGATTCCGTAGCATCAATATTGGACAAAATGTTTGTCTGCAACTGCTCGAACTTTCATTTCACGAATAAAATTCACTCTTTCAGACAATTCCATATATGGCAAATATTTGTATAGATATACACCACATACATTATGAAAAACTAGTCATTTCTTTCTAGCGAAACAAGCAATTTAAGATAGTTTCTTGTTACGTTATACTTTGAATTTAAATAAAAAATATATACATATAATAAAAATATCAATTAGAGCTAAGTTTAACAGCAAAGTATTTATAATGCAGAATATAACAACAGTTTATTTGCTTTGATGTTAAAAAGTTAGGTTAACTATCTGTGTTTCTACTTACAGCTTTCCGTAACGTTATTTAATCCTCGATTTAATCATACAACTGATTGGGCAGATTTTCACTAATTATCACTCGTTGTTATAAACTGCACATTAATCTATTGTATGTTTTAAACTCATTTAAAATATGCACTTAAAAACAAAACCGACAGAAACTGACGCTTCTTGCAAACGACATCGATGCGTTTTTGTTTTCAATCAGCTTGCTTTAAAACATCGAGAAACCTACTAGATTCAAACAATCGCATCGCGTCTATTAGTCAGTGGTTCGGTTTTGCTATTTTATATTATTTTACTTAACCTGCCACTACTAGTGTTTTGTTTTTAACACTGAATGTGCTCTTGTTTTTATATACCTTCCTGACTAATGATTAATAACAGTTAAAACAAAAAATAATTGAATATAAGTAGCTTCCACGCAGAAATAATTTAAACCGTATAATACTAGTGCATTACAAACTTTTATAGGAAACGTTGCAATGACGGGTAAAGTTATAAAAAAATGAACAGGAACAAAGTTGTGGAAAATTAAATTTTTTACAAAAAAATCAGTGATGGTATGCATCTACCTTGAATAGTGAAACGCTTTCGAATATACGGGATAGAAGAACTCAGTAAAACCTCATTTTGTTGTAATATTCCAGATCAGTACTTTAGTGTTGTTAAAAGAAATCATAAAATTTCATGATTAAACTAGGTGTCATAAAGCGCTCTTCTCATTAATATATATATTTTCTTTAATTGCAATTTTAATAGTTAAGTAGAACAAAATAAAATATAGAGGGTGGGGCAATACCGCGTCGAACCTCGATATCTTGAGTTTTACGATAGCTAGAAATTTTTTAAAAAATTGCAAGCAAACTAGGTAAAAAAATCTATAACTGAAAATTATTTTCGAACATACAGGGCGAGCCAAGACTAAATTACAAAACCAAGTGCCTTTTTTAAAAATGGATTGCTATGTATATCAGTACATATTTTGAAGCCTCTTTCTAGGCTCTATTCATTCCTATATTAGCATTGAATATCTACTTGGATGTAATGATTTTTTTTTTGTTGAAATAACGCAATCTGCAGAGGGATATTTAAAAAATCACCACAGTCACAATTATGAGTTTTAAGAAAAATATATGTGAGTACCAGTTACGAGATACCTAATTAATGTATTTGTATCATTTTCACTTCCTAAAAATGTACAGGGTGGCCAAAAATTATTTTTCAATTAAGTACATTTTAAATTGAATTTTCGCAATTTTTTCAAATGGAATATCTTATATATTTTTCGACGATGTGACGTAGATATTTCGTTTTACTGAGCAATAATTACAAAATTCAAAAATAAACTTTAAAAACGAGGTTTCCTCAAATAACTCAGTAGAAAAATTTATAATAAATGTTCTACATGTGCTCATTTTGATTGACACACATCTCTATGAGCTTTTGAAATGAAGTTCCCACTGTTCCTTAAACTGCCGGTGTGATAGATGTAAAGGCAGTTATTATTCTTTCTTTCATATTTTGTAGTATTGTTGGTGTGTCTCTGTAAATAATTTCCTTCACGTATCCCCATATAAAGAAATCCAGGCCATTTAGTGGGTCCATTTCTTCCAATCCATTGATTAGGGTAGGTACTATTTAAATGGTCTCTAACTGCATTTAAATAATGTGGTGGAGCACCATCTTGCTGAAACCATATCCTATTTCGAATTCTTTCAGGGAGATTTACCAATAATTGTGGCAGATGGTTATCCAAAATATGAAGGTAAATAGCTCCAGTTAATGTACCATCAAAGAAATGTGGCCCTACTACATGTTCTCCAATAATTCCTCCCCAAACGTTTATAGACCATCTGTGTTGGTTATCAACTTGCATAACAAAGTGAGGATTTTCCAGAGCATAATAATGGAAATTGTACCTATTAACAAATCCATTTTTACGAAAAGTTGCCTCATCACTGAATAAAACAGTATTGAAGAAGTTGATATCATGTTGCATTTCACCTCTAGCCCAATTACAAAATTGTGGGCGCTTTTGAAAATCGTCATAAGATAATTCCTGGTGCATTTGAATATGATATGCATGCAATTTATTTGTTTTTAAGATTCGACCCACAGACCGTCTACTTATTCCTACTAATGAGCTCATTTCTCTTTAACTAACATGGGGATTCTCAACCGTTGAAAGCACCACAGGAAACTAATTTTCTTCGTTCACAACACATTTTATTCTTTCACTTTTTTATATTCGACATTTCCAGTTTCCAAAAATCTATCGAAAAAATTTTGGAAGCTGCTAACATCAGGAATTCTTCTTTCAGGATAACGTTGGTGATAAATTCTATTGGCAAGTAAACAATTTCTGTCTGACTCGCCCAAAATAAAAGTCATGTCTACAAGTTCCGCTTTATTAAAATTCATATTGTAAAATTCCAAATATTTTAAATAATATAAATTGTAATGGCTGATATAGTCAGGTAAAGTCTAATTTGGTATGTGGATGAGTTGATAATATGCATGCGATTACATGTGTGGCACACAAAATTACTGCATTAGCCAAAACATATATGTCTACCGAGTTCTTCTGCTATTGCGATAACTTTGTGTGCAACACATAGGAAACCATACGCATATTATCAACTCATTCACATGCCAAGTTAGATTTTATCATAAGTGTGATAAATGCTCCTTTGTACACGACAATTTATACCAAACTGAGGTTTTATTGCTTGTCGAATAACGAAAACAGCAAAAAAATTTACAAAAAACATTACAGTAAAGGACCAGTTAAATACTATTTACTTATTTCAATTGATTGGAAGAAATGATCCCACTAAATGGCCTCATTTCAAAATTGCATAAAGACGTGTGTCAATCGAAATGGGCAACACTTCGAACACCTACTATAAATTTTTCTAATGAATTACTTGAGGGAATCTCTTTTTTTAAGTTTATTCTTGAATTTGACACTTATTTATTTATAAAACGAAAATGGTTGCAATTAGCCATAGGAACGTACTTACAAAAAATGTTCGTTTTTCATTTCTACATCACATCGTCGAAACACCTAACACCCTAATATACAGGGTGTTCCATTTGAAAAAATTGAGAAAATTCAATTTAAGATGTTCTTAATTGAAAAATAATGTTTGGCCACCCTGTACATTTTTAGGAAATAAAAATGATTCAGAAACATTAATTAGATGTCTGATAACTGGTATACATATACGTTTTTCTTAAAACCCATAATTGTGACTATAGTGACTTTTTTAATATCCATCTGCAAATACTGATATACATAGCATTCCATTTGCACTTGATCCTGTAATTTCGTCTTGGCTCGCCCTGTATGTTCGAAAATAATTTCCAGTTATAGACTTTTTATCTAGTTTACTTACCAATTTTTTAAAAAATTTCTAGCTATCGTAGAATTCGAGATATCTAGGTCCGACGCACTATTGCCCCCCTGTATAATGAAATATAATTACCGAAATAAGTAACTAAGAGAAAAAGACGGAAGAGGAAGAAAAGATTTTATTATATATATTATTTCTTCGTTTTCTTAAGAATACGTTCAGCGACAGATTCTGTGTTTTCTTTTTCTTCTTTTTGTTCTGTGTATATCCTTATCACTTCAGCTTTTTTACCTACTATTTTATTATTCTCAAATTCTTCTTTTTTCCGTGGTGTTTCCGTAGTTTTGTTGTCTGTAATTTTTGTGTTGGAATCCTCAGTTTCTACTTCTGTAAGGATGTCTTCTTCAGTATCCTTATATCTATTCGGTGTCGAAGGGGCACTGGCAGATAAGTATTTCTGGCAGTTTTAGAGGAGATGTAGTAACTGGGTTATTTTGTAAGTCTCTAACACTGTACAGTTCGTCATTTACCATTAGTTGGTTTCGAACAATTTTAGCAGTGTTTTCTCAGGCTTTTCTCTGGCTATTTTTAAGTTTTCTACTAAAATATTCCTTTCAGCAAGTTCCTGTGAAATTAGATTATTTTACATGTTCAATCCAGTTCCCTTGAGTTTCAGTCCACATTTTAAAATTTCCAACTTCTTATATGATACAAGTTCTATTAAATCTGGCCGAGGTTTATGATTACTATTATCTCTTTTTCCCATCCGAAATATGTTCTGGAAGTCTCCAGAGAGTAATGTCAAGCCTAAGTTTTCTTGCACTAATTTTTGTGTTATTTTGAATAAATCGGTTTCCGTTTCTTTTATTCCATAAATTACTAAATTATATTTCTTTTGCTGGGGTTGAATCTGTGTTAATTGATATTTTAGCTTTTTATTTTCTTCTTCTGATGATTCGATTTTACTTGAAGCAGATTTATATTCCTGCTTAAATGTATGTTCAAGACTTTCCTGTTTATTATTAACATCTAAACTTATAGTTTGGAGCACTTTATATATATCCGTATTTGATGCATTATTTTCAGTAGTCATTACTTTTTGTAATATAGATTAGGTACTCTTTATTTGATAGATATCTTCTTATAATTTTAATGTCTGCAGATTTCTTTTACGTAGCAAAGAATATTGTGGTAGGAACCTTAAATTTATATTATAGCTTTTGATTGTTGATTATCGTTTAGGTTGTGTATTATTTTGAATGTCAGTAGTTATGTGTCTGTTTACAGTTTATGTTTTTCGTATAAATGAAAATATAATGTTTATATAAGACCACCAACCTTAATTCATGGTGCACAGAAAGTACTAAACCATAACAGTTTTGACCAGCGCAATATAACTATTTAAATCACAATATTTCTTAGACTTTTTCATAGTTTCAAAATCATATTAGGCCACGCTATTGTGTTTTATAAAATTTAATATAATACAAAGATGCGCTTTCCAAGATCTATATTAATAAAAAATTATCTAAATCGGACATTAAATAAACTTTTTATAGGGGTAGTTCCAAGCAAAATGGGCCACTCTGTATGTTTATTTATTGTATTTGTATTTTCATATTTAATTTTGATAGGGTCAAGTGGCAAAAAGCCTATTCTAAGGTTCGCCCATGATACATTATAGTCCGGGTGAAATCAGTAATCGACCGGGAAAATTAATTCGGATGGAATATTTTTGTGCCATCTTGTTATAAGAAAGTACAGTTTGCCAGATGGAAATGTGGTCTGGAATTGTTTAAACAAAGTTTTTTTAAACAAACAAGAAAAATTTACTTTTTCGTTTCGAAAAAAATATTTTCGTATTTCTCTCACCAAAACAAACAAAAAATGTTCTTAGATATTTTTCTCTAAAGTTGATAGATTTAGAGAAAAAAATTCTTGAAATCTCAAATAAAGCGAAATTTGCGATTTTCAGGGCTTAAAAACTATATGACAATTAATGTTTTTATTGTAAGAAACATTTGTATCTATTCTTTGAAGTTTTTACCATAATATGCTGTTAATATATTTTGTTATTCTTTAGCTTAAGTGCTTGTTTTTAATTGTGAAGATGTGTGCGCGCACGCGCCTGTCAGCATAGCTATGATTCATATATAAGTATATGGGTATTTTTATAGAATATACGCTTGCATTATTAGCGCGTCGTGTATCCACTCAAGTATAAAACAATTTATATAAAATACGAAACATTGCAAATATTTAATATAAGTAGCATAATAATTGTAAGTAGAATAATATAAGATTTAGAATGCACGTAAATTTTATTTTTATTTAATTTATTTTAAAATACAATTAAAGTGATTATACAACATACACATTTTTGCAATAGCAAGATCACAGGGGAGTGAGCGTGGGTGCGTCTTTCCTAGGTACATACTTCGATATGCGATGTAAAGCAACGTAAGGCGTGGTTAGTAGTTGGATGGGTGACCGTTCCAAATGTTATAGGGTATTCCCCCTATAAGTCAAAAACAGAAATCAAAAAAATGCAAAATTAACAGAAAATTCATATTATTTCAGGCATCATGGCAAACCATGATAAAAAAGTCAACCAGACCTAGTTTACCACAAAAAACCACATCCAAGGTCAAAAAAATCAGAAAAAATTCACGCACATTCCATAATTCACAAGTAACATAAAATCACCGAGAACACACTCCCAACATTAATTCCAGTCATTCTATAAAAGAAATTTCACAAAAAACGTCCTTTAAAAATATAGCCCCCATATATTCATCAACCTAACCAAAATCACTATCTAACCCCAAATTTTCAACATCTTACTTCAATCCCTCAATAAACAATTTCATTTTCAAAATTTTAAAACTTCTTGACCACCCCTCGTATGCGTAATTACGTTCAAACTTAACCTTCGAGCTCGTTTCCCAACTTTCCTGCAACCATTTCGCATTTTATCCTTCGTACTTTTCAATCACTCCCTGTATACTTCAAATCACGTTCCGTGCCTCGAGTCTTAAAAGTTCAAACTTTCTTTCATCAAATTTCCGCAACTCGATTGCTATTTTAAATTTCACCATTTTTTTATCACTCCTCGTATAATAACATACAAGCATACAATATCTCAGTTCAACTCCACTCGTACCCGTTAGGAACATTTTAATATCTTATCTTCATGCACTACGCACCTATCGGGAACATTTTAATAGCGTTACAACTCTTAAACATCGGCCCTCCGTTGATACCTTACGGGGTCGCGTCAGATTTTGCCGATAAAAATTCGAATAACTTCTAAACCGAAATAGATCCGACTTTCATTCTAATTTTAATAAATTCCCCCTTTTCATTGCCGATTTTTCTATATAACTTTTATTTTCGAAATCTTAAAATTTCCAGTATTGCGCAACATGGCGTACTCGATGACTCATCCTCGCCCGCACGGAGCGATTCCAAGCCCTTCCAGCTTTTTATAACGGGATGCGAGACTCGACGGGGTGCGAAAAACGAAACTTTCTCGAAACAGTATAAATACCGGCGTGCAACAAGCCGAAGTTAAGTTCAGTTTCGGCAGCGACTCCTATGTTTAGTATTCGCGAAGTGATACAGTGGAACAAGTTACTTAAAAGTGATTTTAGTGTAATAAGCTCATTTGCTAGTGCTTCCGGTCCGGTTACTATTTAACTAAAATTGTAGATACCTACCGTCTAGTTAGGCTTTCTTAACCACCTATCCTAGAAACTTCTCGTGACTAGCTGTCCCGATCTAGCTTCCCAGGCCGAAACCTGGTTAAAAAGAGTAGTTTTAAGTAATCGCCTTAAGTGGCCCCCCCTTTTCTTTCTATTTTCTAATATTTATATTTCGTCTTAAGTGACAACATTTATTCTCGCCTTTACGGCTAGTCAAATCCTAAACCAACTGAATTTTTTCAGATAAAATCGAATAAAAAATATTTCAATAAACAATTTCGCTAAATTCTACTGACAGAATTTATCCTGTCGAATAGTTTCATTCAAAGAAAAAGAAACTTTGTTAAATAAAAATCTACAATATATTTTTCCAAACTCTGTTCAAGAAAAGTGTAAATAAATAATTGTTCGTTCGTTTTAAAACCAAGTGTTATTTTTTCAAAAGCATCATATACTGGGTGCAGTCGTTGGCCCTTTCAAAAAACTCAAGGAACTATACAGTGTTAAACAACAGTAAGGTTGACACCACAGTGCTTCAACTGATCCAGATTACAATATACAGGGTGTAGTGTTTGACCCTAACCGTCACCACATAAGTACAACAAAAAGACTTCTCACTTCAAATAAAGTGCACGAACGCCCTCCAGGGTCTCAGCTCTAAACCCCCACCATTCAGATTTTTTATTTCACCGAACAGAGGGCCAGATTCGTATTCACAAAGAAGACCGCGTCCTCGCCTCACACATCTTCCAGCTGCTTGTATATCACTGTATGCGCGGAAGCTATACAACCTTAGCCGAGGGTTGTATAAGGGATATACCATCCTTCGGAGGGGATGTAAAGCCGTCGGTCCCTTGTCTATTAAATGTTAGGCAAATAAAAGATCCCTACTCTTCTTAAGGGAAGAGGTTCGGCAAAATTTCTGGGTGTGGGTAGCTCGTCTCCAGGCGTCGGTGTTAGGCTTCAGTAGTGGAAATAGGCCGACGTTAAATAAATGTATAAAAAAAGCAAGATCACAGCAGCATATAGACATACAAGTAACGTTATTTTTTTAAAGCTACATGCATTAGTACTACATGATTTTTTACAATTGTACGCTTGTAATTAGTCGTCTGACAAAGGATTTTTGTTATAAATATAGATATAAGCATATTATCCTCACATTTGTAACCGAAACGTGTTAGATCTAATTCAATGTATCTGGAAAATATTACATTTTTCCAAATATATGTTTACGCAGATGGTCTCAAGATATGCAAGTATAAGGCATCTGATGTGCATGGGATATGATTCAATTTAAGTTTTATACGTTCATATTATTGTATATACACATCGTGAGGCGCGTCACTACACTGACTTGCGCGCGAACGCCCGCACATTTTAACAATTAAAAACAAACACTTAATCCAAAGTAGAACAAAATATATCTATAGTATATTGTGGTAAAAGCTTCAAAGAATAGATACTTACAATTTTATCTTAAATTAAAGTATATTAATTTTCATATAGTTTTTCAGCCTTAAAAATCGCAAATTTCGCGTTTTTTGAGATTTTCAGAATTTTTTTCTCGAAATCTATCAAGTTTAGAGAAAAATGTCTAAGAATATTTTTTGTTTGCTCTAGTGTGAAAAATACGAAAACGTTTTTTCCGAAACGAGGAAGTCAATTATTCTAATTTGTCTTAAAAAAACTTTATTTAAACAATTCCTGACCACATTTCTATCTGGCAAACTATACTTTCTTATAAAGGGGCATATTTTGAATAAGATGGCACAAAAATATTCCATCCGAATTAATTTTCCCGGTCGAAGACTGATTTCGCCCGGACTATTATGTTATTTCTTTGTTTTAATACAGACTTTTATAATTATTTGTTTTGCTTTTGTTCATTACTATTTGATAATAACTACTCTAAGCCATTAAAACTTATTAACTTGCAATTTTCACTTATAAACATTTGATTCCATTAAATATGCACAAAAATGGAAAGTAAAACTTGTCATCTGTAAAATATTACTTGATAATATAAAATAAAATAAGAGACCTTGCTTTTACGACGTGCTCCCTTGATTAATTCAAGTCATCCATTTCTAAGCTCTTAAAAATGTTATTCATGGAAAATTTTGATAATCACCGCATTGTTCTTCGTGATATGTGGTTATGGATAAAATAGATTATGCCCATAACTAAGGACGAGAAACTTCTTCGAAAACTAAAAAATATCCGGCAACCAAGCTCCTAATCTAACCTAGTTTTACACCGTTACATATATTTCATCTTTCATTTAGTTTCCAACTTCGAACTGAACGAACGTTCAATAAATTTTATAAAGGGTCATATATTTTGAATACATACATTTGAAAGTTTTGGAAATAATTGCAGTTGTTATAATTTAATTTGCTTTGCGAGTTCCATGTTCTATAAATATTAAAGTATTACTTGTGAATAATTAATCATATCAATAATTCATTTTTTTATAAAACGAAAGATAAATTGTGTGTATCCCCTATAATGCCGAGATAGGTCCATTAATTTATAATAGCACAATTAAGTATATATTTAGTATTTTAGTAAAATTATGTTAAATTGAGTTACTCTACTAACTTATTTATTTATTTTTCCTCTAACATGCAACTAGATTATTACAAGAGAAAATTATTACATTTAATAAATGTACTTAAACTATCATGAGGTGTATGTATATTATAAACAAATGTTATTAATCGATTGCGAATCGAATAAATAAAAAAATACCTATGCAAGTGTAAACAACAAGAGCATTATTTTTGCCCTTTATTATCGCGTACTTTGACGTTCCGTTGTGACGGAACTATGTACCTATATACAGGGTGTCCCAATACTGCGACAAAGTCCAATATCGGTCTTTTACAAGGCTTTGGAAAATTATGTATTTATGGAAGTGGTATAGTGTCAAAAGGCGCACATTTTAAAATATTTTGAAATATACAGGGTGACTCGCTACAGCGGAGCATATTCGAGGTCATTTTTTTTAGATGGAACACACTATATATTTTTACATTTATGAATTCAGCGTAAAATTACCTTTCCACTGACCTCCAGGGTTTGGTTTGGTTTTTGACGTGGCGTTGCCGAGTTATTCGAAAAAATATGAAAATTTTGGTCGGAACAAGGTTTAACAAATTAATTCGCTGTGTGTGTGTATTACTAATAATTAAGAAGATAATTATGTAGATAAGGGATGTACTACAATGACACAACCACCAAATGTTGATTATAATTATACAGGGTGTATTTTATACTAGCGCTATTTCAGGACATTTCAAAGTGAATTTTCTCAATTGTTTCAAATGGAACACTCTGTATACTATTGTATTTTTGAATTGGCACGTTAATTCTCTACGATTTTTGTGAATAAAATCGATACTTCTAGAGATATTTTTACTTTTTTATTAAAAATCGTTTAATTATGAGTTATAATACTTTTCATTTCGAACTGATCTAGGATCTAGTACCATGATTTTGGCAAAGTGCCAATCGTCACACACCCCTTGCAGACTGTAGTTTCGAGCTGTTGGCTCCCGCCAGTGCAAGGTAGGCATGTGACGACCGACACTAGGATCACTTAACTATTTAGTACATTTCGGTATCGCTGGGATAGCGACATGTAAAATAATCAGCAGGCGCCATCTGGCAATCCAGTGTCTGTTGCAAAATTAATAGCCTGACTGGGCTTAGCATAGTTCAAATGTGCTTTTAGAGGGCGGAATATTAAAACATAATATTTTTAGTCGCAAACTCCTCTATAAAATCCTTATTTTACTATAAGGAACGTAACCGGACTGCAACCAACAGCTACTCTCCCGGCTATGTGCCCCGCCGAGCGCTGAATTACAAGTTACAAGCCTGGCGCGTTAAGTGTACTAATTACATATTACCATCAAAACGCTAATGCTTCGATTGCTATTTATTTTTCGATTGCAACAGACACTGGACCGCTAGATGGCGCCTGCTGACTATTTTACATGTCGCTATCCCAAAGATACCGAAATGTACTAAATGGTCAAGTGATCCTCGTGTCGGTCGTCACATGCCTACCTTGCACTGACGAGAGTCAACAGCTCGAAACAGCAGTCTGCAAGTGGTATGTGACGACTGGCACGAGAGCTATTTTAAGTAGGATCAGTCTTTCGGTTGGTGTTTGTTGCAATCGAAGCATTAGCATTTTGATGATAATATGAAATTATTACACTTAATGCGCCAGGACTGTAACTTGTAATTCAGCGCTCGGCGGGGCACATACCCCGGAGAGTAGCTGTTGGTTGCAATCCGGTTACGTTCCGTATAGTAAAATAAGGATTTTATAGAGGAGTTTGCGACTAAAAATATTATGTTTTAAGTTATTAATATGGTAATATAGGGCAGAAAAAATAATTTGACGGAAATACGAACAAAATCTGACGTTTGGTTCGGACGCTAAAAACTCAAAAATCCAAGATGGCAGCGGTTTTTTCAAGATCGCGGATTTTCCCCAAGTGGGATTGTTTGGAACTTTTGGGATTCGACCTAGAACATCATCCTCAACGTGTGTACCAATTTTCAGCTTTTTATTTCAAATGTCCAGGTTAAGGTGAAATTCTCTCTAATTTGTCTGGAGTACTAGTCTAATCCTTTGTATTATTTGTTTCCTATTTTTCTTTCTTTGTCTAATGAACATATTTCAAAATATTGTAAAAATGTACAATGGTAAAAAATGTTGCTGTAATAAATAAATTAAGAAAAACAAATAAAAAAATATTTAATGAATTAGTATAAAATAAAAAAATATCGGCGAATAACGTAATTCATGGTAATTGTTAAGAGAATTAGATGATAGATTGATTAAACATCTGCAACGTCTAGAGAAACTTAAAATGAACTGAATTTTCCTCGAGGGTAATTAGTAATGATTAAAATCGATAGAAGTAATTGACAGGACAATAGTTCTGTGATGGACAGAAAGAGATTTATTAACGGCTTCTTCACTGTAATTTTAGTAAATATATTGACTATACTTTTATATTCGTAGCGATTAAGAACATCAAAGAAGAAAAATTTAAATCATCGTATACTGTAACTACAGACATAAAGAAGCTTTATGCAAGACGAATCAACATTAAACAGAATAATGTACCAGGTACCATCAAATAATCTTTGATTTTAAAGTAAGGACGTAATATCTTTGAATGATAAATATAAATGGAAGATAAAAAAGGAAAGAGAATTAGATGTAATGGAGCAAAGAAAATGTAAATGAATTTTGCGGATAAACTCGAAATACAGGATGTGAGAGGAATAATGAAAGGGAAAATTTAACCTTTAGGGATTTTTCACATATGCGATACGCTTGGAATACTACACAGTAAAAGTAATGCGTTGTAAAATGACAGTTTAAAATATTTATCAGCTATAAAGTTGAGGGAAAGTATTATTCAAGAATAGAATGGCATTATTTTCTGGCGCAACTCCCAGAAGTGTAATATAAGCTGCAGTTATAAATATTAAACAATATTTCTTTTCTTATTATTATACGTGCTGGATTTACTACCTAATAATATAATAAATAACAAAGTGTAAATTATACAATTTAATGAAAAAATATAGGCTTTTCTACATGAAACTATCCTTGAAACTGATCAAATGTGGAAGTTGCTCTTGATATAATTTCAATATAATTAAAAGAGTTGAATGAAAACAAATAGCGTGGTGTGACTAAGAAAACTTTGAAGATCCCCATGTAGTGTAAGAAAGTTAGCAGCTATTTGCCAAAATCAAGAATTAATTGCAACAAAAAATTTTTCTTCATAGAAATATTTTACTGGCGTCCTTGATTAAAATATCAAAAGTCCCCTTTGATAGGCCTTGTGCCATAACCTTAATTCGCCAAAAATGGCCGTCGCCTTCGGTTTCCAGGGGTTCTTTGAATATTACTCAAAAATTGTTAATTTTATGAAAATGCTGTAACACATCTTTTTTGTGTAGTTTGTGAAATTCTGCGTAAGTGGTTAATTATTCGTCTGGTCGATAGCCGCGTGGGTTAAGGCGCGACGTGGCAATCGCGATTAATCACACGGGTATCGTACAACCGAGTTTGAATCCTGGCTCCGGCACTGTCGGAGGAAATGGTTGTATATCCGCGTTTTTCAATGTGTAACCCCCTTCCGCACAAGCCTCTGGCTTCTGGAATTGGGGGTTGTCTAATTTCTGTGGTGATGGTGGTGTTTATTGGTATTAAACTATTAATTACATGAACAAAATAGTTACAAGAGTAGAACATTGCCTGAATAGAATGATTAATTTAATATTAGCCCACATAAATAACCAAAAATTAAGAATTTCCGAAACTGTTATTTTGGAAAATTTGATGTGCCGCATTGAAATTGAAAAATAGAGTTGGGCCATTATCTGCTTTTAATAAACCAAAAATTTATAATTTTGTCAATAGTAGTTTTATGTTTTGTATCACTTCGTTTTTATCATTCACTTCATTTTTCCTATCCATAACTTTAATTTCTCAGCAAACTCAAATGGTATACTAACAATTTTCAGTTCTAACTTTATAGGTAAAATCAAGGTCAAGGTTACCACTCAAGGTTAGGTGTGGGGGCGGGGGCCCAGGAACCCCTATTATTCACTACTGTACTGAAATCAATGGAACAGCAATATTAATTAAACTATTATCCAGAGAGAGTATTAACATTTCTATGTAGGTATTGAGGAGCTCTAATATTCATCCGACCGATACAGAAACTATTGTCAATACTATAATTAACGATCTTATGTGAAAATATTACATACTAGACTTTTCCACGGTTCTCTAACAAACCTAGATTCGCCTAGATTATTTAGACGAAATTTTGCCTCAACATTGGATAGATACCAATGGATTTATTCGATGGCCCCCTCGTTCTCCAGATATAACCCCAATGGATTTTTACTATGGGAGTATATTAAAGATAAGGTGTTTTCGCAAAATGTAGAGGACCTAAAAGCTCGAATTCAATAGGCATGTATTACAGTTACCCCCAAAATGCTGAGTAATGTTTTAAATGCAGTACCTCGCCGCGCTCGATTGTGCATAAGAAATCGCGGTGGACACTTTGAACACTTGATATGATATCTTAAAAATTATTTTGAGGATTGGATAAATATTAATGTTCTGTGTGCTATATTCTTTTTATTATTAATTTGTTTTTGTTACCTGAATTTACTTTATTCTTTTTAATTGTGTTAATGTTTCATTATTCATTATAGCAAAGATAGAAGAACAACTTATTGAATTATTTTATCGTTTTATTTAATCATGCTTCTCCACGGCAAGTATAATGCCTGTTAAAAAAAAATTTTTGGTTTAAAAAAAAATGTTTTTATAATTACTAACGTAGTACCAATTAATAAATATGGCATGAGATATATCGTTGAAAAGGGAGGAAAATACTATATTTAATGGCGCCATTTCCCGCCCGTTTCAAAATAATTTTTTTAACAGCCTGAAGAGTAAATCTGAAAATACAGCGGTTTTGAAAAAAATTAGATAAAACCTAGTTGAAACACTCTGTTTTGCAAAAATTTTTCGCCTTAGAATTTTTCTCGTACCTCTTCAAATAACGGAGATATTTGGCCTAGACCTTTTCCGCACTTTCGATATTTTCCTCCATAACGCTTAAAGTAGGCCATGGATTTCAAATATCTTTAAACCATTTTGTAGGTTATATAAATCGGCACAATTTTCGTAAAAATATTTTTTTTTGTACGACCGATATTAAGTGAGATATTCTGGAGTGCCCTGGTAAAATGGATAGCCTGTATATATGTTAAATTGAGGGTTGTTAACCCCTAATAAAAGCCAAAAATTAGTACACAACTTATTTATTAGTTAATGTTCGCAGAGTTGATCTTAATTTGCTAGCCGCGGGTCTACTGTCGCTCGACTGCTCGACTCCCCAACTCCTTTACTTTGCGCATGATCCACTTAATACCTGACTCGGCTATCCTGTGACTTGCATGCACGGTCCATTACAGGGGAGTCAAGGGGGGTTCGCTAACATATATGAACCTTTCCGGTTGAAATTTTTAATTCAGAAAATTTATAAACTTTTTTGGACTTTTTATAATCTTATAATATAGATGACTTTTGACTAAAGAATTATATGAGATTTTACTTTTGAGAAGTCTTTCGTGGTGGGCATTAAAAACACAAATTTTATAATGCCTTCTGGAGAATGCTCTCAATATGATGATCAAAGGTCATTTTACAATCTAAAATTATAACAAGTCTCTCAACTTCTGACCAGCTGCAACGGGAATTATTAGTATAATAGTTAAAGTTTAAAATAGTGTGTTTTCTTAAAAATATAATATAGGAACATTTAAAAATAATCTATTTCACAAATAAAAATCAGATAGCATGTCTATGTCATTTTGTAATTGTACTTGCTGTGCTCGATTTTCAATATATTTGAATACTTTTAAATCGTCAGCATAATAAAAGTTAACAAAACAAATATAATAATAAAATAATAATAATAATAAACTCTTTATTCAAGTAAGCTGTATATAACAGATATGGAACGTCATTGATTTGTACATAAAGTAAAATATTAAAATTAAAATTAAAAAGCACAATAGTTAAAAAAAATTCCTAATACAGTTTGAAAACATACTCGAACTAAAATTTAATTATTCACAGTGTAAAATGACAATGACAAATTTAGATTACTCCAGATTATAAAATTCTTGTACTGTGTAAATACGTTTATTAATCAGAAATCCTTTTAGCGTTTTTTTGAATTTGTTTAACGTGTTGTTTTTAATGTCAAGAGGCAATTTGTTGTAAATACTTGCAGAGCAGTAATATGGACTTTTTTGAAAATTTGATAGATTGTAGTTGCTTATTAGAATATCGTTTGCACCTCGTGTGTTATGTTCGTGTATATTATTGTTACGGTTGAATTTATTATGGTGCTGGTGAGCGAATAAGGCTGCTTCGTATATAAAAATTGAAGTTAAGGTTAATATCTTGGAATTTTTAAATATCTCTCTACAGGATTCTAGCGGCCCTAATGAGAACATTAACCTTAGAATTCTCTTTTGGAGTATAAATATTCTTTGTGAGGATGTTCCCGAGCCTCATAATATGATTAGTACTAGTATTAAAGATATATTTATTATTATATAATGAATCATAGTTGGAACACATACGGTACAGGAGAGAAAATGACAGTAAATTTGTTCTTGAGGCAGGCAAATAATCTATCTTTCTGGATAATATCCACAACTTTTGAACCAAAGGTATTTAAGACGACATCTCTGAGGTTTTTCAGTGCTATATTAATGATTTTCATAACCAGGATTCCATACTATTGAAGCATATTCAAGTCTTGAGCTCACAAATGAATTATAGAGAAATTTTACTGTATTTTCGTTAAATTTTTTACAATTACGGATAATGTAACCTACATTTTTGAAGGAATTAGCGGTGATTTGATTGATATGGCTAACAAAAGACTTGGGGTCGAATATAACTCCCAGATTTTTGAGATGACTACAGCTCTTCAGTTCTTCATTAATTGTATAGATACATTTTATTGGATTTTGTTCACGAGATTTTCGTAGAGTTACATTTTCACATATTTTACTGTGAATTGTTTACCACACATCAAGACCATAGCTGTACAAGATCGTTTAGCAAATTAGCTTAGTCTTCTACATTAGTGATAGATGTAAAATTTTTCAGATCATCGGCATAAAGCAATCTTTTGCAGTGTAGAGTAATGACGATATCATTTATAAAAATGTTAAACAGCAAAGGTCCTAGCACAGAACCTTAGATAACACCTGATGTCGCTGAGATATTAAATACTAGATGTAGATACTCAACTAATGTGGTTTTATAAAAATGGCAGGTATATTACTATAGCCTGCTGTTCTTTAATTTACCATTAATTTAGTGTTAATAACAAATTAAAGCCCACCAGCAAGTGCTAACGGCTAGCTGATCTGGTGCGGGGCGTTGGCGTGAGTTCTTTTAATTTTAATTAAATAGAAGCCAGATTTTGGTGTATCTACATACATTTGACAACACCAGCACAACTGGTCTGTTCTGTTCTCAAGTAGGTTATACAAATAAAATTGATACTATTAAGGGCGCCACCCGCAAGAAAAATTAGTTAATAATGAACCCACTTGAAGACAGAACAAGTTTATGCGGGAAAACCTGAAAAAAACTTTATTATTTGGATGGAGATTAATAAGAAAAAAAATATAGTTTATTAACAAAATATTTTCAATTTATTTTTTTATGAATTTAGACACAATAAAATAAGGAAAGCTTAAAAGATAGATAGATAGATACTCTCACCGCTCATCAATCACCCAAATAAATTTTGAAGCGAAATTTACAAACAGTCCTACTGTAGCTCCACAAGATGTCCTCCACATGTACACCATGGACCACACCTTCTGCCAAGGAACCCCTATAATTTGCGGTGTAGTTCTGACGTTGAAATATACTTTGTCTCGCAGACAAATATTGAAAGATAGTCGCCCAATCCAAAAGTGATAATGATTGACTACGTAGAGTGTAAATCAAATATTTATTATGGTCATCCAGGGTGAAAATTACATTAACTTGACGACAATCACAAAATACCATATACAACGTATTTTGTATTTTACTTATAATAAATCTGAAGAAATATGTATTGCAATTAAATATTGCACGGGAAACAGAACTGATTAAATTAAATTTAATCGGATGCTAGACTAAATCAATTAGCCAGATAAATCCTGGATATAAAATATTCGTAAATATTAAATATTTGTCAATATAAAAAATTAATTAAAAAATTAATATATTCGTCGACAGAACTACAGGGCAAGGGAAATAAAGAGAAAAAAAAAATATTAACATGTGCTAATTACAGAATAAAGTTGAAATATAAAAATTTAGATTATTAACAGTTAATTAAAATAAATGGATAATAAAGTCTAATTACCTCTCAAATAGATGATTGCACTGATAATTGCGGATATTCAAAGTTGTAAATTATTTTACTAATGTAACTCACGAGAGTGTACTGATTTTGTCGATAAAGAGCAGGAAAATGATCTGAGATTTTGAAATTAGTTATAAGGTAAACTTTTATCATTATTAGTATTACCAACATAAATCCTAAAACTATCTTGAGATAACAGAAATACCTAAAAATTAATAATAGTAAAGTTAACAATTGATAGTGATTGTATATTACACCAAAACTGATTTTCCTAACATGTGACGATAAAAAGAAAAGCCTGTAAAAGTAAACAAACAACGTTATTTATAAATCGTTCAGTGATTCGGTTTATCTCTAGATGGCGATACTGCGGTTAGACTGCATGAACTACATTTCTATAGCTCTGTGATGAAGTTAGTTGGCAAATGTCAAATAACAGCTGATTGTGAGAACGACAAAAGCATTGTGCATTGTGCATACAATAATGATTAACAAATGCATACGATTATATAATAATATGTATCTCATATAAAATGAAATTTAATTAAAGGTAAGTTAAAGAAAGTTAATCATATACACTGTTAAGTCAATTAAAGAATAAGAAAATAATGTAGGCTCATCACTAGTTTAGTTTATAAAACAATGTATATTGATTCTTAATATTAATAAAATACAATTAAAAATATAAAACTACTTTAGGGTTTCAGGCAGGAGTCCATGGAGACATGTGTGGAACACCGTTGAGAGCTATAACATAACAAATAACTATCAATAACTAATAATAACAAAATGACAAAGTTCTAAGTGTTTAAATTGAAAATAAATTGGTATAAAAACAGTACTCTGAATCATTAAATTATGAACGGTTATATTATATCTACAAAACTGTGTCATACGCGTATACAGTGTGAGAGAAGAAAATGGAATTTTATGAATTTTTTAAAAAATTCGTAGCAGGAACGCTACATTACCACCAAAACTTTTTATTTTTTTTAACTAATTTCTTATTTGCTCTTTAGTAATACTTTTATTATTATTAACCTCTGGGTGTGATTCGAAGAAATCAGCAAAAGCATTACAGACCTCTTCATCATTATAAAAAGTATCATTCAAGTACATCATATTTGCTGGAAGTTTTGTTTTGTGTTTGCTTACTAGATCAGACCAGAATTATTTTACATATTTCTGAATGTTTGACGCAGACCGTGCAACAAGCTTTTTTTACCTCCAATTAATAGTCAGCTATGATAATACAAAAATCCGCCACGTCTAATTTTTCTGTAAAATTGTTTTTTTGGCCCCAACTTTTTTCTTTGATATTCAATTGTTCGTTTCATGACGGTATCAGGTTTTTGAAACAAACAATTTTTCTCAAACGCTACTGAGAGAATCGAGTGTAACGCGTCAACTGGGACACTCTGTACATATACCTAACGACGAAATGCAAGTCCAGCCTAAGCTGGCATAAATCATCATATAATTTAGCAAAATTAGCTGTCTTAAAGTTATAATGCGTTATGGAGCTGTTATGGAATTGACAAATTCACAGAAATTGTAATATTCATCCACAGAAAATAATTAATTTTTAGATTTAATGTCATGAACTTTGGAATCTAAGACTAAACCAAGAATTCTCATAAATTCACTAAACACGACAATACTACACATTTGGTCTATTTATATCAAAGCCGTCTATATGATTTATAAAATTGGGCATATAAATGTCTCCGAGCAGAATAAAATCATCGTGGTCATTCACCAATTACGCCTCTTACAGCATAAAATATAATTTCTTGAATTTCAACTTCGAACTTGGGAGTGATATAAATAGGAAATTGGTTTTGAAGCCTAATCAACCACAGCCACCAAGCTAATAGCATTGGTTAAATCGAAATCAACAGCTTTATAAGATTTCTTGAGAGCCAGCAGTACACCGCTCCCTTTAACTGAACCTGTCACGTCAAAATATAACAGTATTATAGTCATTATTAAATAATCCAAAACCAAATATATTGGAATCCAGCTATGTCTCAGTTAAACCAAATAAAGAGCAGTGAGATGCTGACGCCGAATTATATAGATCACGAGTTTTAGTATGTAAACCACGAATGCTTGGGTGATAAACAGATGATTGTAAAGTTGGGTATTTTCACAAAAATTATTCTTTAATCTTCACGTACCTACAGTAATTGCTATTTACTGAAATAGTGACAATGTATAATCTACCAATTTCTTTTGATAAGCGGTACACTTGTGTCCCACACATAATGATTATTTTCAGCAAGCTAACACAAATTGCATCTGGTAAGAGTAACACTTAGGCATACCTAAAATTTTGGACGAAGAAGTTTAGAATGCAGTTGGTTTAAACACAACTGAAACCATTACAATTAAAATACATTTTTAGATCTTCACAACATGTGGTTCCATTTATCTCTACAATAGCCTGGATAAATGTCTTCGTTAGTTTATCAGATCTCTATTATTTTGATATTACTATCTACAAACAACACATTATTCGGTGCCCTCAAATATTTAAGTAGTTGGCAATTTGTATATTTTTTTATCATATCCTCAAATTTTAGCTTCGAGTTGTTGTTCTTAACCTCTTGAATTTTGTATCTGACTGACAGTTTTTCTTCTGCAATTCAATAAAGATATAAAACAAGCAAGAAGGAGAGGAACATCGCATATAGAAAATTTGAATATACAAAAGAAACAGAGACTAGGAAGAATATAAGAGGAAAAGAAACAAGGTTGTGTCTGCTATAAGAAAGCGAAAGAAAATTACTATGAAAAAAACATTGATGCCTGCAAAGGCCAAAGTAAAAAGATGTGGCAAACTTTAAAAACACTAATACAGAAAAATAGGAACGCCACTCAAAGCATGGAACAGTAAATGTTTGACAATGATAGGGCAAGGTGGAAGAAAAGTTCAATAATTTCTACGCAGAGAGCTTGTGCGAAATTGTTTAAAGTATCGAAGAAATTCCCAAAAAAGAAGTTTTTAAACTTGAATATAAAAGTACAGCGCAGCTTTTTAGTGAAATTGGAATAAATAATATTAAAAAAACAGTAACAAACTTAAAAAATAAATCGATAATTGATAATGACCTTAATATAAAAATTATAAAAGACTTATTTGATGTAATAGGATATCCTTTAATAAACTTAATCAACACTTTTATAAGAATGGGATGTGTTCCAGGTGACGTAAAGACTAGTATAATACTGCCAATACCAAAAATTCGTAAGCCTAAGGAACCTAGTGATTATAGTCCAATAAATTTGTTACTTACTATCGACAAAATATTAGAAATATGTGAAACTAGTCTGCAATATGTGTGTTCAAATTGGACATAAGTGAAGGTAATTTAGTAATAATAATAATAATAATAATAATAAGTAATTTCCACATCTTCCAGCGGCTTGTATATCAGTGTATGCGCGGAAGCTATACAAGGTTAGGCGAGGGTTGTGTGTTGTTGGGAACAAAAAAAAACTGTAAAAAATTTACTAATTCACATTTGGATGTTAAAATGAATAATGAAAAAAATGAACAAGTTAGAGAGACTAAATATCTAGGGGTTGTCCTGTGTCCACAGCTAGGTTTTCATAATCATATTGATTATATATGTTAAAAAAATGGGTAGAAAATTGGATACTTTGGGAGAATTTCATATAATCTCCCCCAATGCACAAAAAGTATAATATAATACAATAATTTTTCTTCATTTCTCTTATTGTATATCAATTTTATTTTTATGCAATAAAGCAGATATGATTGACGGTCGGGAGGTAAGCGCACTTGCTTCTTCTTTGTCGTGGCAGTGGAAAATACTGTGAGAGTGATTTTATCACTATACACGGATATTGGGTGTGTGTCCCTTGTCTCTAAATGTGTAGCCCCCTCCCACACAATGCTCCTCTAGAGCCTTCCGAGATAAAGGGGGTCGTCATTACCTGTGGTGTATTTATTATAAGTCGATTACAAATTTTACAAAATAAGATAAAGCACATGATATTAAACTGTGAGAAGACAACTAGCATTAGATGTATGTTACATATATTAGGATGGTTATCTGGTCTGGTCTGATATTTAGAATTACAAAGAATATTTTACCGTCATATTTGCGTAATTTCCTCTCTAAAAGATCTGACAAACATTTGTATAGTAAGTAGTTAGTGGGTTAAAGTACTGTTGTGATATTTTTTTTTATAATACGTTTATTTAACGTCGGCCTATTTCCGCTACTGAGGCCTATCACCGACGCCTGTAAACGAGCTACCCCCAACCAGGAATTTTGCCGAACCTCTTCCCTTAAGAAGAGTAGGGATCTTTTACTTGCCTAACATTTAATAGACAAGGGACCGACGGCTTTACATCCCCTCCGAAGGATGGTATATCCCCTATACAACCCTCGCCTAAGGTTGTATAGCTTCCGCGAATACACTGATATACAAGCCGCTGGAAGATGTGTGAGGCGAGGACGCGGTCTTCGTTGGAACGGTCACCCATCTAACTACTAACTGCGCCTGACGTTGCTTTACATCGCATATCAAAGTATGTACATAGTGAAGACGCACCTACGCTCGCCCCTTGTTGTGATCTTCTTGTAGTTATATACTAAAAATAAATACTTACTATTTATAGAATAGAAGAATAGAATAGATTTTTATTTAGCATAAACTATTTACAATACTAACGTACATAGTCATTATTGTGCTCTAACATCTGTATATAGTTTTGTAACATTCTTAGTAAATAGTTTTAAACTACCAGAGAATTTAATTTCAGTGGATAAAACACTGTACGCGCGTAAACCATCACTAAAAGTTCACTTTTTTAAGAATGATATTTTTATATGGCCTATGTTGTAGTTTTCAGCAGATATCACTGGATAATTATTGTGCAATTTATCTCTTTTAACTAAGAAAGATTTAAGACAGGTAGGTACTAGATTTTTGTCTATTTCATATACTAAAATTAAATTTGCTCTTTCAATGCTTTCCTCGATTAAAATCCACCTCAGTTGATTTAACGTATTCGAAATAGGTGTATATCTATTCTTTCCTATTATTTGGGTTTTCTACCACATGTATTATTATTCTCTTCAAAACAAATCACCTCTACAAAATAATAGAATTATTGGAAAAAAACCTCTGCGCCCGTGAATAATTCTATTATTTTGTAGATTCGGTGATTTGTTTTGAAGAGGATAATAATACATGTGGTAGAAAACCCAAATAATAGGAAAGAATATTCGTAGAATGCCACAAATAACTTTCAGACAATATTTAGGTGTATATCTGTCACAATTTAATATTACACGAGTGGATAAATGTGGGTAAATAGTGTTGTGTATAATTAATTTCGACTATTGCGTTAAATCTGCAGTTATTTTTTGGAAAAAGGATATCTTTTGCCAATTTTCTTACATAAATAATTAAAAAGTTTTGAAAACCTTAACTGTTGATCTAAAATAATTCCTGAGTATTTAATTTGATTTACAAAATCAACTTTTGTATTATTAATGTGTAGGAACTGTTGACCATTTATATATTTCTTAGTTTCAGTTCCAAGAACCATACATTTAGTTTTTTCATTATCGAGTGTTAATTTATTTGCACATAGACATCTATACAATACACAAAGCTCTCTATTTTTCCCGATACACAAATTAATGTGTCATCCACAAAAAGGTTTACATATGAAAACGACTTATGTCGTTCACATATATAATGAATAGAAGGGGCCCGAATACACTGCCCTGCAGCACGCCATATGAGCTATTGACTTTAGTAGATGTCTTATTGTTCACTTTGGTCTTCTGGTACCTATCTTCTAAGTAATTTTTAATTAAGTAAGGGTTTCTGTCATATCATATGCTCACTTACGTTTTTAAGTAACCTACATACAGGGTGTGCCAATAGTGCGTCAAAGTTCAATATCGGCCAATACTTTGGGAAAATTATTTTTTTATAGAAGTAGTATATTGTCAAAAGGCGCACATTTTAAATATATTTTGTAACATACAGGATGACTCGCTACAGCGAAGCATTTTCGAGGTCATTTTTTTAAATGGAACACTTTATATATTTTTACATTTATGAATTCAGTGTAAAATTACTTTTCCAACTATCTCCAGATTTTTTGCTTTTGACGTGCCGTTGCCAAGTTAAATATGAAAATTTTGATCGGAACAAGGTTTAACTAATTAATTCGCTGTGTGTGTATTACTATTAATTAAGAAGATTTATTTTTCAATAATTATGTAGATAAGGGATGTACTACAACGATACAACTACCAAATATTGATTATAATTATACAGCGTGTATTTTATACTAGCGCTAATTCAGGACATTTCAAATTGAATTTTCTCAATTTTTTCAAATAGAACACTCTATATATTATTGTAACTTTGAATTGGCACATTAATTCTCTCCGATTTTTGTGAATAGTACATCCCTTGTCTACATAATTGCAAAATAAGTCTTCTTAATTAATAGTAATACACACAGCGAGTTAATTTGTTAAATCTTGTTCCGATCAAACTTTTCATATTTATTCTAATAACTCGGCAACGCCACGTCAAAAACAAAAAATCTGGAGATTGTTGGAAAGGTAATTTTAAGCTAAATTCACAAATGTAAAAATAAATAGGGTGTTCCATTAAAAAAAAATGACCTCGAATATGCCCCGCTGTAGCGAGTCACCTTGTATATTTCAAAATATTTTTTAAATGTGCAGCTTTTGACACTATACCACTTCTATAAAAAATAATTTTCCAAAGTCTTCTAATAAGGCCTATTTTGGACTTTGACGCACTATTGGGATACCCTGTATATCAATAGCTTCAAATGCTCGCTTTATGTCTACAAACACACTCAAGACTGCACCATCATCATTTGCTACATTTACCGGACGTATTGCTGCCAGTGTAATTATAACTTTAATTGAATTTATCTCCAAGAAGGCTATCAACTTATGTAGTTACATGCAGGAGTTCTATTTAAAAAAAATATGACCGCATATGCCCAAGGGGCAATTTTGTATTATATTAAAGCTAAGAGACATGCTACACAACAAATTGTATAAAACTATTTTGTTTCTTGCGACAACATTCTGCGAAAATTATTATAACATAAGCAATCTACAACTTGGAAGTTATTTATTTATTTATTTATTTATTGCATACACTGCTCAACAGGTAAAATACCCAATTATGGAGCAGGAATAGAAAGTTATAAAACAAAACATAAAAGCATATAAAACATTAGAAATCGATATGACACAAAAAAAACAGACAAAAAAGGCATAGTGAATAATACAAACTAACAAAAACATCAATGAATACAAAGTGTAAATTACAGATAATTAGAAACAAGTTTAATGAGGTACATGTGTAGTATTAACTTAGAGAAAGACAGAAGGAAACAAAGATTAAAATTCAGTGTAAGAAAAACAAAAATATTTTGAAAGTATTTAAATTAATTAAAAACTGCAGCTTTTATATCATTAAGGCTGCAATTAAAAATATCGAGGTTGCTGTACAGTTTATTAAAATTGTTACAGACAGTAAACAAAGGCGAATTTTTTAATAAGTTTGTATGTGGAGTAGATAAATAAAAAACTTGGTCATTACGAGAATTTAATCTAGGGACGTGAATATTTAATTTGCAAATTATTCCAGGAACATCAAGCTCATTGTGTAGCGTTTTAAATAAGAATACTTGAGAGACGTATATTCGCCTGTCTTCCAGAGTAGACAACGAGAACCTTTCAAGCAATTGACTCTGCGGAAAGCCAATAGATGGATAAATACCATCCGACTTAAACCAAAGTAGTTTAACAAACCGGAGTTGAACTGCTTCCAGGTTGCTCTTATGAACATCATAACTGGGACACCAAATAAGTGATGCATCTTCCAGTTTCGACCTCACAAATGATTGGTAAAGGATTTTCAATGTATCCGTATTAGTAAATTCACGACTGGTGCGAGCTATGAATCCAAGAGCCTTAAAGACTTCAGAGGCTATGGTATCAACATGGTTGGTAAATGATAATTTGCTATCAAAGATTACGCCTAGGTCGCGAAAAGTTGTAGGCCTCTGAAGAGTATCATTAACCAAATGATAGTCAAAAATAATCGGAGATGTTTTCAATGAAAATGACATTACGTTGCATTTATTAGCATTCAAGGGTAGTTTATTTACTAAGCACCAGTTGTTTACTTTACTAAGACAAGCTTGAAGCTGAAAACAATCATGAATATGGTTTATAACTGAGAAAATTTTAAGGTCATCAGCATATAACAGGCAAGGCAAATCAATTTCGTCCGTTATATCATTGATAAATATGTTAAAAAATGAGGGCCCCAAGATGGATCCCTGGGGAACACCAGAGGTAGCAGCAAATTCAATTGACTTGAAACCGTTAAGAGTAACATACTGAAACATATTTGTTAAATAAGACTTGAATAAGAGAATTAATGAGTATGAAAGGCCAATTTTCTCTAATTTGATTAACAGTAACTGATGATCTAACCTGTCGAATGCTTTGGAGAAATTCGTATATATAACAACAGTTTGGCGATGTTCATCTAAGGATTCAGAAATACACAGAATAAGTTAGTCGTCGTTGAACGCCCCTTCATGAATCCATGTTGGTGAATAGATATCTTAGACTGAATTGAACGATAAACACTGTCGTGAAGTAGGAATTCTAAAACTTTGCAAAAATTACAGATTACAGAGATAGGCCTAAAGTTTTGAATATCTAATTTATTCCCCTTTTTATAAATAGGACAGACTTTGGAAAGTTTCCGTAAGTCCGGAAATTGACAATTTTTTAAAATAAGGTTAAAAATTAGAGTTAGAGGATACGCAAAAATAATAGCACAGTCTTTCAATAAAAATGCTGGTATGGAGTCGGGACCTGCAGTCATTTTAGGCTTAATGCGTTTTAAGGCCTGGAGGACATCTGCCTCCTGAAAAAAATATATATTAACAGTATGGTTATTATTTGGACAATCGTTATCGATAGAATTATTCGCGGCGTCTAATGAGGAATCAGAATATGACTGGCTAAAAAATGTGGCAAATGCATCTAAAATATCATGCGGACTATTAAGTGAAGCATCGTCAAAGTACATTTCATCCGAAACTCCGGTTGATCCTTTCTTGTCGTTAATGAACGCCCAGAATTTGTTAGGATGGCTTTTTATATTATTTTCGGCATTTTGTACAAAGTTTTTATAGGCAGTATCAATATCGCTCTTTACTTCCCGTCTGACCTTTTTAAACTCCTCAAAGAGATCATCGGTTTCCGAGCACATTTTTCTGAGACGTTCCTTAAGCCTGATTTTTTTTTATAATACTACCATTAAACCAAGGGGGGTATTTATTATTCTGCGAGGCCGATTTCTTTGGAACACACAATTCAAACTCCAAATCAAGTCTATCATAGAACTGAGTGCATATACTGTTGACGTCATTGATAGAGGAAAGAAAAGACCAGTCAACATTAAGGAGGTTAACATATAATTTAGAGAAATCACATTTTCGAAAATTATAATTAATATTATGATTAGGTGGAAAATTATTAGTAAGTTTTTTAGTGGCGTTCATCTCAATTGATATGACCAAGGCAGGGTGATGTATATCCTCATTAATTAACGGATCAAAAGACTGTGTTACGTCACAATTTTTGTTATGCAAAACTAAGTCCAGGATGCTATTATTGGAATTATGTACAAAATTGTACTGAGATAAGTTGTTACTGTCCAGAAAATTATTTAAGGCTCTGATTTGGCCGTTGGGTTGTAGATCTTTCAAGTAAATCGCGTATTTGGAAATATTAAAGTCACCGAGGATGGCAAAATCACTGCTGTTATCCTGTAGACACCTTAAAGTACTTAGTGTCTCGAAAAAATATTCGTAGTCGGCCAGAGACAGACTCGGTGGTATATAAATGACGAATATATAGAGGAAACGATAGTTAAGTGAAATTCTTACACCCAAGATGTCAATGGCTGGCACGTTGTTAAAACCTGCAGAGTTAAGGTTTACCATAGAAGAAACAAATTCTGAATTTACGGCTAATAGTACGCCACCGCCCCTTGAGCGATTAATGGTAGTAAAATTCCTATCAGAGAGAAAAATATTATATTCGTTGCAGAATAATTCTCTATCAAAGACGGAGGAATCAAGCCATGTTTCGGTTAATGCGATAGCGGAGTATTCAGAGCGCACTGACGCATTATAAAGTTCTGCGGTCTTAGTTTTGATACCACGCGTATTTTGGTAATAAATTAAAAATTCCTTATTGCGCATACTGGTATTGACATCTTCGACTCGAGTTCCAGAGGGAGGGATTACTGTTGATTGCTATTGCACTGTTAAGACTAATATATCAGTACGAAGTTTGTCGCGTGCTCGGATATAATAATAATAATAATAATAATAATAATTTATTTCACCATTTAGAGAAGATACATTTAAGTATATATGGTAAGTCAGTACAATAAACATAATAAAAGAAATAAAATAAAAAAACAGATAAATAACAATGAGAAAAATATAACATTAACAATGTATAAAAACGGATGACAAACAACATTTAAGCAACATGTAAATGTAAAGTCATTTGACTAGATAAAAAATAGAATATATAAAAATAACAAATTAACACTAACAGAAAGTTAAACAAACAACATTCAGTATAAATAAAACAACTTTTATAATAATTCATGTGTTAGATATTCGCCAATATTGTAGTAACCATTTTTCAATAATATATTTTTAACAGTATTTTTGTATTTTGGTACTGTCATATTTTGTACGTTACTTGGTAACTTGTTATATAATACAATGCAATTATACTGAAGTGAATCTTTATATGTGGAGGTCCTATGTAAGGGGATGGATAATATATTTTTGTTCCGCGTATTATATAGGTGATGGTCCGATAAACCTTCAAATGTTTCTAAGTTGTTCTTGACATAAAGCAAGCATTTGTATATATAAATACTCGGCACTGTAAGAATTTTTTTATTTATAAATGTGGTCTTACAGCTCTCCCTGAAATTTAAGTTAAACAATAACCTTATTAATCTTTTCTGCAAGATGAATACTCTGTTAATATAGGAAGATCGACCCCAAATAAATATGTTAAGAGATAAATGTGAATACGCCAGAGCGTAATACACATTTACAAGTCCTGTTTCATTTAAATTTTCCTTAACTTGTAATAAGGCAAAATAAGCCTGATTCAACTTACTACATACATAATTAATATGTTCTTCCCACGATAAGTTACTATCAACTAAAGTGCCTAAAAACTTTGAACAGTCACTTAGTGAAATTCCAGGTAAGACAACAGGACGCCTAAGGTTAAAATTCATAAATACTGTCTTATTTTCATTCAGTATTAGCTTGTTACGATCACACCAGGTACTCATTTCATTCATGACAATTTGAACTTTATTATAAAGTTCCTCCGGATTCCTAGCCGATACCGTTACCGTAGTGTCATCCGCGTACATGATGGTATATCCGTTTTTAATAGACATAGGAAGTTCGTTGGTATATATCAGAAATAGTAACGGACCTAATACAGATCCTTGAGGGACACCTAAAATAATATCGAATCGGTCAGATTGCACTTCATTATATTTTACATTTAGACTCCTGTCTTGCATATAAGAAATCAAATAATTTAGTATATGACCTCTTATGCCAATTGCCTCTAACTTACTAATTAAAATGTCTTTATTAACCGAATCGAAGGCTTTAGAAAGGTCAAAAAAGATAGATACAACATACCTCCCGTTATCCAATTCCCTGTAAACAAACTCAAACATTTTAGCAGATGCACTCTCAGTCGATCTACCCTTTCTAAAACCATGCTGAGAGTTTGTTAATAAATTATATTTTTCTAAAAATTGTATTATACGGCTACTTATTATTTGTTCTATAATTTTTGATATTACACTCAGTACAGAAATTTGTCGGTAGTTATCTATGTCAGTTTCACAACCTTTTTTAAATATTGGACTAACTGATGAAATTTTAAGTGCATCTGGAAAGTATCCATTTATGATACCTTTATTAATACAGTATAATAAGGGGTGAATTATATTTAATATTATTTTTTTTACTACATATATGCAGTACACTTATTTGTGTCCCAGGCTGCATGATCTGAAGGTACATTTTTTAATTTCAAGCAGTTACAGCATGTTAAGGTATCAGATTTACACATATGAACCTCATGATTTTGAGCGCACCTGGGGCATGACACTGGTTTGTCGCAATTAATCTTAGAATGGTGGAATTCATTGCATGTAAAACATCGGTGAATATCTATGGCATCAAAAACAACACAGCTATCATAGCCTACAAACAAATTTCCAGCCTGAATGACTTTATCGTAGGAAATCCTATCAATTTGTAATATTGCCTGATAAATATTTTTGTTTTTCTTGGTAGTATAAAATTTAATTAGTTTACAGAGTTTTCAGAAAAGATATCAGTATTTAATTTTTTTAAGTAATCGAGCAAAACATTTTCAGAATAATTTTCAGTAATTCCCACGTCACGAATTCTAGGATTGACACCACGAACCTCACGAATATCATACGAGTCTGCAGGTTTTTCTTGGGCTAGTTTTTTGAGTTTTTCGTTGTCAACTAAACTTTTACATCCAATTAACATACCACCGTTTTTTATATTTTTAACTTTGGATAGCTGCAGATCGGACGCCAGGGGATTAATTTTCTCATTCATATCGGATTTTGTTTGCGCATTTGGTTGATCTTGTTTTTTAGGCTGAATGATAACAGCAGGCAGAGACTTACTCCTGAGAACATCAGAATATTTCGGTTGCGTAACCACTTTAGTCTCATTGAGAGTGGCAAACTTATTAGTCGCCAGCTTCAGGAATTCATCTTTTGGCGAGATAAATGTAGAATTAAGGGTTTCTAACGCAATTTTAATTTTATCTTCAATTAACTTACTCAAATCGCTCTGATTAATTGTTATACAATTACCAATGCAGTATTTACATTTCCAGCAAAGTCCATCAGTTTTCTCCAAAATGCGAGTAAGATCAGTTTGATCACTGACACATGCCAAATGGAACTGGTTTTTACAGGCATCACAAGAAATAGGCGACTTTCTGATAGCGCTGTGACAAAAACCACACACAGTCATGGTTTTGTATAAGTATATATATCACTATATTACATTCATTAGACACTAGTAAGCAAATAGGTAATATTGTTATTATTCAGTCTATTTACTTTTCCCTTTATTTAAAACACTTTCCACTTTGATTATACTCAAAACACAGTAATAACAATTTGCAACAGTATACTCCTTTAGCCTTTGAATTATAAAATTATTTTGCCCTAAGCATGATCCAAAAAATTGCAGAAAGGTGAAAACTATTATATACTAATAGATGAGAAATATTTTTATCAAACCTAGAACAATTTTGAGACATCAACCCTTTTGCTTAAACACTCTTCGATGTTTCTAATTCAACCTATTAACATACCAATCCGTCTCTGAACTAATGCATGAAATGGAAACAACGGAGGATGAGTTTCCGAAAAGTGTAAATTTAGCATGTATATTGTACACAGTATTACCATGAGCTATTCGCAATTGTGACCAAATATTAATTTGATGTCAATGTTAACATATGCATAATTTAAGGATTTATGTCCTTTATGAATTGTTATCCTTTTTGTAATTTCACCAAATCCTAACCAGCAGTGTATGAAATTAATTAAACCAGACCCGACAACTAACATATAGGTATGATGAATTTCTCTTCGGCGATCAAACATATTCATAGCTTTTCATATATGCTTAATAAAGTAAGTGTAAATGTTGAGTATCTAATGTGATGTAACACTATTTAATGGAGCAGTAAATTTTTAAGTTTTTAAAACCAATTTATTTATTATTTATTCTTCCGGGTGTTAACGGAATCACACTTTCCAAACTTTTCAATATATAAATCTTAATCTTGGCGGGGGTAATATATACCAAAAACGGCAAATTTTTCATTATTTGACACTTTTACATCACTTCCGATTTCCCTCATTATAACTCCAGCTTTGAAATTTTAAATGGAATACCTTGCATATTTGTATATTTTTGAAGTCCGGAGACAATTTCAAGTATTTGAGGGGGTTTTTTCACATAGCCCCACACAAAAATCTAAAATGCTTAAATCTGATCAGCGAGTAGGCCAAGATACAGGTTGTTTTTGTTGCAATTACTTGCCCGTTACACCGGTTCACTAAATAGGTCGTAACTCGAGCGGCATTATGAGGCGGACCCAAATCTTGTTGAAAATACATTAGTTCTGAAATTGTAAGTGGTAAACCCATCAACATTTCTTCAATATTGTCAGTAGAATAGCTAGAATAGTTTTGGATCAAAACCCATATATTTTGTAATGGAGGTTCATTTAGCAGAATTTTGATTCGAAACAATGAGAACAGTACATTCTTTTCTATTATTTGGGTTTTCTACCACATGTATTGTTATCCTCTTCAAAACAAATCACCGAATCTACAAAATAATAGAATTATTGTGGAAAAAAAGCCTCTGCGCCCGTGACGTTTACGCCAAAGGAAAAGTCAGAGGTTATGTTTTGCAAATAATATAAATCGGAATAAACACAGAAATAATGTATTTTGCTGACGTTTCGGAAAGTAATCTTTTTCCGTTTTCAAAGCTTTTTTTGGAAGAACTCTTATTTTGCTGTGTATGTCAAATATACAGCTTTAAGATTCTGTTTATATTATTTCCATAGATACTTACTACTTACACAGAACATAGAACTGATGATATTTTCTTTTAGATAATTTTGAGTTTGTTAAGTTCTTCTTTTAACATTGGTAGCCAGGTTGTATAAACATCTACAGAACAATTCGATACGCACTTATCTTGATTTAATAAGATTATTGCTGATTCTTTAATTTTTCTTTTTTTGGTATCTGTTTCTTTTGTTAAAATTTTTACCGAGTCCCAGTTTATTCTATGTCCGTTTTCCCAAGCATGTTCACAAACCTTTGATTTCTGAAATTCATTCTTTCTAATGTAATTCTTGTGCTCATCCAACCTCACACTGAAAGGTCTGCATGACTCACCCACATAACATTTATCACATTCGCACGGGATATTGTAAATACAGTTTCTTGAATTCTGCTCCCTGTTTATCGGTTTTGTTTTTGTTAAAATAGATCTTAAAGTATTCCCCGTTTGATATATCGTAGTAACATCAAATTTGTCACCTATACGGCGTAGCGTTTCCGATAGTCCGTATACATAAGGAATTATTGCTGTATAATGACGTTCAGGTTTTTCGTACCTGGTTGTCTCTATTTTCAACATTTATGAAAACTCTATCAACAAAGGCTTCAGGATATTGATTTTGTACTAGAACCTCTTTGATACATTTTTTCTCGTTATTTAATATTTCATTATTAGATGAAATTATTTTGGCCCTATCGTATAAACATTTTACAACACCCCTTTTAACATTTATTGACTGATTTGAGTTAAAATTTAGATATCTATTAGTATGTGTTGGTTTTCTATAAACGCTTGTTTCAATTGTATTATTAACCCTTCTAATTAAAACATCTAAAAACGGTAGTTCATTCCTACTTTCTACTTCTAACGGGAATTTAATAGACGGTTCCTTACTATTTATATTTTCCAAAAAACTATCTAGTAAATCGACACCATGAGGCCAAATTGCAAAGATGTCGTCAACATATCTCCACCAGACAACCGGTTTGTTTATACAATTTTGAACATGTGTGTTCTCAAAGTCATAAATATGATTCTTAAAATTGGTGATAATGGAGACCCCATAGCCATACCAAAATCCTGCTGATAGAACTCATTGTCCAATTGAAAATAGGTTGTTTTTATACACAGTGTTAAGAGTTCCATTACGCTATTTACACTTAATTTAGTTCTAGTTTCCAAATTATTATCATTTAGCAACCTGTCTAACTATTTTTAAGGTTTCATCTACCGGAACATTGGTAAAAAGACTAGCTACATCAAAATTAACCATCAGGTGTGATTCATGAATATCGTTTCCATAAATTTTTTCTATAAAATGTTTACTATTTTTAATATACGAATCGGTATTTCCAGATAATGGATCAATAATTTTAAGTAAAAATTTTGCCAAATTGTGACATGGTGAATTAATAGAACTAACAATTGGTCTTAAAGGAATATTTTGTTTATGTGTCTTTGGTAAACCATAAAAATGAGGAGGCTTACTATGATGTGGTGTAAGTTTCCTTCGTTCAAAATCATTAAATTCATGTTTGTATTTAAACAAAGTTCTGTAAATTTTGCTCTCTATTGATTTTGTTGGATCTTTGTTTAGTTTTGATTAGGGTCCCTCATTTACGAGAGTCGTGATTTTTGTGTTATATATATCTTTATCTAATTGCTAAGCGGTAGAAGAAGGCGTGGCGGTCAACGAAAGAGGTTCAAAGACGTTCTCCATGAAAATCTAAAATCCTGCGGTATTCCAGACGAGCAATGGGAACAACTTGCAGCGGACCGAACCGAATGGCGAGGGGTTGTGGCCAGTTATCAAGGAAATGTTGCTGCAAGAAGGCCGAATCCAAGACCTAACCAGGTCTATGTTTGTCCTGACTGCGGTCGACATGTGCTCTCCCGAATTGGCCTCTATAGCCATAGTCGTGTGCACCGTAGATGAATGGGAATTACAATAGACTACACCTTTTACTTGTTTTTTTATTGTACACAATTTATCGACTGTAACATTTTTATACTCGGACTCGAGTAACGGCTAATAATAATAATAATATCTTTATCTATAATGACTGTGGCATTACCTTTGTCTGCTGGCAATATTTTTATACTTTCATCGCGTTTTAAGGAATTTATCGATAATTTTTCTTCTAGAGTTAAATTACCTTTAATTTTGTATTGCTTCTCTAAAGCAATTTTTGCCCGTATGCGATATTCATTACCATTATCTGTTGGTAAATTTTGAGCCGTTTTTTCTATTGCCGCTACTATATCAAGTTTTGGAACAGTTTTCGGGTTTATTGCAAAATTTAAATCTTTTGATAGGACAAGCCTGTCTGAAATGGATAAAAGTCTTTTTGACATATTAATGACAGTCCTGTCAATTAAAGGATTATTATTTATATTTTGTAATTGCCTAATCTGTTTTTCCCTTATTAAGTTTCTAAATTTATGTAAATGCGTACCTTTGTGCAGATTAAAATATTTTTCGTAACTCAACCTGACATTCCGGATTATAAACTGATAAGCCTTGTCCAAAATTTTTCTGGTTTTCGCATTTTGGAAAGGTACTTTTAGCCATAAAAACTTCGGAATTATGTCATGCTCTCGACATTTACACAAAAAGGTTATGCTATTTTCTGATTTGGCTTGTTTCTTATAACATTTTTCTAAAAATCTGAAACATTGCTTTATATTAGGCCCATACCTGTTATCTAAATATTGTCTGAAAGTGGGACTCGGCAAAAATTTTAACAAAAGAAGCAGATACCAAAAAAAGAAAAATTAAAGAATCAGCAGTAATCTTATTAAATGAAGATAAGTGCGTATCGAATTGTTCTGTAGATATTTGTATAACCTGGCTACCAATGTTAAAAATTCAAAAACTCAAAATTATCTAAAAGAAAATATCATCAGTTCTATATTCTGTATAAGTAGTAAGTATCTATGGAAATAACATAAACAGAATCTTAAAGCTGTGTATGTCAAATACTTTTTCTTCTTCCAAAAAAAAACTTTGAAAACGGAAAGAGATTACTTTCCGAAACGTCAGCAAAATACATTATTTCTGTGTTTATTCCGATTTATATTATTTGCAAAACATAACCTCTGACTTTTCCTTTGGCGTAAACGTCACGGGCGCAGAGGCTTTTTTTCAATATTTCTATTATTTTGTAGATTCGGTGATTTGTTTTGAAGAGGATAACAATACATGTGGTAGAAGACCCAAATAATAGGAAAGAATATTCGTAGAATGCCACAAATAACTTTCAGACAATATTGAGAACAGTATATATTTTGGGTAATAAGAATTCCGGATTTTGAGAAATCACAGCAGCCTCTTACTAACACTATGGTATGACATTCAGAACCGACTATGAACCCTCAGAAAAATAAAATAAGTTGAATAAAGCTTATTAACTTAAAATTTAAAAATAAAAATTGTGTTAAAATATTTAAAAACATTACAATATATACCTATATATATATATATATATATTCAAAAATATAAAGGCTACTAGAGAATATATATATTAGATTAATATGATTAATAAGTAGATATTTATAACATATAATTTGATCTAATGGGATTAGGGATGTTGGGGACAGTGTTTAATATGAAATAGATCACAATATTTCAATTAGACTGCCGAAGAGATACAAAAAAAAAAAAAATTCAACTCAGCGAGCCATACAACCGATGACGGACACGTCTTACCATCTCTTAAAATGTGGCTGATCCAGAATTTGAAAATTTTCAGTTGGACTTCCAACGTTCTAAGATACAGCTTACGCATATGATAGTAAAAGGGCAGGACGTTATCTTCAAGGGGTCAAATGAAGGTGTGACGTTCGTCAACATAAATACGATCGGCAGCTTGTATGTCGTGGATTTTATTTTTAGTTGATTATTTAGTTATATAAGCTGAGGGTGCCAGCCAATAAAAAATTGACGAGGGAAGTTTGGAGGTACAAAACAACAACAAAGAAAAGAATCAAAGGACACAATTTTAAAACCCTTGTATATATAAATATATTATTTCTAATATAAAAAAAGATAAATAGTATGTAGAGATTTAATTAAATACGCAAAAGAAAATTGTATAAGACAAAAAGATTATATTAGCTTGTTATATAACTTGGTACTATTCAGCTTATTGAAACTTGCAATATACAACTAAGAATAAAGGGAGATAGGTAACATAATATTTATGTCATTGACAGGTGGACTCACAATTTAGTATATGTAAAAAAATACTACTTAAAGAAGGAAAACTGCTTAATTCTCATCTATCTACTATTAACTATATAGCTTAAATACTTTTTAATGTTGATATTAAGTTGCATAAGATAATTGCCTACTCGACAAAACAGCTGTTCCTCACGTTTACATAAGAATACTCTAAATATCTTATAGTTTATGTAATATGGGCATACCAAAGGTGTGTATAATTATATTTTATTCTGCAAATGTCTTCAGGATGTTCGAAGAAGAAGCAGGCCTTCTATATTTCAGATGTCTACAGTGCATACGTAAAACCAACTAAGATGAAAGGTACTCATAGATCACTTCGGCAACTCAAGTTGTTCATATTAAATAAATAAATAAATAAACACCACAGAAATTAGACAACCCCCAATTCCAGAAGCCAGGGGCTTGCGCAAAAGGGGGTTACACATTGAAAAAACGCGGACATACAACCATTTCCTCCGACAGTGCCAGTGCCGGAGCCAGGATTCGAACCCGGTGGTGCGATGTCCACTCGGCTATCGACCAGACAAATACATATTTTAATTATTTCTATCTCACCAATTTCCTAGCCTCTTAAACAGAGAATGCCATAACGCTTTTTCGGTAACGGGTGATTTGGATCTACAGACGGTCTAAGAGAAATGCCTTTGTCCCATAATATTACTGACTTAAACCAATTAGTTTTTCGTGTGATATTCCATATATAGCTTTACTTGTAGCCACGTAAAATAAAACCATAAGATTAATAGGTTTCATAGGGAGAGCGAACAGGGAATCCCGAGATAAAAAATGCCTGAAATAATTACATTTTTAAATGACATGGTAAGATATAAAGTGATCATTTGTTGCAAATGAAAGGTATAAAAATCATATTCACCTACGGCCTTTTTTTAAAACAATTGTAGGTATCTTATATATCTGACAACTTAACGCTCGACCTGACAATTCCTTTCTCAACTGCTGGCTGTCTGATTAGCCAAAAAAAAACTTTCTTTTCTTTTTTTGCTGATAGCTTTTTTTATACAATTTATTTATACCTAATTCCTGTTTTCTATAATTAAATAACTTAAAAGAATTTACCATCTCATTTTAGATGCACTACTTCATAATTAAAGGATTATACATATCTTGGCAAATTAAGTATACAGGGTCACCCAGAATAATCAAACATATCTCAAAATAAATGTTTATGACAACGAGAACTATTACATATACCGGGCGTATAGTGTCTATTATTAAATAAACTGATGATTAATAACATATTTAAGTATAATCTGACTTCCAAGGAAAATGAACCGTTACAAAGGACCCTCTTTGAATTTGCCCTATCACTAACGGAGTTATAATGTGATAATATTATAGTATATTTCATATATGGGAGACAGAAAAAATTGCAAGTCTCAAAAGTTGTCAAAAAATCAACTCTTCCACCTCACATAGTCAAACTATAATAAGAAGTCCTTAAACTTAATTTAATGAAAACCTACAAATTTTTACGAAGAAATCCGAAAAAATTGACACCAACGATAATTCCCAAACAACCCAAATTAATCACTAGAAGCACTCAATCATTCAAGTTAGTCATTTTATAGCTCAACCATTACCTACAAATTAACGTCCTAAAATATCGCCTCACATGAGCTTAAAATGCATCAAAACTACTTTCCATACCCGCAGTCAAAATATTTTATTTCAGTGACATAAACGTTTTATAAATTATTCTTTCTTTCGATTTCACTGTTCATTCGATTTCGTATAAATAAATAAACACCACATTAGACAACCTCCAATTAAAGAAACAATAGGCTTGTTCGAAAGGGGGTTACACATTGAAAAAACGCGGACAACAACCATTTCCACCGACAGTGCCAGTACCGGAGCCAGGATTCGAACCCGGTGGCGCGATACCCGTGTGATTAATCGCGATTGTCACCTCGCGCCTTAACCCACGCGGTTATCGGCCAGAGTTTAAATATCAACATAGATTCAATCTTCATTCAAATGTTTCACTAGAGTACAGGTACTATCGTCTTGCGTCATTATCAAAACTTACTTCCTTTCGTTCACCGTGGGCCTATCGGCACAATTTCATATCATTTCAACTCTAAGTACAAGACCTTCGGGACGACTTTACGGGGTCGTTTCAAATTTAATAAATCTTTTCAACTAATATTCGTTATCAAATCGATTCGAACTAAGTGCATATATCAATAAATTTCCCATTTTAATGCCAAGACGGTAGTATAATTTTCATGGCCGATTTCCATGTTTACATTTTCTGATGCAATATTGTGAAATATTGCCCAATATTACGCAATCGAGCCCACATGGAATGGACGGGGATATTTCCAGACCTCCGCACGCCAAGTCTCCGACCAACCAAATAAAAAGCCGAGTACGACGAGCTCGAGCAAGTCCAGTTCGATACGTGCGCCGCTAATATTGAATCTACAACCGTGCCACTGCAGCTGCTTTCTTGGCTGTACCGAGTAAAAAAGCTCAATTCTATTCTGCCATCGTGCATCTAACAAAAATGTGAAATTTTCCAGACTCTTTAAATCGTGTTAATCAATTCTTTCATTTTAATATTAATATTCTCAAGTCAGAATTTTAGTGTACGAAGAGTTATCGTCCTTACAACATCTGTAGAATTAAATATTTAAGTTAAAACTGTTTTACTAACTTTGTTCGTTATATTAAATAAATTTTTCTTGTTCGTGTTAAACAAAACGTTTTAATCCAAGAATAGCATATACAGGGTGAAGCTTTGGACCTTGCCATAGACAATAAATTAAATCCAAGTGAATAATAAACTATTTCAACCAAACACAAGTGAAGCAACCAACTCCAGGGCTTATACAGTGACTCCCCAAACTTCTCCAACTCAAAATTAAATGCACAAGGGGCTCCCAGGGTCTCTATCAAGCTCTAACGCTCATCGCTCAGCTGAAACTTTTTTGTTTTTCCAAACTGGAGGGGCTTTTTCGTATTCAATAACTTCGTCAACGGAGGCTATTTTTGTTGTAGTTATTACTGCGAAAAGTATAATATTATTAGTGTCTTTGATTTGGAGGAGATTTTATATGCGAAAATATATAGAAAAGTTTCCTTAAATCGAAAATATTTATTAAGAGATAGCGGCTAAACTGCAATATACACCATGTTTCCCAAGTCCTTCAAGGGCGACTTTTCAGGCTAGTTAAAAGTAAATTACAGATAACTAATAATAAATTATGTAATAAATAAGGTTAACCCGGCAATTAGTAATAAATTTATGTCTTACAGCGAAAACGTAATGTTTACACTAATTTTAAATTCATTTTGAGAAAAACTTGATCAAAGGGAGAGAGACAATCAAAGACGTAAATAATTACTCATCCCGAATGATTCTTTAATATTTTTACTAACCAGGCAATATTCATTAATAGTTTTTTTTTATATACATTTATTTAACGTCGGTCTATTTCCGCTACTGAGGCCTAACACCGACGCCTGTAGACGAGCTACCCCCAACCAGGAATTTTGCCGAACCTCTTCCCTTAAGAAGAGTAGGGATCTTTTACTTGCCTAACATTTAATAGACAAGGGACCGACGGCTTTACATCCCCTCCGAAGGATGGTATATCTCCTATGCAACCCTCGCCTAAGGTTGTATAGCTTCCGCGCATACACTGATGTACAAGCCGCTGGAAGATGTGTGAGGCAAGAACGCGGTTTCCGTTGGAATGGTCACCATCCAAGTACTAACTGCGCCTGTCGTTGCTTTACATCGTATACCGAAGTATGTACATAGTAAAGACGCACCTACGCTCGCCCCCATTAATAGTTGTTTAGACGGTAAGAATAGCGCCATCATTGTCAATTATGAGATAAAGAATGTGATCCCCTGTTGTTACAACACAGGGTAAGACTTAACCTCTACAGTTATCTAGAAAACTTAGAAGATAGATATAATAGATTAGATGATACTTATAGCATCATTTATGTATTAACATCCTGTGAATTTGATGTCCCTACCTAAGAATTTAATAGTGAAGAGAACAGATGAGCTGTAATGTTACGGCTCTGATTTGTATATTACGGAATTTTCCAGCGAGGTACCAAAAATTAAAACATCATTAATTTCTGTCATTTCGAGATAAAAGCTTCACGATCTTTATCAATTCTTTTTCTGATTTGTTTCCCTACAATGGGAAAATATTGAAAACATGATGTCTATTTGAATACCTTTGGGCATACAATCCTGAGGCGTTTCTGGAATTTTTGAGGCATTCTCCAAAAATTAATAACACGACCACTTATTCATGCCGTGTATATGTATATATATACATATATATATATATATATATATATATATATATATATATATATATATATATATTATACAATAATAAGTAGCAGCTGACGTCACAATCAAGCTGCAACTTCAATTCAGTGGACTCGAAAGTTTTTGTGATATTTACAGTCATTTAATTATACCAAGTTTTAAAGTATTTTAGAGCTTTTTGAAAAGCTTTTTTTGTGTAAAATTAATTACTAGTGTTCCCTTTTACTAATACTTTGGTGATTTGTTGAACTGGCTTTAATTTTGTGTTTTATTTGCTCTTTTTAACCGACGTGTTTTTTTCCGTAGTGTCAAAAGATTTTTATTTTCGTAATGGTGAGTTAATTTTAACAATTAGGAATGTTAAAGTTGTTGAAATTTGATCTATATACTTCATTTTAGGAGTCACCAAATTATATTTCTAAGTTAGAGTCGGTCTTGATCCATATAGTATAAAAGTAGAAGATTTAACTGCATCGCTAAATGATATCCCAAAAATTTCTAAAACTGTGGTGATGGATTATATATTATTTCAAACGAGCCCTACGACCATGATGACCAAGTTAGATGCCTTTGCACAGCTTGCCTGTAAATGGATAGAATTTCTGGAAAAAAAAAAATTAGCAAGCGATATCTCGTTGGTGAAGTAAGTGTATAAAAAACAAGGCCAGATACTTAGAGTATGCAGTGCGCTTTGGCATTTCACAAAGATTTTTATGTAATCTATACATTTGTAAATTATACAGTTATGATATTTAAGAAGTTAATGGCTTTATATAATGTATATACAGATGTATGTTTCCTAAGTTTACATGTAGAATATGTTAATAAAAACAACAAAACCACTATGTATTGCTATAAAATAAAGTATTTTGCTCTATGCTGCTCTATCTACATTTAATTTATTCATCGTTTTTTCTTCCTGAATTTAAAAATGTTCAGATAGATTGAAAATTCAACGAAGTTTTTCAAAAAGTTTGGGTTTTATTTTTCATTCTTCCATGTATTTTGCATTGCTTAGTACACTCAGTTTAAAATCTAATTTGATCTTAAAACCCACCTTCATTTATCAACCCAAAACTATGTCTATTCGCACGTTACTGGAGGAGGCTGTAATTAATAACCATATAACTACATATTCAATCAGTTTTATTTGTGTTATTAACAATACTTTTTTACACAAGTCAATATAATAGAATACATGTTAAAATAATACGTAAAGCGTACTAAAAAAAACGTTACATATCACCTTAAGAACAATCTACACACAAATTTTAAGAACATTTATGCATCCTATTTTGATTAAATAGGCGAATTCACTCTCAACATTGTAATATTATGTAATAAATCATGTAAAAACTATCATATAGGTACCCATAACAAAATGTTTGGAACATATTCTTGCATTTTTTAGTTTCGATTCGAGAAAATCGTATCTACAGAACGCTGCTTGTCGTCTGGTTTGAGCAGATGGAAATCCCAAAAATCTGACTGTTCTTTTTCGTTTCCGTCGATTAGTGCACACAACAACAGCCGTCGTCGACATTATGTTTCTAAAATGGTAACATCAAACTCATTAGAAACTTTTGAGCTTGAAGTACAACCCTGCCAAAAGGTGCTCATAGAAACAGATAAAAATAAAGCTATAAGGTTCTATGAGACCGATATCAGTTTTTAAACGAAATTAGTCGATGCTACATATCAATAACCATAAAAATTCCAAGAAATATTCTTCCTCAATATGATGGGAAGTCGTTATGCAATAAAATGGCATAGAACACTCATATGTAAAACTCTTTTTAAATTACTTTGGAGATATTTCTATATGCCATTTTTGGCAGGGAATTAATAATATTGTGAGAAAATATAAATTTCACAGCAATAGATATTAGTCTTTTATAAAACCATCAATATTAGTAAATAGAAATTACTACTACGTAACCTATTATATTCTATGTCAATATTGGCTTATACCAAATCTATGAATACATATATTAAATGAACATTTAAGCAGATAAGTCATACAATATACCTACTTAACAAGAAAAAACCGAAAAACAAATTTATCAGCGTTAATAGTGCTTATTTTTACAATTTACGAGTTAACAGGGATGTCAACAAACCTGACATCAAATTTTCTTTTTCCAACAACAGCACTGATACGATATATATAGAAATTTTTCTCAAACTAGGCTTTTAAAAAAACGTTAATAAATGTCACCACACAAATTTGATATTAAAATTATGCGCCAGTAATATTTAAATCGATCACAAACTAAGACGTACTCTTATGTACGGAAATTCTCTTGAAGTGGTGGATCAGTTCAATTACTTTGGCAACGTTGTTAATGACAAAGCAAACATGGACAGCGAGATTCGCAATAGAATTAACACTGCATCTAGAGCACTCTGGGGACTTAGAGAGAGAGAGAGTATTTGACAACCACGACCTTGCTTTGTCAACGAAAATGGCTGTCTACAGAGCAGTTGTCATTCCAACACTGCTATATGGATGTGAAACCTGGGTCACTTACCGTCGTCATGTGAAAGAATTAGAACGTTTTCAGCAAAGACACCTCAGAAGTATGATGAAAATCCGTTGGTTCCATCACATATCAAACGTGGAAGTACTCAGGAGAGCAAACAGCCTTCCAATTGAGGTGCTTATTTCAAGAGCACGCCTAAGATGGGCAGGTCACGTTCATCGTATGCATGATAACCGCCTTCCTAAATGTACATTTTCTGGTGAATTGCTAAGCGGTAGAAGAAGGCGTGGCGGTCAACGAAAGAGGTTCAAAGACGTTCTCCATGAAAATCTAAAATCCTGCGGTATTCCAGATGAGCAATGGGAACAACTTGCAGCGGACAGAACCGAATGGCGAGGGGTTGTGGCCAGCTATCAAGGAAATGTTGCTGCAAGAAGGCCGAATCCAAGACCTAACCAGGTCTATGTTTGTCCTGACTGCGGTCGACATGTGCTCTCCCGAATTGGCCTCTATAGCCATAGTCGTGTGCACCGTAGATGAATGGGAATTACAATAGACTACACCTTTTACTTGTTTTTTATTACACACAATCTATCGACTGTAACATTTTTTTATAATAATAACTCTTATGTCAAATTCCTCAAAGTGTACTGAACAGTTTTCAGGCTGCCAAATGCTGACGTCACTGCTACTACTTCATTAAAAACAACAAACGACAACAAATTTAACAATAAAGAGCAACATATTAAGCTAAAATACACACGTAGGTATTATTATTTGTCAAACTTCTTTTCTTCTTCTTATCGTTTTGGTCCATTTAATTGATTTGCATTCACTGTACTCTAGATGCAAAAATAAAAATGGCCCTAGAAATCAAGTAGTCTCAATTTGTTTAAGAACTATGCAATCGTACATAAAAGCGTCTCCGGAATCCAAAAATGTAAGAACATACAGGGTGTTCCATTTAAAATTTCAAAGTTTGACATTTCCGGGTAAACCGGAAGTGATTCAAAAGTGTGAAATTATGAAAAATTTGCAGCTTTTGATATATATTAATCTTGCCAAGTTTGAGTCTCATACCTTGAAAAACTAGGGCTTGTCTAATGATTCGGTTGACACCCGGTATATGTAGTGTGAACTTGTAACTACAAAATGTATAAACAAAGATGTTAATTTTTTGCATTTACTTTGCCGACTAAGGGATTAAGATCCGAGGTCAACAAACAACTAAAAATTATATAACCCATCCAGTTAGCATTTGTATAAACACGCACATGCTGTTGTTTTATTTCGATTATACTGAATTAATTATGTAAATCTTTGAACCCTACGCTTCCCATAATAATTTAATTTTGGGAATGTTCAGTAAAACTCATGCCCATTACAATATTAAATCAAATTCCTGTTTTACTTTACATATTATGTGTACTGACCGTATAAAAAATGGAAGATAAAAATAATGGTTATAAACATTGATATACCGTACAAATAATAATAACGTAAGGGAGTGTATTATTAGGCTGTATTTATTGAGTTAGCCTCAGGCCATGCCGACCTCAATTAACCTTTTTATAGAAATGAATAAATATTCTTAAGAGTTGTTCGGAGTGTATTAGTCATCCATGCTTCCAATTTTAATTGTAAATGACTTCACGTCAATAAAATGACGCAGCCTAATGTATGGTGTCCCTATGTGGGATGATAAGAATTATTTTGCAAATCGAAAATAGAAGAAAAAAACATATTTTTTTTATATATACTTTTTTCTCTCATCGTCCCACATTGTAACATGTTTTTAATGTTTTCTAATGTCTTTTTATGGTATTTTAGTGAAAGCCGTGTTTTAAAATAATGATTTATATAAGAGTAAATTGAACCGTCTTTCCCGCTTATATCCGGAGCGCTCTTAAGTAGTACGCAATACATCTGTTTTCTTTATTAAAACAGGAAAGCAAGATAAATGTTTTTTTATCAAGTAACAGAATGACATGAGCATGTAAAAAGTAATTACGTACCTTAAGTTCCACAAACACAGCAGTGAAAGGCGCAGTTCCTTATATTGTAATATTTATTGAAAACAAATTTACTCGGCAAAACTGAATTTGAGTATATATTGATCTTGTGCATTTAACACAATGACAAAACAAACACAAAAACAAAATGATCTTATTTCTTCTTATTTAAATGGTCGCTCACAAATAATTTTAATTAGTAATCTCCAAGTTTCGATCTATTATCAGGTGCACCTCAAGGATAAATTTTAGGTCCTTTGTCATTCATTATGTACACGTCTGGTGTTCTTTGTACTGTTTCAAATTGTCGAATACAAGCCTATCCAGATGACACTGTGCTTTACTCACATTTTCGTATTGAAAATATGGTAGACGCGTGTGAATCGTAAATCCTGAACTTAATAAAATTATGAGTTTACCAGTTGAGTATGATTTAAAGTTAAACTCCGCTAAATTTAAATTAATGTTATTTGGTAGTAAGAATAAAATTAATGCTCTACGAATTAGCCTTGACATTAAAACTGATGGTACAACTTTACCGACTTGCGATTTAAGGGCCTTGTAAAAAGATTGATGCAAAAGGCATATTTTCTCTGAAGCTAATATTTTTGAATCGTCACAATTTAAATTCTAGTCTTAAACAAACGTTACCTAAGTCACTCGTGTTCTCTCATTTTAACTATTGTGATTTTGTTTTTGGCTTTTGTCTTGATCAATCTGATAAGAATCGCATTCAAAAAGTTCAAAGTTCATGTTGTCGCACTATATTTGAATTAAGAAAATCTGATCATATACCATCTCATAAGATTAATGAATGTAAATGACTTAATATGAATAATCGGAGAATTTATTATTTAAGTAATTTTGTAGATAGAACATTGATATTTCGAAACTTTCCTTTTTTCTAAAGAATGAGTATACATGATCCACTGTGCATCCAAAAAATGTAAAATTTAAAAACAAGTTTATACGTATATATAAACAAGGTGGGGCAATAGTACGTCGGACCTCGATATCTCGAGTTCTATGATAGCTAGAAATTTTAAAAAAATTGCAAGTAAACTATATAAAAAAGTCTATAACTGGAAATTATCTTCTAACATACAGGGCGAGCCAAAACGAAATTACAGGACCAAGTGCTTTTTTTAAAATGGAATGCTATGTATATCAGTACATTTCTTGAAGCCTCTTTCTAGGCTCTATTACGCATTAGCATTCAATATCTCCCAACCACTTGGATGTAATAAATTTTTTTGGTGAAATAATGCAATCTGCAGATGGATATTAAAAAAATTACCACAGTCACAATTATGGGTTTTAAGAAAAACTTATATAAATACCAGTTACGAGACATCTAATTAATGTTTTCGAATCATTTTCATTTTCTGAAAATGTACAGGGTGGCCAAAAATTATTTTCCAATTAAGAAAATTTTAAATAGAATTTTCTCAATTTTTTCAAATGGAACACCCTGTATATTTTTAGACGATGTGATGTAGAAATGAAAAACGAACATTTTTTTGTAAGTACTTCCCTTTCGTTTTATTGAGCAATAATTACAAAATTCAAAAATACTAATACTTTAAAAAAGAGGTGTCTTCAAATAACTCAGTAGAAAAAATTATAATAAATGTTCCACATGTTGCTCATTTTGATTGACACACAGCTATGATGCGCTTTTGAAATGAGGTTCCCGCTGTTCCTAAAAGTGCCGGTGTGATAGATGTAAAGGCAGTTATTATTTTTTTCTTCATATTTTGTACTATTGTTGGTGTGTCTCTATAAACAATTTCCGTCAGGTATCTCCATAAAAAGAAATCCATTTTTGTAAGATCTGGGAATCTAGCAGGTCATTTAGTGGGTCCATTTCTTCCAATCCATTGATTAGGGTAGGTAGGGGTAGTGGTCTCTAACTGCATTTAAATAATGTGGTGGAGCAACATCTTGCTGAAACCACATCCTATTTCGAATTCTTTCAGGGAGATTTACTAATAATTGTGGCAGAGAGTTTTTCAAAAATCCAAAAAAGATTATTTATCTTTCCAGTCAATGTACCATCAAAGAAATGTGGCCCTATTACATGTTCTCCAATAATTCCTCCCCAAACGTTTATAGTTTATAAACGTTTATGTTGGTTATCAACTTGCATAAAAAGGTGAGGATTTTCCGAAGCATAATAATGGAAATTGTGCCATTAACAAATCCATTTTTATCATTGAATAAAACAGTATTAAAGAAGTTGACACCATGTTGTATTTAACCTCTGGCCCAATTACAAAATTGTAGGCATTTTTGAAAATCGTCATCACATAATTCCTGGTGCATTTGAATATGATATGCATTGTTGCATGTAATTTTCGCACTAGGCACTCTGGTGTTATAAACTTTGTTTTGTCAATTATTTAGCGCAGTTCGGCCGCATTTAAATAGAACCTTCGAATAGAATCACTGTTTAAAATCTCCCTCAATAGTGGTTAAGGTATTTTTGTTTTAAAACCTACCCTATTATGCAAGTTAAAATCCGACTATTAATTAGCATTTGTTTACAGTAGTAACCAGGTATAGTCACAGAAATCCTGTATAGGTTAACTCGTGTTGCCGTCAAGTACGACAGCGCTTAATCACTTTCCTACGACGCGCCTAGTAGTTGGTAGTATCCTGAAAACCGCTATATTAGTCTAACGGCAACGTCATTAACTTGGTTATGTATAATTTGCTTTCAGAATTTCTGATTACTGGAATTACAATTTTGTCTACATAACATCATATTTAGATAGTATAATATGCCATTCTTTATTTGATACTAGAACTTATCATTTTATGGAAAATGTTCGGTATATCTGACTATGTAGGAGCAAATGTACTCGCCAAAACAGTGCTGTAGACTTAAGTTACTGAGGCGCATGCTTCCCTTCTGTTCAAATTATTTAAAGAAACTTATTATTAAATTTAATATTCATGAGGGTAGTTTTGTTAGGATATTGGGGTAACTTAATTGCTAATTTACGAGAGATACTTCCTTCTTCATGTTAGTTTAATACCATTAATTATTCCTCATTAGATATCGCACAATTAAACGTATGTGGCAATAATAAAAAAACGGGTTTTTTGCTAGGTTTCTTTTGAGATTGGTCGATTTTTATTTTCTGATGAACAATGCCGTGCGATCGGTATAGCGAAGGTGATTTGTGGTGTAATTTAAGTAATTTGTTACGGACCTCTAGCGTATGCGACCCACCATACGCTTTAGCGTTTTGTGGGCCGCATTATAACAACTGCTACACGTCTGTAACACATTTCGCTATTCTCCATGGGAGGGCGACACATTTGTGACACGTGATCAACGGAAGCAGACATTTTTGGTTGGCTTGGCTTGGCTTGTTGGTTAGTTGTTATTCTGTGAATCTTGATTTTATTCAAGGCATCCGCATGGATTTTAGAATAACCAACTCAAGAAAATTTCCTCAATCCGTTGTTGTTCCGTTTAGCGGAATATTTTGTGTTTGTGAGTAAATTTTATCTGCGGAAGCAGGATATTAAATTACACAAGGTAAGCTAACCTCTTCACGCCATCTTGCCCGTTCTCTACCCACGTGTTTCGCAAATTTGCAGGCTTTCCTGTGGAAATACAGTGTCAACTTTAAAAGGCGACTCAACCCCATTTATCCGACTGTGGCTTCCAGGAGTTTTGGTGGATTGTTCCCTCATCAGTGAGGTAAATTATGTTTCATTTGTAGGTTATGTCAGAATTTCTCACATTAAGCACGCTTCACGTGCATTTCTGACTGTGAATTAAATTGTGATATCTTTAGGGTTCTACGGACGGGGCTTCTACGCACGTCAGTGAAGTTCCACGGACGGGGCATCCACAAACAGTGGAAGGTTCCAGGGCTGGTGAGGCCACGATCAACCCCATCCTTGGGTCCATTTCTTGTGTCCCGAAGGCATCTCTGCAGGGCTTCAGTTCTTCCACCGGACTCGGTATCGTACCACCCTGAATAAGTGTGTTTGTGTTGTGTTTATTTTTACTTACCGGGGACCACCTTCAGTGGTTCCGCTGGACATCAATTTATACTTTTTGGCATTTTAACCTGTACATTTTTAAATATTTCATGCATATATTTACATATATTTAAGGAGGTTCTTTAAATCAAACCTTTGTGGCAGAATTTATGACAATTCATGATAATATTGTAAACCGATGTGTAGCTACACGAGGCATTTTATGAATGTTATAACTGATTAATCGTGAAATATTGGCACCACTGCTGTGAACATCGCCAGGTTATATTCTAGAGAACCAATTTTGTAAATTGTTCAATATAGTGCATTTCATTTTTAAAGAAAGTGTCATTATTTCGTCTGCGACCACTACATATGGAAAAACTCAGTGATTTATTAAGTAAGTAAACTAATAATTTATCATAGTTTGTGTAAGCTTGGGCTTAACGCCCTGAGATAGTCTGAGCTAGAGAAATTTTATCGTAGGCACGTACATCACTTTCCGGGTAAGTCAGTGCCTATGGTATCTGCTACGCTACAGTAGCCCAAGTGATTTCGTTACGTAATATCTGATAATCATTAAGATCCAACGTATCTATTTGTTTATGTACGTTCAACTCGTAGCAAATTATATTAATTTCCAATTTGGGAGAAAAACAGATTTCATCACAATTTGTTAGTTGTGGCTTTTGGGCATTGAAGATTGCATTCGACAGTAGCCGCACACTTGTCCATTGCTGGGAGAAAATTTCATCTTGCTTACTGAAGGCGAAAGGCGAAATTTCACTTACAGCCCACCTGACACCTACAGGTATGCTAAATTAATATTACATTTAGAATATTAATTTCCAGAGCTTATTATCGAAGTCAATATTTATTTGATACCTTTTTTTTTAACTGGAGTTTAAATAATGGTTGCCCCTCAAATTATGTAGCTTCAAACCATCGTTATCACATCTAAAATAATTTTCTCTTTTTAGGGCTGTGCGTATATATATAAGTGTATATATATTTTTTTCCTATCGTTCCTTCTTGTTACTGCTGTTGTACATATTTTTCGTTTCTGTGGTGCTAATGGTCTATCGTATAAATTGGTGTATACTACGTTTCGTATCCCTCATTTCTGTCTCTAAGTTTTTTTTTATATATACATTTATTTAACGTCGGCCTATTTTCCGCTACTGAGGCCTAGCACCGACGCCTGTAGACGAGCTACCCCCAACCAGGAATTTTTGCCGAACCTCTTCCCTTAAGAAGAGTAGGGATCTTTTACTTGCCTAACATTTAATAGACAAGGGACCGACGGCTTTACATCCCCTCCGAAGGATGGTATATCTCCTATACAACCCTCGCCTAAGGTTGTATAGCTTCCGCGCATACACTGATATACAAGCCGCTGGAAGATGTGTTAGGCGAGGACGCGTCTCTAAGTTGGATGTCACTTGGGAAATATGCGGAGGAAAATTTAAGAAAAATTGAAGTTTATTGCATTTTGGGTGGACACTGAAAAGAAGCACGTGTACCAATTTACCGGAAGTCCCTGGCTGCCGCCATATTGAAAATTCGGGCCACGTCATTGTCATCGTCAGCGGAAGAGCCTTTGCCGCCATTTGAGTTTGCAAAAGTTAAGTGCTAAATTAAGTATTTGCCCATCTGCCCTTTTGAAATACAATTAAAGTACTCTTTCTCTTTATTAGTATCTATTTAATAATTGAGTTCTATAAATACAGGAAGGGTTATTATATTAGACATATTTGTGTACATATTTTTTTTTAAATTTTGATTTAATATCTGAACCGCACTGCTGAAATATTATTAAGTTTCATCGTGTACAACAAAAGTGATCACTTGCGGTATAATTTTGTGCATGCAACATTATTTCTCTTTTAAATTGATTATTTCTGATTTGTAAATATATACTCTTGCTAAATATTTTTTTTTGCCTTATAACGTAACTTGTATCTTCGGATATTTATAAAAAAAAACTGTTATTGAGTCCTTACTGTAATATATATGAGATCTTTGTAATAAGGCCTCTACTTTATTTATTAGATACTCACCCCACGGACCACTTACTCACCCCACCGCCCACTTACTCACCCCACCGCCCACTGAGCTAGTCAGTGTCGCTTCCGCACGTTTTTTTTAAATTTCGAAATAAATTTTGTATACGGAAGGGGCTCTAAAAATACTTATTTTTGTTACATTTGCGTTAGGAGGCTAACTATTAAGAGTCTCTCCCTAATCAACTAAAGTTGGCTAGGCGACCATCGACTTGATCATTATAATTTTGATTTATTTAATTTAATTTATTTATTTATTTTTTTGAGTCCACTATCGAGGTAACAGCATGCAACTTATTTGTTTTTAAGATTCGACCCACAGACCGTATACTTATTCCTACTAATGAGCTCATTTCTCTTTGACAAACATGGGGATTCACAACCGTTGCCAGCACTACAGAAAACTCATTTTCTTCGTTCACAACACGTTTCACTTTTTTTATATTCGACATTCACAGTTTCCAGAAATCTATCGAGAAGGTTTTGGAAGCTGCTAACATCAGGAATGCCTCTTTCAGTATAATGTTGGTGATAAATTATATTGGTAAGTAAACAATTTCTGCCTGACTCGCCCAAAACAAGAGTCATGTCGACAAGTTCCGCTTTTTAAAATTCATATTGTAAAATTCGAAATATTTTAAATTCAGTACAAATTGTAACGACCGATAAGTGTGATAAATGCTCCTTTGTACACGACAATTTATACCAAACTGAGGTTTTATTGTTTGTCGAATTACGAAAACAGCAAAAAATGTACAAAAAAACATTACAGTAAAGGACCGGTTAAACACTATTTACTCATTTCAATGGATTGGAAGAAATGGTCCCACTAAATGGCCTCATTTCAAAATTGCAGAGAGACGTGTGTCAATCAAAATGAACAACACGTCGAACACCTGTTATAATATTTTCTAATGAATTATTTGACGGAACCTCTTTTTTAAGTTTATTCTTGAATTTGACATGTATTTATAAAACTAAAATGGTTGCAATTAGCCATAGGGAAGTACTTACAAAAATGTTCGGTTTTCATTTCTACATCACATCGTCGAAAAACATACAGGGTGTTTTATTTGAAGAAAATGAGAAAATTCAATTTATAAAGTTCTTAATTGAAGAAACAAACACTTATTTATTTATAAAACGAAAATGGTTGCAATTAGCCATATGAAGTACTTACAAAAAATTTTTGATTTTCATTTCTACATCGCATCGTCGAAAAATGTACAGAGTGTTCCATTTGAAGAAATTGAGAAAATTCAATTTTAAAATGTTCTTAATTTAAAAAATAATTTTTTGCCACCCTGTACATTTTTAGGAAATGAAAATGATTCAAAAACATTAATTAGATGTCTCGTAACTGGTATTCACATAAGTTTTTCTTAAAATCCATAATTGTGATTGTGGTGATTTTTTTAATATCCATCTGCAGATTGCATTATTTCAACAAAAAAATTCATTACATCCAAGTAGTTGGGAGATATTCAATGCTAATATAGGAATGAATGGAGCCTAGAAAGAGGTTTTAAAAAATGTACCGTATACATAGCATTCCATTTAAAAAAAATACAGTTGGTCCTGTAATTTCGTCTTGGCTCACCCTGTATGTTGGTTGATAATCATCGGGCGCTGACAGTGCTGGCATTTCGATTGAATATTATAATAATGAAGGATGTAAAATCGAATTAGAAGTTGCAACGGTATTTAACAAAAAATTAACGGAAGCAAATTAAAATATGGTGAATGGGGGTGTGGAAAGTACTTTTGATATCTTCAGAGATTTTTAGGGCATTAGTTTGGCTTGTAAAATGGTTGTAGAGATTTGTTGCGAGTGAATTTGAGTTATTTGTGAATTATAGAAAGTTTGTGATTTTTTTCAGATTTTGTTCAGAAAAATTGTAGTTTTTTGTTGAATTAAGTATTTAGATTACTTTTTTATTATTGTTTGACGGTATGAGCTGAAAGAGTTAATTATTTAGCAAATTATAAAACTTTTTCAATTTTTTCTGTCGCTTATGACTGAAATATTCTATAACAAGCTATGAGTAAGACGCGCAATTAATAGCATAACGGCTCAGCAATTGGCGAATGTTCTTCTATTTTCGACGTTATTTTCGATATTTCTTACATTACACGGGTCAATTAGAATAAATCGGAAGAGTCATGGCACACTTAAATGGAAAACTAAAAATTAAATTAAAACAAATATTGACGTTTGAAATGTCACTTGCGTTGTATCATTGGATTAAAAAATATACAGAATTCAAAAATGAAATAATATACAGGGTGTTTTATTTGAAATATTACAGGTTTTGTTGGTATATTGTCTAGCCGATAGCCGCTTTCGGCAAGGACTGAGTTGACAATTGCGATTAATCCAACGGGTATCGCGCTAGCGGGTTCAAGCCCCGGCTCTGGCATTGGCATTATCGGAGGATATGGTTGTATGTCCGCGTTTTTTAATGTATAACCCCTTTCCGCACAAGCCTCTGGCTTCTGGAATTGGGGGTTTTCTAATTTCTGTGATTTTTATTTATTTATTTTATTCATTTTTTGGATATATAATTTATTTAAACATATCGCTTTCTATTTAGTTTTAGTTTTAAACATCTGAGGAACGACATTTGTAAAAGCAATCATCTGTAGATTTTTACATGGACAGTCCACCTGATCCATTGTGGAAAGCCCAAAATGGCACCGTGCGAAGCCGGATCATGGCAATAAAATCGGTATAATAATAACTACGTAATTTTATTATACCATATGTAATATATTTGTTAAAGATTTGTTGAGATTAAAAATATTTTTGTTCGGTGGTAGTCGAGAAGAATTTAATTTTCATATTCTGTAGTCTATTAAAATCTATGATGCTTTCAAAATAAGTTGTATAATGAACTAATAAAAAGGCTACATAATATATGAGCAGACTCATCAATTTAGGAATTTTCTGATAAATCCTTCCATAAAATAACAATATTATGAGGAAGCTTATTCAGATTCGAAGGTTTCCTGACATATTATGCAAAGCAAGTTAGACTTTAGTATAATTAATAATTTCTGTGCAAGTCTGTTTATGTAAAACCAGGATAGACTGGGCGCTACACAGCTTAATATGCATAAGTCTCCGTCGTCACATTCAGAGTATATTTTGTAATGAACGAATAACATAAATGTATTCTAAGCTCAATGGATTACAAACACCAAACTGCACAGATTTATATATTTAATTAAACCTGTGACTTTCCAATATTCCGTAGGTTTAAATTTTCACTAAGTTTTATTTAATACCTAACTTAAAAGCCGTTACCATCGGACTATGTTTTGAAAACGGAGGGATATGATCTAGTATAATAGATACTTGTAGTTTAAGAACTGGTGAATGGTTTGTTCAAACTGTTTTATACTCTATGAAATTTAGTAGTTCATACCTGAAAATGTTATCGACCGTCTAACTCCAACCCGAGACGCACTCCACATTTTTTTAAATTAGGGGTAAACTTCAGATTATACCGTACGTTCCAAAATTAGGAATTGTTAATAATCGATAAAAATAAATAATAATAATAATAATAAATAAAATCTACCAGTTGCTTTTATAAAATAATTATAGATTGAAACTTTCCCGGAAGTTTAGAAAACTTGTGTAAGTATTCTTAAAGTAAAACTAGTCCGAACCTACTCCTTGTAGTACTAGTGATCAATCGTGAATCCATAAGCAAATGAAGCAATAATACATTAGGAGGAGTATTAGTTCTCTAAAGCCTTTTAAAAGTGGATTGGATTTGTCCTAAAGCTTCTAAAACGCACAAGCATAAGAAGAATATGAAATTTCAGAGGAAACTACAGTTTTTGGTCTTCATTGATCACGTTACATCAACATCTCTTCCGTAAGCTCAGTGCTAGGTCTGCAGTACATGATAGGACTATTTGCTTTGGACGCTTATATCATAGCCAGAGAGCAGAGCTCTGCTGCTGCTTTTCAAAGCTGTCTTACTTATTGTTCTGCTAAACTTTACGACGTCCTCCCCCCTAGATTAAAATCACCAACGGTATATTCCTTTAAAACAAACTTAAAAGGGTTACTTCTTGAGGAGCAAAAACGCACGAATTTTACCTTAATCTAAAACCGTTTTGCTCTTCTTCTAAATTATTGCTAGACATGACATGACATGATTTATATATCGTCTTGTTTTCTTTCTTTTTTTAATTAATTATAATAATTTCTTCGCAATTTAGAAAGTTTCTACTTGATTGATAAATAAAAAATAGAGTTAGGTACTTTTTTGGTTTATTTAATAAGGATTAAGTGTATACATATGTTTGTTTTTATATTTTACATAAATAAATAAATAATAAATAAACAACACAGAAATTGTATATTTATTTTATTTTGGTTTTCTCTTTAATTGTGATGGAATCAAGTGGCAGAATAGACTATGCTAAGATTCGCTCATGAAATATTATGTTATTTCTTTGTTTCAATAAAGACGTTTATGATTATTAATACATTTAAATTTATAAAAATCATCAACCTCTGACTATTTTTAATTAACCGTTTTGCTCATTGCTAGTTATTAAATCGTCAAATATTTGATAAATTACAGCAAATATTGCCTTTCAAAAAATAATATAGCCATTAATAGATTCCTAATAGGAAATAAAATTGTGCACTGCACGAAAAATATTCGGTAAATTCATATTTATCTTAATATCAATGCATCAATCAAAATCAAAACTTTTATAAATCCTGCGTGACAGAGAAAAACCGTTATTCGATACTACGAAATTATAATATATCTTGAACGTAGGCTTCGTTATATTACATGGAATCTTATTTATTTATTATTTATTAATATAATATATTCAATGCAGATAATACAATTGGAACATCAAATAAACAAAGAATTAAAGTAAAAATAAGTTTGGTTACAATAAATAAAAGGTTGTGAAAGACGCAGTGATGTTTGAAAATAATTTTAAGATATTTGTGCCTGGTTGAGTTCAGTAAAAGCTACAATTCTCTTTAAAAAAATAAGGAATATGAAAATTCAGATTCTCCAAAATGATGGGGCAGTCAACTATATTGTCAATAATTTTATAAAGTAGCATTATAGAGGAATACTCTTTCCTTTCGAAAAGAGAAAATATGCAAAAATTTCATGATAGCTCGGCTAGAGGAAATTCTATAGGAGGATAAAAACCTTTAGATTTAAACAAGAGCGGTTTTTGAAAATTTTGTTTGTACTAATCCTAGAATATCGATATACACATTATACTCGTTACACTAAACAGTTGTGAACCCTCTAAATCTCAATTCGGAATTCTGGGTTGTGCCGCTTTAATATTTTTATGATGGTGGCCTGATCGCCAGGCTTCTCAGTTACCGTTGCCACCATCTTCCTGTACTTGGGAAGGGTATCCTCCCTCAGCAAATTTTAGAGACATCTCATTCCCAAAAACAACTGCACAACCCCCTAATTCTGCAATGAACTAAGTGTTCCAAATAAGGTTTCTTGTAGTGGATCATTCTTTTAGAAAATCGAGCTGAAACACAGATAATAGACTGTGAACTTGGCAACAGATATAAGGTAGTGTATGTTAGGTCCACTGCCAGCACCCCCCCCCCTCCCCCAACTAACTAACTAGAAGTGGCAGTTAAATATAAATGTTTTAGTTTGAAAGAGCGCCATGGAAAACCTGTGTTAAAAAATCGTACCTCTACTCTTAGTAATTTCGGAAATACAGATAGTTTAATGTTGTGGTGACACACCCTGTGTATATAGCATTTTTATTCACTATTATTATTATTATTATTATTATTATTATTATTAGCCGTTACTCGAGTCCGAGTATAAAAAATGTTATAGTCGATAAATTGTGTACAATAAAAACAAGTAAAAGGTGTAGTCTATTGTAATTCCCATTCATCTACGGTGCACACGACTATGGCTATAGAGGCCAATTCGGGAGAGCACATGTCGACCGCAGTCAGGACAAACATAGACCTGGTTAGGTCTTGGATTCGGCCTTCTTGCAGCAACATTTCCTTGATAGCTGGCCACAACCCCTCGCCATTCGGTTCTGTCCGCTGCAAGTTGTTCCCATTGCTCGTCTGCAATACCGCAGGACTTTAGATTTTCATGGAGACCGTCTTTGAACCTCTTTCGTTGACCGCCACGCCTTCTTCTACCGCTTAGCAATTCACCATAAAGTGTGCATTTAGGAAGGCGTTCATCATGCATACGATGAACGTGACCTGCCCATCTTAGGCGTGCTCTTGAAATAAGCACCTCAATTGGAAGGCTGTTTGCTCTCCTGAGTACTTTCACGTTTGATATGTGATGGAACCAACGGATTTTCATCATACTTCTGAGGTGTCTTTGCTGAAAACGTTCTAATTCTTTCACATGACGACGGTAAGTGACCCAGCTTTCACATCCATATAGCAGTGTTGGAATGACAACTGCTCTGTAGACAGCCATTTTCGTTGACAAAGCAAGGTCGTGGTTGTCAAATACTCTCTCTCTAAGTCCCCAGAGTGCTCTAGATGCAGCGTTAATTCTATTGCGAATCTCGCTGTCCATGTTTGCTTTGTCATTAACAACGTTGCCTAAGTAATTGAACTGATCCACCACTTCAAGAGAATTTCCGCTAAGTGTAATGTCTATTTGGTTCACTTGATGAGGAGTTGACATAATCTTAGTCTTTCCAATGTTGATTTTAAGTCCCAAAGAATCATAGCTCTGGGCATACACATCTAAAAGTTCTTGAAGCTCTTCCGGCGTAGAGGCTAAAAGTGCACAGTCATCCGCATACTGGAGATCACAAATGAATCGTGTGCGTGTCTTCGTGAAAGCTCTAAAGCGCCCTATGTTAAAGAGGCCGCCATCAAAACGGTATCTGAGACCTATTCCTCTGACTGTCAGTTTGTTGTCAACAATAATTGTTAGAGCAGTGGTAAACAAATTAAAGAGTAGGGGTGCCAGGACACATCCCTGCCTAACTCCAGTGAGGGTTTGGAAAGGTTCGGTTGCCTCATTATTATACATAACCTGGGCGTTGTTGTTTGTATGTAGACTGCGACATACTTCCACAAATTTTCTAGGGATACCTAAGCGGAACATAATTTTCCAGAGCACTTCCCTGTCCACCGAGTCAAACGCCTTGGTTAAATCAATGAAGGCCATGTGAATTTCTCCTTGATGTTCGAGTGCTTTTTCTTGAAGCTGTTTAAGTGTGAAGATTAAATCCGATGTGCCTCGGTTTGGTCTAAAGCCACTCTGTGTTTCAGGAAGTAACTTTTCCATAACAGGTGTTAGCCTATTTGCCATCGCTTTAGTGAGTATCTTCCCTCCAACAGCCAGGAGAGCTATACCCCTGTAATTTCCACAGTCCGCAGCGCTCCCTTTGTTTTTGAAGAGGTTGATTAAAAGTGTATCACGAAACTCCTGCGGAGCTTGACCACTTTCCCACACGACATCAAACAGTTTTTTGAGGTAGGGTATGAGCTCTGACGACACAGCTTTAAAGATCTCAGCTGGGAGGGAGTCGGCGCCGGGAGATTTGTTATTTTTTAGCTGCCCAATGGCGGTTAAGATCTCTTCCGTTGTTAGTGGTTTATCTAAGTCTTCGAAGGTGTCATATTGAGGGATAAGATTTATAATATCGTGATCGGCTTGACTTTGCTGGTTAAGAATGTTAGAGTAGTGTTCTTTCCATCGGGCTCTAATTTCCTGGTCTTCTTTGAGGAGATTTCCATTTAAATCCTTAATAGGGCACATATTTTTCCGACTGGGGCCGTACACTGCTTTTACTCCTTGAAAGAAATTCCTGTAGTCGTGTGAATCGGCGTACCCTTGAATTTCTCTGGCTTTGCTTGCCCACCACTCGTTCTTTATTCTTCTGATTTCGCGTTGCGTTTCATACTTAGATTGGGTAAAAGCTTCTGCTTTTGATGGGTCATTGGGGTGGTTGATAGCGTTTTGGAAGGCAGTATGTTTGCGGTTAAGAAGTTCTTGTATAAGAGCTTCATTATCATTGAACCAGTCCTCCTGTTTTTTACTTGCTGCAGTGCCAAGAATTTCCTCACTCGCACTTTTTAAACTGTCTTTAATTTGTGTCCAGGTAGCAGCGACATCTACAGAATTGGTTTCTTCTAGTGCACTCAAATTCTCTTGAACTTTTTGCTTTAGCTGTTCGACGCTTTGTTGGTCACGCAATTTACTAATACAGAGACGGAGTCTACGTTTTACTTGAGTTCTTCGGTGTTTGGGTCTCATAACAATTTTCATTTTAGAGACAACAGGACGATGATCGGTCCAACATTCGCTATCAATGCGCGCCTTTGTAATTTGGACGTCCTTGAGATGCTTCCTACGTACGATAACATAGTCCAGTAGATGCCAGTGACCCGATCTGGGGTGACGCCAGGTGCCTTTAAATTTATCCTTTTGTCGGAAAATGGTGTTTGTTATAACTAGATCATGTTCAGCGCATTTAGTTAGGAGTAGTTGACCGTTAGCGTTCATGTTGCCCAAACCGTTCTTGCCTATGATGCCTGGCCAGGTGTCTGCATCTCTCCCTACTCTAGCGTTAAAATCGCCAAGAATAACGAGTCGTTCCGTTTTAGGTATTCTACAGAGGGTTTCTTCCAGCTGTTGATAGAAGCTTTCCTTGGTTTCGTGACTTGCATCCAGAGTGGGAGCGTAGGCGCTTATTAGATTTACCGCGTTGCCATCTGAAAGCTCATAGCGTAGCAGCATTAGACGCTCGGATAGGCCTTGTGGTACTTGTGTTAAGTTGGATACAAGTTGATTCCGAACGGCAAATCCTACTCCATGTTGTCTTCTTGAATTGGTGGGAAGACCTTTCCAATAGAAGGTGTAGTACTTTTCTGTGAGAGAGCCTTCCTCCAAAAATCGAGTTTCGCTGAGAGCTGCAACGTCAACATTGAGTCGGTGAAGTTCTCTATCTATTAGAGCAGTTCTTCTTTCAGGCCGATCGGTGCGAGTGCTGTCGTTCAAAGTACGAACATTCCAAGCGCCGTAGATGAAAGAGTTAGTTTTCTTGGATTTAACTTGTCGGTGTTTTTTCGACATTCGATGAGGTGTCCCTGTGGGCACCCTCCCCCGGAGATCCGATCGGGAGGGTATTTTACCTCCGGATGATTTTGTCCCACTTGAACGCTCCATCATTTTTTTAAAGCCTTAATCGACTGAAAACGAAGCTGCATTTGAAGTTTTAGCTGGAGCAGGTATGCAACTGACCAGCTCGGTTGCGGAAGGCGAGTGGTGTGGTCCCATGGCACAGAAGGAGACTGCGACGATGGGGTAACCAAACGATTTCAAAAGCAACCTTTGTGCGCGGTGGGTTATTTTTACCGCACTCTTCGTGAGAAGGTGGATGTGCTCACGGCAAAAGGTAAGGGTTATTCCGCCCTTACTCGGTCGTTAGAGCCTCGTTAGTGAAAACAGGGTGCACCAAGTTCAAATTGAACTCATCGCGAAGGTGAGGTTAACAATTGAGTAGGAGAGGCTATAACTTGCGCTTCACTACCCCATTACACCCCTATTTATTCACTACATTCCTAATAAAACTCAATATACACATTTTCCAGTAAATACCGTATCAATTGTTTCTGCTTATAACTAATGTATGACTGGTGGTCGAGAGGTGAGCGCACTTGCCTCTCACCTAAAAGTTCCGGGTTCGATCCCCGGCCGTGGCAGTGGAAAATACTGTGAGAGAGATTTTTTCACTATACACGGATATTGGGTGTGTGTCCCTTGTCTATAAATGTGTAGCCCCCTCCCACACAAGCCTTCTGGGATAAAGGGGGTCGTAATTACCTGTGGTGTTATTACTTAAAGAACCTACCCTTGAGAGTGAAAGGCCCACATCTGTCTCCGAAGGTACGAAAAACACACTAAAAGTGAATTTCAAGAGTGAAATACTTCAGATGAGATGTTGACAGATCACCTATCGAAATACTAGCCGCGATTGATAGTGTTTAACTTTTCGTAACAAAATGCCACTTTCTTATGATGTAAATCACCTTCACTTACTCATTTTAATATATATATAATAATTTTGTGCTAATATTTTATTTATATTGTTTGATAGAGGTTGATTGTTTATCTGCCTGCGAGCGGTACAATCGCATATATGTGAAACGCCCGTAGGGGCCGGTGGAATTTTTATATCATGCATTTAATTATACGCAGCGATGTTTACCATCATAATATATATTATGCTGAATTTATTATTTATTTACGCTGTTGGTTTTGTAAATTTTAGTGTGTAAAGTTTTGATGGATTTATGTGGTTTGTCACTGGATATACCGGTAAACTGTAAATAAAAAAATCTGTTTAAAGTATACTGATATGTGCATCTCTATTTTTTACTGTAGTACATATGTTAACTGCTCCCGATTCGATTCATTTTCTTTTTCAGCTAAATTTAGAATTTCTTAACAGTTTCTTTTGAAAAAATAACATCATTTTTTTTTAATTTCTTTAATAAAGTATGCAGTGTAACTTAATAATCTACGCGTATTTTAAAAACTTGAAAATTCTATTTCTAAACAAAATACAGCCAATTAATTGTCGAGAAACATATTCCTACCTATTTAATTTGAATTGTCATCATTCAGAGGGCTGAAATAAAAAATATTTTTTTGAAAATAAAAAATCTGTGACAACTCGGACAAACTTTCCCATTCAGGAATAAATACATTTGTATGTTAAAATTCTTATTTCAAATTATTTAAATTTACCATCCCCTGTTCCAGCAATCAATTTCCATTTCATCAAATATCCGTTATGTTTCAACTAATCCATTTAAAATATTAAGTACACAATTTTAAAAACACCAGCAAGGAGACCTTTCAGCTGGGGGTTGCCAATTTCACTTTTTTTGTGACTAGACTAGAGCATAAACTTTCATGCTCTGTTTGTTAAAGCAGACTTTCATTTTTTAGCTTTGGAATTTTGGAAATATAAGTACCGTTAAGTACCAACAAGGATGTTGTGTCAACAAAGAAAATTGGTGGCTTAGTGTATAGAATATCAGCATTTCACCCCAAGAATGAGGATCAAATGCCAAAAATCTTTTTTTTTTTGTAAATTTATCTTTTCATTACCAATTAATCTATTTATTTGAATAATCAAGTCTTCGCATTCATATTTTTAATTATTTCACAGGAACTCATTATTATTTGACAATTTGACCACATATTTTAATATATAAATAAATAAACACCCCAGAAATTAGACAACCCCCAATTCCAGAAGCCAGGGGCTTGTGCCGAAGAGGGTCACACATTGAAAAAACGCGGACATACGACCATTTCCTCCGATAGTGCCGAACCCAGGATACGAACCCGGTGGTGCGATGCCCGTGTGATTAATCGCGATTGCCACCTCGCGCCTTAACCCACTCGGCTATCGACCAGACAATGCAGATATTTATACACATGACTGGATGCCAGACCATCAAATTGGATTTAGACAGTCATACTCTACGATTCAACAAAACTATAGAATTTTAGACGTAAAGAAATCCATAGAGAATCGTCAATACTGCACCGCTACATGCCCAGATGTCAGCTAGGCTTTTGACAAAGTCTGGCACCCAGATCTGCTATTTAAGATCAAAAGGAACCTCACAAATAAATAATTCGACTTACCGAAATCATATCTAAATCAACGAGAATTCCTAATCAAAGTAAATGGAGAAACTTCTAACAATTTTCGTATTCTTTCTAGAGTGCCCCAGGGAAGTATACTTGGCCCACTCTTGTATGTATTATATACATCTGACAACGTTAGGGGATATAACCACCAGTACATTCGCAGATGATAGAGCATTAATATCAACAAATACAGACCCAATTACCGCATCACCCAATCTTCAAGAACAATTAAGATCACTTGAAACCTGGTTTAAAAATGGAAGATAAAGGTAAATGGATCAAAATCAGCTCACATAACATTTACTCTTAGAAAAGAACGCTATCCTACAGTCACTATTAATCAAGAGACGATACCACAAGCAGATGCGGTAAAATACCTTAGACTCCACCTCGATAGTCAACTAAATTGGAAAGAACATATAACCAAAAAGATAAAACAAATTGAGCTAAAAGTTAAAGAGATATATTGGCTTATCGGACGTAAATCAAAACTGTCAATAGAAAATAAATTGCTCGTATATATAATACTATTATTAGAACATTATGGACTTATGGAGTAGAACTTTGGGGCTGTGCAGCTAAATCTCACATTGCCATTATGCAGAGAGCCCAATCAAAAATCCTCCGTATTATAATAGATGCACCATGGTATGTATCTAACATACGTTACATACAGACTTGAACATTTCCTACATAAGGGAAATTATCTAGGACAAAATCCACAAGCATCATAATAAGCTAGAATCTCACACCAACCCAATACTAGAGATACTGAACATCAGACTTGAATGGACACTGAGGCGACTCCGCTGGATTCTCGCCTATTTGCGCCACCACAAACACTCGCACAAGACATTAGCTAAAAGATGTATCTGGTTGCTAACAAAGTTATAAAAAAATATTATATATTAAATTTTTCCTCATTATTTTCTAATATTTAATGTATTATGAAAAATTAAGAAATAATTTCAACATGAAACATTATTAATTAAATAATTTAAGAAAAAAATCACTTTTAATTAAATATATTTAACACATAATGAAATTATTTTTACGCTTAATGAAATTTTATATAAAGTGTGCAAAAATTGTAATAATAGGATAGTAATTTGTAGTGATCTCAACATAAATTATTTAGCAGAATCGGAAGAAAAAATTAAATTATTAAATACTTTATCCACCTATAATATCTATAATATCACTGTACAAACAACTCAAGCTACGAGGATCACAGCAAGCTCTGCAACATGCATTGATTATATATGTACAAATACTACTGATACCATAATGTAATATCATTCAAAATGGGATTTCTGATCATTCATGTCAATTATTAAAACTATGCCTTGCATTTGACACCAATAGTAATGATAAACCATTATTGACAAGAATTTTTAGTGTTAATAACTATAATTCATTTGCATATTACATGAGCAAAGAAAGTTGGACTGATATTTATTGTGAAAAAAAATGTAGCAAAAGCCTTTGAAATGTTTATTAATACTATAATCTATCATATTGAAATTGCTTTCCCAATGAAAAAACTGAAAGCTAAAAAATTACAACCGAATTTATGGATGACAGGGAATTCACATATCATCTGAAAAAATAAAGTATCTGTATAAGTTATCAATTGAAACTCAAAACGAGGATTTTAAAGCATATTATAAAAAATAAAAAAATATTTATAGGAAAGAACAAATAAAGCTATAATGGAATACCGGAAGTTTAAAATTCTATAATAAACGAAACAAATAATAAAGTTAATATTTTTAATGAATATTTTATTAATGTCTCTAAAAAGTTAAATTATAAATTATCTGGAAATAATAACACATTTCATTTTATTCCGAACCTTGAGTTTCCTACAATGCTTCTTTCACTGGCAATTAAATCGGAAATCTTCAATATCATAAATAATATAAAAAAATCAAATGCAAGCGGCTTAGATGGGATCAGTTCCACCCTGTTAAAACATTGTATAAATTACATAATAAAACCTATCACTTATTTGGTCAATCTGTCATTGGAAACTAGGCAGTTCCCTAATTTATTCAAATTAGCACGCGTTATTCCGCTCTATAAAAAAGATGATCCATGTATTATTGAAAATTATCGACCATTCTTACTGTCAACGATAGCAACAATTTTAGAACGGGTAGTATTTAATAAAATAATGGCATTCTTGACAAAATAAAAGATACTAGATAAAGCTCAACATGGCTTTCGTAAAGGTTTTTCTACAGAAACCGCACTGATAGATTTTGTGAATAATTTGTACAATAACCTGAATAACGATAAAAAATGTATATGTTTTTATGGATCTGAGCAATGCCTTCGACATGGTCAATCATGAATTGTTTCTTGGTAAACTTTATCCTCATGAATTTCGAGGTAAAATACATATTTGGTTAAGATCATATCAAAGCGGCCGTAAACAGTTAATTGAAATAGAACATATAAAATCAGATCAACTAAATTTAGAATATGGTGTACCGCAAGGGTCGGTACTGGGACCTCTGTTATTTTTACTTTTTGTAAATGATCGCCCTCTACCGCAAACGAACGATAGCTTAACTATGTTTGCGGATGACAATAGTTTACTCTGTTCTCATGATAATTTATCAGGTTTGATTCAAGTGATTCAGTCGGAAATTGCTCGATACGCAAGATATTTTGGTGAAAACAGAATGTATTTAAATGCTGCAAAAACTGTATTTATTAGATTTACACCTCGTACTAAAATTCTGAAAGAAAATCAACTGCTAAAAATTGAAAAAAATCCATTCAATAAAGAGTGTCAACAAAATTCTTGGGCGTGCACATTGACTGCGATCTCAATTGGGAAACATATATCATAGCATTATGCAACAAATTATCCTCAATTTTTTACTCCATCTATAGATTAAAAGAACTTGCAAGCGAATCGGCCTTACTCGCCTACTATTATGCACAATTTGTCTCCAGGTTATCCTATGTTATCATATTATGGGGGTATAATGATATTCATAATTATTGTACCCGTAATAATTGTTACGGACCTCTAGCGTATGCGATCCACCATACGCTTTAGCGTTTTGTGGGCCGCATTATAACAACTGCTACACGTCCGTAACACATTTCGCTATTCTCCATGGGAGGGCGACACATTTGTGACACGTGATCAACAGGGAAAACGGAAGCAGACATTTTTGGTTGGCTTGGCTTGGCTTGTTGGTTAGTTGTTATTCTGTGAACCTTGATTTTATCCAAGGCATCCGCATGGATTTTGGAATAACCAACTCAAGAAAATTTCCTCAATCCGTTGTTGTTCCGTTTAGCGGAATATTTTGTGTTTGTGAGTAAATTTTATCTGCGGAAGCAGGATATTAAATTACACAAGGTAAGCTAACCTCTTCACGCCATCTTGCCCGTTCTCTACCCACGTGTTTCGCAAATTTGCAGGCTTTCCTGTGGAAATACAGTGTCAACTTTAAAAGGCGACTCAACCCCATTTATCCGACTGTGGCTTCCAGGAGTTTTGGTGGATTGTTCCCTCATCAGTGAGGTAAATTATGTTTCATTTGTAGGTTATGTCAGAATTTCTCACATTAAGCACGCTTCACGTGCATTTCTGACTGTGAATTAAATCGTGATATCTTTAGGGTTCTACGGACGGGGCTTCTACGCACGTCAGTGAAGTTCCACGGACGGGGCATCCACAAACAGTGGAAGGTTCCAGGGCTGGTGAGGCCACGATCAACCCCATCCTTGGGTCCATTTCTTGTGTCCCGAAGGCATCTCTGCAGGGCTTCAGTTCTTCCACCGGACTCGGTATCGTACCACCCTAAATAAGTGTGTGTTTATTATTTTTACTTACCGGGGACCACCTTCAGTGGTTCCGCTGGACTTCAATTTATACTTTTTGGCATTTTAACCTGTACATTTTTAAATATTTTATGCATATATTTACATATATTTAAGGAGGTTCTTTAAATTAAACCTTTGTGGCAGTATCTATGACAATTTTATGCACATATTGTAAACCGATGTGTAGCTACACGAGGCATTTTATGAATGTATAACTTATTAATCGTGAAATATAGGCCACAACTGTGAACATCGCCAGGTTATATTCTAGAGAACCAATTTTGTAAATTGCTTAATATAGTGCATTTTATTTTTTAAAAAAGTGTCATTATTTCGTCTGCGACCACTACATATGGAAAAACTCAGTGATTTGTTAAGTAAGTAAACTAATAATTTATCATAGTTTGTGTAAACTTGGGCTTAACGCCCTGAGATAGTCTGAGCTAGAGAAATTTTATCGTAGGCATGTACATCACTTTCCGGGTAAGTCAGTGCCTACGGTATCTGCTACGCTACAGTAGCCCAAGTGATTTCGTTACGTAATATCTGATAATCATTAAGATCCAACGTATCTATTTGTTTATGTACGTTCAACTCGTAGCATAATGACGATATAATAATTTCTCTTCATAGGTTAAATCTATTTGAAAAAAGTCCTTCATATGTTGGTATAAAACTATTCAATGCACATCCTATTAATTTAGAAAAAACGCTACCCAAGGAATCACTACTTCCACATCCAGATTTTGTATCCAAGTCTTATGCATACTAAATCCCAATGTAAAATTTTATTGCCTTTAATAATTGAGTGGGGGTGAAGAGGGGGTGGCTAATGTAAAAAAAAATTTAGAAGTCCTTGGTTTTCGTATACACACTAAATCCCAATTTAATTTTTTATTCCCTTAAACAATAGGGTGGGGGTGGCAATGGGAGACCTTAACTTTTCGTACATGCCCTAAATTGCAATTTTATGGACTCTTACTTGCTTGTTTTGCCTATTTACCCTTATTTAACCCATTTACCTCCGAATCCTTCAACGGAATTAGATCAAAATATAATCTAGTTCGAGATCTCGTTACAATACATAAGTGTACCAAATTTCACGTCAATATCATAAACGGTTCCAGAGTAAACGTGCGCACAAAAAAAAAGTTACAGACAGACAGACAGGATTTTTTTTTATTTCAATAAAAAAATATATTTTTTTTTGCCTTACTATACTTCCACTGGACGTGGAAGTAATATAGAAAGCATGAAAGTTTTAAAAAAAATGTATTAATGAACATCTAATCGAAAAATGTTATTACTCGGTAGAAGAATACTTCAGTGATTATTATACTATATGATTTTTCTTCTTATTCTGCACCTATTTGGTAATGCAATCTTTGTATATTTTAGATTTATTGTATCTATTTTATCTATTTTTGTGTAGTGTTTTTTTATGTTTATTTTATCTTGTACTGTGATTCTGACTATTAACATTTGCACAATTTATCTATTTTGTGCACTTTTATGTGTGTAATTCGTTATTTCTGTGCTCTAATATTATTTTATTATCATTTTAAATTATATTTCATTTTATGTTTGAATGCTTTGACGAACCCAATACCAAATGTACATTGTACGGTCCTTGTGGGAAATAAAGTATCTATCTATCTACCTATTAATTTTTCATAACTATCAAAAATAACGAACAAAAAAATTTATCATTGAATTAGGTGAATTTTTTTAAATAATGAGTTTTTTTAAGTAATTCGTTATTTTATTTCGTTGGAGCCCTTTTTGAGAAAAAAATTATTTTACGTTTTTTTATCGGTTTTTAGGGGTTAACTCCCCACATATCAGCTAGAATCGATTTTGCGATTTCGCCTCGAGGTGTCGACGTCCTGAATACACAGAATAAATTAGAGCAAAATCGAGTAGTTTGGGCTCTAGATACTACCACAGACAGAAGACAAACATTTTTTAAAAACCACTTTTTTGGGTTCAATACACCTGAAAACGTGTAAATTATCAGAAAACTTTCCTTATATGTATATGGGAAAGTAAAAACATGTGAAATTGAAATGAAAAATGTGCCACAATAATTATTCAATGTGACCTCCTTGCAACTTCACGTACTTCCTAAGCCTACAAAGGCAAGACCTTTATACCTGGAATACCATGCTTGGATTATTTCTGATGATTCCACAGGGGAAAAATTCTCTCCAATAATTTTTCCCTTATGGTAGTTATTGAATAAACCAAACTCTTCAAATGGCCGCAAAGAAAAATCCAATAGATTTATATTCAGGGCACGTGCTGGTCTCTTTCAATCCAATTATTTGAAATCGCTATTTAAATAATCTCTTGTAATAATAAGGAAATGAAGAGCTGACACCACATGTTTAGCCTGGTTTCCAGAGGAACACTATCTAAAGGTACCTCAAAATGTTTCTGAAGGAAGTCGAAGGACACATCTTCATGTAAACGTTTGTTTTTTTTACATTGCCTAATTTATTTTAACGTCCAACACTAAACCAGGATACATACACGTCGACAATTACACAGCGACAACTCCCTACGACATTGGAAGTGGTACAGCGACTAGCCGTGTTATCTTTCACACAACTCCGTGTAGTACACTGCTACTAACTCAGTAATATACTAGAAACGCCAGTAAACATCCATACCCTAGCCAGGACTCGAATCCGGGACCCCTCGATCTCAAGCCTAACCCGTAAACATTAAGCCACTGATCTGGTAAAAATGTTGTTAAAAATAAACGACACAATTAATTGATTGCCCTATTATTGCTACCCAAATGTTTATAGAAAATATGTGCTGATTTCAAATTTGAGTAAAGCTATATGCCTTTTCTTCAAATAATTATTATTGTTTTGCCTAAACTACAAATTATTATATTTATTTTATATCGACCAAATTCTGTTTGCAAAATATTACTTTTGCACATTTTGAAAATTACTATGTTATATACTTTTTACAATTTATTGTAACGCCACTTGATGCCGCCCTGTAGGTACAAATTTGATATGAATTTATACTAATCCATATTTACATACGTTTACACTCGCGAGGGTATGTAGCTGTATGATAAGCGAAGTGAGAAAAGAGTATTTACATGATTGAAATCCCACATTCAGTTAAGGCTGTAGTAGAAAATTTCCGTAGAATGGGATGCAAAATTACTTTACAATATAGTCAGATTATATCCTGTTACGTAATATACATACGTACATAATTGTGTACAGTTTTTATCTTAACTGTTCTACTGAATTATATAATAACACATATACACCAATTAAAAACATGCCATATAAGTTCATATCTATTTTATAACGAGTGTTCCAGTATATATTTTACAACCATCATCATTTACAGTTATTTGAAAAGATAATAATAATGTTTATTATGTAGGAAAGAAACCCTAATAGACAAGCACTACGCATTTAGTGGTTATACACATATACGAAAAAAGATGTAACAATTATAATGGTTAAATATAGATTAAAGGAATACAAATAACTGTGAATGTTAGATATTACAATGATAAGCATTGAAAATAAATTTAGTTAAATAACATTTAAATATTAATTTACATTTCTATTTTTAAGTATGAAACTACTTTTTTCTTAAACATGTTCACGCTAGTATTTTTAATATCATTGGGTAATTTATTAAATTCATTCAAACCTCTAAAGAAAAATATAATAATATAACAATAATAATTTATTTATTTATATACATGTAGGTAAGCACATAAATATATAAATAAATAACAGTGACAATATATATATATATATATATATATATATATATATATATATATATATATATATATATAATATAAATTAGAGAAATTGCATAATACAAATATAGTGCTTATACGTAATATAATTAATAATAGTAAATAAATAAAATTACTCAATAAGTGTATAGAACACTTGTTTCGAGAAAAACAAATTAATACATAAATACGCTCACATTTTAAAATAAGTAAACACAAGCATACAATATAACATCACTAATTAAGAATTAGTCAAAATTATTTATGAGTCACAATAACCCATAACATAACCAAGTATAATATATTATATTCAATAAATGGTTATAAATAGAAGCAAAAACAAATTTATTAAGTGGTAAGAGAAATGTTGAGATTATGGAGATACTAATAAGACTACCAGATTTTTAATTATTATCATGTAACATGATTGTATTACACAACATAATGATTTCATTATAATAATACACATATATACATATATAGACATATACACACGTATATATTATTTTAATGGATTAATTATTTTTCATTTCAATGTGATTATGAATTAGTTCTCTAGGTGTGGATAGAATAAAAGATTTTAATTTGGCATTAAAAGAAGAGATGGTCCCCTGCTTTATTACTTCAGGAACAGTGTTATACAGTTTTGGGCCTATAGTTTTTGTCATATTAGCCTTTACTCGAGCCCGAGTATAAAAAAAATGTTACAGTCGATAGATTGTGTGTAATAAAAAACAAGTAAAAGGTGTAGTCTATTGTGATTCCCATTCATCTACGGTGCACACGACTATGGCTATAGAGGCCAATTCGGGAGAGCACATGTCGACCGCAGTCAGGACAAACATAGACCTGGTTAGGTCTTGGATTCGGCCTTCTTGCAGCAACATTTCCTTGATAGCTGGCCATAACCCCTCGCCATTCGGTTCTGTCCGCTGCAAGTTGTTCCCATTGCTCGTCTGGAATACCGCAGGATTTTAGATTTTCATGGAGAACGTCTTTGAACCTCTTTCGTTGACCGTCATGCCTTCTTCTACCGCTTAGCAATTCACCATAAAGTGTACATTTAGGAAGGCGGTTATCATGCATACGATGAACGTGACCTGCCCATCTTAGGCGTGCTCTTCCACGTTTGACATGTGATGGAACCAACGGATTTTCATCATACTTCTGAGGTGTCTTTGCTGAAAACGTTCTAATTCTTTCACATGATGACGGTAAGTGACTCAGCTTTCACATCCATATAGCAGTGTTGGAATGACAACTGCTCTGTAGACAGCCATTTTCGTTGGCAAAGCAAGGTCGTGGTTGTCAAATACTCTCTCTCTAAGTCCCCAGAGTGCTCTAGATGCAGCGTTAATTCTATTGCGAATCTCGCTATCCATGTTTGCTTTGTCATTAACAACGTTGCCTAAGTAATTGAACTGATCCACCACTTCAAGAAAATTTCCGTTAAGTGTAATGTCTATTTGGTTCACTTGATGAGGAGTTGACATAATCTTAGTCTTTCCAATGTTGATTTTAAGTCCCAAGGAATCATAGTTCTGGGCATACACATCTAAAGGTTCTTGAAGCTCTTCCGGCGTAGAGGCTAAAAGTGCACAGTCATCCGCATACTGGAGATCACAAATGAATCGTGTGCGTGTCTTCGTGAAAGCTCTAAAGCGCCCTATGTTAAAGAGACCGCCATCAGAACGGTATCTGAGACCTATTCCTCTGACTGTCAGTTTGTTGTCAACAATAATTGTTACAGCAGTGGTAAACAAATTAAAAAGTAGGGGTGCCAGGACACATCTCTGCCTAACTCCAGTGAGGGTTTGGAAAGGTTCGGTTGCCTCATTATTATACATAACCTGGGCGTTGTTGTTTGTATGTAGACTGCGACATACTTCCACAAATTTTCTAGGGATACCTAAGCGGAGCATAATTTTCCAGAGCACTTCCCTGTTCACCGAGTCAAACGCCTTGGTTAAATCAATGAAGGCCATGTGAATATCTCCTTGATGTTCGAGTGCTTTTTCTTGAAGCTGTTTAAGTGTGAAGATTAGATCCGATGTGCCTCGGTTTGGTCTAAAGCCACTCTGTGTTTCAGGAAGTAACTTTTCCATAACAGGTGTTAGCCTATTTGCCATCGCTTTAGTGAGTATCTTCCCTCCAACAGCCAGGAGAGCTATACCCCTGTAATTTCCACAGTCCGCAGCGCTCCCTTTGTTTTTGAAGAGGTTGATTAAAAGTGTATCACGAAACTCCTGCGGAGCTTGACCACTTTCCCACACGACATCAAACAGTTTTTTGAGGTAGGGTATGAGCTCTGACGACAGAGCTTTAAAGATCTCAGCTGGGAGTGAGTCGGCGCCGGGAGATTTGTTATTTTTTAGCTGCCCAATGGCGGTTAAGATCTCTTCCGTTGTTAGTGGTTTATCTAAGTCTTCGAAGGTTTTTGTCATAAATGGGGATACATGCTGATGTTTATTACGCGTGCTGTATTCATGACGATTTAGTAAGGATGTTTTTTTTACATTTATGATATTTAACATTGCTGTTAAAATAAAATAATTGTCTTATGTCGAACACACTTGCATCAATGTATACGAAGTTATTGTGTATGTAAGTTTTTCATGTAACATTAATTTTATAAACCTTTTTTGTAAAATTTCAAGTGGTCCTCCCCAGGTTAAGATATTATAAGTCAAGTGAGTCTCAACTAAGGCATAATATATAGATTTCATATTTTTCTGATTAAGGACATTAAATAATTATCTAAATTTGTACAAAACGAACTGAAGCTTTTTTATTACAAACTGCACGTGTAAGTCCCATCTTAAGTTATGATCAATGACTATACCTAGATATTTCACTTTTGTTTCAGGCTTTATACTATATTTTTTTCCTTGTATTTTAATATTCAGAGATTTAAAGGGTGGTAAATTTTATATATTACAACAGAAAGGCAGGTAGGTTGTTTTTTCTAAGTTTAACTTTAGCAGTTTGTTATCAAACCAACTTTTAATATATTTTAGATCATTGTCTACTATCATCTGTAATTTATCCCATGTTTCAGCTTTGTAAATAATTGCGGTATCATCCGCCAAACCTATAATATTCCCCATACTAGGTAAGAAGAATAAGTCATTTATGTATATAAGGAATAGTACAGGCCCCAAAACTGTGCCTTGAAATACGCCATATTCTATTTTTAATTTATTGCTATACACGTCACCAATTCTTACGCATTGGTCTCTATTGGATAAATAATTTTTGAGTAATTGTAAACATACACCCCGTAGTCGAGAGATCGATAAAAGCACATAGACATGGCGTACCTTTGTCTAGAGAGGCATGTATATTCGATATTAGGTCTAAAATAGTATCTTGAGTAGATTTTTTTTCTTTAAAACCGTACTGTTTGTTGGAAAGTATTTCATATTTATTTAAATATATTTAAATAAAACATTAACCTAATTTTATTATAATTATTAACCATGTTAGTATCGCCTTTTTTATGTATAGGAATTACTAGGGAGTCTTTAAACACTTGAGGCCAATAGCCTAATATTAAGCACTTATTAATAATAAAACTAAGGGATCCACTATATATTCACATATTTAGATGTTCAGCTTTTATGATATCTAAACCAGGTGAGTTGTTTTTTTTTCAGATTACTAATAATGTCTTTAATTTCATTTCTCTCTGTAGGTAGTAATACCCGTGATTGTAATTTGGATGTTCTTTGAAATTGAATGTTCTTGTCTATATTTATTTTTTCAGCAAGTATTTTTTCCGTATTTACAAATGTTTAGTTAAACTCATTTGATATCTGTTTTAAATCTGTTAATATTTGTCCCCCCTCCTTTTATCTAAAATGATTTCATTGACTTCATACATTGTAGAGGAAAACGATAAATGAAAACAGTCACAGACGTAGTGGGGAATAGAGAGGATAGTGGCGATGCATAACGCATAGCTGTTTCTATCACATCACGTTTTACGTCTTTTATGTCGCTTGCATTAGAATGAGAGAGAAGGTCAGGCTTGTGTTGTTTGCCAACTAGCACGAACGACATGTGAGATATGGTACTTCAGAGGCGGACTTAGTTTACTTTCATATACGGCGGAGTAACGTGTACGGGTGTAAGTGCAATTAATACATTAATACATTAGTTTATATTTGTCTTTTTGCTGGTATGTAACTTATTTATTACAAAAATGAGTCGATCGAGTGATTGTGAGTGTGAAAGTGGCAGTTATAGTGATTTCAGTGATAAAGAAAATAAAATTCCAAATGAGTTTCAAGGGAGAAAAAAACGGCATTTAAGCAGTGATGGGAAACAAATTTGTTTAAATGTGTATAATACTCTTTTACAGCGACAAACTAATGACTTTAACTTGCGTGATTTAGATATATTAAGGGAAACAGAATCTTTAACCCACGTTCCCTATTCCACATTGTACAAACTAGTGAAAACCGGTGTTACCGAAAGAAAGCAACGTTACGACGCTGGTATATCAAAGATTTTAGATCCATCAATAGCAAAACTTTAAAAAAATGTAATTTATGATGCATATCAGAAAAATGAAATCCCGACTGTTGACGTGGTAGACAGAAAACTAAAGGAAATGGATTGTCCTTTGAAATATACGACAAGAACTTTAAGGAACTGGCTGAAAAAAAATTGGATTTAAATTTAGAACAATTAATAAACGCGTGGCGATTATGGAAAGCAGACGAATAGTGGATTGGCGACATTCATATCTAGAAGAGATTAAAAAGTTCAGAAGGGAAAATAGAACAATTTATTACCTAGATGAAACTTGGTATGACACTCACGATACCGTAAAAAAAGGATGGACTGACGGAACTAAGAAATGTCTACCACAGTCATTGCCCCCAAATAAGGGGACTCGATTGGTTATATTACACTGTGGATCAGGTGATGGATGGGTAGATAATGCATTGAAAATATGCGGGGAAAACATGGAAGAGTGTAACGTGGATTATCACAAGAATATGGAGGGAGTAATTTTTGAAAATACTCTAATTCCAAAATTAAAGCCAAATAGTGTTATTGTTCTTCACAATGCGAAGTACCATTCAAGAGAATTATATAAAATTCCTAATAAGAGTTCGACTAAATTGGAGTTGCAAAATTTTTTAACGGATCACGACCTATATTATATGGACAGTTATACTAAAGCAGAATTGTTGGAAGTCCTTCATACGAAAACATTTGAGAAGAATTATGTTATAGACAGTATAGCTGAAAGATTTGGCCACAAAGTTTTAAGATTACCACCATATTATTGTATTTTCAACCCAATAGACTTGATTTGGGGAAAATTGAAAAAAAATATCAGAAAAGGAAATACTTTTCCAAAATTCGACAAAAAAGTGATAATTAAAAGAGTTAATTAAAAATGAAGTGTCCAAAATTACCAAGGAAGATTGGGAAAAGAGAATTGCCAAAGTGATTAGAATTGAGGATGATTATTTGAAACTTTGTGAATTTAATAAAAATGGGGAAAATAAATTCATTATAAATTTAGAGGAGGATAGTTCATCATCTGAAAATGAAGAAGAGGGGGAGAACGCACAGGATTCTGAGGAAGAAGTGATTGTGATGACTTGTGATTGAAGAAGTGGTAGTGATATCAAGTTTATTATTTGTGTCCGTTTTTGTGTTCAATGATAGTGATCGTGATATCAAGCTTATTATTTATGTAATTTTTTGTGTTCGTAAGTATTTTAATCTATTTTTATTTATTTAAAGAATTCAATTATATTTAATTTTATTTATTTGGAAAATACATATTTTATTTACGAAAATTTACTATTTCGAGTTTTGTTTTTGTTTTTAGAGGTTTATTGTTATTTTTTAATTTATTTTGAGAATACCTATATATTTTTTTACTGTTACTATTTTAAGTTTTTTTTTGTTTTTAGATGTTTATTGTTTTTTTTTTATTTATTTTGAGGATACCTATATATTTTTTTACTGTTACTATTTTAAATTTTTTTTGTTTTTAGAGGTTTAGTTTTATTTTTTTGTATAATTTTCTTTATCCTGTACTAATATTCTTTATCCATCCTATCATGGCAAGATATGCTCATACCTCCCCGTGGTTCTCGCTAGGTAGTAACAATTTACTCAAATATTAAGTGAACTAGGATACTGTAACTACTGTATAGTCAGTAGTGTAAATTGTTGCCAGCTAAACTGAGCCCACACAACAAAAGCCAACGCAACTTTCTTATGGAAAAGTGACTTCCGTTAAATTGGTTGAATTTTTGATATGTTGTGTATCCTGTCTCTGTATCAAATGCATCAATGTCTCAGATTTGTTTAATAACACCTAAACAGTATAACTGATTGTCTTATCATATCATATGACGTCATAGCAGGTCATGTCATGTCACATAACCTCATAGTGGTCACTTTTATTGTGATATGAGCACCTAGAAGTAAGAGAAAAGAATGTTATTTAAATCATGATGTTCTATGACACGATATTACATGCTATGACGTCATATGACGTGACGACGTTTGAGATTATATGATGTAATATTTCAATAAATAAACCATGACAGTTATGAGGTGTTTTCAAACCACTGTGAGACCCTAGAGCAAAAAAAGAGTACTGATTTAACCCAGACCCATACACCTCACATAAACGATAATTCTTACTTTAGCAAGCTTTATCTCAAGACTCTGAAAGTTTGTCAATTTGTGCCAATTGAGACATTTGATCAGTGAGATGGGATACACAACATATCAAAATTTCAACCAATTTAACGCAAGTCACTTTTCCATAAGAAAATTGTGTGGTCCTTTAAAAGTGTAAACAGACATAGGTACACAATATAGTTAAGTCCGGGCCTGCCTTCTTAGTGTCTCACCTCGCACCCCCCCTCTCAATTTCATCTTTCCCGCACTATTCCTAGTTCTATTTATTTGAAAATTATTTCTTGTTCTTGTATGATGTTGATATACAATATCATATCTTATTGCGAAACCATCAAAGTAATTTGGTAATATATTTTTGAAAAGTTTAAAAATAAAGGTTATGCACATGTAAAATATTCTTTTTTCAATAAAGAACCAATCTATCGCTTGAAGCATCAAATTTATGGGTGTATATCTATTACTCTCAAAATTATTCTTATGCCTCTATTTTGTAATTTTTGTAAACATTGTAGTTGATTTTTATCCAGTAAATACTATATTGTAGAGCAATAATCAAAATAGGGTTGAATAATTGTTTTATAAGTTGCATATGTTGAGAAGATAAGTGGAAATTCTCGAAAAAAGAATAATTTTTTCGAGATTCTCTTTCGGATATATATTCAAAGTGATTTTTTATTTTAAAATATTATCAATTATTATAACCCCCAATACAAATAACAACCATTATCAAAGAGTCTTAAAAACTGAAACTTTTTAAGACTCTTTGATAATGGTCGCAAGGCCGAAACATACGTCAGAGAAATCTGAACAAAACTAATGAAACAATAAACCAAGGGCTTATTGTAACTATTCTTTTGAATATTTATAATTATTCTACCAAATTATTATAATTAAAGTAATCAAGCAACTGGTCGTACACAGAAAGTTTCAACAATTTCTCAATATCAGATAGGGTATTGATGGAACGGATGTCACCTTCTTCAGTTGCCCTTTCAATTTTTGGTATTGGTTTAACTACACTCGTTTTTAGCTGTTGTGGAAAGTTACCAAATTCGAGGGAGGCATTTATAAAATTAAGATAGGCATATCCAATAATAACAATTATTTTTTTTTATGAAATTAGATCGTTCATAAGGTTTTTTGTTTTGATATTGGCTATAGCTGTTTTTAAGTCGTTAAGACTTAGTAACTTAAATTCATCGAAAACAGAATCAATAATATTCAGATTTTGGTCAGACCAGTTGCTTATTGATATAGTACTATTAGAAATTTCAACTATATGTTGTTTAAAAAGTAATTGTTGAAATTGTTTGTTGCTTCTTGTTCTGTTTTAGCAAAATAATTTCTACCATTTATATAAAATTCAACATTTTAACAATTAATTTATTGTTTTTCTCCTTTTATAAGGGATCTTAGTTTTTTCCACATTGATTTTGGATCGTTTTCGTTATTATTAATTTTATTTTCATAGTAGTTTCTTTTTTTTTTACTTTAAGCATTCAAATTCATTCGTTTTACTTTTGTATAGATAAAACGATGAACCAAAAATTGTTTTATATTGCGTCGTTAAACCTTGCTGACTGCATGCTTAAAACCTTCTTATTTCTTTCAACCACTAAGGAACCTCCCCCAACTTTTTCTTTTTCAAATTGCATCCCTACTTTTTTTCTGAAAATGAATTAACAGTTCATTTTGAATAATAAATAACAAATTGAGCCGCTGTGATCCTGATGTTACTTGCTTATTTCCCTTTTGTTTAGAATGACAAATAAACAAAGCAACAATTGCGAAGGACTAGCTGGTTTAAGCCGGAGCAAAGAGTTGTGGTTTCAGAGAACTTTCAAGAAAAGTGAAACTTACCCTTTTGTATGTGTGATATATAAGACAAATTTTATTTTGTTTGGGGAAAAGAGATAATGAAATATTGAGCTACGATGAAAGATAAGTAAATTTGTCTTTTTTCCCTCGAAACCAGTCTCCTATAGATGAGATTGAAATTTATTTGTAAAGAAATTAGATAATTGTTAAAATGGATGATAAAATATATTTAAAATAATTAAAGTTTACAACAGTAATTTTGGAAGCAAATTTGTAACACAGTATATAGGTTAAGTCCACCAAGGGCTGAAGGTCACTGCTCTCGGTACTTGCAAAATGGCAAGTCGCTATATACCATGGAGCCATCTATGATGTCTGGTATATAGTAGCATTAGACCACATGAGAGGATTTACTTACGTTTCACCACTATACCATTTACATTAGTCTGTATAAGACTAGCAGGTTGGCCACTGTCATTTGTCTGTTCCATGACCTATGGCATACTGATGAGAACTAATATGTTCGAAACCGGTCTATGTCTGGTCAGGGAATTGACAAATGACATTGGCTACCAATCATTCATGATTTGCAAGGTATAATTCAATGCAGGTCGAGGTATTTACCCGCTGAGTAGTTGTTTCCTGCAAATCATGTATAATAACAATATATAGGTTAAGTCCACCAAGGGCCGAAGGTCACTGCTCTCGGTACTTGCAAAATGGCAAGTCGCTATATACCATGGAGACATCTATGATGTCTGGTATATAGTAGCATTAGACCACAGGAGAGGATTAACTTACCTCTCACCACTATACCATTTACATTAGTCTGTATAAGACTAGCAGGTTGGCCACTGTCATTTGTCTGTTCCATGATCTATGGCATACTGATGAGAAATAATAATTTCGAAACCGGTCTATGTCTGGTCAGGGAATTGACAAATGACATTGGACCAATCTTTCATGATTTGCAAGGTATAATTCAATGCAGGTCGGGGTATTTGCCCGCTGAGTAGTTATTTCCTGCAAATCATGTATAATAACTATATATATATATATATATATATATATATATATATATAGACAATAGGTAATTTGAAGCTTTAACAGAAGTACATAATTTAGTGTAAAAAAATATGACTGAGTTCCCAAGATATAAAATGTTAAGAAGTTTAGCACTGATACAAAGAAAATTCTGTTAGTTGAAGTAGTCTGACGTACAAAAATTAAATCAAAATGCTGTATATATCGTGCTATACAGGGTGTCCGGAAACTTTTATTTTTATACATTTATTTAACGTCGGCCTATTTCCGCTACTGAGGCCTAACACCGACGCGTGTAGACGAGCTACCCCCAACCAGGAATTTTGCCGAACCTCTTCCCTTAAGAAGAGTAGGGATCCTTTACTTGCCTATTATTTAATAGACAAGGGATCGACGGATTTACATCCCCTCCGAAGGATGGTATATCCCCTATAAAATCCCCGCCTAAGGTTGTATAGCTTCCGCGCATACACTGATATACAAGCCGCTGGAAGATGTGTGAGGCGAAGACGCGGTCTTCGTTGGAACGCTCACCCATCCAACTACTAACCGCGCCTTACGTTGTTTTACATCGCATATCAAAGTATGTACATAGTAAAGACGCACCCACGCTCGCCCATGTGTCCGGAAACAAAATAGAAAAAAAAAGGAAAAATTAACTGCAAATTCCTTAGCCCAAATTGATTGGGGTTCTTCATACAACATTTTTTAAAATACCCCTTCGTCGTTAAGTCACAGCCCATTTAAGGGTGTACGTTAAAAACTGTTTTCATTTCTTTACTCAAAAGATTAGGTAAATTTTCTCTTTTCCCTTGAAACCAGTCTCCTATAGATGAGATTGAAATTTGTTTGTAAGGAAATTAAATAATTGTTAAAATGGATGATAAATATATTTAAAATAATTAAAGTTTACAACAGTAATTTAGGAAGCAAATTTGTAGAATTTAAATTTAAAAGTACTTAATTTAAAAAAAATATAAATATATTAAAATATAATTTTGAACAGTATGAAATTTTAAATCGAAAAGAATCTACAAAAAAGGAATTTAATACAAAAAAATTATAATTGGGGATATAATACTAATGTCCTATGATCGCAAAAAGGATATGTGTGAAGTTGGAAATCCTGATACAGCAGTCCAGATTTCGATTGTCTCAGCAGCTAATCTATATGTTTTTGGCAATTTATGCTATCGCTAGCAGCATTCAATTCCAAAGGATAAGTTTGAATTGAAAAATTGCAAAATAGCTTCTAGTACATTATTGTCGAATCTTGTATTAATTAATAATAAAAAACATAAAGGTTTGAGCATCTTAGCATAAACCAAAAAAATAAGGTCAGACCTAATGGTTTGATTAAATAATATATTTAATATTATTATAAAAGTAAGTAGCTCGTACTCTATACAATTATGTAATTGTCAGAAAATTACAAAAGTTTCCAAATATTTATGCAAATTGCTTAATAATTCTCAAAGTTGATAATAATTACAAAAGTGGCTAAATTCTCGTGAAAATTGCTCAAATAAAGCTGCTAAATTCCCATGAAACTTGCTGATTTCGAACTAAATTTCTGAAAGAAATAGAGAAAATATTTTACTACCATGTGGTCACATGTAGAATTTTAGTTACGGTTTTAATTACAAAAATTGAATGTAATTTAATAAAACAATTGAAAATGAAATAGTTAATAAATAAAATTTACCTGCAGAGTTCGAACACAAAGAAATGTGAACTATAAATGTAATAGTAATTACTAGAGGATCTCACAATCGAAAAATTTCGTATATGTGTCAATCAATTCAGATTCGGATGATTAATTAATAAGTTATTACAATTTAAATTGCGGTACCAATATATAAACTTAAAAGTATGTGTATATATATATATATATATATATATGTATATACAATATAGACATATATAGACAATAGGTAATTTGAAGCTTTAACATAAGTACATAATTTAGTGTAAAAAAATATGACTGAGTTCCCAAGATACAAAAATAACTATATCTATATAAAATGTTAAGAAATTTAGCAGTGATACAAAGAAAATTCTGTAGTTTGACGTGCAAAAGCTAAATCAAAATGCTGTATAAATCGTGCTATACAGGGTATCCGGAAACAAAGTAAAAAAAATTAACTGCAGATTCCTTAGCCCAAATTGATTGGGGTTCTTCATACAACATTTTTTTAAATACCCCTTCGTTGTCAAGTTACAGCCCCTCTAAGGGTGTACGTTAAAATCTGTTTTCAATTCTTTACTCAAAAGAAAAAATTCTCAAAAAAAAATATTTGGCATATATACTACACTTATTGAAAGGCATCTTGTGATTTTTTCCATCCCCTTGCGTATTTCACCCCTAATGGGCAACCCCTAATATATTTTTAAAAATATTTATATTTCATAATAATATATTTTTTGATTCTGATTCCCTTGTTAATTCTAAAACTTTTCTTCTCTTTAAAAATGCCGCGTTACCAGTCGTTTTCGTAATAAAAAATAAAATTTATGTTCATGCACTTGAGTTCATTTCAATCATTACTGAACGATAATATTTTTAAACTTTTAGTAGGCTGCTATAATCGAATAATCTAAATATTTATTAACAACTTCTTGACAAATTGACAAATAGTATAATTATTAATGGAATACATTATTAAATACAAACAATAATATTATAGAAATAAAACACTGTTGATAAACAAGAGCATTTTTTTCCAAACTTAAATTAACTGCTCAAAATCCGCTGTATGTCCCTTAGCTAGACCACAAAACGGTTCGGGTCCAATGAACGGTGCTTCAGCTCCTTTTTTGCAAGGCTATCAGCAAGTTTTCTTGTACTCCCTCATGCATCCACATCAAGGTAACCTTGTTGTTATTAGCCAGTTGCTTCAGGGATTATCTACATTCCCAGGTAATTTTAGACTCAAAGGTAAGACACCTTAGAGCCTTTAGTGCTGCCTGACTATCTAATAGTATATAGAACTTTGCCCTTCGGTTGCCTTTATTTAGGTATACAGGCACACAGATCTATAGCATAAATTTCTGCCTGAAAGATGGTTGGGGTATTCCCCAATGTAGAGACGCTACTAAAAATTTATCTTGTAATAATGACCACAATTGTATTGATGAGAAATCATTTCCAACAACTAAAATTGACGAAAAATAGATTAAAATCATCTATGGACCAAGATAGGCTCAATCATTTAACTAGTATGAGTATCAGTAGTGATATCTTAGGAACGTTGAGCTTATCCTCTATTATTGAAGAATACGCTAGTCAAAAATCTCGAAAGGTCAATTTCCTGTAGATTATATATCGGGATATTATTATGGTTTCTATACATTTCTACGTTTGTTACCCTGCAATCACCAAAAATTATAAATATAAAAACGTTACTAAACAATATGTAAACAAACAGGTCTGCATGATTTACATCCCCGGTTCCAGAAAGCTGTGGAGGTTGATTTTCCGAAAATCACCGGTCTTGAGCAAGCCTTCACCCCAATTTCGCCTACAGCCCCCATCTATGTTCGCCCGGCACTGGCCTTGAAGTTGCTAAACGACGCCCTGATATTGATAGTTGTCTTACTGTGTCCGTCTTCCTATTCCTCCGTTGAATTTTGGTGTTTTCATTGAAGTGTGTCGTCGACGTATTGAATCTGGCCACTAATGGCACCCAATCTTAAGTCACAGATAAATATCTGTTAGGAATTTGGAGCTGTAGACGTGCTAAGCCGGCTTCATGGAACAGATAACCACTTTACTGTATCTATAATCCTGTCATAAAGATGCACTGTAAAGTTGCTCATCAATACCATTAATACCGTAAGTTCCTAATTATCAATACACCGCTGGTCTACCACCTCTCCGTTTAGTCGGTTGCTTTAACTTCGAATGCCGTGCGATCTAATCTCCTTTGGTTCACGTCAAACTTGCTTGTTCCGTTCTTTATGCTTTACCGCCTGTTCCATTATTCACAGATTTCCATTTTAAAATCACTTTGTCACCGCCTTCTTCCGTTAATTATATTTATCCGATAGTTAGTAACCTTTTACTGCTTGATTGGATAAATAGAATATTGTAGTTTTATATGTAGTAGGACTCATTAATAAAATTATATTATTTTCCGAATTGTAAGCCTCACTGGTGTGTGTGTGTGTGTGTGTGTGTGTGTGTGTGTGTGTGTGTGTGTGAGTGTAAGAATCTAATTTCCCTTATTGACCCACTGGATTACCGCCTCCTCCATTTGAGCTGCTCGGCTTCGCGTATCCAGCTTGTGGGTAGTTTTGTTCCAACACTTAAAATTGGAATCGACGCCCGAACGTACCGACCGTGCCGAGTAAGCGTTTACAAAGCTCGAGTGTCAAATTGACGTTTCTCTCCTCACCACCTAAAGAGGCTGGGAAAAACCACGTCACAAAATAAAAAGCAATTTTTAAATGAGTGTCGTTTGCTTGCAAGACTGTACAAACAATTGCTGGGTAAGTACTGAAAATTATCTAAAATGTTATCTGTTCAATTTTAAATAATCCAGGATTATCTTTGAAGTTTGTAAAAGACTAATTTAAAAATTATGTTTTCTTATGGAGAATTATAGTTTTCATATTAAACATGTTATACTGCGTTCAAGATAAAGTGGGGAATTATTTTCCGCAAAGAAACTAAAATGCAACTTAAAAATAGAAGTTGTGGGAGGTTCCTTAAAGTTGAAAAAGGCAAAAAGGTTTGAAGTACACAATCAGAAAGGTTTTCCGATGAAATGTAAAACAGTTGTTGGTTGATATTTTTATCTTTTCAAATAACTGATATATTGACTACAAGAGACCTTCCAGTATAATTGGATGAAATTATAGGATTACAGTTAGCCAGGAAATATTAAGAAAGTGGATTTTGGAAATGGGTTTTAAATTTTAAACGGGTAATAAGCGAGCCAGCGTCATGGAAACTGAAATAATTTTTTAAGGTTTTTATGAAGTGCAGTGACGGTGAAAAAATTAAAAACTCGCAAAATTCGAATTATTTTTTTAAAAACTTGAATGCAATCTTTTTATTGTTAATGTTGCGACACCTCATAGATTATTTTACCGAAAATAAGCGACTGTAAGATATGTGGTGGGAGGTGCAATTAACTGAAATCAGCATTTTTCGACAAATTGCCGCAGAAAACCAGTTCCTAACATTATTATACTTGTTGATTTATTGCGCACCATTTCAATTATCTATAGACCACAATTACTTTTTTGAAATATTTTGGCGCGAAATTTGTATTTCGCGCGGAATAAAATACTGCGTTTATAGACCTCCCATGAAACATCTATTTGTGCAGTAAGTCCCTCGATTTCAATGACACATCTGTGTCAATAAAATAATTTCAAAAGTGCATGTACAAGCACTTACTACAATACTTTTATAGCGTCATCGTTGTTATAGTACATCTCGCGTACTATAAGAAAATTAACTTAAAAAATCCTAAATATCACTCTTTTATCCTAAATGTTCGTTTTTTACAAATTCTGAAAAAATTCAGTTACTCGATAATTCCCAAATAATTCTAATCCGTCCACAAATTCAGAAAAAAGTTTTAAATATAAATTTTACAGCCCCGACGTTACAAAACAATCGCCTAAAAAATACCACCCCTGCACACTCAAGGATCACCTTTAATATACTCTTCAAGTAACCGGTCAGAATATTTTTACTTCCCTTCAAAAATGTTTTGCTTTCTTAGCGCCCCCGTGTATAACATCCGCAACATTATTTTCATAAGCCATATTTTCTCATCGCCCCCATATACAACGTTCGCAGCCTTTCTCAATTCTTAGTTAATTTTTATTATCCTTACTTTCTCATCGCCCTCCGTATACAACATCTGTTGAAACATAGTTTCCGTTCGCTTCATTCAGCCTGCCGGCACCGGCACGTAAATTGTATGCATTAATAGCACGTGCATACCTTTAAAACGTTGTATTATGAGGTAATCCGATATGTTAGCAAAATTATCGATACAAAATTATAAATAACTTTTCAACCAAAAACGATACGAGCAAAGATCGTATATCAAAAAATTCCCCTTTTTATGCCCAACACGTTCATATAGGTTCCATTTCGAAAATTCAACTTCTTTACAGTATTGCACAATATTGTGCAATATTACGCAATAATGAGTCATCCTCGCCCGCACGGAGTGATATCTAGACCTTTCCAGACCTAAAAGGGGGTAAAAATGTTTATGCGAGGCTCACGGGCGCGAGAAACGCAACCGGTCCAATAATATAAATGCCTCCTCGCGGCAAGCAAATGCAACTTCTGTTCCGGAAGTGATTCAATTGTTGTGAAGTATCGCGAGTGAAGTAGTTTCCTTTTAAACTAAATAGTGTTTTAAATTATAATTATTAATATGACTGATGGTCGAGAGGTGAGTGCATTTGCCTTTCACCCAAAAGTTCCGGATTCGATCCTCGGTCGGGGCAGTGGAAAATACTGTGAGAGGGATTTTTCCACTATACACGGATATTGGGTGTGTATCCCTTGTCTCTAAATGTGTAACCCCCTCCTACACAAGGCTCTTCCGGAGCCTTCCGGGATAAAGGGGGTCGTTATTACCTGTGGTGTATTTATTTATTATCATACTAAAATCTCCAGAGATTTCTAAAATAATTATTATCGGTTTTTTACGGCTAGTTAGCTTCCTATTTCGCGCTTTATTTTATTTTCTGAAAAACTCTGCGACGGCTTCCTTGGTGACCCCAAGTTAAAAACGTCTATTTGCACCTAGTGCCCTAGCTTTAAGATCATTCCACAAATAAATCTATTCTGCCTGCGCGCAATAAATTAAGTGAATTTTTCAGACTTTGCAAACAAAACCTGCCTCAGTGCATGTAATCTAACATTAAATAAAAACCTGCCTCCGCGCATTAATTTTAAGTGATTTTTAAACCAATCTATGAACCAAATAATTTTTCCAAACCCTAGAATTCTTGTTAAAGAACGCTATAACCCCGATATACTTTTCGACGTTGTAACAAAATCCGACTTAGGAAATATTTCGTAAGAAAAGCGTGCTTCACGTAAAAACGCCGTGGAGGAGGTTTTTAATTCTTGGAAATATATTTTTGCTCTTCGGAGCGTTTTTTATGCCAAATTTTCGCTAACTCTTCGAGGAGCGTTAATTTGGTAAGTGTAGTAAATGTCGCTGCACAGGGACGTAATGTCGCCCCGACCACCCAATTTTAGAAAGTATAATAAAATTGGACTTGAACTTCCAAATTTCCAAGATTAAAAACCCTTTTACGAATCCACGTTGTCAAGCACTGCAACTCTTACGAAGTGTTGAATATGAGGACAAGTTAGTCCAACGACTATTCAAAGTATATCGGAAGTTATAGCGAAAATAGCCCTTAGCGACATGGGACCCCCATCATTTCCTAGCAGTCGGATTTGACGGGGAAATGATGTGTTTTGACGGGGTTTGCCCTAAACCGGTTCCTCAGTGATTCGGAGTCAAAAAAAGTATTATTACCATGTACTCACACGTGCATGGGATCTGCCTTGCCTGAACGTAAAATTTGTTATTGCATAATACAAACGAAGTAGATACGCTTCAAGCAATTTTAAGCTCCGAGGAGCGACCAAAATTTATGTGAATTAATAAAATACGTTTATAAGACAGGCAAGCATAAGCCCACCAAAATTTCAGTTACATGAAACTTTCCTTGAATCTTTTTGTGCATCGTTAGCTTTTCAAACTGCATATTGGATGGTAGTTGGTACCGTATGAATCGTCCCGTTCCTCACCATGTGTTGTACACGGGTCAGACCATTGTTTGTTAACATTTTCTCTGAAGAAGTTGTTGTAAAAACATAAATTTTTAAAGATTTAATATACATTTTTTGAACTTTATATTGTCTTTTACTTGTGTTTTCTAACAAAATTTCCCTTTCAGATTTAATTTTTAGAGAGTGTGAAACAAACAGTGTTAGATTTATAGTGTTACGACGTCTTCCAATTGATACCATCAGAGCCGCAGTTAAGCATAAACGACAGTAAGTATGATTTATCCAATCTCCGTCTGAAACAGTCACTTTGAACCCTAAAAATTTTGTGAACGTAATATTTTTTATTTAGAATTTAGAAAAGGTTGAGGAAAAAGAAAATTAATTTTTTCTTTTTCCTATTTTTTTTTTAATTTTTCTAAGTTTTTCGAGCAGAAAATACGTCCTTCAGACTTCCATCAAAGCATGGATCGTTCACATGGCGCCCGAACAGGGACCATGCCGTCCCCAAACCCAACAAATCCTTTCTCATTCATGGCGGAAGACTCCGAGGGGTCGACCCCAAGAGAATTTTATGAGCGAGTCACCGCACCGCTCGTCGACGACGGTTCTAGAGGGATAGAACCACAGCAACTGTTTCCAGAGGGAAATAATGTTAATTTATCAGCTTCACAGCCACAAACTGCTTCGATGGAAAGTATGTTTCTGAAAATGGCAGAGGGCTTCGTGCAGGCGATACAGAACGTGTCGACCTGTACGCCCCATGAGAGACAAAGATGTCCGAACGTGACGTTCCATGGGCTTGATCATGAAGATCCAGAAGCATTTCTGAAAATTATGGAGGAATATTTCGACAGAGCTCGCATAAGCCACGACTATGATCGCCTCCATAACGTAACCGGCCAACTCAAGGGCGAAGCTCAACGATGGTCCGAACAATTTAGGACGTTGACTACTTCGTATGCCTTATTCAAGGAAAGATTCCTTACGAGATTTAATTCTCTCGACATACAGTCACGAGCTATTGCTCAACTGTATGCCGTCAAGCAAACGTCTTTAGACGACACGGCAGTGTTTATCACAAGGAAAACCTGTCTTTTCGATCGTATTGATCCCTTTAAATCTGAAGCCATCAGAGCTCGGGTCATCATGGACCAACTGCGTCCAGAAATTAGGTCACGCTTGAGAAGCAACCTAATTTCAACCACCGAGATGTTAATAGCAGCGGCTACTAACGTCGAGCGGGATTCAGCTGACGAACAGACGTCGCTAATCCAACTTATCGATCAACGTCTGTCCCGCGCGTCTTACTATCAAGAGCCGGGACACATCAGTCACAAAATTCAAGTATAAGGAGCAATGGAAGCCCAACTCCGACAGCACCGAGGGTGCATTTCCGAGAGGACGTATCTCGACAGGACGGTCCAGGCAGAGCGCCTGGTCGTCCTTTTTTTATGCCTAATTCTACGAGCGGATCAGTGAATCCTGACCGCAGGCAAACTAATTTCAATGGCGGATCGGGGAAATTCCGAGTACCCGACCGACCGGCAACCCCGTGCCGATACTGTACAGACACAGTGCAGTGGCACTTCCATAGCCAATGCCCGAATAACCCGCATCTCAGCAGGAGACCGGGAAACTTTCGAGGGGCCAGAGACCCAGGCCAGGGTCCATCTGCAAGATCCCCGGCACAACGGCCGAACCAAGGCGGCAGCAATGTCCAGTAATTTTTTCCGATACTCATGACCACTACGACGCTCCTCTGCACAAGACAAGAGAGTCAATAAATTATATGAGCGAAGCGTTCCCTTTGCCTCGTATAAAAGTTCTAATTAATGAACATGCGGTCGACGCACTGATCGATTCAGGCTCGACGCGAAACGTTATCCATCCGAGGATGTTGGATAATTTTAAAAATCTCACGACACGTCGATCATTTGCTATGGCGTGCGGAGATCGAATGGTGGACTCTCTTGGCACGACAAAATTACAAGTAATAATTTCAGGCACCTCTTTTGAAATTGATTTTCAAGTAATCGAAAATTTGAACGAAACGATAATATTAGGATCACCATTCTTATATATGAACAATGTCGCATATGATTATGGCCGAAAATGCCTATATGCCGGCACGGAAGAGCGTATTACCGTCTTCTGGAATCAAGCTTCTCAGAGGGAGAGACAGCAGGCTAAGCTTCCTGAAGAGCTTGTTATTAAAGACAAAATTCTACGGCCGCTGTTCGAAGAATTTGTCGATCTGTTCACTGCGGAACCGACTCAAGCAACCACAGTGACTGTGAAACACAAAATTACAGTAAAAGACACAAAACCATTTAATATCAGACCATATCCGATGTCTCCGAGTACTAAGAAAATCATGTACGACCAAATCGAAGAGATGTTGAAAGCTGGCGTCATCGAACCTAGCACTGCCCAATATAGTTCACCACCAGTGATAATAAAACGCTCGGACAAGAAACCACGATTTTGCATCGACTATCGCCATTTGAATGAAATGACTGAAGACGAGGCTTCCGTCTTACCAAAAATACACGAAAGTATTAAAGATTTAGGCAATTCGAAGATTTTTTCTGTGTTGGATTTAAAAAGTGGATATTGGCAAATACCGCTAGATGAAGCATCAAAAGATTTCTCGACTTTTACCACTCCTGATGGGGCAGCTTACAGATTCAATGTCATGCCTTTCGGCCTCAAGACAGCTCCCTGTACCTTTCAGAAATTCATGGCAAAGGACGTTTTAACGGGTTACCTGCACCATTTCTGTAAAGTGTATTTAGATGATATAATCGTTTACAGCGTAAACGTGAAGGAGCATATGTCCCACTTGAGATTAGTCTTTGAAAGACTACGTCTGCACAATCTGAAAGTGTCACCGGAAAAGTGTGTAATAGCGACGAATGAAATTCAATATTTAGGCCATACAATTAGAACTGATACTTCCCAACCATTAGAAAAACATGTCTTACAAATTCAAAATTATCCCGTTCCAGCTACAAAAAAGCAGCTACAAAGTTTCCTAGGGCTTTGCAACTGGGTACGAGAATATCTACCAAATGTGGCGATGATCACGAAGCCACTAACGAAACTTCTTTCGAAGGAAAATCGTTTTCACTGGAACCATACATGCGATGAAGCGTTTAGAAAATTAAAAGAATTATTATCCGGACCGCTGGAACTCCATCGGCCGGATTTTTCACGTCAATTCATTTTGCAAACAGATGCATCCCTCCAAGGCCTTTCGGCCGTATTATATCAATTAGGCGACAACGGCGAAAAATATATAATTTCGTATGCAAGCAACACGTTATCTCCAGCAGAGAGACGTTACCACATAAACGAGCTGGAATGCTTGGCGGTGGTGAACTATATTAAAAAGTACAAGATGTACTTAGCAGACAAACCGTTCTTGGTGAAGACGGACAACAGGGCGTTACTTTGGTTAAACAAACATAAGGACGACAAAACAAAATTTACACGATGGTCATTACTATTGCAAGAATATGCATTCAAAATTGAACACTGTCCAGGAAAGGAGAATTTGTTAGCAGATTTTCTCAGTCGTAACCCACAAAATCAGTATGTCGAGACAGACGATGAAGAGGAAAGAATGTTCCTACCAAATTATAAGTGTCCAGAACGTATTTCTGTTTTAACGCACTCAGAAATATACGAAGATATCGTACAGGCTCAATTGAGTTCAAGAGATATTCAAGACAAGATCCGCCGTTGGAATGATCTATTTCAACAGGAACAACGTTCCGATGCGGATCTTATTTTTATGAAAAATTTTCACGTCCAAGACGATGTACTTTTTAAAGATTGCGATCGAAATTTTAAATTAATAGTTCCAAAGAGGAAAATAAAAGAATTGATTTACCATTATCATGACCGAGATGAAGCATGTCATCCAGGAAGAGACGAGACTCTCAGGAAAATAGCGAAACGCTACTATTTCAATAATATGGCCAGGATCGTAGGCAGATACATAAACGACTGTCTGATATGCCAGTCTGTAAAGACAAGACAAGCCCAACCCAATGCTCCACTTAGAAGTCATGCACCACAAAATGCATTTGAAACCTTGAGCGTCGACGTAATTGGCCCGCTGCAGAGGACTAAAGACGCCGAAAACAGATACATGATTATCGTCGAAGACGTTTTCAGTAAATGGATAGAGGCAAAGGCATACATTCAGGTCGACGGCAGAACGATAGCCAAATATATCGACGAAGAAATAGTAGCAAGATTCGGAGTCCCTCGAGTCATAATTTCCGACAATGGTGGTCATTTCAATTCCGAATGGTACATCACATTTTGCGAAAGGAATGGTATCGAACGATATTTAATTCCGGCATATCACCAACAGTCCAACCCCGTGGAACGACGGGTCCAGGAATGCAAGAAAATTTTAAAGACTCTTTTATTCAAAAAGCCAAACGACACTTGGGATCGCTACGTGCATCCGATGACATACATATTAAGAAATCGTAGGAACGCCGCTACAAATCAAACACCTAGCATGATCGTGTTAGGATATGATCCAGCCGAAAGAGGCGAATGGGATTTGTATGCCTGGAGGCAAGAAAGAGCCAAGCAACAAACGCTTCCACGATACGAGCGAATCAAGGAAGCCCGTCAGGCCCAACAAAATTACAAACAGAAATATGCGCCGAAAGAGGCCGTCACTCCGATCGTTTACAAAGTAGGAGACAGAGTCATGAGTAAGAGAAAAAAGAAGGTACATACCTTCACGCCGTCTTGGTCAGGCCCAACCAGAATTCTGAAGAAGTTTTCAGACGAGGTGTATCTCGTGCAAAAGGGAAATGTAACGACAAGAGTACATGTCGATGATTTGAGACCAGCCCCGCCAGAGGAGCACAACTTGGAAATCGAATCTTCCTATGAAGAAAATGCTAGTCCAGGCGGAACATCACTCGATGGAAATGATTCCCCGTTCTCAGACGATTCCACAGAACCTCCACCGCCGGAGCAAACGGTTGTACAAATTCATGCACCGCCACGAGATGCTTCCACTTCTGATTCAGAATCAAGTTCTGGAGATTCAATCATATTTTTATAACATTTTTCAACCTAGGCTAAGTTTTAACTTAGTGCTAGGTTTATTTTATATCAAAATTCCATACCAACTTCTTGTCGTGTCTGGCAAGAGTTGGTATTTTTTATGCATTTTTTACAAGTTATTTTCATTGGGGATATTGTATCGTCCATACAAATCTTCAAAATTCACTGCAGCAACTCTGACCGTGTCCGGCAGAGTTGGTATTTTTTATAATTTTTCTAAGTCCTCAAATGTTATTAAACATTCATCTGTAAGCAGAGTCCGACCCAAAGGGTCCAAACAAATGTTCCATTGGCACGGCATGGAAAGACGACGACTCTGACGCAAGAGCGCGATTCAGACGAGTCTAGCAACTCAAGGGCGAGATGCCGCCACGTCTGCTGGAGGGGCAGATGCAACGATCCGACGGATGCAGATTCTGTCGCAGATTTCTCATAAGAAGAGATTTTAATAAAAACCATTTCAATCAATATAAGTCAACAAAATTCAATGTTCCTATTCTCAAAGACGACGATGTGATATCGGTCGCAGATTTCTCCCAAGAAGAGATTTTTTAACTACACGGAAACCATTTCAACCAATATAAGTCAACAAAATTCAGTGTTCCTATTCTCAAAGACGACGATATGTTATCGGTCGCAGATCCCCAGACGGGATATGAACAAACATATTACTAAAATTTTGTTTTATATTGTTTCATATAAACTGAGCAGAGCCATAGTATAGCTGGAGCCAAGCAGTCCGAGGACCACCTAAGCTGTTCCAGAAGGCAGTTCGACACCGAAGGTGATCGACGAGGCATAGACACGAGGAGGAGCAGACGCAAGCCCGCATTAGTGGAAGAACACTAAGAAAGATAAGTGCGTCGAAAGTGTTTGTGTTGTGTCATCGAGAATCTGAGGATTTTCGATTTTTTCTTTTTTTTTTATGCCATTTTTGAAACACAATGTTCAATTATTCAATCGAATGCTATGCATCGATATATGTTCAAAAATTTATCACCATTTTAGATTTGCATCTATGTTTTGTTCAGATAGGCCGGTCTGAACGATAACCGAATACAACACATGGGAGACTACATCCAATGATCCATTTTATTTTCAAACAAACAATTTACCAAACGTTACACAAAAAGATTCACGGAAAGGAGGGGAGTGTTAAAGAACGCTATAACCCCGATATACTTTTCGACGTTGTAACAAAATCCGACTTAGGAAATATTTCGTAAGAAAAGCGTGCTTCACGTAAAAACGCCGTGGAGGAGGTTTTTAATTCTTGGAAATATATTTTTGCTCTTCGGAGCGTTTTTTATGCCAAATTTTCGCTAACTCTTCGAGGAGCGTTAATTTGGTAAGTGTAGTAAATGTCGCTGCACAGGGACGTAATGTCGCCCCGACCACCCAATTTTAGAAAGTATAATAAAATTGGACTTCCATGAAATTTCCAAGATTAAAAACCCTTTTACGAATCCACGTTGTCAAGCACTGCAACTCTTACGAAGTGTTGAATATGAGGACAAGTTAGTCCAACGACTATTCAAAGTATATCGGAAGTTATAGCGAAAATAGCCCTTAGCGACATGGGACCCCCATCATTTCCTAGCAGTCGGATTTGACGGGGAAATGATGTGTTTTGACGGGGTTTGCCCTAAACCGGTTCCTCAGTGATTCGGAGTCAAAAAAGTATTATTACCATGTACTCACACGTGCATGGGATCTGCCGTTCTTGGTGAAGACGGACAACAGGGCGTTACTTTGGTTAAACAAACATAAGGACGACAAAACAAAATTTACACGATGGTCATTACTATTGCAAGAATATGCATTCAAAATTGAACACTGTCCAGGAAAGGAGAATTTGTTAGCAGATTTTCTCAGTCGTAACCCACAAAATCAGTATGTCGAGACAGACGATGAAGAGGAAAGAATGTTCCTACCAAATTATAAGTGTCCAGAACGTATTTCTGTTTTAACGCACTCAGAAATATACGAAGATATCGTACAGGCTCAATTGAGTTCAAGAGATATTCAAGACAAGATCCGCCGTTGGAATGATCTATTTCAACAGGAACAACGTTCCGATGCGGATCTTATTTTTATGAAAAATTTTCACGTCCAAGACGATGTACTTTTTAAAGATTGCGATCGAAATTTTAAATTAATAGTTCCAAAGAGGAAAATAAAAGAATTGATTTACCATTATCATGACCGAGATGAAGCATGTCATCCAGGAAGAGACGAGACTCTCAGGAAAATAGCGAAACGCTACTATTTCAATAATATGGCCAGGATCGTAGGCAGATACATAAACGACTGTCTGATATGCCAGTCTGTAAAGACAAGACAAGCCCAACCCAATGCTCCACTTAGAAGTCATGCACCACAAAATGCATTTGAAACCTTGAGCGTCGACGTAATTGGCCCGCTGCAGAGGACTAAAGACGCCGAAAACAGATACATGATTATCGTCGAAGACGTTTTCAGTAAATGGATAGAGGCAAAGGCATACATTCAGGTCGACGGCAGAACGATAGCCAAATATATCGACGAAGAAATAGTAGCAAGATTCGGAGTCCCTCGAGTCATAATTTCCGACAATGGTGGTCATTTCAATTCCGAATGGTACATCACATTTTGCGAAAGGAATGGTATCGAACGATATTTAATTCCGGCATATCACCAACAGTCCAACCCCGTGGAACGACGGGTCCAGGAATGCAAGAAAATTTTAAAGACTCTTTTATTCAAAAAGCCAAACGACACTTGGGATCGCTACGTGCATCCGATGACATACATATTAAGAAATCGTAGGAACGCCGCTACAAATCAAACACCTAGCATGATCGTGTTAGGATATGATCCAGCCGAAAGAGGCGAATGGGATTTGTATGCCTGGAGGCAAGAAAGAGCCAAGCAACAAACGCTTCCACGATACGAGCGAATCAAGGAAGCCCGTCAGGCCCAACAAAATTACAAACAGAAATATGCGCCGAAAGAGGCCGTCACTCCGATCGTTTACAAAGTAGGAGACAGAGTCATGAGTAAGAGAAAAAAGAAGGTACATACCTTCACGCCGTCTTGGTCAGGCCCAACCAGAATTCTGAAGAAGTTTTCAGACGAGGTGTATCTCGTGCAAAAGGGAAATGTAACGACAAGAGTACATGTCGATGATTTGAGACCAGCCCCGCCAGAGGAGCACAACTTGGAAATCGAATCTTCCTATGAAGAAAATGCTAGTCCAGGCGGAACATCACTCGATGGAAATGATTCCCCGTTCTCAGACGATTCCACAGAACCTCCACCGCCGGAGCAAACGGTTGTACAAATTCATGCACCGCCACGAGATGCTTCCACTTCTGATTCAGAATCAAGTTCTGGAGATTCAATCATATTTTTATAACATTTTTCAACCTAGGCTAAGTTTTAACTTAGTGCTAGGTTTATTTTATATCAAAATTCCATACCAACTTCTTGTCGTGTCTGGCAAGAGTTGGTATTTTTTATGCATTTTTTACAAGTTATTTTCATTGGGGATATTGTATCGTCCATACAAATCTTCAAAATTCACTGCAGCAACTCTGACCGTGTCCGGCAGAGTTGGTATTTTTTATAATTTTTCTAAGTCCTCAAATGTTATTAAACATTCATCTGTAAGCAGAGTCCGACCCAAAGGGTCCAAACAAATGTTCCATTGGCACGGCATGGAAAGACGACGACTCTGACGCAAGAGCGCGATTCAGACGAGTCTAGCAACTCAAGGGCGAGATGCCGCCACGTCTGCTGGAGGGGCAGATGCAACGATCCGACGGATGCAGATTCTGTCGCAGATTTCTCATAAGAAGAGATTTTAATAAAAACCATTTCAATCAATATAAGTCAACAAAATTCAATGTTCCTATTCTCAAAGACGACGATGTGATATCGGTCGCAGATTTCTCCCAAGAAGAGATTTTTTAACTACACGGAAACCATTTCAATCAATATAAGTCAACAAAATTCAGTGTTCCTATTCTCAAAGACGACGATATGTTATCGGTCGCAGATCCCCAGACGGGATATGAACAAACATATTACTAAAATTTTGTTTTATATTGTTTCATATAAACTGAGCAGAGCCATAGTATAGCTGGAGCCAAGCAGTCCGAGGACCACCTAAGCTGTTCCAGAAGGCAGTTCGACACCGAAGGTGATCGACGAGGCATAGACACGAGGAGGAGCAGACGCAAGCCCGCATTAGTGGAAGAACACTAAGAAAGATAAGTGCGTCGAAAGTGTTTGTGTTGTGTCATCGAGAATCTGAGGATTTTCGATTTTTTCTTTTTTTTTTATGCCATTTTTGAAACACAATGTTCAATTATTCAATCGAATGCTATGCATCGATATATGTTCAAAAATTTATCACCATTTTAGATTTGCATCTATGTTTTGTTCAGATAGGCCGGTCTGAACGATAACCGAATACAACACATGGGAGACTACATCCAATGATCCATTTTATTTTCAAACAAACAATTTACCAAACGTTACACAAAAAGATTCACGGAAAGGAGGGGAGTGTTAAAGAACGCTATAACCCCGATATACTTTTCGACGTTGTAACAAAATCCGACTTAGGAAATATTTCGTAAGAAAAGCGTGCTTCACGTAAAAACGCCGTGGAGGAGGTTTTTAATTCTTGGAAATATATTTTTGCTCTTCGGAGCGTTTTTTATGCCAAATTTTCGCTAACTCTTCGAGGAGCGTTAATTTGGTAAGTGTAGTAAATGTCGCTGCACAGGGACGTAATGTCGCCCCGACCACCCAATTTTAGAAAGTATAATAAAATTGGACTTCCATGAAATTTCCAAGATTAAAAACCCTTTTACGAATCCACGTTGTCAAGCACTGCAACTCTTACGAAGTGTTGAATATGAAGACAAGTTAGTCCAACGACTATTCAAAGTATATCGGAAGTTATAGCGAAAATAGCCCTTAGCGACATGGGACCCCCATCATTTCCTAGCAGTCGGATTTGACGGGGAAATGATGTGTTTTGACGGGGTTTGCCCTAAACCGGTTCCTCAGTGATTCGGAGTCAAAAAAGTATTATTACCATGTACTCACACGTGCATGGGATCTGCCTTGCCTGAACGTAAAATTTGTTATTGCATAATACAAACGAAGTAGATACGCTTCAAGCAATTTTAAGCTCCGAGGAGCGACCAAAATTTATGTGAATTAATAAAATACGTTTATAAGACAGGCAAGCATAAGCCCACCAAAATTTCAGTTACATGAAACTTTCCTTGAATCTTTTTGTGCATCGTTAGCTTTTCAAACTGCATATTGGATGGTAGTTGGTACCGTATGAATCGTCCCGTTCCTCACCATGTGTTGTACACGGGTCAGACCATTGTTTGTTAACATTTTCTCTGAAGAAGTTGTTGTAAAAACATAAATTTTTAAAGATTTAATATACATTTTTTGAACTTTATATTGTCTTTTACTTGTGTTTTCTAACAGAATTTCCCTTTCAGATTTAATTTTTAGAGAGTGTGAAACAAACAGTGTTAGATTTATAGTGTTACGACGTCTTCCAATTGATACCATCAGAGCCGCAGTTAAGCATAAACGACAGTAAGTATGATTTATCCATTAATCTCCGTCTGAAACAGTCACTTTGAACCCTAAAAATTTTGTGAACGTAATATTTTTTATTTAGAATTTAGAAAAGGTTGAGGAAAAAGAAAATTAATTTTTTCTTTTTCCTATTTTTTTTTAATTTTTCTAAGTTTTTCGAGCAGAAAATACGTCCTTCAGACTTCCATCAAAGCATGGATCGTTCACATTCTTACTGTCGAAGAGTTACCATTTTAGTAACTGTAGCAAAAATCGAAATAAGTTTGTTAAAAATAATTCGTTGAAAGTTTTTTCATTAGTCTAAATCAAATCAGTCGTTTTCGTTAAAACCAAGTGCTATTCAATAATTCGCCATATACAGGGTGATCAGAAATTATCTACAAAAACAAAAAATTACATATTTTCAAATAAATTTACCACAGTGAATCAGAAACCATTTTAGACGTTCAAAAGCAGTCAGAAAACCATGTACAGGATGTTGCCATTTCACCTGACAAAAAACTCAGAATTAAACCAAAGTGATTTTCGACTTTCCAAATGAACTTTAATGTATCCGAAGTACCACACGCTTAATATATAGGGTGTCCACCCGGACACTTTTAATAATACAGTGATAAATCAAACCTTTTAAAAATAGAGCCAGCGCAAATTACTAGAACTTATACAGGGCGTAGCTTTCGCCCTGTCCAAATCTTCAACTGCAACTCCCCACCTTCTCAAATCTACAAATAAAGTGTATCTTCGGCCTCAGGAGTCTCAAGCTAAACGATCTAAACAAAAATCTATTATTTTTACCAACAAAAAGGGGCTGGAAGGTGTTTACGGTGCAGTTACTCAATTCTTGAATTATATATTATTATATTTATTATCATTCTGCAATCTGAAGACGAAATTGTCACATCCTAACATTCGAGAATATTCTATAATTGTTATGAATATAGCTTATTTCGTACTAACAAAAACAATTCGTATTATGTGATGTCTCCACATACCATTTGAATTACCCAAGCATCATAAAAATTCTCCCAACTCATTAATTGTAGCGTAATAAAAATAACGCGTAAGTAAAGCATGTACTACCGAGTAAGCAAACAACTTGTTATTGTAATGATAAGTTACTATTTTAGTGATTTCTTCGCGCGTCGCGTCGTGTGAATCCCCGATGCGTCTTCAAAATTGCCTCAATCCATCATTTGCGGCGTTATTAGAATGATGTGTCCTTGTCAAAGAACCTACCTAAATATATCCAAAATCATCATGATTAAAGTCAACAAAAATCACCTTCGAAGGGACTTTGCGGAACTGTAACGAAATCCGACAAAATATTTTGTGGAAGTACTATGAAAGTTTTTTTGCAATAAATAAATTTATTTTTAGAAACTACAACAAAAATTTCATTTTTGAACACTATCATAAAATTCCATATCACGGACATAATATGATGTCCCACGGAGCGCGATTTGTTGGTTTAAATTTAGTAACTATCGACTTCCGACCAACTTCCAAATAAAATTCTTTATTACGAACCCACGTTGTGTAGTACTACTTCTCATGGGTGGTATAGATTATGAGGACGAATTAGAAGTTTCTAATTAAAATTTATGAAGGGAGATTTTTCTCGGGTGACAAATTTTTCGTTCATCATTTTGTTAGCAATCGTCTTTGGAGGTAAACTTATGTTTTCCGTCGTATTTGTCTACACATAGTTCCTCAGTGATTTGGAATCCATGTCGCTCTATTACCATGTACATAGTGCATGGGACCGCCTTGCCTGAACGTATACATACAAAATAATATTCTCATTAGAAGCGATTCAAGCATTTTCAAACTCTATAACGAGTGCCCGAAATTATTTATGATATACGTATAAAGAAAAGCAACGCTAAAAGCCCACAAAGTCGTAAGCAATAAATTTTTAGTTGAATCTTTCTGGATTGCTTAAAGTAATCATGAAATGGTAGCTAGAGACTGCATTCTCTGAGTTTTTCTAATCCTCACAATGTGTGGTATGTACCGAAACTCTTGCTAAACTTACTTTTGCTAACCATATACTTATATACTCGAAATTGTAACTAGCAAACATTTTCTAAAAATTACCTAAAAATTCTATCCTGTCTTACTGAGTCATACTAACAAAGTTCCCTTTCAGGTTAATAAGGAAAGTGTTAAAAATTGAGAGTGTTAGCTTTAAGAAAGTACAGGGATGTCTGATTAACACTATTTGGTGCAAACAGTTAAGCAAAAAACGAAAGTAAGCATACATTTTTGTATTTTATGTCCGAATAAACCACATCGAACCCATCAAGTGTACATCCTATCATCCATTTAGGAAGAGTAACAAAACGTCCATCAAATACCTCAATCATGGATCGTTCACATCCTCGTGTATTAATAGGGCTGCGTATACAAAATATCTCACGCACGATATCTTTAAAACATCGTTAGACCAGCAGAGACACTAGTAAATTATTTATCATTGAACAAGCGCAGTGATAAATAAGAACAGGGATAAAATGTAACTTTGTGCTTTAAATTATTTGTACTAGGTCATGAAATTCAAGACAAATAAAAAGTTATCGACTTGAACTTTGAATGAGCTGATTATTAATTTACGAATAAACAATACGCTTCTATTTAATCCAATAAGTTTTCTGCTGTTCCTCATAGCTTACTGCAAGATGTGACAAGTGATTTTGAAAGTTTCTACAAAAATTTTAATTTTCAATTTCAGTTTTACTCGATATCTTTTTATTGGACAGAAATAGTTAGTGTAAATATAGTCTAGTATACAGGGTGTTTCTGGGATGCTGTCATTAATTTCTAGGAGTGATTCTACATAAAAGAATATGAAAAAAACTTGAATAAACATGGGTCCGGGAATACTTCATAAGGCGCTGTGGGCCTCAGAAGGGGGCAATCAAAATTGACATTTTATTTAATATCTCGATAACTCTTTGAGCTACAGTGACTAGTTTTTACACGTGATTCGATTTCAATAAAGGTCATTATGTTATCCACGAAGAGTAAATTAAACCAGGGGCGCACAAAATTGGAAATAAAAGACTTCTTCCCCAAATTTTTTAATGTGGTTTTCTGTGATTGTCTCATCGGAACATGATTCCTATAAATAAACAAAACAGGTCTTGTTGTAACACCTTAGAACTAACCGGTTTCGAGAAATATGAACCTAAAAAATATTTCCAGTCTTCTTTCGCAAACAAATTTTTTTTAATCATCATTTTCTTCACATTTTCGCAAGTGGGATGGACAGAAAGCCCACACCGTATTTTTTTATTTGTAAAAACTTCTTAGCACTGATCAACTTACTGGGTATTTTATTACTTAATTAGTCGTTATTGGCTTCCAATATTAAATTGTCATTAATGACATCAAAATTAAGGTTCTCATTACGCAGTCTTTAATTAGAGAAATTCGTTATGTTAGGGCCCCAGAATCAGAAGAAGCAATATTAAATGCAATAAATGCGAATCTCCAAATCAGTACGAGAAGGCTAGGAAGGTTTGTCAGAATCGTCTATTTGGAGAGTGGCACATGAACAATTACCGCATCACCACATGCAAAGGGTGCAAGCGCTCAAACCAGAAGATCTACAAAGAAGGGAGGCCTTCTGTCGATGGCTTGTGCGAAAATGTGATGGAGTTGTTAACGCAGGATGAAGTTGTCAACTTTCACAACAATCACATATGGGCAGAAGAAAATCATCATGCTTTCTTCGAGTCTAGGCGCCAAGAAAAATTTTCCATCAACGTTTGGGCAACTTGGCAACAGATTATTAAGATCATTTGTTTTGCCTAATAGTAGATGGGTTAAATTATCTAGATTTTTTTAAGAAACTATTTAAAATATCTCTTGGAGGATGTGCGATATGAAGGACAATATGGTTCATGCATGATAGTGCACCGTCACATTCTAGAATAGTTGTTCGAAATTATTTAAATGCAGCCTATTCCAATAGATGGTTTATCAGAAACGGACCAGTAGCTTGACACCCCTAAATCCTCTTAACTATTCTGTCTGGGATCATTTGAAAAGCCCTGTCTACTCAACTCATGTGACAAATCTTGAAAAGTTATGTGAACGTGTAGCAATGGGGTGCGAAATTATTAGGAATATGCCGGGAATTTTTCAACGGCTCTTTACTTCAAGGAATTGTCTAGTAGCTTTTATTTATTTATTTAATTCCTTTATTTATTTAATACTGTCACGCAGTACCTAGACAATTATTGGACCACCCGGTATATGATTTTACTCAGGAAACGATTTAGTTACAAAATTAATTTAATCCGATATCTTAAAGTAAACCAGGTTGCTTGTTACAATGTACCGTGGAAATCCAGCAAACTCAGCAACGGGTGCACACGGCACGCTAGTTGCAGAAATGCTGAGAGTGCAAGTACCGGGAAACGAAATGGAAAAAAGTAAATGAGTTAGTGGTCGTCTGGGTTTTTAGAGAAGCAGGCCTAGGTGGTGCGTGGGGCAACTCCCTCCCAGAGGCCATGCCTCAGGGTGGCTAGATGTAGTACAATGTAAGTAGTATATTTTATTATGTTTATTTCATTGTTTGATTTTATTCTATTACAATAAATGTTCAATCTGTTATGTTACCACTATGTTTTATTTGAGTGTTCACTTAGTAACGTAATTTACCCTCTCGACATGCCAAGCGAGTAAAGTGACTTTAGCCATGGCTATCGTCGGCACTTACCCTATACAGAGTGATGCTGGCGATATCCGTGGACGTCCTGCTAACCCCCGTCGCGCAGTCGTGACACATGGTGTAGGTGCCGTATGTCAGCTCGTGACACGTGGTGGAGGCGCCTAGCTTCGTTTCTAGGGGTGACTCTTCATAGTCATTCCAGTTTTTCAAAATTTAATTAAAGTCAATTTAATTCAATTTTTTTCTTTACACATTATGTCGTTTTTTAAAGCATTTTTAAATTTACATAGTCAAACATAATTTTTTTTTAGTCCATTATGAGATTTTCTGCCTGAATTTTGTAGTGAGAGGGTACTTTTCTTAGACGAATTTAAGTAAATGGTAGATTTTTGTTTCAATTTACATGAGTGAAACGTAATTTTTGTGTTAATTTTTGCAAGTGATCTTTTAGTGATTAAATATTACATTTTATTTTACACAACCTAAGTGAACACCGGTAATTATTTTTGTATGGTTTGTCTCTTTTATGAATTTTGAGATTAGAATTTCACGTAATTTTTTTAATTTGTTTTCTATTGATCGGAAGATAGTGGTAAACATAGCAGGGCATTATAGATGTAAGCAACGTGAACCTATTTAGGGGCATAAGAAATAAGGGATGAAGTGTTTTTTTGCGATTAATGGGTAATTTTATTACAAAGTGATAATGAATAAATGACGTATAATTCCCCATGATTTAATTTCTATTGATTTATGAAAGATTTTATTGGTATAATGGTAATTTTAAAGCAATTTTTAATTTCTTATTGATGGATTAATATTGGCTTGTTCAAATAGCCTATTTTCCATAATTTCCTTCTGATACATTCGACAAAACAATTTAGAAGCAAAATGGCGATTTTAGCATTTTTTATTAAAGATTGATTGATAACTATATGTGTTGGAAAATTATTTGTGAATTTTTTTTTGCTAAACCAGAATATGGCTAATACTTTCCTATTTACTGTATTTTTTTTGTTATTTTATATTATGACCCGAGGTAGGGACTAGTTAAATTAGTTAAATTAAAATTTTGATGCAATTATAATGTTTTTTGAGTTAATTTCTAGCAGATAATTTATCTAATTTTAACAATGATTTAAAAAATTAGTTGGGAATCAAGTTTCCTCAAATATATTATGGTGGTTTTTTTTCTAAGGCAAAGAAGCTTGCTTTGCAATAAAGATAATTCGATAAAACATTAAAATGAAAATATACTAGTTTCTAAATTTTAAAAATGATTTGTGGCGGCGTTTTTTCCTAATTTTACGATTTTTTTTAAATTTTTTATCACCTTGGGAAAAATATGAATATTTCGTCTCTAACTCAAACATGTTTTCAATTCGAGAATCGTGAGAGGTTGCAGCTTGTTGCCTCGAATTTTTTTTTCTCCGTCAAGGAAGATTTTACTAGATATTGGAAAAACGTCTTGTTTTTTATTTTTCACCCCATAACTCTAAGAATTTTTTATTTTTTTATTTTTTATCTCTATTTATCTCCTTTATGAAATGATTTTACTTTTACAAGCTGATGAAATAATTTTATTCCCTCAAAGAAGAATTATGCGTAGCTAATTTTTTTCTCTGCCTTTACAAGGGATTTTAACCTTAATTTTATTTTGCGATTGGTGAATTTTTTCTATTAAGAAATGCTTGAAATGGAACAAAAATGGGTTTTGTTGTTGTAGTCCTGTCTAATAAATTATTCTTTTATGGTCCATTCGTTTTGTTTGTTGTTTCGTGTCTAAAAATGAATGTCTTATTCGTTTTTTTCTTTCCGTCAACGATATTTTATTATTTTCTGAACGCCTATGAATTTTCTATGATTGGAGGTAATTTCATATGTTACTTAGAGTTAGCTATTTTTGGTACTATGGGGTACATCTTTTCTGCCCAAGGGCACCAATAGGAAATAAAAATAATATTATGAAGTTTATCGTAATTTCTCGTATTTCAAAATAATAATGGGCGCTTAAAATCTATATCGTAGGTCGACTTATTTTGTTATCAATCAAAGATTAAGAAACATTAAAATGAGATTCCCCTCCTTTTTTCTTTAATATTGAATAGTTTCCTAACATGCTTCGTTAACACGTGGTAAATTGGAATTTACACATCGTAGAATTATATCACTTATAGTTAAATCCTAAATCCTGGTTAGAAATCTCTCGAATGCTGCAGTCTGATGTTAGACAGTTCTTTGTAATTTATCTTTTTTGGGGAAATCTTGTCATAAGTTTTATCTGTAGCCCACTGGAAAGCTATATCAGAGTACTCTAACTCTGATATTTAGTATAATATGTTGGTTAATATACTTTAGATAAATATTTTACTAGAAAGAAATAAATAATAAAAAACGAATAGAAACCTTGACAGTAAATAGATGGGAAAATAAAATATATACCTGAATAACTAAGATAAGACATATTTCTTTGTGTAAATACGAAAAATAATTTTATTATGCCTAATCTGGAAAATTGAAAATGCTGAAAATAATGTGTTAAAAATGTTTTCAAGGAAATAAACACTATAGTGCTAACTTCAATATTATGTTTTTTATACTTTAATTCTGTTTTCTCGCCATGTTGCGTTGCATAGAAGAGAAGTTTTAGCTTTAAGAAGGTAAAAACTCATCCTTTATTTCGCGGGTAAGTTTGTTAAAAGAATGTATTGTGTTTTGTTGTTATTATTATTATTACTAATCGATTATCGATTGTTTTTTTTCTCAAATGCCCCTAGATAAGTATTTTTAGTTTTCTTAGGACCACGCACCTAAGCTGAATGAATTAGTATACAGGGAATTAGTTTTTTTATAAGTAAAAGATGCAAGTTTTTTAATTTTGATCAGCCTAATAGGGGAATAGGCAAGTTTAATTTTTTTCGTTCTAAGCAGATAAACAATATGAAAGCGTTTAAGAGTAAAATATGGTTTTTAGAGCAATCTTTTGTCTGAAGAAAAGGGGAACGGACTAAAATGAAAAGATATACAGGGCGATTTTAATTAATGATTGATATTGAGTATAATTTAACTTTGAGTAATTAAGAATAATTTTTTTGTGTGTCCAATAATATAGGGAAGGATTCTAAAATATAGAGAAAATGTTTTTTTCTTTGAAATAAAATAAGTAAGGAATATATGTAAGGACAAAATATATAGAATTGCTAGTATAGATGAAAAGTTGAAAAATGTTTTTATAAGGACATAATTTAGTAAGAATTACCGAGTTATGGAAACGCGAAGCGCGCACATAAGAACATGTTTTAGAGAATTATTAAGAGTTAGGGATCCCTAAAAGTTACTTCATTACGTATCATAGTCAGGTTTATTAGTAAAGTGAATAATGAGATAATAGTTGTTTTATTAAAGAGTACTAAGATGATTTTTGAGTTTATAGAAGGGTACCAAGAAGTTTTATGAGTATATGAGATTTAAATGATGATTTTATGATGTTTTATGAGATATATAATGGGATATTGAGAGTTTATTTAATGATGAATATAGATACCAAGGCCTTGGGTTTGATGTAAAATGCGCGAGACGAGGAAAACGTGGAAGAAGGTTCAAAAAGGAACTGAACGTTGGCCCCGTCAATAGTTGCATTATTATGAGTTTATTGAGAAATGTTGAGAGTTGATTTGATATTTTTTTTCTTGAGGTAGATAACGAGATAATATGAGTTGATTTTTATGAGATAATTAAAGTTGATGTTAAGGTACCAAAGCCTGATAATAGGCATAAAGGCTCAAGACGAGGAAAACGTGGAAGATGGTTCAAATAATGAACTGAACGTAAGGCCCCGTCAGAAAGAGCATTATTTTTAACACTTGTCTCTTTCTTTTGTAATTCAATGTTCAGCGAGGCAAATAGCCGGGAAAGTAGTTGTTTAAAGAAGAGAATGCACTCGATAATAAATTACGAGATGTATGTGTTTTACAAAATATATCCTTTTCTTTTGTAATTCAATATTCAGCGAGGCATATAGCCGGGAAAGTAGTTGTTTAAAGAAAAGAGTACGTTTTGTTCCCTCATAAATAAATGAGATGATATTTTTTTGTTTTTCCCACGAATAAGTGGATGATGATATATTTTTTGTTGTTTTATAATGGTACCAAGGTTTCCCCATAAGCAGATGGGATGATGATTGTTTTTTGCGTAAAGTTACCTCGAGAGTAAAAAAGATAACGCAGAAAAGGTTAGACTAGAGGGACGTGGAAGATGGTTTGCGAAATAAACTGAACGCCCGTCTGGTCAAATTAAGTAAATAATGATACGGTAATGATAACTCTAGCAATGTTTGAAATAGAACAAAAATAAGAAAACACGTGTATAATACTAAGTAATAATCAAAAAGTAGCAAAACCGGGTAGTGGCGTCAGGAAATTTTTTGTTTTTATGAAGTCCAATTGGCAGGATTTGTTGTTGAATTACAAAGCGATGTTGCTGGGCGATTTAAGCTAGCGGTCACCGTAACGCCACTAGATAAATGGCAAAGTAAAGTAGCTGACTGCCTAGCACAGTCCCACGTGTCACGAGCTGACATACGGCACCTACACCATGTGTCACGACTGCGCGACGGGGGTTAGCAGGACGTCCACGGATATCGCCAGCATCACTCTGTATAGGGTAAGTGCCGACGATAGCCATGGCTAAAGTCACTTTACTCGCTTGGCATGTCGAGAGGGTAAATTACGTTACTAAGTGAACACTCAAATAAAACATAGTGGTAACATAACAGATTGAACATTTATTGTAATAGAATAAAATCAAACAATGAAATAAACATAATAAAATATACTACTTACATTGTGCTACATCTAGCCACCCTGAGGCATGGCCTCTGGGAGGGAGTTGCCCCACGCACCACCTAGGCCTGCTTCTCTAAAAACCCAGACGACCACTAACTCATTTACTTTTTTCCATTTCGTTTCCCGGTACTTGCACTCTCAGCATTTCTGCAACTAGCGTGCCGTGTGCACCCGTTGCTGAGTTTGCTGGATTTCCACGGTACATTGTAACAAGCAACCTGGTTTACTTTAAGATATCGGATTAAATTAATTTTGTAACTAAATCGTTTCCTGAGTAAAATCATATACCGGGTGGTCCAATAATTGTCTAGGTACTGCGTGACAATACATCCAGCAGGCTTAAAGCCCATTTAAAGGTGTATTTAACAATAAGTTTGAGTACAACTAACATTGGAACCACTGTAGTAAATTTGTTCCACAAGACTTGGGTTGTCAATTAAATTCCGTAGAATTCTGTAGAAAACGGCGCTTACGGAGAGAACAAAAATTAAATTCATTAAGCAAAAGTTGGTGGTCATAATTTCTTTCCGGATAAGCATCATGTTTCTTAAAATATAGGTACTTCAAAAATTTCCGTTGGACATATTCAATCATATTGATATATTTTGCATTAAATGGGTTCCATACCGTACAACAATACTCGGAGCTTAGTCCTAACCAATGCAAAATTAAGTTTAGAAATTGAGCTTCTTAAGTGTGAATCTTTAGCATTTCGTATGAGAAAACCTAGCATCTTTATGGATTGTTGTGTGATATGTTCTACATGGGGATTAAATGTTAATTTTTGATCAAAAGTTACACCTAGGTCCTTGGCTTCTGTTGTGCGGGTTAAAATTTGATTATCAATAGTGTAACTGTATGTAATCGAATTAGATTTTCTATGATACGTCATTATTTTGCATTTGCCAATATTTAGAGCTAGTTTATTTTCTTCACACCAATTGTGTAATACATCAAGATTGTTTTGAGGTAATCGACAATCTGATACATTCCTTACCTCCCTATAGATTTTCATATCATCTGCAAAAAGAAGCTTTTGAGATGAAATATCTTTACATATATCTGAGATAAAATAAGGAATGACACTGGCCCAAGATTTGAATACTGAGGCACACCAGAGCTGGCAATGAATGCATCGGATTTAGACCCTAAAATTCTACGTACATTTTTCTTTGTGTAAGATAGGATTCCAGAAGCATAACAGTAGGGCTAGATATTCCAAAGGCGGTCAACTTTCCCAGTAAAATATGGTCAACACGGTCGAAGGTCTTAGCAAAATCCATATAGACGACATCTACTTGGCATTTATCATCTAAGGACTTTGACGTATATTGGGTAAAAATACAAAGGTTCGTCTCAGTACTACGTTTTTTAACAAATCCATGTTGAAAATCGGAAATTCCCTGATTATTTCTGTGGAAATTGGAAGATTGTTTTTGTGGAAATGAAAGAATTTTGGACATCTAATTTAATTTGTTAAGCTTTAACAACTGTTGAGTCCTTTAATTTAGTAATAGTTTGTTATTTTTCCTTAGTTTATTCAAGAGAATAATAAATGCAATTTCAGTAATTTCTTCTTTTTTATTGATACGTTGACAGCTAACTCTATTGATACTTCTCTATGTCACGTAATACAGATTTCTTATTTTAAAAAATTGACTGCCTATGGTTTTTATTCTTATTAAATTATGCAGAAGAGTGAGAAATCATTATCCTTATTTTTAAACCCTGTATGTATGCGTTTCTTTTGGTTGAAATTTCTCTAATCCGGTTGGTCCTACGGCGTTAAAACGAGATAATTTTTTTGTGTATTTTTAGTCAGAGAATCATATTCCGTTGAAACAATTACAGATAATTCGCATTAAAAAATTTGGGGGGGAGAAGTAATTCCACCCTTTCCAATTTTGTGCACCCCTGGTTAAACTTACTGTTGGTAGATAACATCAGATAATCACCTTTACTGATATCGAATCACGTGCAAAAACTAGTCACTGTAGCCCAAAGGGTTTCTGAGAAATTAAATAAAATGTCAATTTTGGGTGCTTCCTCAGAGGCTCGCCCTTACGAGGGATTTCCGGACCCATATTTATATGAACTTTTTTTCATATTTTTTTATGTAAAATCACTCCTAGAAATTAATGGCCGCATACCTGAAGCATCCTGTATATTGGCGAATGCATGAATTGATATTGCGCGTACGATTTCATATTATCTCGCACACAAAGTTAAAGCAGTAGCCCAAAAGAATGTGTATGTATTGACTGAACAATGTTTTCGCACTATTGATTTAATAGTTATTAAAATAGAACATCCTATATGGCGCTCTCCCAATCCTACCCTTATCGACCCTCCTAACACCTAAATTTCTATCAGCCTCTACCTACCCATCTATTAATTAAATGTATACCCCCACCCCTGAATAAATATTGTAAAACTAACTTGTTGAACGAAAAGAGGCATTAAGCACACTAAAAAAAATACAAAAAAAAATATATAAAAATTACAAAAACACAAAAAAATTATAAAAAAATTAAAACACAAAAAAATTAAGAATTTTTTTTTCAAAAAATACAAAAAATAAACTATTTTCTATTTAACTTCTCACGAACCAGTAGCTTCTATTAAATATCATCCATGAAGACCAAAAGAGCCATAAAAAGGTCACTAATCATTAAATGTAAAAGATGCCATCATGAACGAATTAAATGCGGTAATAACCACCTAACATAATAGCCATAAACAATACAAATTCTGCTAATTCAAGTCATAACGAAACAACCCAACAACTTAACCTAAATCATTCACCTAAATGTCCAATCCTTATCAAATAAAATAAATGAACTTGAGGTTCTAGTCACCAAATAAAACCCCGATTTTATTTGCTTTTCCGAACGTTACTGAATACCACTCCAATAAACAATTACAAGTTACTATCCTTTTACTGTCGGGCATCATCAATCCATGGAGGCGTAGCTATTTATGGAAGGAATGACATTAACATACCAAGTGAAAAAATTCTCTGTGAAAAAGTCTGTGAGTGTTGTGCAATAAGTTATGTCACGAAAACTCAAAATTTGCTCTAATTACTGTGTACAGATCACCTAGTGCTGATCTAAAAATATTTTTCAATTTGTTGAATAATGTTCTCACCCACATCTCGGAAAACCATGAATACATCTAGTGTTATGTGGTGATTTTAATATAAATTATCTAATATCCGGGAAAAGTCTATCCTTGCTTGACGACATATTTCAATGCTTCGGCATAACCTCATGTCTTCCTTTAGAACCCACGCGGGATTTTAACGGTTCCCAAAATCAGCTCCACTATGTAGTGTTAAACCTAGACTACAAGGATTAAAAAATACAGACCTTGATATATCCCACCACAAGGCGCAGATTTGTTTATTTAATACTTCTCCTAAAGTAAGCTGTACTACGAAATTGATACCTTATTGGAAATGAGACGTTTCACAACAAAACTTACGTACACACTTAATGATTCGCTCCCCTCAACCGAGTTTTCAGAACTATATAGCATGTCTGATGTACAGACGGCATACACATACGTTTGATATAGCATGCCCTAAAAGAAAAGTTATAAAAACAAATAATTTCATCGAAAAAGGGTGGGTAAGCTATATAAAAATAATAATTCAGAAGAATTACGTGTACATTACTTAGAACAGAAAAACAATTTCACCTTGAAAATAAAAGAAACAAAAAAACTTTTTATGAAGACATCATAAAAAGTTCCTTTAATCCTAACAAAACAATGTGGCAAATTGTAAATAATGCCACAACTCGCGAACGACAAAAAAGTACGAAAATATTACAATCATATGTAACAATAACATCAATAAGAGTATTTCTGACGAACTTCAAGTATGTAACTTATTTTGCAATTATTTTGCGACATTTTCAGATCATTATACTACGACAGAATTTGGTACCGATCACAAAAACGATTACAAATATAAACTCTATGTTTTTTGAAGATATTCAACCTCACGAATTATTATCTGCTTTATGATTAATTACAAACAGGACTTCTACCGGCCCTGATGAACTAAATTACAATATAATAAATTCTTGCATATTTACAATATAATAAATTCTTGCATAGACGGTATACTAGAACCTTGGTGTTTTATTTATAATGAACCTGTCAATGAAATCGGGCATTTTTCCCTCTAGATTAAAGTTCTCTCATGTAATCCCAATTCACAAAGTGGTGATAAGCACATGTTGAAAAATTATAGGATGATCGCCCAAAATTCACTTATATCAAAATCGTTTGAAAAAATAATACACAATAAAATTTATATGACTAATGGTCGAGAGGTAAGCGCACTTGCCTCTCACCCAAAAGTTCCGGGTTCGATTCCCGGTCGTGGCAGTGGAAAACACTGTGAGAGAAATTTTTCCACGCGGATATTGGGTGTGTGTCCCTTGTCTCTAAATGTATAGTCCTCTCCCACACAACGCTCTTCTAGAGCCTTCAGGGATAAAGGGGGTCGTAATTAGTTGTGGTGTTATTTATTTATTTAAAAATGTATGATTACCTCACTCACTCAAAATTGCTAAGCGAATGTCAACATGGCTTTAGGCCAAAACACTCTACAGATACTGCCGCTTTCGATTTTCTGCAATTTATCTACCAGTCACTTGACAATAACCATTACGTGATAGCGCTGTTCTTTGACCTTGCTAGAGCTTTCGACTGCGTTAACCATAAAATACTACTAGAAAAACTAGACTTACTTGGAATCCGAGGAAATATAAATAACTTGTAAATTCAGTTATAAACAACAGAAACTTTATAGTTAAAATAAATAATACATATTCCGATTCACAATATCCAAACAAAGGCGTTCCTCAAGGCGCTGTACTGTCTCCTTTTTTATTTATCATGTTCATGAATGACCTGCAACAAAACTTTGCAGAATTATCAACCAATATTTGCCTAGTAAGTACGCGGATGATCTTGCAATTGATGTAACTGCCACTTCAGTCCAAGAGCTCCAAAATATAGTTAACAAAATTGTTAAATATTTTTTCAATTGGTGCAAAAACAACAAATTATTACTAAATGCCAACAAAACTACTTATTTAAAATTTTACATAAGACGCGTACCCTCCCCACTTCACTTAACCATAGGGAGTAGTAGAATAAATAAATCCACCAACTATAAATTTTTAGGCTTACAGTTACATGAAAATCTCACATGGGAGAACCACATAGATAACGTATGCAATAAACTGAAGTCAGCATTTTCTGCATTACAAAATTTAAAAACGTTATATCGAGAGCTGAACTGATAAATGTCTATTATGGTAGTCTACCCACACTTAAAATATGTGGTTTTACTGTGGGGCCCAGGCATATCCCCTCAAAGGATATTTATAAATCAAAAAATAATGATAAGACTAATGTTTTTACTAGGGCCCCTAGAATTTTGCAGAGGAACATTTACACAATTCAAAATATTGACCCTAACCTCGGTATTTATATACGAAGCAGCTTTGTTCGCTCATCAACATTCAAGCAAATTCCGTTCATAAAAGCATAAAACTGGATGTTCAAATGATATCTTAATAAACAATTATAATCTGTCAAACTACCAAAAAAGTCCCTATTATTGCTCGGCAAATAATTACAAAAAGTTGCCCCAAAGTATTAAAAATAATAACCTGTATAAGTTCAAAATATTATTAAAAAAATTCCTTTATGAAAAATGTCTACTCATTATAAGACTTTTATCTTTTCATATATATATATATGTACTTTTATTTAAACACGATATATATCTATTTCTGCATATTTATGACGCTTGATATCTGTTTGTACAGCTTACTTGAATACATTTGTTATTATTATTATTATACACTCTAACCTGTAATTTTGCCTAGCTCAACATAGAGCAAGCTACGACATACACCACTTCCACACCACGGCAAGCACCACAAGGTGGATACCATATGTATCCCGCAGGAGGGGACAACAACTATCTCGGGTATGTGGCGCTCTCAAATTGATCTGAATAGTACTTCTATCACTAACTCCTAATGCGCTCGATAAGGCCTTTAAAAAGCATGGTTGTAAATGTTTTATATTTACGACATAGAAATGCAACTATTTCAGTACCTTTAATCGTAGTTTCATCTGCCTGAAATGCGGTCCCGGATCTCCTGCTGCTCTTACCTGAAAATAAATAAAAATATGTTTATATAGAAATATTCGAAAGGTCTTATTTTAGGAAAAATAGTTTTCTATTAGTTGTCATACAAGAATAAATTATAAACTTTTCTTCAGTAATTGTTCGAAACGAGGGCCCTCGCATCGTGTAGCTATTTTTATCACAAAGTTGGTAAAAGTTTTGATACGTAAATAATTATTTAATTTCTTGAGAGCAAAATCGCCCTATATTTGTGGTGTAGTATTTAGAGAAAGGAGATTTATTTGAGGACATATTTCATCACTGATCGGTGACATTTCCTAAGTAATATAAAGTTACAGAAATTATCCCATCAAAAAGTTCTGAAAGATTCTGCCAAGAGAAAGCCTTTTGCATATTTAATGTACATTTATTCCGAAATAGCCCGGCTGGAGTGTTTATGTCATTTGCTAATCGTTTATTTATTTTATTTATTTATTTCAATACACTGATCTACAGGCTAACCAAAATCAAACTACAACAGGACAGGAATGTTCTTAGGTCTTTAATTAAGCGACAAGTTGACATCGAATATAATGAATGAATGAATTTTATTAGCAAATATTAATTTACAATAAATCTCTAAACTAACAAAGACGTTATAAATATAATAATAATATTTTTTTAATATAAATATATTAAATGAATTCATACATAGGCAACTTAAAAAGAAACTTAAAAACTGCATTAGTAGGGTGAATATGGGATTCCTAGATCTTCCTCAAAGAGCAATGACCGGAGGAAGGTAGCTTTCAAGATCAAGGACATTGCCAAAGACCGAGAGTGTGTTCAAAGTCAAGGACTATCTGAGGCTAACGTCACCAAAAGGTCAGGGAGCTTGACAAGACTTGAAAAGACCTCCATGAATATCCAAGACAGTAGTTGAAAAATTAACTTCCAGCGGAGCTTTAATAAAAGAATCTAAAATAAGTCAGTGGTATAACGAAGTCAAATTTTACTAACTAAAGATGGTTATTTGGATTTATTTTCATAGTATCGTACCTTAACGAAGGAAGCAGAATCGCACACTTTGTCACATTAGGAATTTTTTGTATGAAAAATTAGCTCTGATGTTATTGTTCACTTTAAAGCCACATTCACAGGTCCTAATCAAGACATGTGGGAAGGTGGTGTACTATATAAATAACTTTACCATACGTGGAAGGCTTTCAAGGATGAAAAAATTGAATTAAAACAATAGCGAAATACAAATCGAAAATATAGAAGAAATCAATAAGATGAACTGTAGCCCAAAAATTCTAATACAAATCAAGTGGAAGAAGCTGCTTTAAACGATATTACTGTCAGTTCAAAAATAAATCACATCATCCTACTAAACGAGATTCATTGGAAAGCATCCCATCTACGAGTCAGATAATTACATTACTTCGAGAAAAAAGGATACAATAAGTAAAATCATTTCTCCTAGCACCAATAGAAACGGAGTACCAACACCATTATAAGATTGCCTCACAATCAGTCTAGAATTATGTGAAAACTTGTGAAAAAAATACTATAGACAATTTTTTTTACATTGCAGAAAAACTAAACGAGACTATTCTACTGATTGGCTTGATAAGTCATTAATCTTTGGTTAATCTACCTAATATTATTTATATTAATGAAATTTTAACTCAAGAGAACAAAAAAAACTCTTGGTGCTGTCTGAGGAATAAAAAAAAGCATAACATAAAGTTTTTGTGGATTAAAAATGGTAATATTTATATGAAGAGATCGTAGGAGTCTCCAGTAGTTCTCAATAAAAATGATAGAAGTTTTGCTGAGCTGTAAAATTGTAAGAGTATGTTTACGTTTTGTCGATTTACTATATTTTATCATAATCGTTTACTTTTATTTGGTGTCTTACTTTATTTCTAATATTCAAGGGACAAAAACTATATCGTGTTTAAAAATATGACAATATAATATTAGATCACTTCTAACTGAATTTGTACAATTTAAAAACAGCATAGTCAGTCACGCTTATGATGTAATTTTAATAACAGTGAGTCAATAATAATATTTTAAATGAAACTATAGTAGTATGGAAATGACAGAGGGTCGGTTCAGTGCTCGGTGCACTGTTTAGTTTAGGAGTGGGGGTAATTAGAGTAGTGGGAGGTAATTAAAAGGCGGGGCTTAGGGAGCGGGACGTTGAAATAAATATGTGGTAAATAAATCTGGGAGGAGGTATATTTAGTTTACTATACAGGGCGATGTTTTATGTATTTTGGTAGTAATATCATTGGGAGCTGATTCGATATCCGGAAATATAAAGAAAGGCTTCCTTAGGCCAGAAATGTTATTGTTACTGCAATTATCCCCATTATTACTGTTATTGCAATTACACTTAATTAAACTTAAATTGTCTCCCACCATTCTAATTATCACCTGTCACTCGAATTACCACCCACCACGCTAATTATCACCCACCGCGCTAATTGCCACGTCACTTCAATTACCTCTCACCATGTCAGTTACCTCCCGCCACTGCAATTGCCTCCCCTACCACCTCTTACGTCCTCTAACGTACCGCCCATTAATTATCTCCCACCACTCTCATTGAATCTTATAACTCTAATTACCTCCCACCACTGCAATTACCCCCTCTACCCCTCATAGGTCCCGTCTTCTAACGTCCCGCCCCCTAAGCCCCGGCCTCTAATTACCCCCACCCCAAGCTGAACACTGTATCGAGCACCAAACCGACCGTCTGTCATTTCCATAATACTATTTCGTTTGAAAATGGTAACCTCTTTAGATTAGATAGTAGTAAAAATAGAGGTGGCGGATTAGAGTAGTATGGAAATGACAGTGATCGGTTCGGTTCGCGGTTCATAATCAATTATCAGATTAGGGGTGGGAGGTAGAGTGGTGGGGGTAATTAGGGGGGCGGGACGTAAGGGGGCGGGGCTTAGGAGTGGTGGTTGTAGGCAACTGTAGTAGTGGGAGGTAATGAAGTGGGGCGGGGTAATTGTAGTGGTGGGGGCAAATGTAGTGGTGGGTAAATTAGAATGATGGGAGGCAATTAGAATGATGGGGTAATTAGCGTGGTGGGGACAGAGGTCAAAGGGTCAAGTGATGGGGGGCAATTAGAGAGTAATTAAGGGTACGTTATATACAAATAAGGCTAATTAAGGATAATTTATATAAGGCAGGTAAAATAACCCATCAGGCAAATGTAACTTTAGGTATGTAATCAAGAGTAGGTAATAAAATAAATATTTGCTGTTTCATCATAATAAAGAATGCAAACTTACTATAATTGCGCAATAGGAAATATCTAATAGTATATAGAATTATTTAATTATCTGCATACGAACGGATAGACGAACAGGTAGATATACGGATGGACAGAGTGATGGATCATAATTGTCTTAATTACCCTTATTTATACCTAAATTAGCATCAATTACTCTTATCCTTATTTGCATCTAAATTACCTTTAATTACTATAATTATTCTTATTTTGAACTTAATTACCATTATTTTGACCTAAAATATCCTTAATAAGGATATTATTTGTACCTAAATTATCCTTAATTACTCTCTAATTGCCCCCACCACCACTCCTAGGTCCCGCCCTCTTATGCCTCGTCTCCTTATTACCTCCCACCAATTACCTCCTACCCCTAATCTGATCACTGATCATGAACCGCGAACCGCACTGGCCATCGGTCATTTCCATACTACTGATTAGTGATTTATATAAAAAGTAGTTCAAATGTTCTGTCATAGATTATGTTCCAATAAACAATTCGGAGCGATTATGGATAATAATAAATATTGTAAATGGGATGGATATATTGCATAGGTAATTTATATAGGCCGCCTAAGGCAAGCGTTACTGATTTTATCCAATGTTTTGAGGGATGTCTAGGGGTTCTTATGCCCAAATTTGATAATATTATATGTGGTGGGGACTTCAATATAGACTGCTTAAATGTATCTAGCAACAGCTATAAACTTTCATCTGAAGTAGAAAGTATTGATTCAAACCAAATAGTTAGTGAACCAACTAGGGTGAGCCCCACTTGTGCTACGGTTCTAGACATATTTTGTTGCAGTCCTGATTTAAAAATGACAGATTACTGATATTCTCAATATGTCAAGGGGGCTACATATGGTGTCAGTAATTCATACGAGACACTAAAACCGAATACTGGATTTTAATACTTCTCTCGTATAATCAGGTGTTTTAGTGTTCCAGTACAATACTCGTTTCTCTAGCTATTCCAGTCGAGTAAATAGAATGCAATCATATTTACTGGCCTGAGTTGTTACCCCCACCAGGACTTTTATTCGACTGTCTGATTACTAAACACTTTTAGACGGGTAAATACTTGTTTTAATGACGAAGTGACCCTTTTAGTTTATATGGAGTTGATATTATATATGTTGTTTTATTTACAATAACATGCTTTTATTTCTTAAAATGGCTAATAAGTGGAATGATAATAGAACCATTAAGTTTGTTGACTTTTACCGAGAGCAAAAATGCCTGTGGAATAGCAAAATATCTGTATACAAAAATAAACTAGCCTGCGAAGCTGCAATACAAAGAATTGTCATAGAAATGGATATTCCTGATTTTAAGGCTGTTGAAGTAATAAATAAAATTAATAATTTAAGGTCAACATACAATCAATAAATAACAAAAATTAAGAAATCTGAACATGGTATGGGCGCGGATGACATATATAAGCCAAAAGTTGGATGGTTTCATATACTGTGTTATAATACTTTCCACATACGACGTACAGAAAAAATTTCAAAATGCTTAAAATTTGCAAAATAATTCAGTCTTTCACTTCAAAAAGTCAAAATATGATAAAAAAGTAATATCACACTTAAATTAATCAAAAAACTACAATTTCTGAACAACAAATCAATATTTCATAAGTAACCCTAATTCGTCAGCAAATATCGTAAAATATTCAAATTACCAGTTTTACGGCTCTAACATTACAAAATATCGTCCTAAAAAATAATGCTTTCCGCACCCCAATCAAAGCCATTCAATTCGCTTCTGTTAATTTTCTATCGAAATTATCTTCCCTTCAAATTCGATTCTCATTTCATTTCGCGTCTTTAATATCAAAACCCAATCGACCCCCATTCATATCCCCCATTATTATCAAAACTTATTTCCATTCGGGCCCCTTTTGTTATCAAAACTTACTTTCTAACATTCACCGCGGACCGAACGTTTTAGCAACTATTAAGATATTCAACTTTAACTTCCAAATAAACTTTATTTTTATCAGCCGACGACGTTGTGATGTGCGTTTTATTAAATATGAGAAGGGGTTAAAAAGTTTCTATTCAAAATTTTACGGGGAATTTGGCATAAAAGACAAAATACTTTACGGGGTCATTTCAAATTTAGTAAATTTCTTTAATATTTTCGTTAATAACTTCCGAATTAAAGTCGATTCGAACTTCGCTCATGTATCAAAAAAAAATCCATTTCAATGCCGAGACAGTCGTATAATTTTCATATCAAAATTTTTCATTTTTATATTTGATAATGCAATATTGTGAAATATTGCGCAATGTGCCCGCACGGAATGGCCGGAGACATTTCCAGACCTCCATGACGAGCTCAGGCTATGTCAAGTAAGGTGTTAACTAAGTCAAGTCAGTTTCCGGTGTATCTTAAGTTAGTTCTTGCGTCTTATCAACTACAAAATTTTAGTAGTGAATCAGAAATAAATATACTAATAACTCTTTCGGTTTCTTCCTTGGACGCACCAAGAAAAAAGCTAAACTAGTTTTTCGCCGTCACGCCCAATCAAATAAAAATAAATTTTTCGCCTCCGTATCCCTTAAAATAAATCTAATTTAAACAAATCTCCGGCCATCACGCCCCTTAAAAATAAATCTACTATATACAAACCTTCAGTAATCGCGAAGTGAATTTTTGAGACTTTCTAAATAATTTACAATTTAAATTTTTTTCTCAAGTCGGAATTTCCGTTGTCGAAAAGTTACCCTTTTACAACTTTTATCAGAATTAATATTTACGTTGAAAAAGTTTTAAAAATTCTGTTAATTTAATATAAATAAATATTTTAATTTCTTTTTGAAACAAAGTGTTATTTCAAGAAGTGATATATATAGGGGTGAAGTTGACAGTGATAATCCGTATGAGAATGCTCTGTGCAATTTGTGTCAAAATGAAGTTACTGATGAATTGTTTATTAAATGCAGTGGTACATGTGAAAACATATATCACATAGCATGTTTAAATATAACAAAAAGTGCGTATAAAAATTATAAACAATAAGGTTATAAATACCTTTGTGAAATGTGTTACTTTAAATTTAATGAGTTATTTAACTTAAAAACTACATTGAGGTGCTAATAAAAAATCAGTTGGATCAATTAATTGATAAATGGGTATTAAAAATTATAAATTAATAACATTAATATACAAGAATGTAATAAAAAGTGTGATAAAAACAATCACATTCAACCTTCAACAAGTGGCAATTTTAACTATGCTAGTGCTGTAAAAAATGTAAATACAAAAAAGTAAGCAGAGAAAATAATCAAGATTATACTTTAATTATAAAACCAACTGAAACATCTTCAAAAAATAGTGAAGGAACATTGATCTGCAAAGATTGCAGGTAGGTGTTCAATAAGTAAAAAAACTTAACGATGGAGCAATTGCAATTAAATGCAGTGATAGAACCTCGATTGATATAAAAAAAATGAAACTAATAAAACTTTGAAAGATAAATATGTAGCCGATAACCCTAAACAAAAATTACCAATGATAAAGGTATGCAATATTGAAGATGAATTCAATGATAATAATGATAAATTAATTGCTGCTATTATAAGTCAAAATAATATATCTGGTTTAAATAATCCAATCAAACAAGTTTTAGAAAATATGTAAATAATAAAAAACAAAATACAGTCATAGTGGAAGTTGATGAAGCGGTAGATAAAATGTTAGAAAATAATAAGAAAATAAATATAGGATGGTCAAGATGCTTTAAAATAAAACATATTAATGTTAATAAATGTTTTAAGTATCGTGGTTTTGGGCATATTAATAGTGATTGTTAAAAAGATAAGGTGATTTGTATTAAGTGTTCAGAACATCATGAAGGGAAAAATTGCATCGAGTATTTTATATAGACGATATTGATGAGAAAATTAGAACATTAAATGAAATTTTAATTAATTTTCAAAACCACCTAGTACTTGAATTACAGGTAATGTCTGTTATGTAATGAATCTCAGGCATAGAGCTTTATTAAAGTACAAAAAGACGAAAACAAATGAAGATTGGGTGTAGAGTAATACAAAAATTTAAAAACTATACCAATTTCGCTATAAAAAACGAAACGAAGGCGCATTTACAACACAGAATTGAAACAAACAAACATGAAACATTTTGGAAAGGAATAATAGCCTTGAATGTAATTAACACATATTAATGTTAATAAATGTTTTAAGTATGGTGGTTTTGGGCATATTAATAGTGATTGTTAAAAAGATAAGGTGATTTGTATTAAGTGTTCAGAACATCATGAAGGGAAAAATTGCATCGAGTATTTTATATAGACGATATTGATGAGAAAATTAGAACATTAAATGAAATTTTAATTAATTTTCAAAACCACCTAGTACTTGAATTACAGGTAATGTCTGTTATGTAATGAATCTCAGGCATAGAGCTTTATTAAAGTACAAAAAGACGAAAACAAATGAAGATTGGGTGTAGAGTAATACAAAAATTTAAAAACTATACCAATTTCGCTATAAAAAATGAAACGAAGGCGCATTTACAACACAGAATTGAAACAAACAAACATGAAACATTTTGGAAAGGAATAATGGCCTTGAATGTAATTAACACTAGAAAAAACACTGAAATACCTGAAGAGTTGTGGAACGCGAATAATTATTTATTCCTTGCTAAACCTTAATACTATAGAAGAATAGAATAGAATAGAATGGAATGGAATAGAATGGAATGGAATGGAATGGAATGGAATGGAATGGAATGGAATGGAATGGAATGGAATGGAATGGAATGGAATGGAATGGAATGGAATGGAATAATATTCATTCAGAGTTTAAATAGTAATACATAATATTTATACAAATTGAATAAATATATATCGCACCTTATGAAGTATAGAAGTATACTTGTTTTAAGGCTCAATGCTAATATACAACAGTAAAATAAATTTAAAATTATATGATAATTTTCATTACTCAATTTAAACATAAACAATCTAAACACAAACATATCTACCTACATATCATTTACAATAATATAATAACATAATATTATATTTGCTTATATATGCATATATATGTTAATGTTAATAAAGCAATTCTTTATAAGTCCATTAGCTCGTGAATTTCCTTTCTTGTATATTTGTTTTTTATTTTTATTTTACTTTTAAAGGAATACAAAGGTTTTTCACTTTTATATCATCTGGTAAAGTATTGAATAATTTTGGACCGAGATATTTATAACATCTTTGGCCTATAGATTTACATATTAAAGTGTTTATGTATTTATTTTGTTGACGGGTTTCGTATTTATGGTTAAAGGTAAGTAATTCATTTTTGCCTATATATTGTGCTGTTGTTATATTAATATAAAACAGTTGTTTAACGTCCAATATATTAGACTCCTTATATAACATGTCTCTAAGATATAGATTGTCTTTAAGGAGGATTATTCTGATAAATTTTTTTTGAATAACTTCTAAAGGATTAAGGTAAGTCTTTGATACTCCACCCCAACCGATAATACCGTATAATAAATGACTTTCCACCAAACTATAATAAAGTATCTTTTTTGCCTTACATCTAACATGTTTTTTAATTGCCGAAATCTATATAATTACGTAAGTAATGTGTGATTCCCATTTTAAGTGGCTATCTATTATTATGCCCAAGTATTTTATTTGCGTTGCAGGTAATATGTTAAAGTTTTCTTGTACAGTTACATACAAAAATAGCGGCAAGGATGTTTTACAGCTGCAGAATGGTAAGTAAAACGTTTTTTAAAATTTATTGATAATAATTTATAGTCAAGATAGTCTTTGATTACATTCATATCATTTTCTACAGTATTTTTCAAATCTGTCCAATTGTTTCCACGAAAAAAATTACTGTATCATCTGCGAAACTTATAATTTTTCCTTCAGTTTCTAATGAAAACATACCGGCAATGTATATTGTAAATAAAATTGGCCCTAACACTGTTCCCTGTGGCACTCCACAGGGTCATTACCAATTATAACATATTGTTTTCTATTTATGAAATACATTTTGAACAAATTTAGGGCATTATTTCGTATTCCTAGATCTTCCATTGTTGTTAATAGTATGGAGTGACTAACGGTATCAAAAGCTTTTGCAAGATCTAGGAATACACATATTGATGGTTTACTTTCATTCAAAGACTCAAATATTTGTGGTCAGATTATTTATCGCGTCTTGGGTAGATTTACCTTCTTTGAAACCAAATTGCAGTTCTGATAACAGTTTATATTTATTTAGATAGCTCGTCCATCTTACCTTTAAAACTTTTTAAAAAATTTTACTAAAATTTGTTAATGATATAGGACGGTAATTTGTAACTTCAGTTTTTGTATACTGGTACAACTATTGATGTTTTAAATGCTGTCGGAAAGTAGCCTAACTCCATAGATTTGTTAATTATATGTGTGAGCGGGTCTGATGTATACTCTGATATTAATTTTAATGTTTCGGCTTTCAATTCATCAATACCTGCTGATTTCTTGTTTTTGAGTTGTTGAATTATTGTATTTATTTCCTTTTTGTTAGTAGGTGATAGGAAAATAGAGTTTTGCGTAGTATTTCTATTTATGCTATAATTATTTTTTTAAATTATTTTTACAGTTAAATCCTTCCCCATATTAACAAATGATTGATTAAACTTTCCTGCGATTTCTTTTGGGTCATTTAGTATATCACCATTGATGTTTTTTATACAAGTTATTTCAGTTGATTTAGAATTTGTAAATATTTTATTAATGGTTTTCCATACATTTTTTATATCTTTTTTTGCTTTTCTATACATTTCTTATAGTAGTCATTCTCAGGTTTTTAAATTAATTTATATAGTATTTTTGTAATTTAAATATTATTTTTTTGATACTTGGTTATCTGGATCAGTTTTTAATTTAAGAAACAGATTTTTTTTTATTTACTGATGAAACAGAAAATATCTATAATAATAATGTGAAAAGTCGAGTAAGTGAATTCAACTTTATACCAACATCGTATGAAACTGTTAAAAATATTTTATTTTCTATCAAAACCAATGTAGAGGAAGCGGATGGTATAAATATAAAAATGATTTTACTCAGTTGCCGCTATCTTGTGCCATTTCTAACGTTATTATTGACGTACCCTGTATACGCTTGGCGTGAAATATACAATAAAGCTAAAAGTGTTTTAACTTCCACCCAATACATCCAAAGGAATGTTATAAGTCCGCATTAAAAGATTGGCAGAGTGGTGTTCCACATTTTAAGAACAACATTTATTTTGTGGAGAGTGACGTTTTAAGAAATAGCGTTCATAAGTATGCATGACGAGTTAACGTGGCATAAAATGTAGCAAAGACGTATGCTCATGTCCATTTCGACATGTCAGAGTTAGAAAACGGACCAGTGAAGATCAATAGAAGCTGTCAGAAGCGTTAGAACCTTACAAGAACAAATGTTTTCTCACTTATCGGAAATTCTACTGGTCATCTAGGTACCAAATGACTTTACCGAGAACAAACTTCAACTCGACTGTAATTGAAAACTCTCAACATACTGACGTTTAATTTCCCAGTCATGAATGAAGTAAATGCTTGGTAAATGTTTGATTTATATCTTTGTATAAATTACTTTATTCAATTTAGACAAATTCTCTTAAATGTGTCTTCTAAATTAATGAAATTGAATGAGACGTCCATATGGTGACCACTTATTTGGTTAGCTTGGAATAATTCGACAAGGGAACAATTTAACCAAAAACTGCCGGAGCAAACCGAAAGTGATTCTCCCTTATGCTATCAAATTAGTACGGTCAGTGATTGAACTGCTGAAAGGGTATGCTACTTAAAATATATATTCAACTCGACATATATTTTTTGTAGTATATTTCCTCATAAAGTGACTGAAGTGCTCAATATATTTATTTGTAATAATAATAATAATAGCTAAAGCAGCAGCCGCAGAAATGAATTTTATTTTATCGCAAGAAATAACAACAATGATACCCTAAAAAAAAGTCGCAGCGTTAGGATATAGAATACGACGATACAATGAGAGGGTCAAAAGATACAAACAAGAAAAGTTTTTTAATCAAGATTCTCAAAAATTTTATGGGAAAGTTTATAGTCAATAAATTGTTGTCAAACCACTCTACCATATTTTTCAGACCGCTGTTAATCCGATTTTCAACTTCCCTCCAAGTATCACCCTCTACGAATAGTACAGTATCGTCGGCAAATGAAATAATTTTTCCGATGCAGTCATGCAGTCTAGGGTGGGTAATTCATTTAGACAAATTAAAAAAAGAATAGGTTCTAAGACTGTCCCCTGAGGAATTCCATAAGAAACATTTAATGTTTGACTAGTACATTTATCAATTTCAACCATTTGTTTTCCGTTTGTTAAATAGCTGTCGATTAGGGAGTGCACAAATCTACGAATACCCACACTGTACAGAAAAGTCTTCGATGACTTACTGTATCGAAAGCTTTTGCCAAATCTATGAACACCCCTGCACAAGGTCTACTAGAGTCTAAGCATCTATAAATACTTGAAGTTACTATGGCAATTGCGTCATTTGTGGATTTATTTTTGGTGAAACCAAACTGAAATTTTGAAATTATATAATTTTTATCAAAGAAATCCACTAGCCTAACTTTTAAGATTTTTTTCAAAAATGTTTGCTATATTAGGTATAATACTAATAGGTCTAAAATTTTCTACTTTATTTCGGTCTCCTTTTTTATAGATTAGTTTCATAATTGCCATTTTGAAGTGCGATGGACATTTACCTTTTGTAAAGCTAGTTAATTATATGGCATAAAGGCTTTGCAATTTCTATACATACTTGTTTTAGTAAGCTAGCAGTTATTTTATCAAGACCAGGTGAGGAGTCATTTTTTAAGGACTGGATAACATTATAAATTTCATCTCTGTAGTAGATCTCAAAAATAAAGAATTTGTGTTATTATAATTTTGGTGGTGTTCTTCGTTAATATTTTGATTATTTGTTAATATAGTTTGTGCCATTTTTCTTCAACAGTAGCATAGTGAGAGTTAACAATTTCTACTATTTTTTTATATTTGTTTCTGGTATGTTGTCCTTATTTAAAAGTTCAAGAGTGGTATTGCAAATATTGAAATTCATTTTATTAGTATATTCGTTTAATGTTTGCCATAATTTTTTACTATTGTTTTTATTTTCTTTTATAATATTTTTGTAATAGTTACTTTTAAGTTGTGTTACTAGTTTTACTATTTTGTTTCTATAAAATTTATATTGCTTTAATATGTTTTCTTCTTTCCATCTCTTACAGGTTTTGTATAATGCGTCTCCATTTTGGATTGATTGCAATAAACCGTTTGTAATCCGGGGCTTTTTTGCATTTGTTCTTGGTTTTAACTATATTTGTCGCCTCCTCTATGCTATTTTCAAGAATATTTACAAAATGTTATGTAGCAATATCAGGGTCATCATTTTTGAGAACTGTATTCAAATGTTCATTCACTAATAAATTTTTTAATTTTGTGTAGTTAATGTATGTCTTTGTATTGCAGTGTTTTATATAATTTTTATTTTCGTTTGTTATTTGTATTGCAAAAGAGTTGGATAATGATCGGTTATTTTGGAGTGTAATACCATAGGGTTTAAATTGTCATATTTTAGAAAATTTCTTCTAAAAAATATGTGATCAAGACAAGTTTTAGAATTTCCTTCTTCGCGTGTATATTTATTAAATAAGGATTTGTAACCGTTTTTATATATTATGTTCAAATAATTATGAGAATCATTTGAATTGAATAATATGTTAATATTAATATCTCCAATTTAGTTATGAATTTTGTAAATATGCTTCAAGGTCGGGAATAAAAAGTGTAATCTATGGGATGAGGTCTATAGATTGCTGTTAGGGATGTTATTTTATTACCTTGCCTTAAATTGAGTCTGACACATTTAATAGTAGCGATGGTGATTGTATTTATTTGGAAATTGTAACATGTTTTTATATAAATAACTACACCATCGTTCTTATTAATATTACTTTCACTACAAATTTTCGTATATCCCTGAATTTCAAAAAGATTCAAGTCAGGTATTTTATGTGTTTCTGTTAGAACAATTACGTCAAAAATGTAGTTAACCTTATCAAGCACAACCCAAGAGCGTTAACATTTTTTCCCAAACTTCTAATATTTGTATGAAATGTGCTGAATATTATAAATATCCCTGGGTACAACTTTGTCTGGAAAGATAGAATTGCAGAGGTGGCGGTATAGAAGTGAATATAAAAATGAGATAAAATACAAGAGTGTTTTTACTGACTTTATTGTCATAGACGGAACGGAATATTTATGTATTGAGATCAAAACAGGTAGTTCCAATATTCTCTTGTGTACAGTGTATGGAGCTTCATCTAATAATTGTAAGATTTTTATTGAATTCGTAGACGATATCTTGTCCTATGTAGCCCCACAATACGAATACATAATATTATTGGGTGCTATTAATATCGACCATAATTTTGAAAACCAGTCGTCAATGAATGCATGCTATCGTACGATTTTACATAAATTATAACTGAGCCAACGTATTACTCAGACATCGCAAAAGATATTAGACATCATTTATGTCAATATTAGTTTATTATTACTTGCCTCAGGTACGCTAACTGCAGATTTAATCTCCGATCATCGGTTGACATTTTGTGAATTAAATTTGACAGTGCAAAAACTAAAACCTAAAACTATAATATATCGGGATTTTAGATGAATTTTTTACATTGCTTAAACAATATTCAACAGGACACTAGATTTTATATGAATGATATAGATCTTAAACTTAGTTTCCTAACTTAACTGTTTCTTATTTAACCAGAACGCACCAATCATTACAAAACGCGTTACCAAATCCTATTATCCATGGCTAACTCCTACTATCAGATAGATGATGAAAGAGCCTGATAAAGCCCTAAGTCAATATAAAGAAGCAAAACGGTACAAAATTGGGATTACTACAAACAATTACGTAATTTTACTTTACAATGTATAAAGCGCGAAAAGAGTGCGTATTTGACATTTTACCAAAATAGATTTAATAGCAAGCACCTATGGAAGGCCTTAAAAAATTATTAAACATAAAACAAACCAATGCTACTGATATTTAACATAATTTAAAAAATGTCGATGATATCAACACTAATTTTACCTCCGTTTACGTTTCCTCTGACAAATTTTCCTGCAACTGTAAATCACTATTCGACAAATAAATTTAATAATGAAATATCTTTTAACTTTCAACTAGCCAACATACATGAAATAAGTGAAATAGTTCGCAGCCTAAAGTCGAAAGCATATGGTTGTGATGATATAAACGCATACGTGATACAACTTTGCTCTCCTGTCATATGCAAGCATATCAGATCACCCATATTATTAATTCTTACTTAGAATGTGCACACTTTCCCAACCCGTGGAAATTATTTATCATTTCCCCCCTTTGCTGAAAATTAGTACCCCTAAAACATATTCAGATTCAAGGCCTATTTGCATCATAACGACTCTTTCGAAAATTTCAGAAAAATTTATCCAACTTCAAGTTTACAAATATGTTACTAATAATAATATAATTCGTCATCTACAGTCTGGATTTCAAAAAGATCATAGCCTGCAAGCGTACTGGCAAATATTACTGATGACATTTTAAAATCCTTAGATGAAGGTTATGCATCACTGTTAGTGCTCTTGGATTTTTCAAAGGCATTCGACGCCCTAGATCACAGTTTATTATGTACCAAGCTTAGATACTCTGGATTCGATGAAAATTGTGTCAACTTTCTCACGTCTTACTTTACTTTTACTTTTTGTTAATAGTGTATATTATTTGATAAATAGATTAAGTAGAGTAGCCTTGGCTAGACTTCGCCTCGCGAATGTATGTACGTATACTTTACTTACTTCTTTCCCAATAAAGAGTTTATTATTATTATTATATTAATACCCGCAGAAGTAAAGCTCCAGGCATTGATAAAATCCAGGCGTATTGATGCAAAAACTTTGACTGTACATACACAATTTAGCAATACAATTTAATGAAGCAATCCGAAATCCTAATGGGCTGCCTGCATTCTTTACCGAGGGAATAACAATCATAATACCCAAAAATAACTAAACCCATCAACCTAAAAACTACTAACCAATCACCTGTTTGCAAGTTATTTAAAATATAACTAGTATATTGGAAAATAAAGTTACAAAACATATAGAAAATTAGTGTATACTAGCAAAGGAGCCAAACGGATGCAATAAAGAAAGCGATGAGTGGCTAATAGTAGATACAGCTATCACAAAACAAGCCGTAAAGCGAACAAGAAATATCTCAATAGCTTGGAGAGATTATCAAAAAGCATTCGACTCCATACTGCACTCCTGGATCCAAAAATTTTAACCATCTATAAGACCGATCCAGAGTTACTTTTTGAGTAACTATAAAAGCGTGGGAAACATTTTTCAGCGTGATTATAAGTCAGCAAGGCTGTAAGACCGACACCATCCCAATTTCTAGAGGACCTTGACTTTTCGTACACGTCCTAAATTGCAATTTTATGGACTACCTACTTTAAATCACAACTTATTACTGTTTTTTATTTCATGTCATCACTTGTCATTTAACCTTTAACTCTAATATATATGTCTGCTCTAATTCATTCCTTATATATACGCGTCGAACGTACTCGAATCTCATTCCAGATCCCTTCTAGAATATGTTGGAAATTTCTATAGTTTTCTAGGTGCTAAATGGCAGTTCATCAGTTGGCCCACAATCCTCTGACCAGGGACTAATTACACCTCTCTCCGTTAGAGGGCAGCACATAACAATAAGTTCGTTATACAAATAAAGAAAAATGAGAAACAATACAAAGAATTAGACAGGTACTTATTTGCATAAGAAAATATGTGGGTATGTTTATCCATATATTGTGTTCTAAATGTTTTAAAATGCCGTATTTCATTGAGGATCTAAGTTATTATGAAAACTAATTTGAATTTAATTTAAAGTTTAGTTGAACGCCACATACCTCATCATGACTCATGAATGACGTTAAAAATGTATTATTTATTTATACGGCTTGTGAAATGTTAGTAAGCTATAATTTGCTAATGGAGCATGGGACAAAATGGACAAAACTTTAAGGGATAACTACCAACTCCAAACGAAGACGTTTGTGGGAAATAATATTTGATTGGAATTTGCGAAATTTGTTTTCAAAAAGTTTGTTGCCCACCCTGGGATGTAGGAAAGTACTTCTGAATTATTTGATACGTTTTTTTCCAGAACAATGAAGAAAATATAAGGTTTTTAATTTTAATAAATAATCTAGATTTTTTATATTACACCATTTTGAATTTTTTTTACATTGATTTTATTTTATAAAATTTGAAAATGGTGTAACTTTATAAAAAAAAATAATTTTTGTAATGAAATTAAAAACCTCTCCTTTATTTTCTTGCTTGTCCTGAAAAAAAAAAAAAAACGTTACAAATATTTTACATGCGTACCCTCCTACATCCCAGGGAGGGCAACATACTTTTTGAAAAACAAATTTACAAATTCCAGTTAAATATTTTTTCCACAAAACGTTTTCGTTTGGTTTTGGTAGTCATCCCTTAAAGTTTGGCGTGGCTCCCTTGTTCCATTACTAAGTTATAGCTTACCAAAATTTGACTAGCCACCACTGTATTATTTACTTTGACAGTATTTGCTGTTGCAGAATATAGCATGAGTCACTGCCTTGCGTACAGTCCACCCTTATACCTTAGTAGTTCATATACCAATCGCGCAGCGAATAAATACAGTGATACCTAAAAATTAAAAACGAAATATAACAAACTGAATATATTGGCTGAGAGTAATTATCAATATAACTTAAAACTATAGAGAAAATTTAAGGCAAAACAATTGAAAATTTATTATGGTTCTGCTCTAGAATTTATTTTCAAATAATTAAATATGGTGAACCTTTTTACTTTCCCTGGGGTACCCAGCGGGAATTGTCAAGGTGACGAAGTCCTACCTTCACTGAAGGAAACTTCGAGTGATGGTAGCCGACCACCTTTCCACCTACAGGACCATGGAGGCAGGTTTCCGCAAGGATGCATAGTTTCCCCGCACCTATTCATCTTTTACACCAGCGACCTACCAAGGATCAACAGGACCTCCCTGGCACTCTACGTAGACGACAGGGCGATCGTCGTTAGATACTGGCAGCCAGCGCAAGCCACTCGTTATCTCCAGAAAGTCGCTTCCCTCCTGGATGAATGGTGTAAAAAGTGGAAAGTAGCCATCCGAGAAGAGCAAGGCGATACTTTTCAGGAAGGTCGGGAAGGTACCCACGGGGTAAGTAACCATGTACGGGAACGACATCCAATGGCACGATACCGTAAAATAGTTTTCGTGATTATGGACCGCAGCCTGACATGGAGACAGAATACGGAGGCCACGATCAAGAAAGCGAAGACAAGGCGCGCCCTATTCTACCCGATGCTGGGTAAACAGAACCAACTCAACCTAAGAAACAAGTTCACTCTTGTCAGGATCCTGATCAGACCGCTATTGACCTATGCCTCCATGGCTTGGGCATACCAAGCGAGGACCTACCTCAAGAAGATTCAGGCAGTGGAAAACGTCACACCCCGGTGTCCCGTCAGAAACGCCGACATCATTAGGGATTTGGAGACACCTCGGTTACCGAAAAAATCCACGACAGAGAGAACATACTCTACGCCGGTGCAGCCGAGTATGGGAACCCGTTGATCAGAGATGCGACTGATTACCATTCAGCCGACGCGACGATGCACAGGTGGCTGAAGCTCCAGATCCTGTATAATGGGCGAGTATAAGCTAATCCGTTTTTCCTTTCAGACCAAGAAAGCACAAGATGAGGTAGAAGCGTCAAACCCTCCTAACCTTTATCCAGCCGACGATGAGGCGCCGAATTCTCACCACCGGTTTTTCATTGAGCTTTGTGCAGGCCGAAAGCGCTTAGGCAGTGCACCTTGCGAACTATACAGCTCAACCTACAACCGGTCTACAGCGATAATTTGGGGTAAAGAGCATTAGTTCTGCTCGACCTCAGTCATCTGAGACTATCACCACAGCCAAGGATTATGGAGCGTGGCTATAAGTTTGAAACTACTCATCCAATTTCAATACGGTTTTCATTAACATAAGAGATACAGACCAGAAATAGTTATTTGCTACAGCGCGCCGACCGCAAAGTAGAGAAGGCAAGAGATAGGAATAAACTTTGAAAATAATTTCTTTAAAATCACCATTGTTTCAAAACAACCGCGATACAAATTATTCTTAATTTAAATAAACTCTGATGAAACTTTCACTAAAATAATTTTGGGCGTTCAGTGGAAAGTTAGTCACACTCAAATCAGAAGTTTTCAATATAAATAAATAAATAACACCACAGGTAATTACGACCCCCTTTATCTCGGAAGGCTCTAGAAGAGCCTTGTGTGGGAGGGGGGCTACACATTTAGAGTCAAGGGACACACACCCAATATCCGTGTATAGTGGAAAAATCCCTCTCACAGTATTTTCCACTGCTACGACCGGGGATCGAACCCGGAACTTTTGGGTGAGAGGCAAGTGCGCTCACCTCTCGACCACCAGTTATATACAGGCACTTCAACTTCGTCGTGGCTATACGGGCTACGTTTCCAAAGCCATTTTCCTTTGAAAAGAAATACAGGCACTAATATGTTGAAAATATGTTTTTCTTATTTTAATGAAGTCTTAAAAAAATTGCTACAAAGTATAAAATAAATTTCCACCTAGTTATACGGTTAATTGAACCTTGTTAGCTTATATTTACAAAATATCGAACTCGGTGTAAAATAAAATTGAATAAATAGCATAACCAAACACATTTTTAGCCGACTTTAATATCAACATTAGGTGATAAAGTCCAATTATGCGGATGACTGGGCGAAATTTTATTTCGTATTTATTAGTGACTCATTTAAAAGAATATATATTTATTTCAATACAGGCCTTAAAAAAATCCAATTAGAAGGAGGGAATTTGTAGATTGATAATTATACACTGCTGGCAGGTACAAATTTTCGATTAAAAGTACAGATCTACTATTAACAATATAATAAGATATGAAGACTGAAATACGCGAAACTTTTGCAAATGAACAAAAATCCATAGCGATATTTTTTATATGAAAAAAAGCATATAACACTGACTGGAGATATAGTATTATTAAAAACTACAGTTTTGGAATATTCAAGGTAACATAGTAATGTTTATCAAAAACCCCAAACAAAATAATGTTTCACGTCCGAACAAATGGAACAATTTTTCGAGAAAGACGACAAGAATATGGAATACCACAAGAATCTATTCTAAGCATAACCCTTTTCTTTCTAGTAACCAATGATATAATTCGACTTAAAACTGTTGGTTAAGGCAAGATTATATGCAGATATTCTGGTACTTTTTCTAAAACTAAAAACCCGACTACAATGCAACACTTACTACAAAAACACTTAATCACATAGAAAACTTTTCTGGGTGTAAAACTAAATACATAATTGTCTTCAAACAAATAAAACCAAATACAGTAACACTAACCCTTAATAATCATATTTTACAATTTGTAAACAGCACTAAATTTATTGGCATCATATTGACCATCAGCCCACTTGCGAGCCTCACATAAAATTTTGAAACATGTATGTCAAAAGGGAATAAATACTTCAAAGGTCATATCCAATTACAAATGGGGAGCAGATTATATAACTTTACTCCATATATATATCGTGCCCTGGTTAGATTGACAAGATTGACTATCGCGCTATCGCTTACTCTTCTGCAGAAATACTCTCCTTAAGCAATTGAGAACATCCACAACGCAGGAATAAGAATTGCCCTCGGAGTATATTGTGCAAGTCCAATTGAATCCTTATAATGTGAATCTGGCGAGCCCTCCCTTGCGGTGAGAAGGCAATATCATCAGCTATGTCAGTCAATAAAAAAAATCTGAAGTTTCAAAAATACGTTTGCAAACCAATTAGTATATGAAACCAATAGAAGGATATAGCCACCCTTTTACGCATGAATAAATAAAAACCTGGATAACTTAAAAGCAACTCTTTCCAATACCTAAACCTTGAACACAGAATCTGATCCCCATGGATAATCAATTTCCTTACTCGTATGTGACATTAGACTATCATGACATAAATACAGGATACAAATCACGAGATAATCATAAACAGTGTAAGAAGTCCCCAGACTACGGAAAAATTTACTCTGATGCCTCTAAGGCGGAAGAAGGTATTGGTGCAGCACTTATAATCACCACCACAACACATCAATGTAAACTACCTAATAGCAGCACATTCACAGGTGAAGTATGTGCCCTACTTTGTGACAATCAGAAAAATTTAATGTCACGTTACGTTATTAAACAACTGTATTTCAATAACTCTATATTGAAGCTAATTAAATAATAACTCCGTCGCTTACAGGAAAATAATAAATTGGCTATATTGATGATCTTGACAATCGACAAAATTTAATATTAACAGACTAGAGAGTCTATATAATAACATGGATAGCACCCAGAGGAGTGCTATCCATGCTATTAAACAATTGTATCCTAATAGCCTCATATTGAAGCTAATTAAAGAATAACTCCACCGCTTACAAGAAAATAATAAATTGGTTATACTTCTGTGGGTGCCTTCTGTCTGCACATAGCGGTTAAAAATAATACGTGAAGAAACTTGTATAAAAGCAATGGCAAAATGAACAGAGAAGAACTAAGTTGAATGAAATAAAGTTTCCAGTTGGACCATGGTCAGTAGTTCCTAATGGTAGAAGGAAGGCAGTAAATAAGTGCAATGTGTCAAATAAAAGTGACAGTAAAACATTTTTTAGCTAAGTGCCTTATATATAACATGTAACAGACAAATTCCCGAACTTCCCGAACTTCTATTAGCCCAAGAGCTGGTGACAAATTTTGACTACGGATTTGATACAACTAGCCATAATGCGTCTTTACGCTCTATGGCTAGTTATCTTTATACCGTCTACGATAATTGTATAGGGAATGGCCAGTCTGGCTGGCTTTAGCAGGTGGGCCAGATACTGCGCAAGGTGAGAGTTAGGTAGAAAATAATGTGTTAAACATTATTAATTCATAATAAAATTACAAAAATCATAATTTGTAATCAATTATAAACATAATATATTCACCAGATACCATTTGAGTGGGGTGGCGTGGAATCAGACTACCCCAATGAATATTTTCAAAATATGAAAAAAAATTTTTTTTGATGCACGCTGAAATTTTTATAGCGTGTTAAGTACATTTTTTAAATAATAATGCCAAAAAGCCAAACGTGGTGTTAAAAAACTGCCAGACACGATAAAAAACATTCCATGTGCTACATACAGTGAGAATTAGAGAACTACAGGAAAGAACGAATGTAAGAGAGACGCTCATCATGCCTGAAAGTTTTGGAGTAAAAAAATACCGTTTTAAGTTTTTCCGGGTTATCCAGTTTAATAAATCAAAAATAACTGTTTATGTTAACATTCAATTCAATATACATAAAATTATATGAAAAACAATACCAAGTTGTTTAATTAGAATAAATTTCTCAATAAGTTAATATTAGTTATTTTCATTCTTCTTTAATTTAAAAAAAATTTTTGTTATGATAGAGGTTCAAAATAAATGTAGAGTACTAAGTGAATTATCAAATAATTTAATATTTTTCCAAGCAATTCAGAGATACTTATTTAAAATTAAATCAACTGTTATCAACAAAAATTTTCACAATTAAAAAAAAATTAACAAAAAATGTTTAGACAACTTTATTCTTTCAATTAAATCAATATTAAATAATATCAAAAATATAAAAATTGTGATTTTTCATAATAAATTTATTATTTTTTTTATTTAATTACCGTTACATATATATAATTTTAAAAGTATTTATTTATTTTTTATTTATTATTTATTTTGTCTAGCCGCGTGGGTTAAGGCGCGAGGTGGCAATCGCGATTAATCACATGGGTATCGCGCCACCGGGTTCGAATCCCGGCTCGGGCACTGGCACTGTCGGAGGAAATGGTTGTATGTCCGCGTATTCTTAATGTGTAACCCCCTTCCGCACAAGCCCTTGGCTTCTGGAATTGGTGGTTGTCTAATTTCTGTGGTGTTTATTTATTTATTTATTATTTATTATACAGCAATAATTTATAATATACAAACATGTTAAAAATTTATGATTTTATCATTTATAAGTTATAAAAAAACTATTAAATCAATTTAGAGTAACTGAAACACCTGTTCACGGTAACGCAGCAATTAATTTTGTTCCAAAACTTTCAGGCTTGATGAGCGTCATTATGATTAGGACGTCTGCTCAAACCACGTGAACGCTCAGAGCCAATGAAAACGCAGCACATCAGGGCCCTAAGAAGCTGCAGACAAAAGCTCTCTCTTACTTTCGTTCTTTCCCGTTGTCTGTCTCATTGTAGCTCATGGAATGTTTTTTATCGCGCCTGGCCGAAATGTCTGGCTTTTTGGCATTATTATTAAAAAATGTACTTAAGCCGCTATGAAAATTTCAGCGTGCATCAAACATTTTTTTTTTCATATTTTGAAAATACTCACTGGGGTAGTCTGGTTCTACGTCACCCCACTCAAATGGTCCGTGGTGGATGTATTATGTTTATAATTGATTATAAATTATAATTTTGTAATTTTATTATGAATCAATAATATTTTTTAACAGATATTTTCTACTACCTAACTCTCACCGTAGACGATACCTTTATGCATTATGGCCCATTTACATTATGAATATGTACATTATGATCAGATTTCCTTTTTTAATAGTTCTTACTGTACCTCGATATACAGTTGTGTCTATATATAGTACGGGGATTGAAATTGTGTGTATAAAGAAATCCTATATACTTATGTACATGTTCAATATGGGCTAGAATCACGAGCTGATATGAAACGGATGGTGAGGCATAGGCTAACAGCTGGTCGATCTGCTGCAGTTAGTAATGTAAATGTATTTGGAGCGGAAGGTGTAGGTGATCGGTCGTCAAATAAGGAATTTACGAATTGCCACATGTCATCCCAAAATATTCAGTTGTTGAAATTAATTATGATGGTCAACAAATAAACAAAAGTGTCTCTAAAAATAAGTGGGAGTGGGTCGATTCTCTTAAGCTACAAGAAATAAATTTATTTTATAACGCAGTGAATGCCCATCGTAGTACCATTTAATTATTTTACTCTTCTGTTTAAAAATATTCATTTTAACAGGTTAATATTATTTTGAGTGAAATAATACGTAAATTTCGTAAGGTTACGTGTGACCTAAGTCCAACCTACTCTAGTAAATAATAAATAAATCCATAACATCGACAATCAGCAGCGCCAGCGTACAGCGCATTGAATCGCCTCACCCCAATCACATTCCATGTCTGATACGCTTTCACGTATAGATGATATATCTTCACTGGGACAATTTATTGCTAATAATGCTCAAACTCACACACTAGTAGGTCATATATCTGCAGTAAATTTTCCAGATTTTAATTTAAAATCGCTGAGCTGAGGGATGAATAAATTGGAGATGTGGAACTAGAAACATTATTTAAAAATCAATTATCCAAGAAAAATATAATTAACTATGTGTTACAGAAAGTTAAAATTCCAAATTCGCAAGATGAGATTTGGTGTGATGTTTACAGACACCATGTATACAAAATCTCAGTAGATATTAAAGAAAATACATATTCTTTAATCAATTTACAACATATTTTAAATCGAATTTTTAGCACTACTTGAGAATATGTATATTTATTACAAAACTTTTATCTAATCGAAATAACATATTCAGTTGTGGTATTATTCGAATAAGAATAAAATGTACTTAGAATGAGATCTATCTTTAATTCAAACAACCATCATGCTTTTCTTGATATTAATAATAGCTTATTCTTAGATAGAAAATAGAGTTAACTTCATTCTACACAATACTAGAAAAGAGTATTATTCTACTTGAGGAATAGTGAAGCTAAGATATTCTTGAATAAAGTATAGTTAAACATATTTTTTTCCCAATGGCTTTGGGTCGTAAACCATGCAGTCAATAACAATTTGATATGCAATAAAAAAAAACAAAGAAAAATAAATTTTTTGTACCTAAAACTAAACCTAACTCAAACCGACAGAGATATTAGTTAAAAACGACAGGAAAGACAAGGTCACACGTTTCTCGTCCAGGTGTCGATCAGGACATAATTGTAATTTAGACAAGGCTGGGTAGACCTCGGTAAGTAGGGATAACCAACACAGGGAAAAACATAGGGTGTACGAATTTAACCTATAACTTAACTTTGGTTTCTTTTATAAAGTCTACAATACAGTTGTATATCTTATTTGATCCTAACAGGCTAAGTAAATTAAATGGAGCTATGATATCACAATTTTTAATAATATTTTGGACAAATTTCGTAGATGCATCTTTATACTTAACACAGCCAAAAAACACGTGGTCTAGATCTCCTATGACATTACAGTGCTTGCACTTATCCGAAGTAACAATTCCAATTTTATACAAATGAGCTGGGCAGCAAGCGTGGTAAAATTTTAAGCGTATCAGAGCAGTTATATATTTTCTTTGGGCAGAAAGTTCATCGTGAAAAATTTTTGTCGGGATGTCGGTATGAATGGAAGTGTACCTCGAGGGATTTCTGAAACAGACTTGTTTCCATAAATAAACATATTTAATTCCATAGCATTTGACCTAGTAAATTCGTTTTATCAAGGTTGTTAACATTGTTGGCCAGTATTTAATGAATAAACTAAAATTAAAATATACAAATTGCATATACCAATTCCTCAATTCCTGGCTTTATCTGTTTGCACAAAATCGAACTTTTTCTCGTGTTTCTTAAGGCGTTAGGAACAAATATCAAAAATAAAATCACTGTTCGAAGAGACTTAATATAATGACGCCCTATATATCTATTTCGCTCTTTTACATGGTTATTGCTACTTTGATTCTCTTTAGCTCATGTAGGGCTAAGACTCTAATTAAATATTTACCTATTCCACATACGTACGTGAGGTCAAACGCACATCAAAACCGAGAACCTTCTTTTTGAAGTTGGTTAATAAATAAGTAACTTCAGAGTTGTTTCTTATGAACAGTATTACACTTCGCGTGAATATGTGACATTAATTCTCAACAAATGCCACAACTTAGTACCAGGTCATTTGTCTTTACTTACTCTAATACGCTTTTATAGACAATAAACTCAACAACCCATATTTTTACCATTTTACAAAGTGATTACTCAACAGGGAAATAAATATAACTAGTTTCTATACCTTAAATTGATTTCCCATTATTCCTCGTTATATACGACTGTCAGAAGGCTCCCCAACAAATTAATTACTTCAATTCATAGCTCAGTTAAAATGCGTACAAGTGAAAAATTAGCTGAGAATTTTTATAGCAGCGTTTTTTACACAAAAAGTTGGAAAAAGTTACTTTTTCAACTTTTACCAAGAAAGTACAGTACAGAATAGTATATATAACAATATATAATACATAATATAATTTTAACATGCGTTGGAAAAAAAAAGAGATACTATGAAAAAAAGGAAGAGCTATTTATTGCACGAGGTTCAGTACCTCTTTTTTTGGAAAATTGAGTAAATCTTTAGAGTTCTGAGTAGAAAAAGTATAGTTCTAGAGTTCTTGGCCGCAAAGAATAATAGTTCTGCAAAAATAAGGCCAGAAATCGAAAAAAATGAAATAAGGGTGTTAACTTCACGCAGCACCACTTCTTTGTCAAAAATGAGTTTTTTTTAAATATATTTATATAACGTCGGCCTATTTCCTATGTAGATGAGAAATTTTGCCGAACCTCTTCCCTTAAGAAGAGTAGAGATCTTTTACTTGCCTAACATTAAATAGACAAGGGACCGACGGCTTTACATCCCCTCTGCAGGATGGTATATCCCCTATACAACCCTCGCCTAAGGTTGTATAGCTTCCGCGTATACACTGATATACAAGCCGCTGGAAGATGTTTGAGGCGAGGACGCGGTACTCGTTGGAACGGTCACCCATCCAACTACTAACTGCGCCTGGCGTTGCTTTACATCGCATATCGAAGTATGTACATAGTAAAGACGCACCCACGCTCGCCCCTTCCAAAAAATGAGTTCTGATGCCATTTTTCGATAGAGAAGAGAGAGTTCTGGAGTTCCTGACCATTTTGAACAATGGCTCTATCGATTTGTGGAAGTTATTTAAAAAATCAATGTTGGCAGAAAAACACCATTTTTATAAGTATTGACTATCGTTACGTTTTTAGCATTCGAAGAGTTCTGATGAATGGCGAAAGAAAAAATCGTCTATCGCAAAAATTGCGATTCTTATTGCAAACTTTATGTTCGAAAATTCGAAACATTCTTATAAAAAAGTACAAAAGAGTTTTGATAGGTTCTGATTGGAGTTCTGAATAGCACCCGAAGAGTTCTGACGAATGGCGAAAGAAAAATTGTCTATCGCAAAAACTGCGATTTTTATTGCAAACTTTACGTTCGAAAATTCGAAACATTCTTATAAAAAAAGTACAAAATAGTTCTGATGGGTTCTGATTGGAGTTTTGAATAGCACCCGAAGAGTTCTGACGAATGGTTAAAGAGAAAATTGTCTATCGCAAGAAATGCAATTTTTATTGCAAATTTTAGCTGCCAAAAATCGACATTTTATTATAAAAAAAAGTATTAAGAAGTTCTGACGAGTTCTGATGGGAGTTCTGAATAGCACCACAAGAGTTGGCGAAAGAAAAATTTGTCTATCGCAAAAATTGCCACAATTTTTTCTTTCGCCATTCGTCAGAACTCTTCGAGTGCTCTTCAGAACTCCGATCAGAGCTCGTCAGAAATCTTTAGTACTTTTTTTATAAGGTAATGTCGATTTTTGGAAGTTAAAATTTGCAATAAAAATTGCATTTTTTCTATTCAAAACTCCGATCAGAATTCTTTTGTACATTTTTGATAACAATGTTTCGAATGTTCGAACATAAAATTTGTAATAAAAATTGCAATTTTTGTGATAGACAATTTTTTATTTCACCATTCGTCAGAACTCTTCAGGTGCTATTCAGAACTCCAATCACAATTCTTTTGTACTTTTTTGATAAGAATGTTTCGAATTTTCGAACATAAAATTTGCAATAAAAATCGAAATTTTTGTGATAGATAATTTTTTCTTTCGCCATTTGTCAGAACTCTTCAGATGCTATTCAGAACTCCAATCAGAACTCGTCAGAACCCTTTAGTGCTTTTTTTATAATAAAATGTCGATTTTTGGAAGTTAAAATTTGCAATTAAAATCACATTTTATACGATAGACAATTTTTTCTTTCGCCATTCGTCAGAACTCTTCGGGTGCTATTCAGAACTCCGATCAGAACTCTTCAGAATTCTTTTGTACTTTTTGATAAGAATGTTTCGAATTTTCGACCATAAAATTTGCAATAAAAATCGCAATTTTTGTGATAGACAATTTTTTCTTTCGCCATTCGTTAGAACTCTTCAGGTTCTATTCAGAACTCCGATCAGAACTCGCCAGAACTCTTTAGTATTTTTTTATAATGAAATGTCGATTTTTGGAAGTTAAAATTTGCAATAAACATTGCATTTTTGCGATAGACAATTTTTCCTTTCGCCATTCGTCAGAACTCTTCGGTTGCTATTCAGAACTCTTTTGTACTTTTTTTATAATAAAATGTCGATTTATAGAAGTTAAAATTTGCAATAAAAATTGCATTTTTTGCAATAGACAATTTTTTCTTTCGCCATTCGTCAGAACTCTTCGGTTGCTACTTAGAACTCCGCTGAAAACGTAACGAAAGTCAATACTTATAAAAATGGTGTTTTTCTGCCAAAATTGAATTTTTTAATAACTTCAACAAATCAATAGAACTATTGTTAAAAATGGTCAGGAACTCCACAACTCTTTTCTCTCTACCGAAAAAATGGCATCCAGAACACATTTTTGACAAAAAAGTAGTGCACCCTTATTTCATTTTGTTCGATTTTTGGCCTTATTTTTGTAGAACTATTGTTCCTTTCGGCCAGGAACTCTAGAACTATGCTTTTTCTCATAGGTCATACATACAGGTCATTTATACTACAATGAAATATGTCAACTCTGCGTTGCAGGTTGTTGTAATTATCACACACAAAGTAAAGTGGTGAATATTTTAACAAATTAGTCTTCCATTTTGGCAAGATAGAAGGTAATGTTATTGCGAGCCTCGGTTCTTGGTACACGAAAGAGTATTTGTTCTAATACCTAATTTAGTTTAAGATTATTCAATGAGCACCAATCATTCATCCGCTGCAAATAGTTTTGTAATTTTTCGCAGTCTGCCTTAGAGCTAATATTGCAAAATTTCATGTCATCCGCATAAAGTAAATAACATGTATCTAATTATCTAAAATATCATTAATAAATAGTGTGAATAAGAGAGGCCCTAGAACAGAGCCCTGGGGGAACCCTGATGTAACTGATATTTCAAATAATTTTACACCCCGACATTCAGCATATTGTGTTCTCTGGCTAAGATAAGATTTAAATAAATATAGCCAGCGAGATCTAGCTGTAATAACAGATTGTGGTCAATCCTATCCTAGGCTTTGGAGAAGTTCGTGTAAATAACATCTACTTGGTCATTTAGATCGATACATTAAACTATATACTGCCTAACACAAAATAAGTTTGAGACCGTGGAACTAATTTTAACGAAGCCGTGTTGATGCGCGCTAATCTGCCCCTCTATATGAGGATAGAGCATGTTATGTAGATCTATTTCAAGAACTTAGGTGAAATTACAAATTATAGTAATATCCCGATTGTTTTCTACTTTTTCACCCTTCTTGTAAACCGGGCACATACAAGGTTTTTCCATATGACCCGAAATATACTAAACTTCAAAAACATATTAAAAAACGTGCACAATCCCTAACGATAAAAGCTGGTACGTCATCAGGTCCTTTGATAATTTTAGGTTTTAACTTTTTCAAAGCAGATAAGATAATATGCAAATTATTATTATTTCAACTGACGATTTGTCACACGAATCATTTATTGCTCTGGAGTTAGTAACTGAGGTGCTTAAATAACTGCCAGATTCCAGTTCTTCTTTTAAATTCTTAATAATATTGTTATTGAACCAGGGCGGATATTTTGTTGGTTTTAAAACATACTTAGGCACACAACAATCAAGGATTTCATATAATGCTATGTAAAAATGTTCACAGGCTAAATTTATATCACCAAATGAATTTATAACGATCCAGTTATAATTTATGGTCTTGTGGTACAATGTGTGATAGTTTGCGCTACAGAAGTTGTAAGATTCAACGTAATTGTTTACATAATAGTTGTTTCGCGATCGACAGTTTATGGAAAATTATAAATTAAGAGCAGAATGATGTAAATCTTCTTTTACTAAGACATCAGATTTAATTACTTTACAAGCTTGGTTAGACATGGTTTAAGCATTCCAAAGCTTTAAGTTCCTCAAAAAAATGACTATAGTACGCAATAACTAATGCCAGAGGAATATATATTACAAATATATAAAAATAGGAAATGTCTATCCCTACTAATCTGTCAACTAGGTACTAAACGTGTTTGGGACTTTTCCCGAAATCACAATATCTAAGCCATCCGCATAGCCTTGCATCTGTACATAGCATTATTTCATGAAAAGAAAGTCATATTCAAGTGTTTTCAAGATAGTCAAAAAATGTACTGATTCACAGCATTACATTAAAGAAAATGCACTTGGCCCTATGCAATCGTCTTGGCTTGTCCTGTATAAAATTCAAGCTATCAAAGTCGCATACATTATTGAACCAGCCTGTATATGTAGATTCCTTGGACCTCTTTGAAGCATTTTCGGACACATGCGTATATGAGTGTATGAGTAATTCCCCTGTATATCATAGAATGTAATATATATAACGATTAAGGAGGGAGAACATCTTAATGTTGGATACACATAGCACTTTAAATAATTGATGTATTTGTTATGTTTATTATTACATTATTTACATTGCTTATTTTAATGGTACATTGTTATAGCCAAATGGGTGCTACATAACAGATGTTATCGTTATCAAAACTGTGTGTATGCATTTAGATGTCTATCGAAAATGCCACCTCTAGGGACATATAAGTTCGTATAAGTGCCATTATAATATTGAAAAAATGTGAACAAAGAAAAATCTGACATATATGTGATCCTACAAAATTTATATCTTATTGATTTAACATTATAGTGTAATAAAACTAGAGTAAAAAACCTTGTCGGGCCGTCTTTGTTGGACAAGGCAGGTACATAGAAAGAATTATTTCTTATATAAAGAAAAGTTGTTTGATTATAGGGTGTTAAATTCTTTTGAAGAAACCGTATGCATTTAACGCTAGGAACTTGCTGAGTTCCTCAAGTGACAAATCTGGACCTTCGTCAAGAGCCTTTTTTGTATGCAGTGTGTGAACGCCGTTGTGAAAATAAACTAGTATAGAATACGGTCTCCTGGGAAAACAACGAAGTGTATTTTCTAACAGAGATTTTTTCACACAATAATAACTTACAATGTTGGCATTACTTTTCACAATGTATTTTAACACGTACATATCCGTTTACTTTTATAACAAACACGCTTATATGGTGGTAGATATAACTCTAATGAACAACCGCTTTAGTCGTAAAATTTTGTATATTTCAAGCGTTGCTTTTTATGAGGCGCCGTTTGGGTCAAAATACAAATTTCTTCAATATATATATTATTGCATAATATATATATAAAATTTCACAATATACAATGTTTTAAAACGTCGATATATATAATTTTCGTTGCACTATATAGAATTTTCGGTCGAAATACAATTTTCTGTAATACATATTATTGCATAATATATATAAAATTTCACAATATATAATACTTTAAAACGTTGATATATATAATTTTCGTTGCACTATATAGAATTTTCGATCGAAATACAATTTTCTGTAATACATATTATTGCATAATATATATAAAATTTCACAATATATAATATTTTGAAACGTCGATATAAAATCTTCCTTGCAATATATAGATTTTTCGGTTCCCTAAAATGCCGCAATATAATGAGGGTGCTCAATGTAGACTGGATGTGACTGAGGCAAGAACCTTATATTACGTTTTTTGTCTGTTTCGTAATTTTGTAGTTTGTCATCCCCCTCTGGTTAACCTGTTTGAGATCCGTGAATTTTGTTTAATAATAATTTTTAGTTAAATAACAGTTAAGCTTTTGCCACTTTGTGTAATCTAACCTGAGTATGGATATTACGGAATACTTTGAACAATTAATTTATGATTATGATCAATGTTACCGCCGACAATTTGATTCAGATGTCAGACTAGTGGAGGAATGCATATTAATACTTGAGAACCATTGTTTTGTATTAAATGCATTGTCGGCGAATGTAGAAAATGAAATAAAAGATAAACTTAATATTATACACAATATGATATGGAGTTTGTATTCAAGATTAGAAACGTTGTTTGAAGGTAAGTACTTTACTAAAAATCATAAGAAAATTATCAAAAAAAATCCAAATTTGCAACACGTACAATAGTATTAGTGGTTACCCTAATGTTTACTTGACATCTTAATATTTCAGACAGACCAAGTAATGGCTCTCATTACACGGGTTACATACCAACACGTGTAAGGAATGGTCGCGTTGGCAGACAAAAAGTCGGCATAACTGCTGAGCAAATTTCTCTTTTGCAAACTGGCGGCTGTTCATGGACAGATGTTAGTCGTATGTTAGGAATATCCAGAAGATCTCTATTCAGATATAGAGAAATGTTTAATTAATAAAAAAACAGTTCATAAGTGTTGAGGAACTAAGGGCTACCATTCAAGAAGTTTTAAGGTTAACTCCTGGTGTCGGCGAAGTGTACGTTTTAGGAGTTTTGAGAGCAAAAAATTGCAATGTGCCGAGATGGAGAGTTCGCGAACACTTAAACATATTAGATGCTGCAGGAAGAGCGATGAGGAAAAGGAAAACCATAACTAGAAGGATTTATCGCGTAAAGGGATCAAATTATTTATGGTAAGTACCTCTGGGTGGGACATGGTACTTTATTGATTATTAGTGCTTTCTAAAACTCTGTTTGCAAGATTTTTTAATTTGTAGGCATATGGACTCCAATCATAAATTGGTCAATTTTCGTTTTGTGTTTCATGGCTGTATTGACGGATACAGCCGTCTAATTATTTATCTGGAATGCAAAAACAATAATAAAGCTAATACGGTTTTATCGATGTTTGAAAATGGAACTGCAAGATATGGATTACCTAGTAGAGTACGTGCAGATCGGGGAACAGAAAATGTAGAAGTAGCCAATTTCATGATTACCGGAAGAGGGCTCAATAGAGAAAGTTTTATCGCTGGAAGGAGTATCCATAACCAAAGAATTGAACGGTTGTGGTCAGAAGTTAACAGAGTTGTCTCAAAACAATTTAAACAATTATTTTGGTTTATGGAGGAAGAGAATTTGCTGAATGAACAAAGCGAGACTGATCTATTTTGTCTACATTATGTCTACTTACCACGAATAGAACGTTCATTAAAACAATTTGTTAATCAGTGGAATTTTCATAAGTTGAGTATTATGGGATCACAAAGTCCCATGCAATTGTGGAATATGAGTTATATAGAGGGTTGCAACTATTTACTTAACGAAGATCCAAATTACCTAGAAAATGAAGAGCTATATGGTGTAGATGAAAATGGCCCGCTTCCAACCTTGGAAACTGAAAATAATGTTGTAGTTCCAGCATCTGATATCATACTAACACCCCAACAGTTAGCTGAAATTGAAAATGCAGTACCCGATCCTCTGTTAGAAGATGATAATTATGGAATAACACATTATTTAACTGTTCAACGTATTATTGAAAACATGCTATAGAATTACCAATTAAATATTTTAATACGTTGGCATTTTTTATTTCCAATAAATACATTATAAAATATATTATAAAAACTAATAAACATACATAAAAACGTAACATTATAAAAGTAATAATAAATGAACTGAAATAAGTTTAAAAAACAAGAATCTTCAACAAAAAACAGTTATGCAAATCCAAATTGCATGCCATTCAATATAGCATAATCCATGTTGTTTCTAAATTTCTCGTACGATATTGGCAAATATAAAATAGGTGCACAAGTATTTGCTTTCGGCCACAGAAATTCTTCATTATGTAGAAATTCCAATTGAGGCTGCATTTCAAAACCTAGAGGTGGTATCTTTTCAGAAGCCCTCTCAATGGAGCGTCGTAACTGATTGCAAAACTCATCGCTTTGTAATATTTGTGTTACAACATTCCTCAAAGCGGGGGTAGTGAATTGTTCTGATGAGTCACTCATCTTCACGCTAAAAATATTATTGGCAGACACCATTACCAGATATTTCAAAAGATAATTTAATTATTTACCACCCGTGCTAGTTTATATAGAAATTACATTGGTATTTACAAGCCTATTGCTGACAACTAAGAAATAATAAAATCAATTTATTCAATGTACTTCGCCACTACCTTTCAAATGCTGCAATTGCAAATAGTAATTGGTTTGTTTATAGGTTAGATTGCACTAAACACTAAACTTGAGAAATCCAACTCAACAGCTGATCGAACGTGAGCCGGTATAGCAGAGAAACAAACAGATGGTAAAACGCATAATTGAATGTAGGCGAAACCCTACACCTACACGTACAATTGAGCGCCCTCATTATATTGCGGAATTTTATGGAACTGAAAATTTTATATATTGTAACGAAAATTATATATCGACGTTTTAAAATATAATTTATAGTGAAACTATATATATATATATTATGCAATAATATATGTATTACAGAAAATTGTATTCTGACTAAAATTTCTTATATATTGTGACGAGAATTATTTATTCGACGTTTCAAAATATTATATATTGTGAAATTTTATACATGTTATGCAATAATATATGTATTACAGAAAATCGTATTTTGGCCGAAAATTCTATATATTGCAACGACAGTTATATATATTACGAGAAATTTTATATATAATATGCAATAATATGTAATACTGCAGAAACTTGTATTTTGGCTCAAACGGCGCCTCATAGCTTTTACACATCACAAATTTTATTAAAACATTACCAAACCGCACAGCAACAGCACAGAATACTTTCATAAAACGTTCCCTGTTTTGATATTTGTTAATTATCTTATAACGAATATCATTCACTTTAACTCTTTATGTGCAAAGTGGATATACTGGGTGTTAGTAGTCCAGCAAACAATTCTTGTTCTACAAAGATATTCCACACTACAAAATTATTGATTACAACTTTTCAATTACCACTTTATACCACGTAAAGAACTTAAATAGCACTATCTATAAGGGTCACCATTATCACTATTTATAAAACCTTAAGGTGCGTATAAGCTTAGCGAACCGAACATGTAATGTAACATGCAATGCAACAGATTCGTCAAATTGGTACGGTCTTGCGAACACGATGCAAATGGCTTGTTCGCCGTTCGTTGCGATCCACCGCCTGGCGGTTTTTGCAACGAACACAAATGGATTCGCAGCGCGTAGTGGGACGGCATTCGTGGTGTTTATTAATCGCGACGAACATGGAGTGGACGGAGGAAGCCGCTTTGCTGTTGATAGACATTTATAGGTCACATAGTCTTCTTTGGGACCCGACGGACCCGAATTATTTTAGTGAAAATAAAAACAAAGATGCGTGGATGGAAATTGCTGCTTCCATGGGGCAACCAGAGGAAGCATGCAAAAAAAAAATATTAAGTTTATTGTCATCCTATAGAAGAGGAAAAGGGAAAGAGAAAAAATCGACTGGAACAGGAAAAGGTAAAGATTTCATTTCATACAAATAATTTAGTCTTTTTGATATAGGTATAAATAGTAGTAGGAAAAAAATATTTTCAAAATGTATGAAACAATAAGTATAGGTTGTTGAAAGGACAGTCAAGAAATGTTTTCATTATTGCAGCTTTAATTATTAAGAATTCATATATCATAATTTTCTTTATTAAAAAACAAATAATAATTTAAATTAGAATGTATACTGACTGGATTTTTGAAAATTTTCAGCTTTAAATAAGCCCAGAGGACATTTCCATATGTCATCTAAGTAATTAATATAAAACATAAAGCTATAAACCGGTCTAAAATTAAAACTAATAATCAAACTTGTGCCGAGATTTTTTTAACAGTTGACTCCGGCACCATCGTCGAGGCTTTCGTTTTTTCTTAATTAATAAGGCATTACTGCCAATCAAAGCTTTAGCTTTCCCGCCGGACAAGTTACAGTTGGAAAGCCAAACTATTTGATCCTTCAAAACCTGGTAAACATGATTTTAAGTTCTTTTAGTTTTGAAAATTCTTATTGCAATGTGAAGTGTAGCAAACTGCATAATTTCGATTTTATTTTCAAATATAAATGAATTTATCACGAAAATGTCAAACTGTAGGAAAGGGGGGGTTATGGCATATATTTTTTATTTAAGTAATTTTTAGCCAGTTTTTAAACAAATCGAAAAATCTAAATATGTTTCATGGGTAATTTTAGTTATTATATATGCATTTTTTTAGAAATAAGTTTTCGTTATATAGGTATAGTCCAACTAAGGACTTCGCTGCACTAAAAAAACGCAACAAAAACTTTGCGACATAATTATTATCGCCGCGGGTCACGGGGGCATGCCTGCATCAAACGACCCGACGCACATTAAAAACCTATAAAGGTAAGCGAGATGATTTGCGGCCGAGGTAGCATAAAGAATAATTGTATTTTAATGAGGTCGGAAAATTTTTGTTGCGTTTTTTATTTGCTGGGAACTGTTTACTTCAACTATACAAAGAAACATTTTAAGACCGATTTAAAGTTTTATTTAGATACTTCATGAAACAACCTTGTTAAATATTCACACTATACAAATAAAATGTTTTTGTTTGACTATTACTATAGTATCCAAACAAGATGCGAAATAGCAATATAAGAGTACTGTTTATTTTTTTTCTCACAGGCGCAATAGAAGTATATTTCAGCAGGTGGTTTGCTTATGAAGCATTGCGGTCTCTCCAAGACAGAGATAAGCCTCGGAAGCGAGTAAACACAGTAAGTTTTAGTCTTTATTATGCATATGTATTCTGCCATGGAATAGTCCCTTCTGTAACACAGTGGCGTGCTAGTTCATCTCTTATTGTGTGAAGATACTCACGAGATCTTCTAGATACTAGTTTTAGGGGAATAATGGAAAACATATTTTCATCATTTCTCCACGAACCTTCAATTAAAACTCCATTTTCCTCACGGTCGATTGCTCCTTGTGGTGTGTATAAATTTGATGAGTGCTCTCTCAAATAATTATGTAAAAGAATGATCGCCATTACAACTAACTGTGCTTTTTCGGGAATAGCCTGAACACTGCACTTATAATACCAAATGTATTTTCTACCACTCTACGACCTTAAGCGATAATTAAAGACTCTTTTAGAAGATCCCCTTGCATGATCTCCTGCGTACGGTTTCAATATATTTTTACTAAGTTCAAAAGCGCTATCAGCAGCAAAAAAGTATGGTAATTTCATTTTACCTCCAGGAAGTTCCCTCGGTACCGGCAGTCGCAAAGTGTTCTCTGCCATCATTTTGTAAAGTTTGGTGTCTTTGAAAACTCCACCATCGGAAATTCTTCCTTGACATCCCACGTCCGCAAATAAAAAAATTGTAATTTCCGTCAACCAATGCAAATAATACAATACTAAAATGGGATTTGTAATTAAAGAAGTCGCTACCGGAGTTTATTGGTGACTGGAGAATGATATGCTTCCCGTCAATGGCGCCCACACAGTAAGGTTAATTCCAAACATCTTCGAATATCTCGCCTACTTCCATCCAATCGATGGGATCCATGGGGAGCTGAAAAAATGCGTACTATTATTTTACTATTTTTGTCACCACTACTATTCTACTAATATTTTTGTAAAATTGCTCTTATCTCCTAATGGTATTTTATTTTTTCAGGAGCAAATTGAACAAATTATTGATGACCAGGATGAAGAACATTCCAGGCTGGACGTTGAAAACCAATCGGATACGCAACCCGAAGATCCTGAACCATCAGTTGCCATCCCGAGACCTCCGAAACGGATAAGGGGAAGACAAGATGAAAGTCAAACGATGATGAAAGACGCCCTTGACATTTTAAAAGGTGCTGCAGGAAACTTAAATGCTCCTACCTCTGAAAACAACGAGGTAACATCATTTTGCAACTTTCTCTCATCTAAAATGAATTCCTATTCACCAGCAACAAGGACAGGGATTCAGCACGCCGTGTACGACATTTTAATGAAAGCAGATAAAGGTTTTTTTGAAATGCGTAGTCAACACTTTGACCAACAGCCGCCTCGGAATTTAGGTATATGATCATTTTATAACTTTAACCCAAAAGAACATGATTTTCCTAGACATCAGCATACCTATGAATCCACCCCTTCAACTTCTTTTATACCACCCGTCGGTCAACAGCTACAACATTCTTCTTTCAGCCAATACCCACAAGGTATTTCAATGACACGTCCGCGTTCTCCAACCATTATTCAACAGGCAGATCCTCGACAGAACCCTTCACAATCTGCTCCCATAACACCATCAGAACAGCTATCAAGTTCTGGTCCTCCTTCGCACCATTCAGTCTACACTTCATCCCTCCTTTCATCCTCTTTGGCCGACGACTTTACGGACTATATGTAGTTTTATTTATATTTTGTATTTATATTTTGTAAAATTTATTACCTCTAGTGAGACATTTAAAATTATCACTGGATTATATTTACTTTAATGTTTCCTTTTAATACTTCCACAAGTGCTGCACAGACTTCTGGGACTATTCGCTCAATAGACTGTTTTGATATTCTAAACAGATACTGGAGGCTTGTGTAAGAATCTCCTGTAGCTAGAAACCTTAAAGTCACTGCAAACCTGGAATATTAACAATAAATAATAAGCATACAATAAATAATACATGTAGTAAAGAAGTTAGGTATACCTACTAATAACAGTTATACCTAATATTCTTATTATTATTTTAAGTATTCAATTAATAATACTAACCTGTCTTGTCTTGTCTTGTATTGATATTGTACAGTGAAAGTGAGTCTCCTGTTTAGAGATTATTGGTCCAATTTTATTTAATAAATTCTCAAAATCTGTGGGAGACATCCTTGTAAAATTTTTATATTGGCCGTTAATGTGCTGGAACTTCAAAACTCCCAAAAAATATTTAATTTTGTTTATATTGTCATTATTTTTAAAGTCATTTAAATTTAATTTGGCATGTGGTACAGTTAGACATTATGTTTTGATACTAGTGGAGTCAAATTAGCTCAGAAATGCGCTATGTTTTGGAATAATTACGGGAAGCTTGGATTTCCGTGAAACTTTTTGATAGACACTTGAAATAGTTGAAAATAAAAAGTTATGCTGTTATATTCGCCCGTTAATTGTCTATTAATTTTTTAAACAAAAGGAACACGTTTTTTATGTAAAATTGTTATAACACAATGAATTTCATAGCAATTGTATTATCAAATCAATATTCAAATTGATATTCTAGGATTTTTTTAAGTTACTGAAAAAGAATATAATGCTGAAAAATAAAAATTCAAAATGGCTGATCCAATATGGTCGACTTTATATAAAATATTTCCTAAAAAATGACGTAACTCGAAGAATTTCAAATAAATTTCGCATAAATTAATATTAAGGGGGATTTTGAGTCACTGAAAAGAATATGATCTCGAAAATTAGAAAATCAAAATGGCTGATTCAATATGGCCGATTTTTGGTACAATATTTCATAAAAAATGAATTTTAAATAAATGTCGTTCGATTGAACATATAGTTCATTCCTCAGGTCTCTTCAAAATGATATATAGCAATATAAAAATTCATAATGTTTTATTTAAAATTGAACAATATAATATATTTAGATAATATTATTTCCTTGGTCAATTTCATCAAGAAATTTCTGACAGTTCAGACAGTCAGAGCCGGAACGTGCGGGGCAGGCTACGGTGCAGAATAATGCAGCGTTCCTGCAACCACACTGGTTATGATAACCTGTTTTGCATCCGCAAAAAATCCTTTGAAGCAATTCGTTTGGGACTGGATCTTGGGCCTTCGCAATTGGCGACATACCTGAATCCTCTCGTCTCCCACCCCAGTCTTCTGCTTGCAAATTATTACTCAGCCAAGTCTGTACTTGAAAGTAAACTCTTTAAAATGTAGATCAGCTGCATCTTTTGTCAGTTGAAGTGCCACTAAATTTAGTTTGCTTCGCTTTGTGGTTTCTTTAACGAAGTATTTGAGACGAAACTCGTTCAAAATATTTATTGGTGTCGTAGCACCGTATAATGCCAATAAGCACGTCACTCCAGCATTAAATATAGCAACACAGTCTTGGTTTGTTGCTAAAGAAACATCAATAGCAACTTGTAAGTACTTTTTGCCTCGCACATTTTTACAAACTTTGCTTTGGTTTTCCCGAAGAAACCTGATGTACTACCACATCCTGTAAAGGCACGAATGAACAAAATTCGCCCTTTACAGGATGAAATGTCCGAAACAAAACTTTTTGACGAGTATAGTTTTCGCTCTATACTACCTTTTCCCAGTTTAAGAAAATAATGTATGAAAACGTGATCCACTACATTTTAACAATTATCCCATATCAGTATACACGCACACAGCAACAGACAAAATTTTCGCCTTAGAATGTTTCTAGTATCTCTTCAAATAACGGAGATATTTGTCCTAGACGTTTTCCGTCATTTTCGATATTTTCCGCCATAACTTTTAAAGTAGGCCATGGATTTCAAATGTCTTTAAACCATTTTGTAGGTTATATAAATCGGCACAATTTTCGTAAAAATATTTTTTTTTGTATGACCGATATTAAGTGAGATATTCTCGAGGGCCCTGATAAAATGGACAGAATATATATATCAATGGCTTCCTGACGTAATACTCGAATTTTCTTAATATTTTTTTCCATGTTGAAAATTAACTGAAATATTAATGAAACGGTAGATTTGTAAATAGGCACTAATACCTTTTAAACTGAGTATTTATAAACAAACTAAAATGAAAAAGGTTATAGCGATTATGCGAGCAAAGAATAAATTTATTTGTAAATTTCTATATTAAAATGTTTACAATAAAATACAAATGGCATAAATGTGCGTTATTTTCAAAAAACCTATACCTATCAAAATCCACACTGTAATATATATTTAAGTATAAAATTTCTAATTATTACTGCCATTCAATCCAAAGGACCAAAATATGTATGGGTTTTAACCGTGCTTTGGTTATAAATATCCCAAATGATAAATTAACAATAAAATAAATATATAATTTTTAAGCGAGTGGCATAAAATTTCATTCTTTCACGAGCACAAGAATTACATTATAAAGAATGATATTTCAAACGGGGAACACTTTAAGATCTATTTTAACAAAAACAAAACCGATAAACAGGGAGCAGAATTCAAAAAACTGTATTTACAATATCCCGTGCGAATGTGATAAATGTTATGTGGGTGAGTCATCCAGACCTTTCAGTGTGAGGTTGGATGAGCACAAGAATTACATTAGACAGAATGAAATTCAGAAATCAAAGATTTGTGAACATGCTTGGGAAAACGGACGTAGAATAAACTGGGACTCGGCAAAAATTTTAACAAAAGAAACAGATATCAAAAAAAGAAAAATTAAAGAATCAGCAATAATCTTATTAAATGAAGATAAGTGCGTATCGAATTGTTCTGTAGATATTTGTACAACCTGGCTACCAATGTTAAAAGAAAATATCATCAGTTCTATGTTCTGTGTAAGTAGTAAGTATCTATGGAAATAACATAAACAGAATCTTAAAGCTGTGTATTTGACATACACAGCAAAATAAGAGTTCTTCCAAAATAAAGCTTTGAAAACGGAAAGAGATTACTTTCCGAAACGTCAGCAAAATACTTATTATTTCTGTGTTTATTCCGATTTATATTATTTGCAAAACATAACCTCTGACTTTTCCTTTGGCGTAAACGTCACGGGCGCAGAGGCTTTTTTTCAATAATTCTATTATTTTGTAGATTCGGTGATTTGTTTTGAAGAGGATAATAATACATGTGGTATAAAACCCAAATAATAGGAAAGAATAATAGGTATTATATTATAATCCTTTATACAAACGAACATACATTTACCTAATAGCTTAAAAATTGGAAAAGTTGTACCGATTTTTAAAAGGAATGATAAGCAACTGTTAGAAAATTATAGACCAGTAACTGTGCCCTTTGGTATGTCCAAGGTGATTGAATATTGCTATTTGTATAGATTATTAAATTACTTAGAGACTTTTCAAATCATGACAAAAAATCAACATGGCTTTTCTAGCGGTAAGTCGACCAGTACAGCTATTCATTCTTTTTTGAACAAAATATTAGAATGTGTAGACGCGGGAGAGTGTCCTGTTGGGATATTTTGTGATCTGAGCAGGGCATTCGACTGTGTCAATCATAATTTATTATTAATTAAACTGCAGGATTATGGAATAAGGGGTCCTGCACTTAATTGGGTTACGACATTTTTGGAAGGTCGGAAACAATACGTAACACTAAAACATAAGACACAAAACATCGTGTCCAGAGTTGATTCAGAGTGTCTAAACTTAACCATGGGTGTTCCACAGGGCTCTATATTAGGTCCTGTGCTTTTTCTTTTATACGTAAACGATATTGATTCTTTGCCAGCAACTGTACACTTTACGATGTACGCGGACGACATATCTGTAATAATTTCCAACCCACTGGATAATCTTTTAGAACATAACTGTAATAATATTTTAAACATTTTAGACAGTTGGTTTTCCCACAATACTTTACATTTCAATGCCGAGAAAACTCATCTCACTAGATTTCACAACAGGCAAAAGAAATGCGACAATTTAAATATTAACATAAATAATACACCTATTTCTAGCGGTGAGGAAAGTATTAAGTTTTTGGGAGTATACTTGGATGAATCCCTGAACTGGAATTATCATTGTGAAACTTTGATATCCAAAATTTCATCGATAGTATATTTATTCCGAAATATTAGAGGTTATTTAAGTAGAGAACAGTTAATTAATTTGTATTATGCTCAAATTGATACACGTTTAAGGTATGGTGTCTGTTTCTGGGGGAATTCCACATTATCATCTAAGGTATTTATTGCGCAAAAACGCATTTTACGATGTATTGCCGACGTACCGAGTGCTTACTCCTGTAAAAATATTTTTAAAGATTTTAAAATTTTAAGCTTACCGAGTCTGTATATTTTCGAAATATGTATATATGTTTTTATAAATAGGAATAATTTTATTTTAAATAAAGATTGTCATAATATTAATACAAGGCAAAAGAATAAGCTGCATGAGCCTTGTGCCAGGCTTAATATGACTAGTAAATCCCCAAGATTTATAGGACCTAAAATTTTTAACCGATTGCCAGACGAAATAAAATGCAGTAAGACTGTGCATTTATTTAAGAAAAGGTTAAAATTATTTTTATTGGATAAATGTTACTATTCTGTATCAGAATTTTTTGTCTCTTAGTTTGTAAGGGCTATATGACTATTCCTATACAATATTCTGTATTGTCGAAAAGGAAAATAAATGATTATTATTTATTATTATTATTACCTATCTATCATTTCACCTCTTTCAGTTATAATTTATTAGTTAATAAGTCTGCAAAACAGTGATACGTGTATAATAAACGATTTTTAAAATACTGTAGGGTATGCATGCATTTAAAAGTAAGTTACGTAAATGTCGCGCTCTTTTCACTGAGACTGGATAAACTGTACACGCAGCTTTATTCAGATTTAATTGAAAGTTGGAAAACTGTACGTTATTTGTGTTAATAATCTTCAGAAAAGTTATATAAATTGTCAATAAAAATTGTAACTTATTTCAATGTTTTGAAACTGTCGCAAAGGCTAAATGAAATAGCGTTGCCGATATTGTATTAAAATCCCTAAAGGTTCGGTAACTATGAATCATAGTGTTTCAAACTGCAATACAATTATGTTGCATAAATTGTGCCTGAAGCGAAAGAAAGATTTATCGAATGTCTTAATTTGTGAATTAAAAATATAGCACAACTTTCACAAGTTGCTATATCCGTGAATAATTTATCCCTTCTTGATAATGCCACGGCATCCTCGAAAAGACTAGCAGTTCTCTTCTGGCAGGAAATAATGTAAACACGATTGCCAAGTAACAGGGATCAGCGGCTTTAATAATTAAATCCTCTGGTAATAAATCAATTATTGTGGAAGAGGCGATAATATTGTCAGACTGTCACCTTGTGTTTTCGAAATAGGTAAATGTTGACAGTAATTTTAGATAAGAACTGGGAACAATTATTAGATCCTAAATTTAAACTCACCCGAACAGTTGATGCGGTCACAACCCCTTGCATTTTAGTTCGTGATTAAATTTGACTTAACCCAATTCAAACTAGTTTATTGTAGGTCAAATTCGATTATTTGTTTTGATGTATGTGCTAGATTTTACTAATTTACTGAGTGAAGTAGATTTAACTGTGTATGAGTAATTCGAATTTAGCTAGAAATACTGCGATAAACGAACTTAAGGAGGAATATTCAACAGTAAATTAAAATTTTATAAATTATTGACTTATGTACAGGGTTATTCACTATATATTGCCCCCCCTTATTTCTGTTATTATTGAAAATTTCGTATAAAAGTTGTAGGATCTTTCATATATTTTAATGAAACGTGATTAAAAAGACAATATCATGTACAGGTTACGTGATACGAAATAAATATATGTTTTTTTTAAATAGGACACCCTATATATTATTACATTTTCGATTCCTTGATTTCAAATATATAATATTATTTTATCTTAAATACTTCTTGACATATTTGACATTCAAAATGCAAATGGGCTGCTTTATTGCAAGAAAAGTGAGCAATGCGTGTCAAAACACAAGTGAAACAAAAATAACAAGATATATCAAACCGTCATGACTTACCCCATAGCAACAACCGTAAATAATTGTTTATTCACTAGCAAAATAAAAAGTTTTTCTACCACTAATTTTAAAAGTGCTACTAACTTTTTTTATACATTTATCGGCCTATTTCCACTACTGAGGCCTAACACCGACGCCTGTAGACGAGCTACCCCCAACCAGGAATTTTGCCGAACCTCTTCCCTTAAGAGGAATAGGGATATTTACTTGCCTAACTTTTAATAGACTAGGGACCGACGGCTTTACATTCCCTCCGAAGGATGGTATATCCCCTATACAACCCTCGCCTAAGGTTGTATAGCTTCCGCGCATACACTGATAAACAAGCCGCTGGAAGATGTGTGAGGTGAGGAGGCGGTCTTCATTGGGACGATCACCCATCCAATTACTAATGGAGTAGTAGCAGCTGACGTCACAATCAAGCTGCAACTTCAGTTCAGTGGACTCGAAAGTTTTTGTGATATTTGCAGTCATTTAATTATGCCAAGTTTTAAGGTGTTTTAGAGAATTATTAGTGTTCCCTTTTACTAATACGTTTGGTGATTTGTTGAACTGGCTTTAATTTTGTGTTTTATTTGCGTTTTTTAACCGACGTGTTTTTTTCCGTGGTGTCAAAAGGTTTTTATTTTCGTAATGGTGAGTTAATTTTAACAATTAGGAATGTTAAATTCGTTGAAATTTGATCTATACACTTCATTTTAGGAGTCACCAAATTATATTTCTAAGTTAGAGTACATTAACGGTGTTGATCCATATAGTATAAAAGTAGAAGATTTAACTGCATCGCTAAATGATATCCTAAAAATTTCTAAAACTATGGTGATGGATTATGTTATTTTGAACAAGCCCTACGACTATGATGACCAAGTTAGATGCCTTTGCTCAGCTTGCCTGTAAATGGATAGAATGTCTGGATACAAAAAAAATTGATGAAGTAAGTGTAGATTCTATATGAATAATATGAAATTCAAAGTTTATTATCAAAGTATACTGCTTATGTTTGTAATGTCTAATCACAAATTACTGCTTTTCAACATTTGTACATTATTATAACAGATTAAGGATGAATGTCATTTTTGTTTTAGGTTAGGCATTCTCAAAGATTACCAGAAGTACCGTTTAAGCCATGGATTGTTGTATGAGGATACGTCTGTGACGGATGTATCGGCTTATTGAATAGAACTCAGTATCAAGAACATTGTATATGGCTGTAGTATTAAAAAACAAGGAGAGATGCTCAGAGTATGCAGTGCGCTTTGGCATTTCACAAAGATTTTTATGTAATCTATACATTTGTAAATTATGAAGTTATGATATTTAAGAAGTTAATGGCTTTATATAATGTATATACAGATGTATATTTCCTAAGTTTACATGTAGAATATGTTAATAAAAACAATAAAACCACTATGTATTGCTATAAAATAAAGTATTTTGCTCTATGCTATCTACATTTAATATATTCATCGTTTTTTCTTCCTGAATTTAAAAATGTTCAGATACATTGAAAATTCAACGAAGGTTTTTCAAAAAGTTAGGGTTTTATTTTTCATTCTTCCATACATTTTGCATTGTTTAGCACACTTAATTTAAAATCTGATTTAATCTTAAAATCTACCTTCATTTATCAAAACAATACTATCTCTATTCGCACGTTACTGGAGGAGGATGTAATTAATAACCATATAACTACATATTCAATCAGTTTTATTTGTGTTATTAACAATACTTTTTTACATAAGTCAATATAATAGAATACATGTTAAAATGATATGTAAAGCGTTCTAAAAAAAAAACGTTACATATCACCTTAAGAACAATCTACACTTTAAGTGAAATTTTAAGAACATTTATACATTCTATTTTGATTAAATAGGCAAATTCACTGTCACCATTGCAATATTATGTTATAAATCATGTAAAAATTATCATATAGGTACCCATACAAAATGTTTGGAACATATTGCATTTTTTATTTTCGAATCGAGAAAATCATCTCTACAGAACGCTCCTGGGCTGAGTACGTATTTCTATTCTTGCAAGCTCTACTTGTCATCTGGTTTGAGCAGATGGAAATCCCAAAAATCTGACTGTTCTTTTTCGATTCCATCGATTAGTGCACACAACAGCCGTTGTCGACATTCTGTTTCTAAAATGGCAACAAATTCAAACTCATTAGAAACTTTTAAGTTTGAAGTACAACCCTGCCAAAAAGTGCTCATAGAAACAGATAAAAGTAAAGCTATAAGTTTCTATGAGACCGATATAAGTTTTTGAACGAAATTAGTCGATTCCACATACAGTCATATCAATAACCATAAAAATTCCAAGAGATATTCTTCCTCTATATGATGGGAAGTCGTTGTGCAACAGAAAAAACCGAAAAACAAAATTATTATCGTTAATAGTGCTTATTTTTACAATTTACGAGTTAATTATTAGTAATATTTAAATCGATCACAAACTAAGACGTACTCTTATGTCAAAATCTTCAAAGTTCACTGAACCGTTTTCAGGCTGTCAAATGCTGACGTCACTGCTACTACTCCATTGGACTGATTTTCTACCCGGTTTTTTATTTGCTTGACCTTTCTGTGTCTTTGGTTTTATTCTCCCAAGAACGTCTGTCTTTTCTATTAAAAACTCCCGCCGTGGATAAACTTGACTCATCTGTCCAGATAATTTCTTTTAAAAAAATCAGGATTTTCATCTAATTCATGGAGCATGATATGACAAAACTCCAATCTTCATTTAATTCCTGGACAGGTAATATTTTGTAAGGCCTATATTTATGCTTTTTCAAAGTTCTTTGAATGTTGGAATAATTTTTTCCATTTCACGACAAGCATTTAATAAACTATTAACCAAATTTTCTAAAACAAATATTAAAATAAGGTATGGATCTATTTTTACAATAAATAATTTTTTTACTTTCAAAATATAACAATCTAGATCTTCTTCCTCGTTAGCTGTAACGTTACATCATTTTCTTGAAAAACTGTGGATCCTGTTTAACGATAAACATTCAAAAATGTGTTTGCACTAGGAATCGCTCGATTCGGATACAATGTCATGTATTCTTTTTCCGGCACACTTATTTTCATTATTTTTCACATATAGGGAAAATATTTTGACCTTTTCAGCCTCGATTCGACTTTGATTAAATAAATGTGAATAATGGCGGTTTGAAATGTTAAAATTGAATAAACAAGAGAATAATTATTTTCGTGGTTTACCTTGTCATTTTTGTTTCACTTGTGTTTTGACACACATGGCTCACTCTTCTTGCAATAAAGCAACCCATTTGCATTTTGAATGTCAAATATGTCAAGTAGTATTTAAGATAGACCTATACAATATTATATATTTGAAATCAAGGGAAAAAGGGCTTCTCGAAAATACAATAATATATAGGGCGTTCCATGAAAAGAAAAACATATATTATCACGTGACCTATACATGATATTGTTTTCTTTCATCATGTTTCAATAAAATATAGGTAAGATCCTACAATATATAGTACCTTTCGAAAAACTCTATATAAAAATTATAAAATGTATAAACACAAATGATTTTTATTCATCTTTGGATTAATATTTTTTTATATAATGCAATTTCTCAAAGTGTCAGCTCGTTTGCGATCAAATTGGTGATACTGTTAATTTACAATACAAGTCAACCTACCTGTACAGGGCCTTCAAAATATTCTCGAAGGCCCTGATAAAATGAACACCCTGTATACCACTTTTAATAGGATCATGGTACACCCCGTTTTTTCTATTAGTTTTAAAGATAAAGGATTGAAATTTTGGAATATCCTCTAAACTTAATAAACGTTACTTTTTCACATGTAAATGATTTTTTTCCAATTCCGGGTTCACTACAAGTGACAAATAACTTCTGATTTTAAAATTGAACGCCCTGTATATTATTGTATTTTTTAATTTTGCGTAATATTCTGAGATGATTTATGAACAAATAAAGTTCATCACAATGGTTTTTTGGACAAAGCACAATTTCTCCGCAATATGGAACCATATTGGTACCATGGTACCATTTGTTAGCACTATTAATAAGCAATGTGTAAATAAGTTTCTGATTAGAAAACTGCCAGCTTTTTCATCAAATTTGAAATCCATAGCCTACTTTGTGAGATATATTACAAAAACCTGAAAAATAGGAAAACCACAAACGGTTATAGCTTTCTTATTTGAGGAAATACCAAAAAAGTTAAAGGGATGAAAGTTGATGGCAAAGACAATAAGAATAATACTGTTTATCAAAAAATTCGAAAAACGGAGTAGACTTTGACATACACTATTGTACAAAAATGAAAAGAACAGATCTAACAGTAGACAAGTAGACACCATTAATTCCATTTATTTTATTCTTTTTCCAACGATATAAAACATGTCACAAAAATTTTAACTGATAGTGTCAATATTTAATATTTTAAGAAAACTGCAATTCACATCATTGAATCGTAAAAATCAGCTATGCCATAAAACTAATAAATTCACCTTATAATAATTATAATTCGGTAATTATTTATTTCAATTTAATTCAAACAAACAAATATCTCGATTAAAAATACAAGTACAAAATGAACATTCAAAAAAACGAAAAACTATGTATAACAGTACTACCTACTATAGTGTATACGACCAGAATTGAAACCGTATAAAAACTAAAAGCCGGCAAAAACAGTCGGCATCTCTTTATTGTTTTTCTTATGACAAGCATTTCTGTTTACCTCCGCAAGAGAGGTTAGTGGTTTTCCTATTTTTCAGGTTTTTGTAATATATCGCACAAAGTAGGATATGGATTTCAAATTTCTTTGAACTGAAATATAGCTCACGAAAAATAGGATAACTGTTTCTAAAACTTTATTCTTCTACAATAGATATTAAGCAAGACATGTAGTAGTTGGTGTGGTTCTCGGAAAAGAGACAGACGGTAAATAAGTGTATAACACATACCTGCATAGTTTCCCAATTAATTGTAATTTTGGTTATTGAGTTATTCGTTATCCAGAGAGTAATGCAATTTTACTGATTTTTATCGTTTCAAAATTTTAATTTCAATATTTAGTGTTATTGACATTAATTTAATATTGCTTGTTTGTTAATTTGTTTCGAATTTTAGATGGAATATTACAGTTTATAATTAATATTTCCGCTGGGAAAAACTGTTCATTATGATTGGTTTAATTATGTTGAATAAATCATATATAGAAATGTTCATAACATAAATTGAAGACAAGCATAGCTTATTATTATCGAAATCGACTAAAAGTTGCAACTGAACAATGTCAAATACGGAAACATTTTTCTCGGGTACAGAACAGTAACTATTTTACTTTAACTTATCAAAGGATAGTGATTCACCATCCCTCAAATATCTGTCGCACATGAAACATTGTAATATATAATTGTTTCAATAAAGACGTTTGTAATTATTATTAATAAACATTTTATGCAATTTTGTAAATTTATCTGAAGGTGGCGACAGGGCATTTTCGAGACTTTGGGCTACTTATGATTTATGTGCTTGCTATTTCCTAGAATAAATGATATCTAACAGTTTACCATTGATGTTTTAAGAGCAAGTTTGTAGTCAATATTTTGAAAAATATACCTACAGACTAGGAAAGTCGCTTATGTTCCTCCGTTAAACGTGTGGATAGCTGATGAAGCTCCTAGTTTATCGAAGTAATTATAATAATATAATAATAATTTTATTCATCATTTGTAGATACATTTAGTTTTCGACATTGAACAATAATATAAATAAATAACAATTGTATTAAATTAGAAATAATTCACAGTCAATAAAAACGATTTAACATAGATAAGTAAGAACAGCTATTTAACAACAAACAATGCAAAATATGAGTCAATAAAGGAAATAAAAATAAAGCTAATAGCAGACAATGAAAAACTTAATCATGAATTATAAATCAGGATTTAGGAGGAGGAAATGGTATAGTAGCCAGTTTGGAGAAGTATATTTTTTATAGTGATTTTATATTTTGTGAAGGTCATGTTCTGTATATTTATAGGCAATTTATTGTAAAATAATATACAATTACATTGGATTGACTCTTTAAATTTAGATGTTCTATGCAAAGGAATTGATAACTTATTTTTATGCCTTGTATTTTACAGGGTTACTGGTAATTCGATACATTCCTTTGGAGATGTGATGAGGTATGAGCTAAGCAGTAAATCTAGCCCTAACATACATTATGCAAAACTCAATAGTTTTTGAGATATTTAAATTTTTTTGTTTTTCTCAAAAAAGTTGATCTTAATGTCTTAAAAGTTAATTTCCGAAAAATCTACTTGACATTTAAAATTTTTTTTTTACTGGATTACTTGTCCAATATTATAGATATCCGTTTGGAATGAAAAATATCCGGAAACATTTCGATCATGTGAACTTTTAAAATAAAAACTTGTAATTTTTTTTTTTTTAAATCAGATGAAATTTACCTATTAGGTTTTTCAAAAAAATATTAATGTAGCACGCGTACAAATTATTATGAAAACTTCCTTATTTCAATAGCTATCTAACTAGGTAGAAATGTTTCATGTACCTTTGATAGTTCTAATAAAAAATTAGTAAATATAATGCTGGTGGCGGAATTTCTTAAACGACTAATCGTTCATTTTGATTTAAGTCAGTCAGTCCTTGACTTTGACGTTTGTGTATATATGTCATTAACTGACATTCTTATCTCCGTGTCCCTTAAGTTTGTTGGTCTTGTTAAATTAGTTATCGAAGATTTTGATTTTGCTCGTACTTGTTGTTATCAGTTGTTGTTATTGTATTTTCTGTGCCATGGCCGCGTATGCCAATGCAGAATACGCTGATATCTTGTTTGTCTATGGATACTGTGGTGGCAATGCTGCTGAAGCTCGCCGAGAATATGGTCTTTGGTACCCTAACCGCCGCTTACCAAATGCACGTGTATTCAGTACGGCATATCGAAATATCGCTGAAACTGGCTCCGTGAAATGTAGAAGAAGTGACGCTGGTGCTCCTCCCGTTTATGAACCAGATGATGAGGAAGATATATTGAGGTATTTTGAGGAAGACCCAACTATTTCAACTAATAAAGTCGCAAGACTAACCGGAGCGTCACAATGGAAAGTTTGGTCTATGATACGTAGAGTTGGATGTCATCCTTACCACTATACCCCTGTCCAAGGCTTGGAAGAAGGTGATCCTGGAAGGAGAGTGGAGTTCTGCCGCTTTATGTTAAATTCAGATGCAGAAAGTGCAAATTTTTTAACAAGTATTTTATGGACGGACGAGTCGAAATTTAATCGCGAGGGTATAACAAATTTCCACAACCTACATTATTGGGCAGAGGAAAATCCCAAGTTAACACGTGAAACTAGTTTCCAAATGAAGTTTTCTATTAATGTGTGGATGGGAGTCATTGGCCACTATTTAATAGGGCCACACTTTCTTCCCCAAAATTTAAACGGGGAAATCTATGAAATTTTTTTAAGAAATGATCTGGCGGTGATTTTAGAAGATGTTCCTCTCGCCGTCAGACAGCGAATGATGTTTCAGAACGACGGTTGTCCAGCACATTATCGGCTGACAGTACGACAGTTACTTGATCAACGTTTCCCTAACCGTTGGATTGGAAGAGCGGGCCCAATACTTTGGCCAGCGCGAAGCCCTGACTTAACACCCCTTGATTATTACGTATGGGGTCATATGAAGGAGATGGTCTATACCGCACCAGTCAATACTATAGAAAACCTTAGACAAAGGATAGTCGATCCTGCCCAACACATAAGGCATAATCTGACAATCGGAGTAACAAGGACGGAAATAAGAAGACGCTGCCGTGTCTGTATACGGAATAGGGGCTCCCATTTTGAGCAAGACATATAAAACATAAAGTACAACTTTGAAATTAATGAAGAATTAAACTCTACTTTTAAAATGTTTTTTACTGTTTATCTAAAAATAAAATTCGTACTACTTGTGTTATTTTTACTAGTATTTTCTGAGAACTATTAAGGGTACATTGAACATTTGTACCTTGTTAGATAGCTATTGAAATAAGGCAGTTTTTATAATAATTTATACGCGTGTTACGTTAATATTTTTTTGAAAAAACCTAATAGGTAAATTTCATAGCTGATTTAAAAAAAAATTTGTTTAAGTTTTTATTTCAGATCGAACACATGATCCAAATGTTTCCAGATATTTTTCATTCCAAACGGATATTTATAATATTAGACAAGTAATCCAGTAAAAAAAATTTAAAAATGTCAAATAGATTTTTCGAAAATTAACTTTTAGGACATTAAGATCTACTTTTTGAGAAAAACAAAAAAATTAAATATCTCAAAAACTATTGAGTTTTGCATAATTATATGTTAGGGCTAAATTTACTTCTTAGATCATGCCCCATCACATCTCCAAAGGAATGTATCGAATTACCAGTAACCCTGTATAATAAAATAATAATTTTTTAATTGCGTTTGAAGAAAGTCTGAGTATTGTATTTCCAACTGTAGATGAAATTATATGTTGTGGTGATTTTAATATCAATTTATTTGATTATGGAAGCAATAATGTGAAAAGTTTCTTTTCTGTACTGGATTCTTTTGTGCTTTGTCAAGTTATTGATGATCCGACAAGGATTACTGATAGTACCTCCAGGCTTTTAGATTTAATCATTTGTCGCAAGAAAGTTGTACTAGAAAAAGGTGTTATTGAAACAAATCATATATCTGATCACCAGTTAGTATACTGTAAACTAAATTTAAAGAAAAAAGTTAGTGGACCTAAAATCCATACATATCGTAGTTTTAAAAATTTTAATGAGGACAATTTTCAAAGAGATTTATTTAACACTCCATCTTTCCGAATTTTTTATCGAGGAACTGTAGATGAAAAAGTTAATTTTTTAGTAAACTGATTAATTAATTTATTTGATAGGCATGCACCCATGACTACATCCAGAATAACAAAACCAAAAGCTCATTGGCTCACAAACACTATTAGACAAATGATGTCCTTCCCAGATAAGGCCCTCCGAAGATATAAAAAAACGAAATCAGTGGCGCATTTTCAGTGTTATAAAGAAATGGGAAATTATGTATACAAGGCAATTAATTCAACGAGAAAAACGGGCATTTCTCACTTATCAATTCTATAATTGTAAACCAAATGAAGCATGGAAAATTTTGAAAAATAACTGTATGTTACCTGAGAAATCAAAAGATATACCTGAAAACATAAGAAATGCTACTGAAATTAATAATTATTTTATAAATTCAATACCTGTCATACAACTGCCAGAACAGCTTTTAGGATTTTATAAGAATAACTGCATTATAAATAATGAATTCTGTTTTATAGAAGTAAATAATTTGTTTGTATATGAAACCATTATGTAGTATAAAAATAATGCAATGGGCTGTGATGAACTCAATATAAACTTTATCTTGCCCATTTTTCATACCATATATTACGCATATCTTTTAGAGCTATACGTGTATTGCCAACACTTTCTAAAATAATTGAACGAACAATGGAAGTTACTGAGAAATCATTTAATGAAATTTGATTTGTTGCCATCAGTACAATCGGATTTCAAAAAGAGTTATAGTTGCACAACAGCATTACTACAGGTAGTGATGATATCAGATCAAGGTGATTGTACAGTCTTATCTTTATTAGATTTCAGTCGAGCTTTTGACACAATCAATTATGATATATTACTCGCTATTTTTCAGTATATGGGTCTTTCTGAAAATTCCATTAAGCTAATAGAAAACTACCTTAAAAATAGGCAACAAAAAGTCTGCATTGACTTGTTATCTAACTCTTAATTCAGGTGTACCACAAGGATCAATTTTGGGTCCCTTGCTACTTTCAATATACACATTTTAACTTAATGAACAGCTTGCAGCACTGTAAAACTCATTTTTATGCAGACGATACCCAAATCTACCACAGCTTCCCTCCATAGATGTTACTTAATGCTTGTATGTTAATCAATAGTGATCTTAAGTCATTTATTAAAACAGCCACCGACCACTGCTTAATTATAAACCCTATTAAATCTAACGTATTAACTTTTGGAAATAAAATAAATCGTCAAATTCTAAATAGTACCATTAATATAAAAATTAATAATTCTTCACTTGAAATTGTTGATCAAGCAAAAAATTTAGGGCTTTTAATGGATTATAATTTAAGATTTGAAACATATATTAATAATATTATACATCGTTCTTACTTTTCTTTAACATTGATTTACGGCAACAGGCATTATTTGGCACTGAAAATAAAATTAATGCTTTGTGAATCCTTGGTACTGTCAAAATTCAATTATGCGGAGTCGAGGACTCAATATATAATCTTTACCAATATTCTTCTTTTTTAGTCAGCTTGTACGTGCTCACTCTTACACATACATAGTCGTCCTTCATATTTCTTCATCACTGTCAAGCTTCAGTTTCTGTTGGTTTACTTCTAGATGTTGCCGCACCATCTTGTTTTAAGGCGCTCGGCATCCCGCCTGGTTTCCTTACGCTACTAATCGACCTTGTTTGATATCTTTTCTGGTGACCTGCTCTGCCCAACACCATCTATTACCGACGATATATTCTGTAACAGCGACAAACCTTGATCTGCTCCTGATGACATCGTTTCCCTAAAGCTGATTCCCTTGCCCGTTGAGCTCCTTTATGTTACGGACACAGTTTGGAGTCCGTAGATCATAACGTGTAATATGTAGACGTCGAAGGTTTATCGCTTAAGTTAATAGGAATATCCGGTTCCATGAGGATTTGAATAACCAAGTTATTTAAAAGGGCCCAATACAAGGCTAACTTGCCCCGAGGTTCATGCACTCTCCAACAGCTTCATTCATCAAGTTGTTAAGTGTGGCCTGATTGGAGTCTAGATTTATGATATTGGTTTCTAAACTCTAAACTTCCCTGGAAAGTTGTACGAAAGATAACTGAGCTTATAAAAAATAGACCAAATTACTTCTAATGTAAACAAAGGTACGTCAAACTTAAGGGATTGGTTTGGTGTATTTGAAGATCATTAAATTCTTAAACAAGGGTGGCTCCAGAAATAATTTGTCGCACGCATAGGTGGTGTTGACAATTATTTGCATTATAGTTCCTTAAGAGTGTAATAGGTTAGGTTATAAAAAAATTTTTAAGACTTTAGATTTTAATATTTGATAAATAAATGTTAAAGTTAAGGTGGGGTAAAAGCGTTTTTGAGGCAAGTGCGACCTGTGCCATATATCCTTAATTCCAAAGATCTAACGGGTATCGCCCTCTAATAAGTTTTGGTGTAAGTCCAAAATTCACCCATTGCTTCATAATAGAAACCTGTAATTTAACTATTTAGAATGTTACCACATATGACATAACCTCCTACAGAAAATTCTTGACTGCATAGTGGGCGTGGTATATCATAATCTTCTTTAATCTGCAGCATTTTCATATTATGCTAACAGTTTCTTATGGTAACATTTATATAGTTCTTCAAGTATTATTTTACTTAATTATATTGTTTCTTTTTTACAAAGTGCCTCTTGCCCATAAAAAGAGACTGGAGGGGAAGTGCACTCGGACTATATGGGAAAGTGCATCCGTTAGGTCGCATTTGCTCCTATAAAGAATGTGTTTCTTATCCATTTCGTTTTTTCAATTTACGGTATAATATGGTGCCAAGCTATATCTCCAAAATCGCAAAGAGGCGCGTGCTATTCTAAAGATGACTTGTCAATTGCAATATAAGGTGTAAAGTCTGGTAGATTTTCAGTATATAAGTCTTGCAGAATTTATAACATTCCAAAAACAACACTTGTCGATCATATAAAATAACGTCGTGGGCAAAATCATCTACATTCCACTGGCGGAGGAGAAGAAGTTAGCTGAGAGTCTAGTTTACATGGAAACTCATTGGTTTGGCTTATCAAGAAAAGAAATTCTATTTCTCGTTGGTGAATATGTCTAATAACATCACAAATCCATTCAAATATAGAACTCCATCAGAAGCTTGATTTTTAGGATTCAAAGAACGTCATAAATTATCAATAAAGAAGCCGAAAAGTGTTGAATTTGCAAGAAAATAGTAAACGATCCTTTTGTCATCAAAGGTTATGTTTCTATGTTAAGACAATGATTGCGAATCAAAAATTAAGAGATAAACCAGGGCAGATATGGAATGTAGACGAAACTTCATTTTTTTACAGATTCATTCAAAACCAAAGTAGTAGGAAAAAGAGGATAGGCGTCCACAAGAACAACCAGCTCACCATGCAGAAATAATATATCTGCGGTTCTGGGATGCAGTGCTGTTGGCAATAAGGTCTCGTCACTTATTGTATTTAAAGGAAAACACATTTGGAATTAGATCTGAGTTTAAAGGTACTGAAGCTAGCAATAATTGAAAATGTACATTATCATGCTAGAGTGTGGAGGTACTCTAGTCATCCGCTGTAACCGCTTGATCTCAGCGTTGTTAAATCTCTGAAAACCTTTTAGGATGAAGCCCTCGTTAAATGGTAGCTTAAACATATTAGAAAGAAGTTGCCAAAGAGCAGCGTGTTCTCTAAAATTATTGTGGTTAAACACAAGGCCACAAATAATAGTGAATAGATTTACAAAAGCGGGAATAGTTCCTTTTATCGATAACATTATCCCAAAAATTTCATCCTGGAACTTGGAAAAATGGGAAGATGAAAAATATAGAAGCAAATAATCCTCCTTCTGCAGATAGGCACCTTTCCATTGACTCAAATAAACTGAACAATTTATCACTCGCTTCAGAGTTATCGCCAACATCAACAGACATACAACAACTTGTCACTTATATCTGATTTATCATTAATGGGAAACGAACACGATAAAACAAATGAAAATCTATATGAGGCCGACCCAAATATTTCACAAAACAATGAGGTAGCTTTTGAGGAGTTGTTGTTATGTACAATTAAACAGTGTCAACCAGGTTCAAAAACGGCAAAAAACAAAAGATTGGCATTTGGTGCAGAAGTAGTAACAGGGGAAGTAGTTTTAGAAAGATTGACGGAGCAAGAGAAAATAAAGCTGGCAAAAGAACAAGAAAAAGCCAAAAATGCAACAACTAAGGAAATTAAAAAATCAAACAAATCGACAATAAATAAATGAAAAAAAATTATTAAAGTTATAAATGATATTACAGATGAGAGTGAAGCATACAGTGTTCATGATAGCGATAGTGAAATACTGGAGGAAATAATAGAAAGAGAAGAAGAGATGGTGGAAATGAAAGAAATATCAAGAAATATAGAAAGCAGGCAAGTAGGAGATTAGTTACTTATCAAGTTCGCAACAAAGAAAACCATCAAATATCTTGTTGTCCTCATTAAAGAAATTTTTGATATCGATGAGCTATTTGTAAAGTAAAGAAAGAGATCAGTTTTTATATTTCCTGAATCAGATGATACTAGTTTAATTTCGAATGAAGATATTGAATGCATTTTGCCATATCCCAAGGTATGTAGGGTGTATATCAATTTCAAATTGATTTTTCTGATTATAACATCCAATAAAAGTCACGTTCGTTACTTATTTCACTTGCAACTTAGGTACTTGCTATTAGTATGAACAGATGATATTTTCGTTTTTACATTAATGTTTCATATGGGCTTTTAGAGGGCAGGATATTAAAACATAATATTTCATACGCAAACTCCTAATTCTTATTTTACTATAGGAAACGTAACCAGACGTCAGACAACAGCTACTCTCTGGAGTATGTTCTCCGCCAAGCACTGAATTACAAGATACAAGCCTGGCGCGTTAAGTGTAATAATTGCATATTACTAACAGAGCGCTAATGCTTCGATTGCAACAAACACCAGCCAAAAGACTAATCCTACTTAAAGGAACTCTCGTGCCAGTCGTCTCACACCACTTGCAGACTGCAGTTTCGAGTTGTTGGCTCTCGTCAGTGCAAAGTAGGCATGTGACTACTAATACGAGAATCCTTCGACCATTTGGTACATCTCAGTATCCTTAGGATAGCGATATGCAAAATAGTCAGCAGGCGCCATCTAGCGGTCCAATGCCTGACTGGGCTTAACATAGTTCACATGTGCTTCTAGAGGGCAGAATATTAAAACATAACATTTCAGTCTCAAGTTCCTCTATAAAATCCTTATTTTACTTATAAGGAACGAAACCAAACTGCAATCAACAGTTATTTTCCGGGCTATGTGCTGAATTACAAGTTAGAAGCCTGGCGTGTTAAGTGTAATAATTGCATATTACCAACAGAACTGACTGACTATTCCCTACATTGGCATCTGCCGTAGATGGGACTCGAACTCAGAAGTGGTACAGCGACTAGACATATTATCCCTCACACAACCCCATCTAGTCCATTACCACAACAAGATGCCACTAAATATCTATACCTTTAGCCAGGATTCGAGCCCGGGACTCGTTCGTCTCAAGCGTAACGCGTAAGCATTAAACCACTGGCTTGACAGTGGGAGGGGGGAATATACAACTCCTCATATATAAATGTCAATGTATATGACATACTGATGATTTTTGAACATTGCATGGATTTATTGAGATTTATAACAGTAATTGTTGGATGAGGCTAGGTAGCTTTAATTATTCTTAATTATACTTGTTTTCCCTAAATTATGACTAGTTACCTTTAACTGCACTTAAAATTAGACCATTACAGATTTGGAAAACATACTGTATACTACAGTTTGTAAATTATTGTATTTTTATGAGCTGTAGTAGCAGAAGACTCAATAAACATTTTCGGTCCAATATTCATAGTAACTTCTTCGCATTTTCAGATACGGAATCTGCTCCGAATTAAAAACGTTACTAATATTTTGCTTTAAAATTATTATGAAACTTCATCCTATATAATTAATTTAATATATTCAGATCATCTTTATCGCATATTTATATTTTTGTTGTACGGAGATTCCCGTAAATAGTTAATAATTCATTGGGTGTTTTCTGTAGTTAGCTCATTTATATTAGAATTTTCAGTCGTTTCTTCGACACTGAGTGATTTTTGCGAAATTTGTGTTGGTGATCGGTCATGATTTTGAAATAATTTAGAAATGTTAATACAAGATTAAACGCAATTCATTTTATTGTACTGCTTCCCATGTTTCAAATATTTTGGAACAACACACGGAAAGAAAGTCTGGCATAAAAATATTCATTTTAGGTATATACAAAGTCTGCCAAAGGCTGTCACTTCGTTTATTGTGTATCCTACGCATAAACACCGTTCACCAGTAAATAATAAAATGTAGTTCTAATTATCATTCTTCCTATTAACCTAGTTGACAAAATTCGTGTGGGTGTTTACGCGTGTGACCTTATACGGCTGAATATCCGCAAATAGCTTCCTGAGAATAGAATAATAATTTTCACTATACAGTGTCCATAACTGGAAATTATTTTTGAATATACGGGGCGAGCCAAGATGAAATTATAGGATCAAGTGCCTTGTTTTAAATGGAATATTATGTATATCAGTGTATTTTTTTAAGCCTATTTCTAGACTGTATTAATTCCTATATTATTATTGACTATCTCCCAACCAGTTGAATGTAGTGAATTTTTTTTTTGAAATAATGCCATCTGCAGATGCATATTGAAAAGATCACCAGTCACAGTTATGGGTTTTAAGAAAAACTTATGTGGATACTAGTTACGAGACATTTGAGACTTGAATTTTCTCCAATTTTTCAAGTGGAACACCTTGTATATTTTTCGATGATGTTATGTAGAAATGAAAAACGAATATTGTTTCTATGGCTATTTGTAATGACTTTCAATTTATGGAGCAATAAGTACGATATTAAAGAACATACTTAAAACATTACCGTAAGCATTTATTTTCTTTCCATTCATTGTCTGATTAACATTTCTCTAGGTTGTGTGTTAGTCAGTATTGAATCCAGATATTTAGGGGTACAAAATTATAAATATAAGTAAATTATAACCCAGCATTATACGAATATTCCCAGTAATGAATTTCACAGTGTAAAACGTGTACTAAAAGTGATCTCTTTGGCTCCTATGTTAGATATATAGATACATAGTTTTTTTAATACCTTACATATTTACAAAATTTAAAATATTTAGAATACAATTTAAACATGTAGGTTTAAATAAACAGCATTCACAATTTAAGTGACATAAAAAACACTTTTATGTGTATAGGCCTTTAAAACAAGATACAATAAAACACAGTAATAACAAATTACAACTCAACAACAATTAATTACAAGTGTATAAAAAATATAATATTAGTAACAACCAAATATGCGTATTTTTTTCTTTTATCGTTATCCTTGAGACCAACCAGTATCAATCAATCTACTTATTTTCAGAATTTAGGCATACATAATATTTTTAGATTTATTTATTTGTAATTGTTTTTCATATCAATTATTTTATGTATTTCTACTCTCGGTGTATGGCGCATATATAGTTTACATTTTGACTTGAATATATGAACATTCTTAGTGTCTTTAACGTCCTTTGAAAGTTTGTTGTAGGCCTTTGCTTTTAAGTTTAAATGAGAGCTCTGTCCGATCGTCTTTTGCATTTTAGGGGTTTTTGATTTATTTTGGCTGGGCGTCTTAATTTGATGTTGTGGTATATCTTTTCTGCTGAAAAATTAATTTGTACACAGCGCCAAGACATATAGTTATCTAGCGTTGAACAGAGATGTTTCTATAAACAGCAGATCCGAAGGGAAACTAGCTTCCTTATTTAACATGAGTTTCAGGAATCTTTTTTTGTATTATATCTAGTTTATTGAAATAGTCATTTAGAATTCCTCCCCAACCGATAATGCCATAAGGTATGTGCGAGTCTAAAGTGCGTCGTAAGTTATTTTTTGGTTCTTTTGGTCTAGGTATTGCTTTAATTGCTTGCATAGGTAAAGAATCGATCTAAATTTATTCACCACAAAGTTTACATGTTCATTCCAAGTAAGGTGTTGGACGGATTAAAGGACTCCCATCACAATCATGTAAGTTAATTTATTCTACCTTGCATGACAATCCTAGAACAGCTTTGTTGTTCGATAAAAATATTAATTTTGTTCTCCTTTCAGAATTCCTAACAAGGGACCTGGTAGCAGCAGCAGTGGAAGTGCCTACGGAAAGGGGAAAAAGGCAAGTCGTAGTGGCATCGGCCTACTTTCCCGGCGAGGAAGGAAATCCACCCCCAGAGGAAGTAAGAAGCCTTATCAGCTGGTGCAGGAGAAAGAACAAACCCTACATAATAGGCGGTGATGCTAATGCACATCATCATATGTGGGGTAGCACGGATATTAACATTAGAGGTGAGTGCCTATTTGAATATTTGTTCGCTAACAACATCGACATCATCAACAAAGGTAATGAACCCACCTTTATGAATGCGGTCAGGAAAGAGGTTCTAGATATAACTCTCGCGGATCCACTCATAACTGATTTAATAAAAAGCTGGCATGTTGCAGACGAGCCCTCCATGTCGGATCACAGACACATACGATTCGACTTGGAGGCGGCTGTAATAAGCCTCGGGGAATGTAGAATACCCAGACTGACGGACTGGAGTGTTTATAAAGAACACTTGAGGGCGGAGGTCGAAGGCGTAACACATTCCATCGATACAATAGAGGAATTAGATATAGCCTCATATCAACTACAAAACATCATGACATCATGTTATGAAAAAAGCTGTCCCATTAAACAGCGGGCAGTCCAAAGAGATGTGCCCTGGTGGAATAGGGATCTCAGCCATCTCAGAGCTGAGACTAGGAAAGCTTTTAACAGAGCTAAAAACATTGGAAACTGGGAGGACTACAGGAAAGCCCTTACGGAGTACAACACAGAATTGAGAAGGTCTAAAAGAAGATCATGGAGACGGTTCTGCGAAGGGATAGATGAACTAGCCCCAGCAGTACGCCTACAAAAAGTCCTTGCAAAAGACCACTCAAATGGAATAGGGCTACTCAAAAAGCCCGATGGTAAGCACACCGAGAGTCAGCAGGAAAACATAAGGGTGCTTTTAGACACTCATTTCCCAGGCTCTCGCATAATTCAGGATGAATTTCTACAGGACTACTTGGATGAGGATGTTCATTGTCCTACTAGAGAAGGAAGACGCCTGGCTAGAAAAATATTCACCCACAACAAAATTAAATGGGCGGTATCAACCTTTAAACCCTTTAAATCACCGTGCAGAGATGGTATCTTCCCTGCCCTACTTCAATACGGAATTGAGGAGCTTGTCCCATGCATGAGAAGTATATTTATAGCAAGCTATACACTGGGGTATATTCCCCAAGCTTGGAGGGAAGTTAAGGTGGCGTTTATTCCGAAAATAGGCAGACGTCCACCAGACGAGCCTAAGTCGTACCGCCCCATTAGCTTAACCTCATTTCTCCTAAAAACAATGGAGAAACTTTTAGACCAACACATTAGAAGCGAAATCCTTACAGGAACACCGCTTCACACAAAACAATTTGCCTATCAACCTGGCAAATCGACAGTAAATGCTCTACATTGCCTGTTTCAAGGCATTGAAAAGACATTTACAGCAAAAGAAGTGGCTATGTGTGCTTTCATAGATATAGAGGGTGCTTTTGACAACACCTCCTATGAATCCATACAAAAAGCCGCGGAAAAAAGGGGAATACAGTCGCCTACAATTAAATGGATACAATCCATGCTCAAAAGCAGAATTATTGTTACAAGTGTGGGGGATGAGTCGGCTACGGTGACTGCAGTCAGGGGTTGTCCACAAGGTGGAGTCTTATCACTCTTGCTGTGGTCAATGTTGGTCGATGATCTCCTACATAAAATGAGTAATTCAGGCTTTAACGTCCAGGGATATGCAGATGACCTGGTCGTTACTGTGAGAGGCAAAAATGAGGTCATGATTTCCAACCTCATGCAAATTGCCTTAAATATAATATCCAAATGGTGCTCGGCAGAGGGACTCAATGTCAATCCGAGCAAAACAACTATTGTCCCGTTCACTAAAAGGAGAAGACTCAATCTTAGAACTCCTGTACTGAATGGAACGATAATAAATTTTTCAAGTGAAGTCAAGTATCTAGGAGTAATCCTGGATCAAAAACTTACCTGGAACTCACATATGGAACGGACTCTTACTAAAGCAACAGCGGCAATATGGACGTGCCGTAGGTTGTTTGGTAAGACTTGGGGTGACACATTGGTCTTATCTTTCGGTTGTCAGACCTATGGTAACCTACGCATCATGCGTATGGTAGCCAAAAACAGAAGAAAAAACAACACAGGGAAAGTTGCAGAAACTGCAACGCCTTGCCTGTTTAGGGACTACAGGAGCAATGCACTCGTGTCCCACAGCAGCTATGGAGGCTATGCTTGGCCTACTTCCCTTGCACTTACATGTAAGGAAGGAGGCGGCACTCAGTGCCTTACGACTGCACCAGGCACATAAATTCAAACCAGGTGATCTGGTTGGTCACTTAAGGGTTCTGGAGTTAATCCATCTGAAGTCCATGACCAAACCCACTGACTCAATGCCAGTCAAACAAGACTTTGACTGCCCGTTTGACTGAAAGTCGTCAGACGAGCAAGATGGAGTCACTGCGATTGGAACAGGGGTCACTTATCTGGTATACAGATGGATCCAAGATGGCTGAAGGGGTAGGAGTGGGAGTAGCAGGGCCGAATTGTAGGCTATCCAAAGCCCTCGGAAACACCCCAATCATCTTTCAGGCAGAAATTTATGCCATAGATCTGTGTGCCCAGGTATGCCTAAATAAAGGCATCCGAAGGGCAAAGATCTACATACTATCAGATAGCCAGGCAGCACTAAAGGCTCTAAGGTCCTATACCATTGAATCTAAAATTGCCTGGGAATGCAGACAATCCCTGAAGCAACTGACTAATAACAACAAGGTTACCTTGATGTGGGTGCCAGGGCATGAGGGAGTACAAGGAAATGAACTTGCTGATAGCCTTGCAAAAAAAGGAGCTGAAGCACCGTTCATTGGACCCGAACCGTTTTGTGGCCTAGCCAAGGGACATATAGCAGAGGAGATCCAAGAATGGGAAAAGGATCAGAAAAAGTCCTACTGGAGGAATACTCCAGGCCAAAGACAAGCGAAAAAATGTATAACTTATTCGACAAAGAATGCCACAAGGCTTCTCGAACTGGAAAAGTCCGAATTAAGGCTAATCACAGGCCTTCTAACTGGCCACTGCCCCTTGAGATACCATCTCAAGAATATGGGCAAGGCGGTAGATAGTAAATGCAGATATTGCGATACTGCAATTGAAACTGCGGAACACATACTTTGTGAATGCAAGGTGTTAGTCCGCACTAGGCTAAAATTCCTAGAACAGGCGGAATTAACGCCGGAAGACATAGGGAAATTAGCCCCCAGGAAAATCACAAGCTTTGTAAAAAGTCTGGGAATCCTGGGATAACCACTAGATGTAGGGTAAATCACAAAATATCTTTTAGGTCGAAGTGAAGTAAGGCTGTTCGAAGCCAAACGACCCCTTAAAACAATCTACAAAACAATCTACAAGGTGTTGGTCGATAATAATGCCTAGGTATTCGATTTTTGTATATATCGCAATCTTGTCTGTCTCACCTATTTTCAGATGTTTATATTTTGGCAAGGATGTTTGATAGAAACAAAAGGAACAAAATAAGTTTTCTCATAGTTGATGATATGATCGAATCAGTCTTTTATATTCACTAGGTCATTTTTAGCTTGATCTTCGGCTGTGTCCAGTTTTCAGCAGAATAGAATATGCTAATAATGGATCTACATGTATCGATGTTAAATAAACTATTGAGATATAAAATAAAAAGTAGGGGGCCCAATATTATTCCCTGCGGCACACCGTATTTAATATTAGAAAAATCGCTGCAGATGTTACCGATCTTGTATGCATTGTTTTCGACTTGATAAATAGCTTTCTATTAATTTGAGTGGCTCATTTCTTATTCCTATATGTTCTAGGGAGTGTAATAATTGCTGATGTGAGATATGTGCCTAAGATTTAAAATAGCGTCTTGTGTAGATATACCTTTTTGGAATCCAAATTGATTTTTACTTATTTTGTTTATTGTAAAGCTTGAGATACGGTTTTTAAGTATAATTTTAAAAACTTTTGAGGTACTGGTTACTAGTGATATCGGTTGGTAATTTAGAGGATCAGATTTATCTATTTTTTATATATATATATGATTTTTTTTTTATATACATTTAGTTAACATCGGCCTATTTCCGCTACTGAGGCCTAACACCGACGCCTGTAGACGAGCTACCTCCAACCAGGAATTTTGCGAAGCCTCTTCCCTTAAGAAGAGTAGAGATATTTTACTTGCTTAACATTTAATAGACAAGGGACCGATGGCTTTACATCCCCTCCGAAGGGTGGTATATCCCCTATACAATCCTCGTCTAAGGTTGTATAGCTTCCGCGCATACACTGATATACAAGCCGCCGATATATAGGAACTATAATGGCTTTACCAAGAGAATAAGGAAATATCGACGTTTCAAAAAATTTATTCATTAAGTAACAAAGTGGTTCAGATATTTCTATTGCAATATGGTTTAAATTTACCTAGCAAACTTATTGAGTCAACGTCTACAGATTTTTTGTTTTTAGTTGAAGGATGGAATTTATTATTTCTTCTCGACAGGTTGGACTCAGAACATAGACTTAGGGTTTGTTTCTAGTTTGGATACGTCATTATATTACATTTTTGCACATTCAATTCCAAGTTGTTTTTAACAGACCAAGAATGTATTTTTGCAATGCCAGCTTGGAGTTTAATGTAATCTCCTAAATCTTCAATCCTTGCGTATATCTTAAGGTTATCAGCATGAAGTAAACAGCACACATTCAAATCGTCAATTATGTCAGTCATATATGTGTTAAAAAATTGGAGGTCTAATATAGACCCCTGAGGGACTCCAGGGGAAGCAATATATTGGACAGAACTGTACCCATTATATGATACATACTGTGATCTATTCGTAAAGTAAGGTTATATCATTAGAGATGTTATAGTTGTTAAGTTCGTGAATTAACTTTTTGTGGTTAATTCGGTCGAATGGTTTGGAAAAATCGGTGTATATAACATCAGTTTGCTTATGCACGTCGATTGATTCGGATATGTACTGCGTGATGCAAATGAGATTTGTAACATATTGAGACTATCTAGAAATAATTAGATAAATTAGTTGAGCCAATGGGGTATTCCCATTCTGAAAGAAAATTACTGAAAAATTTAAATAAAGCTTTTCTCGATAACCTATGTTAAAATATATATAACACATGATATCGCAATTTTGTTCATGAGAAATCATTCAAGAGATATAAGATCTATAATTATTGAAAGGAACTATTTCATAGATACTGACAGATGAGAAATTTGTAAATTTAATAAGTGAATCGATTGGATTATCCAACATAGGACTGACTTATGACAATAATAGAAATCAGTAAACCATAGTAAATTATTGAAAATACTATTATATATAGTATTATATATATTTTGTACCTTAAGAAAGGAGTGAATAACTCTTTCTACATTTTGTATGTAGTTAAGCTTATTTGTTTAGAGACGTTTAGTAGGTAGGTCGATGAGTTATTTATGTCATTTAATATATAATTACTACCCTAGTTTTATTAATATGTTTGAGTTTTTGGTAATATTACTGTTTGATATGAGATATTCCTTATCTATATAGTAAACTAATATAAAGTTTTTTTTATAGGTAAGTGTTTTTATGTCAATCATACTGTTAGTGTCGTTCCCTGTTTGTCGTTTTACCCACAACTTAATTTCTGTTTGAAAATGTTTACAATTAGATATGTGTCTTACTTCAGTTGTGAAATGCATGTAGTGAAATGCAGCTTCGTTTTCAGTCGATTAAGGCTTAAAAAAAAATGATGGAGCGTTCAAGTGGGACAAAATCATCCGAAGGTAAAATACCCTCTCGATCGGATCTCCGGGGGAGGGTGCCCACAGGGACACCTCATCGAATGTCGAATAAACACCGACAAGTTACATCCAAGAAAACTAATTCTTTCATCTACGGCGCTTGGAATGTTCGTACTTTGAACGACAGCACTCGCACCGATCGGCCTGAAAGAAGAACTGCTCTAATAGATAGAGAACTTCACCGACTCAATGTTGACGTTGCAGCTCTCAGCGAAACTCGATTTTTGGAGGAGGGCTCTCTCACAGAAAAGTACTACACCTTCTATTGGAAAGGTCTTCCCACCAATTCAAGAAGACAACATGGAGTAGGATTTGCCGTTCGGAATCAACTTGTATCCAACTTAACACAAGTACCACAAGGCCTATCCGAGCGTCTAATGCTGCTACGCTATGAGCTATCAGATGGCAACGCGGTAAATCTAATAAGCGCCTACGCTCCCACTCTGGATGCAAGTCACGAAACCAAGGAAAGCTTCTATCGACAGCTGGAAGAAACCCTCTGTAGAATACCTAAAACGGAACGACTCGTTATTCTTGGCGATTTTAACGAGTAGGGAGAGATGCAGACACCTGGCCAGGCATCATAGGCAAGAACGGTTTGGGCAACATGAACGCTAACGGTCAACTACTCCTAACTAAATGCGCCGTACATGATCTAGTTATAACAAACACCATTTTCCGACAAAAGGATAAATTTAAAGGCACCTGGCGTCACCCCAGATCAGATCACTGGCATCTACTGGACTATGTTATCGTACGTAGGAAGCATCTCAAGGACGTCCAAATTACAAAGGCGCGCATTGATAGCGAATGTTGGACCGATCATCGTCCTGTTGTCTCTGAAATGAAAATTGTTATGAGACCCAAACACCGAAGAACTCAAGTAAAACGTAGACTCCGTCTCTGTATTAGTAAATTGCGTGACCAACAGACCGTCGAACAGCTAAAGCAAAAAGTTCAAGAGAATTTGAGTGCACTAGAAGAAACCAATTTTGTAGATGTCGCTGCTACCTGGACACAAATTAAAGACAGTTTAAAAAGTGCGAGTGAGGAAATTCTTGGCACTGCAGCAAGTAAAAAACAGGAGGACTGGTTCAATGATAATGAAGCTTTTATACAAGAACTTCTTGACCGCAAACATATTGCCTTCCAAAACGCTATCAATCACCCCAACGACTCATCAAAAGCAGAAGCTTTTACCCAATCTAAGTATGAAACGCAACGCGAAATCAGAAGAATAAAGAACGAGTGGTGGGCAAGCAAGGCCAGAGAAATTCAAAGGTACGCCGATTCACACGACTACAGGAATTTCTTTCAAGGAGTAAAAGCAGTGTATGGCCCCAGTCGGAAAAATATGTGCCCTATTAAAGATTTATATGGAAATCTCCTCAAAGAAGACCAGGAAATAAGAGCCCGATGGAAAGAACACTACTCGAACATTCTTAACCAGCAAAGTCAAGCCGATCACGATATTATAAATCTTATCCCTCAATATGACACCTTCGAAGACTTAGATAAACCACTAACAACGGAAGAGATCTTAACCGCCATTGGGCAGCTAAAAAATAACAAATCTCCCGGCGCCGACTCACTCCCAGCTGAGATCTTTAAAGCTGTGTCGTCAGAGCTCATACCCTACCTCAAAAAACTGTTTGATGTCGTGTGGGAAAGCGGTCAAGCTCCGCAGGAGTTTCGTGATACACTTTTAATCAACCTTTTCAAAAACAAAGGGAGCCCTGCGGACTGTGGAAATTACAGGGGTATAGCTCTCCTGGTTGTTGGAGGGAAGATACTCACTAAAGCGATGGCAAATAGGCTAACACCTGTTATGGAAAAGTTACTTCCGGAAACACAGAGTGGCTTTAGACCAAACCGAGGCACATCGGATTTAATCTTCACACTTAAACAGCTTCAAGAAAAAGCACTCGAACATCAAGGAGAAATTCACATGGCCTTCATTGATTTAACCAAGGCGTTTGACTCGGTGGATAGGGAAGTGCTCTGGAAAATTATGTTCCGCTTAGGTATCCCTAGAAAATTTGTGGAAGTATGTCGCAGTCTACATACCAACAACAACGCCCAGGTTATGTATAATAATGAGGCAACCGAACCTTTCCAAACCCTCACTGGAGTTAGGCAGGGATGTGTCCTGGCACCCCTACTTTTTAATTTCTTTACCACTGCTCTAACAATTATTGTTGACAACAAACTGACAGTCAGAGGAATAGATCTCAGATACCGTTTTGATGGCGGTCTCTTTAACATAGGGCGCTTTAGAGCTTTCACGAAGACACGCACACGATTCATTTGTGATCTTCAGTATGCGGATGACTGTGCACTTTTAGCCTCTACGCCGGAAGAGCTTCAAGAACTTTTAGATGTGTATGCCCAGAGCTATGATTCCTTGGGACTTAAAATCAACATTGGAAAGACTAAGATTATGTCAACTCCTCATCAAGTGAATCAAATAGACATTACACTTAACGGAAATTCTCTTGAAGTGGTGGATCAGTTCAATTACTTAGGCAACGTTGTTAATGACAAAGCAAACATGGACAGCGAGATTCGCAATAGAATGAACGCTGCATCTAGAGCACTCTGGGGACTTAGAGAGAGAGTATTTGACAACCACGACCTTGCTTTGTCAACGAAAATGGCTGTCTACAGAGCAGTTGTCATTCCAACACTACTATATGGATGTGAAAGCTGGGTCACTTACCGTCGTCATGTGAAAGAATTAGAACGTTTTCAGCAAAGACACCTCAGAAGTATGTTGAAAATCCGTTGGTTCCATCACATATCAAACGTGGAAGTACTCAGGAGAGCAAAGAGCCTTCCAATTGAGGTGCTTATTTCAAGAGCACGCCTAAGATGGGCAGGTCACGTTCATCGTATGCATGATAACCGCCTTCCTAAATGTACACTTTATGGTGAATTGCTAAGCGGTAGAAGAAGGCGTGGCGGTCAACGAAAGAGGTTCAAAGACGCTCTCCATGAAAATCTAAAATCTTGCGGTATTGCAGACGAGCAATGGGAACAACTTGCAGCGGACAGAACCGGATGGCTAGGGGTTGTGGCTAGCTATCAAGGAAATGTTGCTGCAAGAAGGCCGAATCCAAGACCTAACCAGGTCTATGCTTGTCCTGACTGCGGTCGACATGTGCTCTCCCGAATTGACCTCTATAGCCATAGTCGTGTGCACCGTAGATGAATGGAAATTACAACTACACCTTTTACTTGTTTTTTATTGTACACAATCTATCGACTGTAACATTTTTATACTCGGACTCGAGTAACGGCTAATAATAATAATAATTACTTCAGTTGGGAGATTGTTAATATTTTTGTGGAGAGATAGTTGTGACATCTCTGTCCAACAGTTTTAAAAATTTTGGATAACTCTAATGCCCCTTCCTTGTATCTTGTACTGTGAAAGTGTTTAATTATATTTTTCTTGTGTTTATTTCTGAAAAAGTGTAATAGAAGGGCTTGGCAAAATAGTTGTCTAATATCAAATATTCCCGTTTCATTGTATAGTAGATCTGATGAATACGTTCTACATTTGTTAAATATGATTTTTAATATCCATTTTTGGATAACGTCAGGTTTCTTGCAATAGCTATTGGTTATGCTACCTCATCCTATTAGACCGTAAGTAAGATGTGATTGCACTAGCGCATAATATATTGAGGTTAACTGTTTCTCGTCTAAGAAACTTTTTAATAGTTTTATTCTTGGTGGTACGCACTTCAGTTTTTTCACTAATTTATCGATGTGGGCATCCCATCTCATGTGGCTACCCAATATTACCCCTAAATAATTGATATTTTACTTTGACTGAATCAGAATCTCAGTATTGGCATCACGGATTGGTAAAGAACTAAAATTTGGCAAACTATTTTCGTAACTGGCGAAAGGAAGATAAAATGTTTTCTCAAAATTTATGGATAATAGTTTTTTATGGAAAAAGTCAATCACCGCAGGCAGATTAAGCTCCGGTTTCTTTTTTAATGCGTCCCATGATTCATCTTCAAAGAAGATTGCGGTATCGTCGGCAAAACTTATGATTTTACCAGTGCAAGGTATTTCAAATAACTTATTTACATAAATAGTAGTAGACCAAGCACAGTTTCCTGTGGTACACCACACTGGGCAGTTTGAAAGTTGCTGCGTATGTCCTCTAAGTCTACACAGTATTGTCTCTCCGAAAGATAACTAGACAGAAGTTGTTTGACAACATCACGTAGACCAATATCACTTAAGGTATTTAACAAATCTACATGACTAACTGTATCAAATGCTTTAGCCGGATCTGCGAAGATGCAAAGTGGCTTTTTTTAATTATTTAATGCATTATAAATTCTTTTTGTTAAGTCAGCAATAGCATCCTGTGTAGATCTGCCCTCGCGAAATCCATACTGCCCATCAGATAGTAAGTTATATTTAAAAAAATATATTATTCTGAGAATCTTTTCATATATTTTCGCAATGATATTGGTCTGTAGTTGTTGACGTTTAGCTTGTTTCCAGATTTGTATACCGATTTTATCACAGCAATTTTAAGCTTCTAGAAAGAACACCACACTAAATAGACGAGTTTACAAAGGGTTCCGATACAAGTTTCAACGTTTCACTTGTTATGTTTTCAAACCCTGGGGATTTTTTGTCTTTCAGTGATAAAATTATGATTTTAAGTTCAACAGGCGTAGTTTCTTCTAAATATAGAGTATTTGGCATACACTATTCGCTTCGTGTCTGACAATATGATGCTACTTGCTTAGCTCTTATTTTGTTTACTAAGTTTATTCCTACACTATTGAAAAATTTGTTAAACCCATTCGTAATTTGTTGTTTATCAGATATCTCCTCATCATTATCATTAATTAGTTGTTTAATATCTGGTTTGCTTACCTTTCTATTACTGATTTCATTTACACATAACCACATATTTTTTGCACACGATTTGTTTTATTCTAGTTTATTTTTGTAATAATTTTCTTTTGTACTTATAATTAATATTTTTGATCTATCCCGGTATTGCTTAAAATCGTTCAACATATCCCTATTTCCTGGATTTCTTTTTACTAATTTATATAGTACATTTTTCTTATTAATTGATTGGATTAATCCAGTTGTAACCCAAAGAATTCTTTAATATTATTTCTTTTGATTTTTATAGTACTTGTACTTACATTCATTTGTACATTCGGTAATTTATTTACAAAATTATCTGTAGCTTGTTTGACATTATTTGTGTTGTAAATAAGTCCCCAATTTTCATCTATCAGTTTGTTTGTTAGCTTTTCATGATTTATAAATTTCTTACATCTATTTTCTGATTTTAACTTTTGTCTTTTAGGGTGCCCTAAGTAACAAAGTGATCACTGATATCTGTTTCGTAAATTACAGATGATATATTCTCAAGGTTTTTCTGAGTTTTAACAAAAATATGATCTATGCAAGTTTTCGTTTGACCTTGTACTCTTGTAGGACTGTATATCGCAGGTAAGCTTCTGCTAATATATTGAGATTCCTCAGAATATTTAGTACTATGCATAATGTCGATATTAATGTCACCTATAAGTAAATTAATGTCATTATCTTTATTTGTTTGTTCTAGATAATCAATTAAGCCTGCATTAAATAAGAAAGGACATGTTGAAGGAGGTCTATAAATGGCACATATATGTATTTTATTGTGGTTATATAGCAGATTTACTTCTATGATACTCAAATTGTTGTATTTTCTCGAGATTAAAAGTATGATTGATGTTTTCTCTTAAATAGACTATTACTCCATCATTTTTATTAATACTACCCTCATTATAGTAAATATCAAATCCATTGAGGTTATATATTTTCCACGTCTCCGTCAGGATAATACAGTCAAATGCATAATTAATGTTTTCTAAAACTACCAAAAGCTCATAAAATGTAAAATGATAGATACGTAGCAGAATATTGGAAATAGTATCTATAAATAGAAAAATAGCTGTTCAACAGTAAAAGAATATAAGGTCTGGGCGAGAAACTCTTTGAAACCTGGAAGCTGAGGAGGAATTAAGCCAAGAGAGCAGCGAAAATCGTATAGTATACTAAAAACATAATTTTCTCTGATCCGGAAGACATTTGAAATCAATTTTAATAACTTTCAAATATTTTTTCTAGCCTAAAAGACAATTCAATTTTTATACTTTGTCGGAAATTTTCATAACCTAAAAAGAAATATTGTCTGAAAGTTATTTGTGGCATTCTACGAATATTCTTTCCTATTATTTGGGTTTTCTACCACATGTACTATTATCCTCTTCAAAACAAATCACCGAATCTATAAAATAATAGAATTATTGGAAAAAAAGCCTCTGCGCCCGTGACCTTTACGCCAAAGGAAAAGTCAGAGGTTATATTTTGCAAATAATATAAATCGGAATAAACACAGAAATAATGTATTTTGCTGACGTTTCGGAAAGTAATCTCTTTCCGTCTTCAAAGCTATTACTTGGAAGAACTCTTATTTTGCTGTGTATGTCAAATACACAGCTTTAAGATTCTGTTTATGTTATTTCCATAGATACTTACTACTTACACAGAACATAGAATTGATGATATTTTCTTTTAGATAATGTTGAGTTTGTTAAGTTCTTCTTTTAACATTGGTAGCCAGGTTGTACAAATATCTACAGAACAATTCGATACGCACTTATCTTCATTTAATAATAAACAGGGAGCAGAATCCAAAAAACTGTATTTACAATATCCCGTGCGAATGTGATAAATGTTATGTGGGTGAGTCATTAAGACCTTTCAGTGTGAGGTTGGATGAGCACAAGAATTACATTAGAAAGAATGAAATTCAGATATCAAAGATTTGTGAACATGCTTGGGAAAACGGACATAGAATAAACTGGGACTCGGCAAAAATTTTAACAAAAGAAACAGATACCAAAAAAAGAAAAATTAAAGAATCAGCAATAAATCTTATTAAATGAAGATAAGTGCGTATCGAATTGTTCTGTAGATATTTGTACAACCGGCTACCAATGTTAAAAGAAGAACTTAACAAACTCAACATTATCTAAAAGAAAATATCATCAGTTCTATGTTCTGTGTAAGTAGTAAGTATCTATGGAAATAACATAAACATAATCTTAAAGCTGTGTATTTGACATACACAGCAAAATAAGAGTTCTTCCAAATAATAGCTTTGAAAACGGAAAGAGATTACTTTCTGAAACGTCAGCAAAATACATTATTTCTGTGTTTATTCCGATTTATATTATTTGCAAAACATAACTTTTGGCTTTTCCTTTGGCGTAAACGTCACGGGCGCAGAGGCTTTTTTTCCAATAATTCTATTATTTTGTAGATTCGGTGATTTGTTTTGAAGAGGATAATAGTACATGTGGTAGAAAACCCAAATAATAGGAAAGACTAAAAAGAAAATTTTCTGAAGTTTTATTGTCAACATTTGGAACATTTTATTGATTTGTAAAGTTTTTAATTTTTCATTATTGGTTTGTTAGACATTTTGTCAATATACAAGATTTGTTAAAGCTTGATAAGTAGTTTTCCTTTGTCGAATAAATATTAAATTTTTTAATATAAAAAATAGAGCAACTTGGCCTTACCCTGAGCAAGAGTAATTAGGTTTACTTTACGAGCTCTATTTATAATCTTGAGAGCTTTACAGATTGTTTAATGGACGGCGCTGTTACTGTTATGGTGGTATCTAAAATTGTGTTAATGTTCTGCAGATATATAATTACATGTGATTAAATAATAATTATAAATTGACTGGATTCTTCTAAAGAAATAAAGGTTATTTACTACGGATATGAATTAATGCTCGCTGAAGTTATTAACGTTTGGGATGCGAAATAAATTATTTACATACTTTTTCATTAGCTTCTCATTATCCCTAAAAATTACTTAAATTAATTAATTTTGATATGAATTTAATTATTTATTTTAGTGCAAATTAAAAGACACTAAAACTTTATCTTACTTGCTCGACTCTTAAGTGCCATTTCAATTTATCTTTGCAGATCTTAATATCCCCTTGTAAAGTTTCTAGGGTATCCCCATTTTTTAAAAATAGTGTAGTTAATTAATAATTATCGCTTAATCAGCATTGTCTGTAATTTTGCTAAACTTTTAATTGCTACTATAGTCTAGTATACTTTAACTTGGCGTATGTATGTATGATCTTCATCTTTTATTTAGCGTTTGTCAGGTGGAAATAGAGCAGTACACATAGAGCTTCTCATAGTGATTGCTCTCATATGAGGCCCTACATGTTGCACATGAAGTATGAAAGTACAAGTGGAGTACTGTGCACTGTACTTTCCTACCTTTGTTGGTTTTGCTCGATTATAAGATATATTCGCTTAGCTACACTGATGAGGAGCAACAACTCCGAAACACGTGTCCGTAGCTGCATTGTTGTTTCTCTTTGAGGTATAAGGCAATAACTTATTTCTTTATTTAATTATTTAGCCTCATAAACCCCATCATCTTTTATTGGGTGCTAATGATTGTTGTTTTGCAAACCGTTTAGGACTTCGTAGCATAGCTGCTCTTACCCTTTCAGTATTTTCAAATGTACATACAGAACGGATTCTTCCTTTTGGGTTTTCTCTGGCACATGAAGTATTGCAAAACTTGTGTACCACGCTAGGTGATTACAGCAGAATAGTTATTTTTAAGCTTCAACCGCAAAAGAACGTTGAATATTTGACCAACGCTTGTTACATGGCCTACGTTTATTTAACAATTTTATATAATAATTAATATTTTATTTATATTTAGCACGAACTGTATAGCATTTTGATTCAGTTTTTGTAAGTGAAACTGTTTTCAACTATTAGAATTTTCCTTGTATAACTGCTAAATCATTTCACATTGTTTTATGTACATATTTTTATATCCTAGGAACTCAGTCGTGTTTTTTTTACACTATTATGTATCTCTGTTCTATTACAGCATCTCAGGAAACATTTTTCGATTTCAACTCTACAAAACATTTATTTACATTCATATGCTATATCAATTTTTATATTCTTGTTTACTATTATGTACTTTTATTTTTCTTACATCCCTTACTCGCTTATATAAAAATATAGATTCCTTTTATCGATTATATGCCACTATTTTAGTTACGAGTAAAGGAAATATACCTAAGGGGACCTGCAGGTTATGCAATTAACTTATTCATTAACAGATGGCGATTACGGCTTTTATTAGTAAAACTATCTTTTTCAAGTTTGTGTATTGGTATTATTTTGCAGAGAGTGGGATATATAAAGTTTTCCCTATTAGTAAAATTGACCAAGAAATCATTTGATTGCGGCTTTTGTACTGATTCCGCCCTATACAAACTTAACGGTGTGACAGTAATTAATATTACATTTTTATATCCGCGTTAACAAGTCTTTAATAACCAGGTAAATTTAATTTATTACAATTTTTAATTTTTGTCTTTGATGTAATTTCAATTTTTTTAAATAAATTTAAATTCAAGTTCAATTAAGCGCGAAGCTAAACTTCTATGGTTTTGACAACACATCGGTAAATTTCTTTTCGTCTTATCTTGCAAATCGGAAACAAATGGTGTTTCTAAATAATGAATATTCTGACATAACAAATATCACTTCTGGCGTGCTACAGGGTTCCGTTTTGGGGCCGCTTCTATTTTTAATATATACAGCCGATGTATTTAAATGTTCTGAATATACGAATATGCAAGCCTTCACTGATGATACACAATTGTTTCACTCTTTCAAAGTGAACGAAGTAAACCAAGCATCACGACAAATTAATGAAGATCTTTCCGCAATATCACGTTATGCTAATGAAAATAACTTAAAACTAAATTCAAGCAAGTGTTCGTTCATTTTATACTGCTCTGATAAGTATAGACAAAACTTGACATTAAAATTGAATTTGAAAATTGAAGATAGGCCTTTAGTGGCTGGGCTGTAAACTCTGCCAAGAACTTGGGCTTATTATTTGACACTAATTTGAGATTCCAAAGTCATGTATCCTCTGTAATAAAAAAATGTTATCTTAGTCTAAAACTGTTATATGCTAATATTAGCATCATAAACTTTAAAATGAGAAAAAAGCTCTGTGAAAGTCTAGTATTACCTATTTTAAACTACTGTAACATAGTTTACTACTCATGCTTAGACCAGGTTACTAAATATCGTTTACAAAAAGTAATGAACAGTTGTTGTAGATATGTGTTCAGATTAAAAAAGTTCGACCATATATCTCATAAAATAAAAGAACTAAATTGGCTTAAAGTGGAAAATTTATATAAATATCATCTATGTATTTTTATAAATTCTTTACTGAATACCTCATCACCACCATATCTTAGAGAAAAACTCAGTTTCAGGTACAATGTTCCCAGGAGAGGTCTTCGTTTTACACATAAACTGTCACTACCTCGCTTTCATTCAACGTTATTTACGAGATCTTTCTCCTATAATGCTTCTCATATATATAATGATATTCCAGACACCCTTAAATCATTACCAGTAAGTAGCTTCCGAAAAAACATTAAAACATTAAAAGACGCATAATGGCAATACAGTAATATTTCACATGTCACTATTTAGATCTATTATTTCCCTTTTCTTCTTCTCTTTTTATAACCTTACGACAGATCTGGTCTGTTGAACAAATAAACGTATTTTTGTAATAGCGCGATTTCCTTCGTTATTTTAGTATTAATTGCTAGTGAGATTGTTAGATATATATATGCACATAATCTTTTATCACAATATGTTTTCTCCCTCTTTTCCTTTTATATTGTGTTATGTACTTAGGTATATTAATTTGTTATTATATATAAATTAAGGTTAAGTAGAGTAGCCGCATGGCTAGACTTCGCCTTATGCATTAGAAATGTAATGCATTTGTTATACACTTACAAATAAAGGCATTTTATTATTATTATTATTAATTATTTAATAATTAAAATACTCTATGTACCACATGGTTATAAAATATTTTTTTCTTTCTTTTTCACTTTTTATGGCAATTTATAGTTTGCGAATCAGCTTCTGCATATTAATAATTTGAACTTCTTCAAAATTCTTCTTCATATTGAAAATTTGAGTTTCTTCAAAAATTGAAATTCTTCAAACTTGAGATTTCGCTTTATATATTTTATGCTTATGCTTTAAGCTTTGTATTTAAGCTTGATTCTTACAAATTTACATTAATTATAAATTTATATTGTACATTAAAAGGAATATTATTTCTATAGATTGAAATTTATAACCAGTCCTTTATTGTTCACGTAAATTTGCATCCACATTTGCGTTCATTAAGTTTTCAAAACCATATAGTTGAACAATTTTGTACAATTTTTAAACTTCACTTCATTGAGAGACGTAAACTAAATTGCCAAGAAAACCCTTAGATTCCATTTTTGCAAGAGACAATTGTGGGCCTGAATTGCTGTTCCAGAACCCTTCACCTCAACGATACTCAATCCCGGAATCTAGGATCCTGGTATAAAGTTGTTATTGATTTTTTTAGTATTAATTAGTCTTTGTTTGGAGATATTATTAAATAACTTAAAAACTCATAGTTCACATTATACAATTGATTTATTTATTCATGTAATATATTTTATCATTCACTTTACACAATATTTTTATTTCCCTTACCAACAATTTCAGTTTAATCTACAGGAGACTGGTTATTCGAGAAAAAGAGACAATTCTACTGATTGTCACTATAGATAGTGCCCAATTAACATCAATTTCTCTTTGTCTCCTTTTCTCGAACTAAACAAGAATCTGTCATTTATGTTGTACATTCGAAAGAGGTAAATTTCTCCACTCTTACGAATACTCCGGATCTACTACTCCTTGCTCCGGCTTAAACCAGCTAGTCGTCCGCATATGTTGCGGCAATTCTTTCCCAAAAATATATAATAAGGGAAAGGAGGTACCACGCTCCATATTCATAGCTAAACTGACATTTCTCACAAATGCTTTGAGAACTGTTTTAAATTTCCATTTATCGCGAAAGCATGGTAGCATAATTTGAATTTATAGTTAATTTTATCATGACATGAATTAACTTTGAAAATGGATACTCCGTTCTGCTGGATCCGTTACTTTATGCTTAACACCAAATTTTCTGTTATTTTCTCTCTGTTATTCAACTAGCAGAAGTCAACATGTGCAATATCGTCTGACAATATCACTGCTCAATCCGCAATTCCCTAAGGTTCCGCACTGGAAACCCTACTCTTTCTTATTCTTATAAACGATATCACTGCGAACCTGCCTTGTAAGGCGTTACTTTACGTTGATGAGTTATACCATGCCATTAACGCTGTTGATGACTGCCACAAGTAAAAAGAAAAGAAAAACCGAAAATACATTGGGCAAATCCGGAGTTAATTAAATCGGTTAATACAGAAAATATAATGCATAAAAATATTGTGAAGAATCCAAACGGAACGAATTTATGGGCAGAATGTAAAAGATATAAGAACCAACTCACACAATTGATAAAAATAGTACGAATAGAACACAACAAAATAGAAATAGACAGAAATATTAACTCTAGTAGAAATTGTGGTATGTTGTTAATAAATTATGCAATGAAAATATCATATCTCAAAAGGCAGTAAATAAAATAGAAACAGAGAATATAATAATAGATTCAACAGAAATTGCTATAAAATTATTATACAGGACTCGGCAAAAAGTATGCAAAAAAGCTACCCAACAATTTTAGAGAAATTTTACCATAGGCAGTTTCCAAATATTTAAAAAATTCAAGTGTGCTTCTTGAGGAGTTTGTGACTGAAAAATTATGTTTTAATTTTGAAAATTGGTGTAATAAGATCTTTCCATAAAGGTGGAGATATAAAGGAACCAATAAATTATAGACCAATAATAGTAATTTTTTAATTTTTTTTGTTTGTTATTTTTTTAATCGCCTTATTTAAATTAACGTCCTGGCAGAGTTTAGCATTAGCTTTTCTACCACTCAACCAGGCCACTTACACGTAGACAATTATACAACGACCATTCCCTACGACATTGCCATCTGCCGCAGCTGAGACTCGAACTCAGAAGTGGTACAGCAACTAGTGTTGTCTTTCACACAACCTCGTTTAATCCAACTTGGTAACGCATGAAAAACATCATCCATACCCTAGCCATGATTCAAACCCAGGACTCCTTGGTTGCAAGCCTAACCGTAACCGTTGAGTCACTGAGCCGGTAAAATTTCGAACGTTGCCAAATTTTTTGGTAAAATCCTGAAGAACAGACTAACGACATTTTACAATAAATTTGACATTACATCAGAGAGAGAGTTTGGTTTCTAGAATAGTAAATCCCCCGAATATGCTATAACATACCTAACACGTTATGTTTATGATGCCTTAGATGAAATGTCACCATGCTTGTGTATATTTGTTGATCTTGCGAAAGCATACGGTATCACATAGCAACATGTGATACATGGTCGACATGTGCTCTCCCGAATTGGCCTCTATAGCCATAGTCGTGTGCACCGTAGATGAATGGGAATTACAATAGACTACACCTTTTACTTGTTTTTTATTGTACACAATTTATCGACTGTAACATTTTTATACTCGGACTCGAGTAACAGCTAATAATAATAATACATAGCAACTTAAAAAAAAATTTGAATATTGTGGTGTGAGAGGGAATGTATATAATTTAATCAAAATTTATATGTCTGACCGGACACAATAGCTAAAAATAAGTGAAACCATTAGTAAACCAAAAATTATCAGCTATGGTGTTCCACAGGAAACAGTTCTAGGACCACTTCCGCTTGCTCTCGATGCGAGACATCATGGCTACAATACTGAGTATTGCAAATATTTCGGTGTAAAGGTATACCTCAAATATTACATTATTCAATTTTAATCGCCATCTTTTCAACACAAGGTTATCAGTCTTCGAACAAATCTATAAACAATTTTGACTTGTTCTAATGTCTAAATAAAGCAGGGGTGGCGCGTAAAAGAACTAGAAACCTGCCCTTGAAAAACAACTAGATGTAACACATCTATTACGCGTTAAGTAAATGTTCAATGATAATATAAAGTTACACATGAAAAAGAAAAACTATGGGCTGGAAAAATTTCACAATTCATAGTTTTTCTATAGAAGTATTATGAAATGATGTATTTTGAATTTTTAATAATGTCTACAAACGTTATTACTTAAAAAATTTGAACAAAATTTATTACAGGCCCGTTTTGGCCCGTTGTCTCTTTAGTTTTTACTTACGTTCTGTATTTTTTTCAATAAATACAGTTTGTCCTTTTCAAATTTTCCGGTAGTTTTCTCGAAAATGATAGGAATTATCAAGTTCTATCAAGTGTACCTTTTTTACGTAGAATTGACTCCAGCATGAGATTTTCTAGTCAAAAGTGTCACGTTTTTTTTTTAAGAAATATATTATCAGGTAAAGCTTATGAGGCACTCTTAACGGGCTAGCGTGATGCGATGCATAAATTATTGTTTTTTAGATTAGAAAATGTGCCCATACCAATTTTGGAGAAGATAGGCAGGGCATATAGCCCGGAGAGTAGCTGTTGGTTGCAGTCTGGTTACGTTCCTTATAGTGAGATAAGGATTTCATAGAGGAGTGTGCGACTAAAAATGTTATGCTTTGAAAAGAAATTGATGATAGTAAGATGGGGGATTGAGGACAAAATTTTTTCAGTACATGACGTAAACGAGTTTCAAGGTAGTAACGAGAAGGAATAGTTGCGAAAATAATATACTGCTTATATCTCTCTCGTGAAACAGTAACTACCCCTCCGTATATTTTCACCTGACAGTTGAGATATTGCAAGAAAAAGATAAAAAATTACAACTTTGACACCTTGTATCTTTTTTCACAGCAACAATTTACTAAAGGCTCAGTGGCTCAATGTTATGCCTGCAATCATGGAGTCCGGATTCAAATCTTGGCTAGGGTATGGATGTTTAATTTCATTTTTCATTTTTTACCGAGTTTATAGCAGTGGACTAGACGAGGTTATGAGAGAGATAACACGCCTAGTCGCTGTACCATTCCTGAGTTCGAGTCTCAGCTGCGACAGATGGCAATGTCGTAGAGAACAGTCGTTGTATAATTGTCTATGTGTAAGTATATACAACTCAGTAATTGGGAACATCGTTTCTGTAGAGTGGTGGTTAATAAATAAAACATGTTTGGTTATATCCTCATATTTTGGTCTAAAGAATTCTACCCTTGAACTATGGCCTATTATTAATGATCCATCCTGTATAGTACAAATATACTGTTACCTAGTCACTTTTGTTTTTGTATATTTTGTATTTTGTCATATTTTTTTATGTCAAATATTCATATTTAGAGAATATTTGAAATAGTTCTAAACCTTTTTAAGACTCTACACGCCACCTACTTAAAGTTGCCAATTTTCAGAATGTAATGCCGCTTTTATATCTAAAATTAATAAAAGATATTAGTAGTTTATTAAACTGATTGTGTAATCTTCTATGATTAATTTTTCCTCTTTACTCTCACCAGAAAAATTTAAAATAATTTAGAAAAATGAATATTAATAAAAATTTATAGTAAAAATCATAGTTACCCATCAGATGGTTTATACAAAAATAGTGAAATATTCGATATGAAGAAGTTATTCCCACTAAAAATTCTGTTATTCAGTTTTAAAAACAAAAAAATATACAAACCTATTTAGCATCAATATACAACAAGAAATAAAGAAAACAGTTCAAAATTCAAAAGCAACAAAAACTATCGTACAAAAACGTTATTTTTATTTGGGATCGAGATTATACAGCAGATTACCTAAGCAAACAAAAAATACAAATAAATCTTATTAATCAAAATTAATATAGGAAACAACAAATTAAAGTTATTGGACTAAACAGTTATATATACTTGAATAAAATATTATTATTTACTGATTTTGACATAAAAACCAGACTAAGGAAAAATTATCCAATAGCGACATTTATAAACCAAAAACGAGAAAATTTAATGGGTTGTCACGAACAAGTAGTATTTAACTACTTCTGTGATTATTGCACTGTTTATTTGCAAAATAACGATATGGAATTAAACCATCCAATATTAATAATGTAATACGTTGTTATTGTTATTTTATTAGAAATAAACACATTATTGTTATTACTATAATAGTGTATTTACGATATATTCCACGGCAAGCACGACATTACATATAATATACACGTTTCTGTGATGTATTACTTTGCGGAATAATACTTGTTTCGTCCCTGGCTGCTAGTATGAAGTCATTGCTTTGTAAAGATGATTTTTATCCCACAAAATAAATCTGCTACAGTCAGCGAAATGCAATGGCCAAGACTAAAATGAATATTACAAATTTAAATTCATGTAACACCTTCAAATATCATAAATTGGTTTTTGTTTTATTTCCTCTTTAAATTCCAATAGAAATTTTTATTTAACACGTACAGAGGCAATCTCCTCGCCCCAATTTCTGCCAAATAAAATGCATAGAGAAATTATAAAAATAACGAAAGTCGGATTTTACTAAATTGAAAATATTATATTGATAATAATAATAATAATATCTGTTTATTTCCAATAAAATAACAATAATTACATATTACATCGTTATTATTGAATGGTTGAATTCCATATCGTTATTTTGTAAATAAACAGTGCAATAATCACATAGTGGTTAAGCACTACTTGTTCGTGATGGGTTAAATACATTTTTCACTTTTGGTTTATAAATGTCGCTATTTGGTAAATTTTTACTCGGTCAGGGTTTTCTCTGTCAAAATCGGTGAATAATAATATTTTATTTAAATATTACATATAAATATGTAATCCAATAGCCAATTTGTTGTTTTTTTACATTACATTTTGGTTAATAATGTTGTGTACTAGGGATTTAGGATTTTCTTATAACCATTTTTCAACATTTTTCTTAAATATGTGCAATTTATTTGTATTTTTTGTTTGTTTAGGTAATCTGTTGTATAGTCTTGATCCTAAATAAGAATAGCATTTTTGTCCAATAGTTTTTGTTGCTTTCGAATTTTGATAACTGTTTTCTTTATTTCTTGTTGTATATTGGTGTTGAATAGGTTTGTATAATTTTTTGTTTTTAAAGTTTTATTTATTTTATTATATAGTTGTAAATAAAATTTTTAGGTAAAATAATTGCCTCGAATCGAATATTTCACTTATTTTGTGTAAATCATCTGAGGGGTAATTACGATTTTTTAATATGTTTAAATTCCTTTCCTGCAATTTTTTTCAGATTTTTTCATGAATTGGCTTTAAGAGTATTGCTGTATCGTCAGCAAAACTTAATATTTTAGCTGTGATATCTCGCATCGAAAGTAAGTTGTTTATGTATACAGCGAACAGAAGTGGTCCTAAAACTGTTCCCTGTGGAACTCCGTAGCTGACAATTCTTGGTTCATTAATAGTTTCATTTATTTTTACATATTGTAATCTTTCGGACAAATAACTTTTTATTAAATTATATACATTTCCTTTCAAGCCACTATATTTTAGTTTTTTTAATATATGTGATACCGTGTCAAATGCTATCGCAAGGTCCACAAATATACACAAGCATGGTGATTTTTCATCTAAAGCCTCATAAAGATACCTTGTTAGGTATGCTATAGCATCTTCGGTGGATTTGTTTTTCTGGAAACCAAACTGTCTCTCAGATATAATGTTAAATTTATTTAAAAATGTCGTTACTCTGTTCTTCAAGATTTTTTTCATAAATTTTGGCAATGTTAGAAATCACGGATATTGGTGTATAATTAATTGACTCAGTTATATCTCCACCTTGATGGGGAGGTTTTATTACACCTATTTTTAAGATATTCGGGAACTTCTGTTTATTAAATATACTAATGGATCTACAATTTTATCTTCAATTTCTTTTAGCGTTTATCTAATCCAGGGGATTTTTTTGGTTTTAAACTATTTATTACGCTTTTTACTTCCGTCAGATCTGTGTGATATAAATACACTGAATTATTTATTATGTTATTATGCCTCTCTAAAATATACGAGAAGGGAATGAAATGCCGCGAAGAATAGACTGGAACGTTCGAGAATAAAGCGCCTCAGTATGTAACGAGTGGATGCAGCGCATGGAGGACAGCTTTATAGGAGACAAATAAGTGAACAGATGGAATAAGAACAGTAATAAGTTGTGAATTATAGTAGTGAGACTATAGTAGATGGATTTTGTAATTAGTCTGTACTAATGTGTACAAGGACTTAATTATTGTAATCAAGCATTAAATAAAGTAGTAGTTAGTGAAAAATTTTGTAATTATTTGAACCTACGCACAGGGTGTTTACTGGAGATTGCAACGCGCAACAATACTTATCATTATATGCTAGAGAGGTCATATTTAACTCAATTATTAAATCACCCTTTGATTATTTCTCTTCAATTTAATATGTGCAATGACACTGATATACACAAACATCAGTTATTACAAAAGCGTTGCATGAAATTCATATTAAAATGTTGCAATTATGGAAACATAATATTGATGAAATTAACCCTCAATTGGCTTTCAATTAAAAATTGTATTAAATTCAGAACACTAGTATTCATTTACAAATTACTAAATAATTGGCTGTCAATATATATATATATATGTTATATTAGAAATATACTATGATATATAATATTATCGAGACAGGCTTAACCTTCTCAAACATATCGTATTACATACTGCGTAACAGCTCTTCTCAATAACCGCTCACGCTGCATGAGCATTGTATTTCAATTCCAAGTAATCCTGATTGTGCTGAATCAGCAACACTGTTTCCTTTGTTCTCAAAACATTATAAATATTACCAACAACCTTTTTGTAATCAGTCTTATACTCACTTTCGAATAAACCTCATCTAAATTATTATTGTATTTTCTTAACGAGTCAACGTTGACTCCAGTGTAACAAATAAAGTTTCTTTTTAAAAAGTTATTCAAACAATCCACTATCTAACATTGGCGCAGTCGTGGCGGATCTGAAAAACACGCACAGTTCGGGAGCCTAACCAGTAGCAAACATATCCGAGGGAACAAGGAGTCCATCTGAAAAAGGTGCCTAACCGGACGAAAAGAGCTTCTGGAACAAGGAGAACTTCTTAGCTGTAGTGGTGGATTCCAATCCTTTGTTCAGAAGAACCTACATGCTCAAAAGCAAAAGAAGCAAAACAATAATAATTATCAAGAAATACAAGCAAAGCAACATTTCAAATCAACACGATTCAACAATTAGCAAGTAAGAATTTCATCCCGTCCCATCGTTGGTGTCTTCGGCATCAAAGGCAACCCTGTGGAAGGAACACCCAGTGATACCCCTGGCAGAGAGAGACCTTTGGTGAAGCTAAGCTCACGAAGTCGCATTCAACTGGACCACGAGGAATGAAAAATTTAGGGTAAGTCATTTTTGAATCATCTCGCAAACATTTATTTGCAAACAACGACATAATTTTACATTTTATTTTATCAAAATACATTGCATTGCTACATACAGTTCTAATATCTAAGGTAGTAATTTTATTTAAACTCGAAACAAAATATCTTGATTATAATTGTGTGACCTATATAAATAACCGTAATCATACACTGTTCCTATCGTAACATTATTTTTATGGTAATATCATATACTCTTTAAGTGCGAATTTATCTAATTAACTGTAATCACATACCATTTTTATCTTAACATTATTTTTATCATAATATCATATATCATATAAAGGTTAAGTTTACGCCTTACTTGACTGTGAAATAAAACAAAACCCACATGTTCTATACTGTTTAAATGCACATTAGTATATAAAATTTCAGTGACATTATTCCCAACTAAAAACACTTTTTAAATTAATCCAATTATCCTTGTAATTAAATTTTGAAATATTATAAAATAAACAGCACATTGTTTTACATATAATAAAAATTGCCAATTATCAGTAGCGTACTAGCTCAAATTGAAAAGGTGTTTTAATTATTCGATTATCTAAATAATATAAATAAAATGGCTACAAACGTAAGCAATTCCAATGTAAACAATTCAATCACGGCGAACGAAACAATAAATATTGAACCTTATAGGTTAAGCGAAATATTTTCCATAGTGCCCGAATTTGACGGCAACCCCATATTCTTGCAAACATTTATTTCAGCTTGCATAACCGCTCAGGGTATCGCTGTTGATGATCAGCGCGTCTTATTAACGCTTCACATAAAAAATAAATTACGCGGAAAAGCCGCAGAATTGATAAATTCACGAAACCCCGTCACTTGGGCGGAAATAAAAAATTTGCTCGAATCACATTTTGGTGACTCTCGTGACTTGACAGCCTTGATACAAGACTTGCAAACAATTCGTCAATTACCTAACGAAACAGCTTTAATATTTGTGTCCAGGTTACAAACACACAATGCAAAAATGCACGCGGCAATACAAAAACAAAGTTTAACTTTAGAGGAAAAAACCGCGCAATCCACTTTAATAGAAAATATGACGTTAACTACTCTTCTCACTGGACTCGAACCAAAATTAGGTCAAATTATTAGGGCTGGTAACCCCGGCAATATGCTAGATGCAATAAATCGCATCAAACGAGAATTACAATTATCGTATTTCGAATCTCAAAAATTTGGAAATAGAATTTTAAACAAAAATCCCGTTCAAAATCAGCAAAGACGCCCAAATCTCCCACCATTTTGTACATTCTGCAAAAGGAATGGACACAGCTTTAACGAATGCCGCGCGAGGCAAAACCACCAATTTTCACACCCCAATTTCACACCAAACGCCTATTCCAATCAAGCACAAGTTCCTAGACAGCACTTCCAGAGTTTACCTAACCAAACAAATTTTAGACCACAGAATTTCCAAAATTTGCCTAATCAACAACGTAATTATCCACAACAAAACAGGCCCTTAGCTATCAGGCCAAATCCTAACTTCCAGCAGCAGAGACCTTCTGCCATACAACCGAACCCGAATTTTAATCGATTCAATCAACAAAAAACACATCACTTAAATCAAGAACCTTATGATAATTACTCAGATTACCCAAACCAATACGAAGATTACTCTGCAAATCAGTCCGTAAATTATTCTCCTGATTATCAATCTCAAAATAACGATGACTACGATTTTCAAAATGGACAATATGAGAATTATACTGCTAATTCTCAGCAATACGAGGATTATACTGTTAATCCTCCGGATTTTTGCACAGGCCCGGAGTATTCCACGAATACTCCAACACAACAAACGGACGAGCTGGACCAAATTTCTCATCAAGTCCAAGCGATAAACCTCCAGGACAGTTTCGACCCAAACCTGAACTTCCCGGAAAATCAATTCATGTAAAAACACCCCGCTACAAACTAAATATCGTAAACTCCAAAAATTTATTTTACATAGAAGACATCACTAAACGTTTCAAAATCTTGATAGACACAGGCGCAGGTATCTCTATATTCAAACCCGAAACGGCAGAAAACTATAAACGTCGATCCCACGAAAATGTAATTATACAAGGTATAACAGACGAAAAAATTAATATCACTGAATCTGCTCTCATACCTTTCAATCCGAATGATCCATACAAAGTTTACATTCATAATCTAGATATAGAATTTGACGGACTTTTAGGTGCCGACTTTTTGGACCATTACGATTGCTTAATAGACATTAAAAACAGACAATTAATCACTAATTTCAAAACCGTACCATTGTATCAAGTTACCGATAATATATTAACTACACTCTGGAGCCCGATTAAAAATCAAAATTTAAACGAAACAAAAAACCAAAATGTAATTTCTATCGAACCACGCACAGAAAAGATTTTTAAGCTTAAATGTAATTTACAAAATACCGAAGCTATACTAATAGCCCAGGAAAACGAAAAGGTACGTTTACCGAACGCCATTGTCAAAATAGACAACAATGGTGAATTTTTGACGACAGTAATAAACTCAAATGCAATTCCGAAAACAATAAAATTTTCAAATCTTAAACTTGAACCCGTCCAAAAATTTAGGTCAATATTTAATGTAAATCTTCAAAATCCGGATTCCCAATATATAGACAGAAATTACGAAATAAGAAACCAATTACGCTTAGATCACTTGAACGATGAGGAGAGTGAACTAATTACTCAACTCTGTTTAGACTTTTCAGACATATTCTATTTAGAAGGTGACAACTTGACATTTACCAATGAAATCAAACATTCAATAGACACTAACGATTCTAAACCAATTTTCACTAAATCTTATCGTTACCCCCAAATTCATAAACAAGAGGTAAAATCACAAGTCTCGAAAATGCTCGACCAAGGCATTATCCAGCCTTCAATTTCTCCCTGGTCCCTCCCCAGTTTGGGTAGTCCCCAAAAAACTAGACGCTTCTGGTAAACAGAAATGGCGCGTCGTAGTTGACTACCGAAAATTAAACGAAGTAACGATAGGTGATAAGTATCCTTTGCCCAACATTTCTGATCTTCTAGACCAATTAGGCAGATGTCAATATTTCACGACTCTAGACTTGGCCTCTGGCTTCCACCAAATTGAAATCGATCCTAAGGACATCCAAAAAACAGCTTTCACGGTAGAGAATGGCCACTACGAATTTGTACGTATGCCATTCGGTCTAAAAAATGCTCCATCCACTTTCCAGAGGGTCATGGACAATATTCTATTAGGCATCCAAAATGAACGCTGTCTCGTCTACATGGACGATATTATTATTTATTCCCCCACTATCCACGAACATATTTCCCGATTAACAGAAGTCTTCAAACGTCTACAAAGAGCCAACCTCAAAATTCAGCCAGACAAATGCGAATTCCTTCGCAAGGAAGTCGCCTATTTAGGACATCTTATTACAAAGGATGGTGTAAAACCAAACCCTGCCAAAGTCGAAGCAATTCTAAATTTTCCTCAACCCAAAAATCAGAAAGAAATTAAATCTTTTCTAGGTCTAGCAGGCTACTATAGACGCTTCATTCCTAATTTCTCCAAAATTTCAAAACCCTTAACTAAGTTGCTACAAAAAGATATACCTTTCAATTTCGACAATGACTGTACAAATTCATTCGAAACCCTAAAACAAACTTTGACAACTACCCCGATATTGATCTACCCCAACTTTGATGAACCTTTTGTCCTAACTACAGACGCTAGTGCATTTGCAATAGGTTCTGTACTTTCACAAGGAAGTATAGGAAAAGATTTGCCAATCGCATACGCATCTCGAACTTTATGCGGCGCGGAAACTAAGTATTCAACCATTGAGCGTGAACTTTTATCTTTGGTCTGGAGTGTAAAGCATTTTAGGCCATATCTATTCGGAAGGAAGTTCAAACTCGTCACCGACTACCGACCACTCACTTGGTTATTTTCCATAAAAGACCCAGGTAGTAGACTAGCGCGTTGGCGCTTAAAACTCGAAGAATACGATTACGAAATAATATACAAACCCGGAAAGATCAATAAAAACGCGGACGCGTTGTCCAGAATAAAAATTAATCACTTTTCAGAATGTTCCAAATTTTATTCGAAAATTCTAGCCGCAAACGAAGACTCAGATGAAGACGAAATTTCAGACAATGACGACGAAATTACCGACGAACAAATCGCCCGAGAATTTGACACATTTTCCCGACTTTACAAAACCAAATCTCTAATAGATTATTCCAAAATTCAAATTACAAATAAACAACTATTAGATCGAGAAAATAAAAATATCATAACGTTCTTCCAACAAAACAACTTGACAGATCTTCACCATCAAATTATCGAAGATATTTTCGAGGAAAACCCAGAGTTTTATAACAACACAATTAATATCGTTTCCAGTAAATCAACCCGACAAAGAAACTATTACATTATCGCTCTACCCTTCGACCCAGAGTCTGTGGTAGAACACCTATTTCTAACACTGTACAAACATCGAAACAAATTAGACCTTTCCAAAACTTATCATGTTGAAAATAACTTAGACTTTCCAATTCTCGAAATCCTATCATTTATTTTTGCAGAAAAAGACTTAAAACTAATTATTTGTCAAAATTTAGTACGAACTCCCGATGAAGACCAACGTCCGATCATTCTCGACCAGCATCACACCGGAAAAAATAATTTACATCGTGGAATAAATGAAACGATACGTAGAATCAAAAATAAATATAATTGGCAAGGCTTAACAAAAGACGTCGAAAATTTTATAAAAAATTGTGAAACATGTCAAAGAACAAAAGTCTGTCGTAAGAACCTCAACAATCCCTTAGTGATTACCGAAACCCCTAAAACTCCATTTGAGAGAGTTAATATCGATCTATTCGAATTTCCCACGCGAAACTATGCATTAACTATCCGCGACGAGTTAACCAAATTTACTCAAGCTTACGCAGTCCCAGACAAAAGCGCAAAATCAGTCGTAAATACCCTGTTGCTTTATTTTCAGCATTATGGTACTCCGCTAAGAATTCATTGCGATTATGGCGGCGAATTTGATAATAATTTATTAAAAGACCTTTGCACCCTTTACGACATAAAACTAACATACTCAAGCGTAGGACACCCTCAATCCAACGGATCTATCGAACGATTCCATGCCACCCTAGCGGAAATGATCAGAATACATAAAACAGAGAATCCGAACGAACATCCTTTCACCATATTACCATACGCGGTAATATGTTATAACAATTCAGTAAATAAAACTCATGGCTTTACGCCATACGAACTTATTTTCGGACATACAGCTAACCGACCACCTGAAACTCTTTACAACCAAAAAGACCTGATCACCAAATACGTTAGAGACCTAAATAATCGAATATCTCATTATTACAAAATTGCGCGAAGTCGAACGGAAGCACAAAAACAAAAAGCCAAAGTTCGATTCGACAAGAACATTCCCGAAAATCGACACACATATAATATTGGCGACAAAGTGTACATCAAAGAATCACAAATAAAAAATAAACTGCAAAATAAATTCAACGGTCCCTTTGAAATTACAGAAATCTTTCAAAATTCCGCTACATTACTAAATCTTGAAACAAACCAAACAACCAAAGTAAATTTTGATCGAATGAAACCATATACTGAAGATTAAATTTATTTTCAGGTTTCTCCTGCTGATCGGATCAGCAGTTGCTCAATTTAAAATATCACCCATTAACAATACGATTGGAGTATATTATCACCAAGACACGGACATTGTGATTTCTCACAAGAAATGGACTTTACTGGTACACAAAAACATATCTACCTTTAAGACAGCTTTCGACAAAAACGACAAGATCTTACAGACACTATACAACACACTCGACCCAGCATATCATTACATGAACGTCTTTTCAGGAGATGTAAAAACTCACCTTAGCTTATTGACGCAAATTTCCCAATCAATACAATCAAAATTTGACGAAATTTACCTTGACACGAAACGATACAAACGAGGAATACTAAATGGCATCGGAACGATTTTCAAATCGATAACCGGGAATTTAGACGCAGAAGACGGTCAGTATTATTCTGATTGTATCAACAAATTGAATAATGACGAACACCAACTCGAAAACCTAATTAAAAACCAAATATCCGTTACAACTTCAGTAATCAAAAATTTCAACGCAACTATTCAAAAATTGCAAGTTGACGAAGAAACTTTCAATAAGGATATTAAAGAAATCGAAACCTCAATTTTAGACATGACTAAAGACATAGAAAACGTCCATGCAAAACTGAAATTTATCGAAATCTGCGAACAACTTATGGCAAGTTATTTATTTATCGAGGATAACCTAAATGACATCCTAAATTCCATCACTTTCGCGAGGCTTAAAATAATTCACACGTCAATTATAAATCCAAAGGACTTAGTAAATTCTCTACAGGAAATTTCGCAAAACCTACAAAGGAACAATTTACCGCTTCCAATCAAACTATCAAAAGTTGCACAGTACTTAGACATTATAGAACTAAAAGCTTTTCAAACAAATTCGGATCTAATATTTGTGTTAGACATACCTTTAATAGACCCTCAAACATATTCAGTATTTCAATTATACCCTATTCCTATTTTGGATAATAGAACTGGTTTATATCATGTATTATCAACTTCTCAAAAATATATCGCGAGAGATGATGATTCATTAATGTACATACCTATTTCAAACCTTGAAGAATGCAAACCACTTTATTTCAACACCAAATTATGTCCAAATTTATTTGCCTACCCTATTGACAACAATGCCATATGCGAAGCCCGTCTCTTCAAGAACCTCAAAACTCTGCCAGAAAACTGCCAGACGTCATTTATCATCAGCCAAGGCTACAACGTCCAAAAAATAGACGAAAACACATGGTTAGTTATTAACGCAGAACCTCTACAAACAACCATCAACTGTCCAGAAAGAAATTCAAAAACTGAAGTCATCTACAAAAATTCAATAGTAAAATTACAACCAAATTGTTACGCCTTCATAGGCATCACAAAAATTCAAGCCAGTACCAATGAAGTAACCGATGTAAAAGACGACACCCATCCAATCCAAATTCCATTTGAATGTTGTAAACATATTCCAGACAAAATCCGAGCTCCAAATCTTAAACCACTAAAATTAAATAATCTCAATACGGAAGACCTCGAAGTTGCCAAACACAAGTTGGACCAATACTCCAGAGATTTAGATGATTTGATCAACGAACCCTTTATAACAAAACACATATCCTGGTTCACCTATTTTATCATTGTGCTAATAATTGGACTGTTATTTCTGTACCTATTTTGTAAGTGCAGAACAAAAAGACGAAGACTAGCCATCGATGCTTCTGCATCACCCCCATCTCCACCGAGGCCTAGCAAACCCTACAGGACATTTGCTAACCTATTTCCTTCACGAAGACGACCTACCTTAAGAAGAGAAGACAACGAAGCCGAAGACATAGAACTTACATAAAGACAAACTGTTTTGTGCCTTTTTACTGACTTTCAGTGCTGGACTCTTCAGTGAATTTTATTTCATTTGTTTAATCATTATATTTCATTATTTTTCTATCATTTGTTAATTTCAATTTTATTAACATTTTTACGTCATTTTCATTCAAACCCATCATGCTTATACTTTATGCTTTCACAGTAAAGCTATATTTTAACCTTAGGAATATTTTATCCTATTTTACAATTCAAACCTAGTATGTTTGTATTTTACGCTTTCTTGCCAAAGCTATATTTTAACCCTAACATTTTTATGTTATTTTATTTTATGAATCAAGCTTATTGTGCTTGCATTTCATATTTTAGACGCTAAAGTTATATTCTGTGTTTTAAACCTTACGATTTAACATTTTTGTATCTTTTATATTTTTCCAAATTGTACCATTACCTTTTATATACATTTTATATTCATTTCAAAAGTTGCTGCATAAAACACCAACTTTTTTTATAAGGGGGAAGCTGTTATATTAGAAATATACTATGATATATAATATTATCGAGACAGGCTTAACCTTCTCAAACATATCGTATTACATACTGCGTAACAGCTCTTCTCAATAACCGCTCACGCTGCATGAGCATTGTATTTCAATTCCAAGTAATCCTGATTGTGCTGAATCAGCAACACTGTTTCCTTTGTTCTCAAAACATTATAAATATTACCAACAACCTTTTTGTAATCAGTCTTATACTCACTTTCGAATAAACCTCATCTAAATTATTATTGTATTTTCTTAACGAGTCAACGTTGACTCCAGTGTAACAAATAAAGTTCCTTTTTAAAAAGTTATTCAAACAATCCACTATCTAACATATATATATATATTGTTATTATACATGATTTGCAGGAAACAACTACTCAGCGGGCAAATACCCCGACCTGCATTGAATTATACCTTACAAATCATGAAAGATTGGTAGCCAATGTCATTTGTCAATTCCCTGACCAGACATAGACCGGTTTCGAACTTATTAGTTCTCATCAGTATGCCATAGGTCATGGAACAGACAAATGACAGTGGCCAACCTGCTAGTCTTATACAGACTAATGTAAATGGTATAGTGGTGAGAGGTAAGTTAATCCTTTCATGTGGTCTAATGCTACTATACATCAGATATCATAGATGTCTCCATGGTATATAGCGACTTGCCATTTTGCAAGTACCGAGAGCGGTGACCTTCAGCCCTTGGTGGGCTTAACCCATACATATATATATATATATATATATATATATATATATATATATATATATATATATATATAAACTAAAAATATTAAATTTAGAAGACATTCATAATTATAACGCAAGACAGAAACATCTTGTATTGATACCTATATCTTACTTCATTAATGAAAACTAAAAAAAATATATATGATAAAGGTATGACAGAGTATAATAACTTACCTGAGCTTGTTAAAGGACCATTAAATGTATATACATTCACTAAAAGGTAAAAACGATTTACTAATATAAAATAAATAAATGTACTAGTTTTAATCATGTAATATTGTTATTTGTTCAATTTTAAGTATTGATACTGATCTTAGTATTCAAAGTATTCATTGTAAGTGCAAAAATGCTTTTTCTTATTTTTAAATATTGCATTAATAAATAGCTTTGCTCTATCTATATCTCAAAATTTGATTTTCTTTTAATTGTATTGGTAGGTATTCACTTCCTGATAAATGACAAGTTCACGTAGAATATAAAAATTTTTGATGCATTTACTACAAAATTATCAAAAACTCACACGATATTTTTATTAAATTAAAATCTCTGGTTATTGTACTACTATAAAAACAACAACTCCTATTGGATTATTTCCAGCAATAATTCATTACGCCTCTGCTTTTTACATTCAACACATTTTTCACCCCCAAAACAACGTAAAATATCCTCTTATATTATCAACCAGTTTGTGAATACACGTCTATTAATACTGGCAGCTGCGGAAGAGTGCTACGAATACAGAGATTTTTAATACGTCATTTCAAAGTAAGTAAATTCGAGGAAAATGCAGCACCACTGATTTAATGGTAAGTTTTCCACACTGATTGTCTTGCCTGGAATAAACAACATTTTATTTATTCAAAAGTCAAAACTTTGAAGAAAGTTTATTCATTACGTTGTCTCCAAAGAAAAACAAAGCTGTAAATTCCGATCTAGATTTTAGTAATTGGATTATATTCCTAAATAAAGGTAGGTAGATGGAAATACGTTTTGCTTTGAAAAGTGTGACTTTCCGTTGGGAAATTGTCTTCTGAACGGTCTCTCGAGTGAAATAATATTATCACGGTTTACTTCAAAACCATACGCACTATAAAAATATCTGCAATGTGTAAAAATATAATATAAAAGAGAATGGCTAGTTTATAATATGAGAACTAATTTCACATCGAGAAGTATTAAATTCTGTGTGAAACTAGGTTGCTTCATACAAAACAAAACGTATACCCCGGAAATTATTATTTTCCGGGCGTATTCACTTCCCGTAGCACATCTGCAAAGGTAGCATACGAACCGTGTTATTTTGACATATTATTTCCTAAATATTATCGTGTTAAAATTATTGTCTGTATTCAGACGAAACGAAAATTCTTTTTTCAACTACTTTGGTTTGAAGTGACAGAAAATAAGATAAAATTATTTGAACACCTTTACACCTAGATGCTGTCTAGGATGACTTTTTCAATAACAATATATTTATATAATGAATTATATGACCAGCCTTGGCATGATATCATTTTAGAAAATAATATTGATAATATTACTCTTTTTAAAAATATTTTTTAACCATATTAAGGTCACTAAACCTGAAGCTCCATGGCTTACGCCAAATTTAAAATTTATAATGAGAGAGAGATACAGCTTTTCCGAAATTTAAATGCACAAATTCTGATGCTGACTGAACTTTCTACAAAGACATACGCAACCATACCTTATCCATGGTCAGAAGTGAAAAGAAAGGATATTTAAATTACGTTGCGGCTCAAAAAAAAATCCAAAAATATCTCTGGACATAACAGTCTTAATATTCGTTCAGAAAAAGATGTTTCTCTGCCTAAGCAACTTTTGAATCCGAATGAAATTAACAAGTACTTTGTATCTTTTTATAAAACGTTTCAGATGATTGTAATAAAAAAATACATTTTTATAATAATAATATTTACCATTATAATATTAATTTCTACTTCAGACTTACTTCAGTTGAAGAAGTACACAATAATCTAAATAATATACAAACTTATGCTTTTGGTATTGATAACATCTCTTCTTCTATATTGAAATACAGTAGCCCATTTGTTGATAAAATAATCAGTCACTTAATCAACTGCTGCATTGAGCAAAAATATTTTCCACATATGTGGAAGATTGCAATTGGCAGACCATTGCCTAAAAATAATAGAATAGAATAGAATAGGATAGGATAGGATAGGATAGGATAGGATAGGATAGGATAGGATAGGATAGGATAGAATAGAATCATATTTTCCCAACATATACATGGTACAAACAAAATATATATAATATATAATAATACACATTGTAAGTAAAAATGTTTGAATTTTTTTTATACAATAATTATAATCAAAATTAATGGAGAAAATAAATGCAAAGAAAAATCTACAAAAAGACAGGGCTTGAAAGTAAAGAGTAGAGTCCACAATGAAAGACAAATATTCTTCTTCGGAACACAGTATTCTTGTTTGCGTAAAGATTTTTTTTTTTTTATACATTTATTTAACGTCGGCCTATTTCCGCTACTGAGGCCTAACACCGACGCCTGTAGACGAGCTACCCCCAACCAGGAATTTTGCCGAACCTCTTCCCTTAAGAAGAGTAGGGATCTTTTACTTGCCTAACATTTAATAGACAAGGGACCGACGGCTTTACATCCCCTCCGAAGGATGGTATATCTCCTATACAACCCTCGCCTAAGGTTGTATAGCTTCCGCGTATACACTGATATACAAGCCGCTGGAAGATGTGTGAGGCGAGAATGTGAGGCGAGAACGCGGTTTCCGTTGGAATGGTCACCAATCCAAGTACTAACCGCGCCTGTCGTTGCTTTACATCGCATACCGAAGTATGTACATAGTAAAGACGCACCTACGCTCGCCCCTGCGTAAAGATTATGATACCTTATTCTTAGTATCATGAGCATAAGCAAAAGTCAAAGACTTGCTCGCAAGTGTGAATTTCATCACCTGGTATTTAAAAAAAATAATTGTTTTTGAGATGGGTGATGTTTAAGGGAGAATATTGTAGCCTATCTAAACTTACATATATACACACACACACAAAGTATACAAACACATTTATGTCTACCGACAAATTTTCCTATATAAAATACATAACTAATTATTTTTTTACTTGTATTGAAAATGGATACAAAACAGTTAAAAATAATAGTTTTAATATAACTTATTTTGCACACATATAAAATACATGTGACTTTAAGTTAACAAGAATACATATATTCACAACATATTTGATATGTGTTAACTAATTACAATGGATGTTTACTGTATAAATATACAGAGTGGGGCAATAGTGCGTCGGACTTCGATATCTTGAGTTCTACGACAGCTAGAAATTTTTTAAAAAGTTGCAACTAGATAAAAAGGTCTATAACTTGAAATTATTTTTGAACATACAGGGCGAGCCAAGATGAAATTACAAGACCAAGTGCCTTTTTTTAAAATGAAATACTATTTGCAACCAATTTAGTTTTATTGAGCAATAATTACAAAATTCAAAAATAAACTTAAAAAGAGGTTTCTTCAAATAACTCGGAAGAAAAAATTATAATAAATGTCCCACCTGTGGACCATTTTGATTGACACATATCTCTATGCGCTTTTGAAATGAGGTTCCCACTGTTCCTAAAACTGCCGGTGTCATAGATGTAAAGGCAGTTATTATTCTTTCCTTCATATTTTGTAAAGTTGTTGGTGTGTCTCTATAAACAAGTTCCTTCACGTATCCCCATAAAAAGAAATCCATTTTTGTGAGATCTGGGGATCTAGCAGGCCATTTAGTGGGTTCATTTCTTCCAATCCATTGATTATGGTAGGTATTACTTAAGTGGTCTCTAACTGCATTTAAATAATGTGGTGGAGCATCATCTTGCTGAAACCCCATCCTATTTCGAATTTTTTGAGGGAGATGATTTACCAATAATTGTGGCAGATGGTTTTCCAAAAAATGAAGATAAATAGCTCCAGTCAATGTACCATCTAAGAAATGTGGCCCTATTGCATGTTCTCCAATAATTCCTCCCCAAACGTTTATAGACCGTCTGTGTTGGTTATCAACTTGCATAAAAAATTGAGGATTTTCCGAAGCATTATAATGGAAATTGTGACTATTAACAAAACCAGTTTTATGAAAAGTTACCCAATCACTGAATAAAACAGTATTGAAGAAGTTGACATCATGTTACATTTCACCTCTGGCACAATTACAAAGTTGTAGGCGCTTTTGAAAATCGTCATCAGACAATTCCTGGTGCATTTGAATATGATATGCATGCAACTTATTTGTTTTTAAGATTCGACCCACAGACCGTCTACCTATTGCTACTAGTGAGCTCACTTCTCTTTGACTAACATGGGAATTCTCAACCGTTGCCAGCACCACAGAAAACTCATTTTCTTCGTTCACAATACGTTTTATTCTTTCACTTTTTTTATATTCGACATTTCCAGTTTCCAGAAAACTATCTGGAAGGTTTTGGAAGCTGCTAATATCAGGAATCCTTCTTTCAGGATAACGTTGGTGATAAATTCTATTGGCAAGTACACAATTCATATTGTAAAATTCCAAATATTTTAAATTCAATACAAATTGTAATGACCGATAAGTGTGATAAATGCTCCCTTGTACAAGACAGTTTATACCAAACTCAGGTTTTATTGCTTGTCGCATAACAAAAACAGCAAAAAATGTACAAAAAACATTACAGTAAAGGACCGGTTAAATACTATTTACTCATTTCAATAGATTGGAAGAAATGGTCCCACTAAATGGCCTCATTTCAAAATTACATAAAGACGTGTGCCCATCAAAACGGGCAACACATCGAACACCTATTATAAATTTTTCTAATGAATTATTTGAGGGAACTTCTTTTTTTAAGTTTATTCTTAAATTTGACACTTATTTATTTATAGAACGAAAATGGTTGCAATTAGCCATATGGAAGTACTTACAAAAAATTTTCGTTTCTCATTTCTACATCACATCGTCGAAAAATATACAGGGTGTTCAATTTGAAAAAATTGAGAACATTTAATTTAAAAAGTTTTTAATTGAAAAATAAACACTTGTTTATTTATAAAACGAAAATGGTTGCTATTAGCCATAGGAAAGTACTTACAAAAAATTTTTGTTTTTCATTTCTACATCACATCGTCGAAAAATATACAGGGATTATAATAATTTAAAAAATTGAGAAAATTCAATAAAAAATGTTCTTAATTTAAATATATATTTTGGCCACCCTGTACATTTTTAGGAAATGAAAATGATTCAAAAATATTAATTAGATGTCTCGTAACTGGTATTCACATAAGTTTTTCTTAAAACCCACAATTGTGACTGTGGTGATTTTTTTAATATCCATCTGCAAATTGCATTATTTCATCAAAAAAAATTCATTATATCCAAGTGGTTGGGAGATATTCAATGCCGATATAGAAGTGAATAGAGCCTACAGAGGGGCTTCAAAAAATATACTGATATACATAGCATTCCATTAAAAAAAAAGGCACTTGGTCCTATAATTTCGTCTTGGCTCGCCCTGTATAATTTCCAGTAATAGACTTTTATAGTTTCCTTGCAAATTTTTAAAAAATTTCTAGCTAGGTATTCTTAGAACTCGAGATATCGAGGCCCGACGTACTATTACCCCACCCCACCCTATATATTTTAGATTTGTTAATTTTTTAAATTTTTTTTATGAACTTATGTTGTAATAAATATTTTTAAGATCTATTATTTGATGAATTTTTAAACGTGGCTGAAGATTGATCTATTGTTTTATTATTTTAATAAATAAATTTTAGGGTTTATTGATTTAATTTCTGTTGGAATTAAGTTGTAAAGTTTAGAGTTAAGGTATTCAAAGCATCGTTGTGATTTAGTTTTATGGTTGGTTGGTACTATTGCAGAATTCACTTTGTAACGGGTGTTATAATTATAATAAATAAAATAATAAATAACACCACAGGTAACTGAGACCCCCTTTATCCCGGAAGGCTCTAGAAGAGCCTTGTGTGGGAGGTGGCTACATATTTAGATACAATGGACACACACCTATATCCGTGTATAGTAGAAAAATCCCTCTCACAATATTTTCCACTGCCACGACCGCGGATTGAACCCGGAACATTTGGGTGAGAGGCAAATGCGATCACCTCTCGACCACCAGTCATGGTGAACATTAGCAAGTTTACTTCTATATTTATAGTGCCACATTAATATAGCTTGACGAAATAACTGGCGTAATAAAAAAAAATTTATTTCTGAAAATAAGTTGTGAGTTGGGTAATTCCATTTTAATTTGTATACCTTTTTATAATTAATTTTTGAACATTTTGTAGATTTATTATTGCATGATTAGTAGCGCTACTCCAGGCTAAAAGTCCATAATCTAGATATGATTCAACAAGTGAAAAATAAATAATTTTCATCTGGCTAATGTGAAATACTTGCGATAACCATTTGAATTTATACAACAGAAATCTTAGTTTTTTGTGGTGTACTTTTTGTGTACATCCCATTTTAAATTACTATCTAAATATATTCCCAAGAACTTCTCATGTTAAACTGATATTGTTGAAATTCGGTGAATGTGTTTTATATGATGCAAAAGGAATAACATTTGTTTTACTATAATTGATAGTAGCCTCTCGTTAAACCAATCGAGTATTATGGGTAAAATCAAGCTCTACTGTTTTTTTTAGTGTAGATCAGTTCATATCCCCATAAAAAATGAGTGTGTCATCGGCAAAACTTAACACAGTTCCTTTAGTTTCTACTTTAAATAGGTCATTTAGGTAAATATTAAACAACGGATGTCCAAGTACCGTACCTAGGGGAGCTCTACATTGTACTATTTTTGTATCGCTGAAAGTATCTGAGATTTTGGTACACTGTTTTCTATTCATTAGATAACTCTCCATTAGTTTATATGGATTTCCAGCCACTGAGTAGCTGGATGTGACTGACTGCATCAAAGTCAAAGAATACCCATATAGCTGGAGCTTTTTTATCTATTGCATTGTTTATGTGGGAAATTAATTTTGCAATTACGTCATTTGTTGATCGATGTGCTCTAAACCCGAATTGTTTGCCTGACAGGATACTGTACCTCGTTAGGTAACTTTCAATTCTAATTTTAAGGATTATTTCGAATATTTTTCCTAGGTTCGATATTAACGAGATAGGTCTGTAATTAGCCACATTCAGTTTATCTCTTTTCTTATATAATGGCTCGATTACGGCTGTTTTAAAAACGATGGTACATAGACCTGTTTGAAATGCCATATTAATTATGTATGTAAGAGGGGCCGCTATCGTAATGCTAACATACTTAAGTATTTCCGATTTGAAGGAGTCGCTTCCTGGAGCTTTTCTATTTTTTAAAGATTTTATAATTTCGATGACCTCTTTTTGATTTGTTTCGGAAAGAAATATTGAGTTTGTTAATACCTGGTTACCGGATTGAGTTCCAATTGTTTGTATTGTGTCGGCTATTTTTTCCCTATTTCCGTAAAATAACTACAAAAGGTATTGGCTATCATATATTTATCGCTTGTTATATTGCCATTTGCATTTATTTTATTTAATTCTTCATTTATGTTCTCCTCATTAGTTATATATTTGATAGATTTTCATAAATTAATAAGACTTTCTTTATTTTAGTTTGTCTAATTAAATCATTTAATTCTTTCCTAAATATTTTAAACTTGTTTGTATTTTCAACAACAGAGGGTTCTTTTTCATGTTTTTATAAAGCTTGTCCTTTTCATTTATAGAATTTATTAGACCTTGTCTTATCCAACTTTTCCTTTTTTATTTTTATCTTTACGGTTTTTGTAGCGTCTACTATATATATTTTAGCGTATTAATAAAATTATCTGTACATTTATTTATATCATTTGAGGAGTATACTTCAGTCCACTTTTCTTCTGTTAATTTGTTCAGTAATTGTTCCTTGTTTATTCAAGGCCTATAATCCTTTTTAGTATTTTCCTTTTTTTCAGGTAGAGATATTTGAACAATTGTGGAATAATGATCAGATATATGGGTTTCCACTATTATAGGTATAATTTCAGTGTTATTGCAAGTATATTTTTTAGTTTTTAGGAATATATGATCTAAACAGCTTTGAGTATTTCCTTGAATTCTAATAGGAGTATTTATAAGTGATTCCTCACCCAGTATATTTAAATAGTCATTTACTAAATCATCATTTCCCAAAATGTTTATATTTATGTCACCTACTATTATATGGCAGTCAATGTTATTTTCCAGACTTTTTAATAATAATAATAATAATAATAATAATGTTTATTGACAGATTGAATTTAAAGTACAATACAGTGAGATATATATATATATACACACACATATATTATACACATATACACAAATATAAATATATACAAAGAAATGTAAATACAGTGAAAAATAAGAAATAAATAGTAAAAAGATACAAATGGATATAATTTTTTTTGTATTGTATAAAATGACATTCAATTTGATGATACCTATCAATTTAAAAACCTCGCGGAAGTTATAAAAACTGTTTGCGAGTGTCTGTGAATGTAAGCTGCATAGTTACTGTCAATTTTCATACATCAATTTTAGCTCAAGCAAAAGAGGAGATTGTAGTAAGCAAGGAAAGAAGGTGAGTATAAAAGGAAACAAAAAAGAAAACAACAACAAAAAATATATATAAGTAGCAACTATTTAAGTAACTAATTTATGTGCACATATGTTTGTAAGGACGACAAAGAAAGACAAATACGAGATGGATGTTTAATTGCGTTTTGTAGACTTATGTTTTTAAGTTTCGTATTCTTATGATACAGGAAAAAGACCAGTGTTTACAAATATATCGAGATTTTCATATTTAGTATTTTTAATCTATTTGGTTATATTATATACAAAGCGAGTATAGGTAGCGTTTTTAAATTTTATTGGTACAGCATTGTAGATTCTGGGTGCTAGATATAGAAAATATTTTGTAGCTATGGTTTTTTGTGCTCGAGGGGTGATTAGCTTATTGTTGATTTTAAGTCTGGTATTATGCAGATGTGTTATATTTTGACTATGACTTTTATTTTTAAACTGGTAAATTAATAGTTGTCTCACATACAGTTGTCTAATATTTAAACATTTTGATTCAGCGTATAGGAGTGATGTGGGATAGTAATAATCTTTTCTAAGCATAATTTTAAAAAATATTTTCTGTGTTTGGACTAGTGGATTGATATTTGTTTTATTTGCGCCGCCCCATACTAGTATTCCATACCTAATTATAGATTGTACAAGACCATTATATATGATATAAAGTTCTTTGTCCCCAAGCAAGTTTCTTAACTGTTTAAAGCTATAAATAAGCGATCTCAGTCGTTTTATTATATAATTTATTTGTAAATGCCATTTAAGGTTTGGATCTAAAATGATTCCTAGGTATTTAATGGATTCTGTGACGTTTATCGATAGAGATGTGTTGTAAATGGGAATATTTGTATAATTAGGTAAGGTTTTTTTGTATGATGCGTAACACATATATTTAGTTTTTTCGATGTTAATGGTTAGGAGGTGGTAATCTAGCCAATCTTTAATTATTTTCATATTCATGCTTGTTATTGTTTTTAGATCGGACCAGGTAGAAGCAGAAAAGAATATTACAGTATCATCTGCAAAAGCTGACATTTTACCCTCTATTGGTAACGTGAGTAGATTGTTTACAAAAATGTTAAATAGGAGTGGTGCCAAAACTGTCCCTTGCGGTAAACCAATTAAGACCTTTTTGGGGTCACTTAATTTGTTCCCTATTTTTACTATTTGCGTTCTATTTTCAAGGTAGCTTTTTAATAAATTATGACATTCTCCACGAAACCCCATATTCCAGAGTTTACTTAGCATTTGTTTGTGACTTACAGTATCAAACGCTTTTGCAAGGTCTATGAAAACTGCTAAACTTGGTAATTTATGGTCTATTGATTTGTATATGTGGTTTGTTAGATTTGCAAGTGCGTCTTCAGTCGAAGTTTTCTCTCGGAAACCAAATTGATTTTTGGAAAGCAGGTCATATTTTTTTAGGAAAGTTTCCATCCTACATTTTATAGCTTTTTCGAAAATTTTGGCAATGTTCGATATTAATGATATAGGTCTGTAATTTATTATAGATAGTTTATTGCCGGTTTTAAATAATGGTTTTATTATTGCTGTTTTAAAATGGGATGGACATTTTCCAGACAAAAAAGCTGTATTGATAAGGTGGGTTAGTAATGGCGTAAAAACATCTATACAATACTTTATTAGTTCAGATTTAATTTGATCTATGCCAGGTGATTTAAAGTTTTTTAAAGAATTGATAAGTTTCATTATTTCCTCATTATCTACGGGTTTAAGATAGAAAGTATTTTCAGATATGTTGTCATAGAATGTAGTGTTAGGTTTGCTAATTTTGCTTGCCATTTCTGTTCCTATATTTGTGTAATGATCGTTAAATTGGTCCGCTATTTCTTTTTCGTCTTTAATAAGATCTCCCTTTTTGGAAAGGATTTCATTTATATTTACATTTTGTTTTTTTTTATTTGTTATGTCTTGGACAGTTTCCCATAATTTCTTCGAGTTTTTTTCATATATGTTGATCTGTTTGCTATAGTAATCACGTTTAGTTATTTTTATAAGGTTGTTTACTTTATTTTTGTATATGCGATACTTTTCTTTTAGATATAAGTTGTTAGGTTGTTTTTTAAAACCATTATATAATTTATCTCGGTTTCCAATTGATGTGAGTAGACCTGGGGTGATCCAGTCCTTTCGCTTTTTTTTATGTTTAACTTTTATATAGGCTACTGATTTCTCTAAGAAATTTTTTATATTTGTAAATAATACGTTGCTTGCTTGTTCTACATCAGCAGTATTGTAAAAAGTGGTCCAGTCATGATTTTTTAATAACTTGTGAAATATATCTCTATTCAGTTGCTCGTGGTAGACCGTATTTTTGCTGAAGTCTGTCTTTATATCATTATTTATCATTAAAGACGATAGAATGCTATAGTGATCGGATAAAGCTGAATGTAAGATAGCTGACTTACATGACACAATACCAGAGGATGTTTTAAGGAATATATGATCTAGACAGCTTTTGCTATTATTTTGTACTCTTGTGTACTTGTTGATTAATGAAATGAAACCGAATTCATAGATTGTGTTTAAATATTCATGTACGTAATCTTTGTCAACTAGTATATCTATATTTATGTCACCATAATCCAAATTAGTTAGGTAAACCTTAAAAGATTTTATAAAATCATAAACATTGGTTGATGGTGGCCTGTATATGGAGGTTACACAAATTTTTTTGTTGTCATAGTTTATTTTTATTTTTATCACGGTAATTTCATTTATTTTAATATAATCTACACTGTGTTTTAATGTACTTTTTATATATACCATGGTACCATCACTTTTGTTTATGTTTCCATTATTATAATAAGTATCGTAATCTTTAATTTTAAAATTGTTTATATTTTCTATAGTCCAGGTTTCAGAAAGAACAATGTAATCGAAACTGTAGGAGAAACTAGATAGGTATACTTGAAGTTCGTCGAAATTTTTTGAAACACTGCGTATATTATTATGGAGTATATTGAATTTATTTTTTCCCGGTGTATTTAATTCTAGATAATTTTTACAATCATCTATGCTCTCAGTACTGTATGTATTTATATTTTTTAATTTAAAGTCTCTTACGAATTGATCCATTTTTTTAATTTGTTTTTATTTATAAATAAATATTATTCATTCAATGGCTAATTACTTTACTTAATTATTTGTTATTTACTTAAATATAAATGCAAGTTACTTGGCTCTACCTTTCTTTGTTGCACATACAGAAATATTATTATTTTTGCGTCCTGCTACGTGTTTGCTTGGTAGCGGCCTGGGTGGCGATAGAACTGCTGGCATCGGAACGGTGGTATATTTTCTGCTTCGAATTCGAGGGACCTGTCTTGTGGATAGTATTTGTTGGTGTATCCGTTTTTGTTTGGGTTTTTGTAGCTTGTGATTCCACGTTATCTATTTCTTTGGTGTCTTGTGTTACTATATTTTTTAGATCATGAACGCTATACGTTGTATTATTAATAATTAGTTTATTATTTTTTATTTTTGACTCCTTGCCTTGGATTTTTGCCTCCTTGTGATATTTTCTAAGTAATTTCTGTTCTTCTCTATCCTCCTTGATCAGGTCGCTTGTTATAGAATAATCTGTTTCCTTCAGTAGATGGCCATTTTTTAATATTTCTATTTTCTTGTGGAATGATACTAATTTTACAACGATGCTTCTACTAGTTCCAAAGCGATATATGTTATCAATTTCACTATCAGTTATGCCAACTTTTAAATTGGTTTTTATGAAATTCTTTGTAACGTTATAAAGGTCTTCGTTTTCTAGTTCTTCTAAGCCAAAAATTAGTATGTTGTTTCGTTTTACTTCCCTTAAAAATTGCTTTTGTTGTTTAATTAGTATTTTATTTTCCTCCTTTAAAGTTGTGATTGTACTTTCTGCATTCTGTAACTTTATTGTTAGTTCAGAGAACTTAGTAGAAAAATCTGCTCTTATCTGATCAGTTACTTCTTTTATAAAGTCCTTCAACTTCGTGTACACCTCTTGGTTAGTTATATCAGTTTGAGATTCTCTAGCTTGCATAATTTCAAAACAGAAAGCTATCACACTGTTTGATATATGATAAGAAAATTATATAAAATTGTTTGTAATTTTGCTAATTCAATATAGAGCGCTTCACTATGCGTGCGTTCGCGTGTAATGCTAGCTAGAATTTTCAATTTTAGATATAAAGATAGGTTATTGTTGTATAATTTGGTACAAGTGGAAGGGGGTCTGTATATAGATGTTAATAAAAAAAATTGTGGTTTGGTTTTGTAGAAATTTGTAGGGCTTTTACAATTTACCTGTGAAGTATTTATTATTATTATTTATTATTATATTATAATTGTAAATATTTTTCTTATCGATTAACTGGTGAATTAAAAGCCGTGGATTTTCATTAATCCAATTATTAATTTTCTCTTTAAATAGCTTTAAAGAATTTAATATTTTTATTTCATTAGGTAGCTCATTATAAATTATAGGCGCCAGATAATAAAGCGATCTTTGTCCGATTGTTTTAACCGCAAGAGGCTGTTGTAATGAATTTTGTGTATAATGTGTACTATAATTATGGTCTATGTTAAGAATGTTGTTTTTATTTTTAAATAGATGTATCAAAATATTCTGGCAAAACAATTGTCTAAGGTCAAACAGTTTTGTTTCACTATAGAGATTATTCTGTAACTTTCTTTATACATCTTTTTGATAAATAATTTTTGTGTGATTTCAAGGCTCTTGTGTAACATTTCATCGCTCCACCCCAAGCAATAATCCCATAAGTAAGCTGAGATTGAATTAATGCGTGATATATGGTTTTCGAATGTTTTATATCGAATAAATTTGTTAAATTTACCTATTAGTCCTCTTAGTTTTTTTATTAAATTATTTATATGTGAATCCCACCTAAGATGGGAGTCTATTATAATGCCTATATATTTGATATTTTTTATACATGTAATTTCCATTTCTCGTCCATCGTGATCTATATGAAGAGTCTCAACATTCGGCATATTACAAGATTGGGAGGTGAATGCTAGGAAATGAGTTTTTGAGTATTTATTTATTTGGTTTGATGTATCCCTTGCTTCTTGTACAAATCATATCTCCATAACTTTTTCTTGTTTTCTTTTTGTTGTTTCGCCTACCTATGGTAGTTCTTTGAGTTGCCTCCCATTTATTTTTGTTTTTTCCCGATTTCTATTTACTTCATTATTTTTATTATCTGTTGCGCTTTCTTCCTCGTTATCTGTTTCGTGGATATCACTACCACCGCTTTCTATAAATTCTTCTTCCCATTTTTCCAAATCTCTAACTGTGTGACTTCTTCATTTGTTACTAATTTATTCCCTTTTATTCTTGAATTGCATTCAAATGCTGCCTTAATGTCTTCTGTTGTAGCTTGTCTTCATAACACAAATCATTGGCAATTGAAATTTCACTCTCTTTTAAATTTTTTAACTTTCCTTTATCCTTGAACAGCGCAGATTTTTTTAAATATGTGACAAAATCAACGATCACTGGTGGATTAACAGCATTCTTTAATTTATATAAATTAATTAATACACTACTATACTATCATTTTGATTGACGTCACCATAGTTGTACACAAGATTATACCTATGAATGTGAAAAATAGACGCATCTTGTATTTTCCATGTTTCAGATAATGCTAAGAAGTCAAAACTGAAATTTAAATTATTAATTAAAATATTTAACTCATCACTATTTATATTTCTTATATTAAGATAAAATATTTTATAATTGTAGACATTGTCCGTTTTAATTAAATTTGAACATTCAGTAAAATTATCAACAATATTATTTTTTACAGTTTTCAATTGAAAGTCTGATATAAGCGTCCATTGAATTTTGAAACAAATTCTGTAGTATTTATTTAAAAAAAATAGTTATGCAAAGATATATATTATACAACATTGAAAAATAAGTTTGTTAAATATTTACAAATGAGTGTTTATGGAGGACAGATATACAGGGTATCTCACCGGGAACTGAATCGATCGATATAGAGAAAAATACGCATCAGAAAATTTTGAAAATTTGGATAATTACTAATGTCTGTGTGGCCAACCCAACTAAAATAATTACAAGCAGCTGGCAATTTCGCTTATACCGAAAGTCGATACCAACTTGCTTATTTCAAATGGAACACCCTATATATTTTAGGGTTTTCGAAAAGAGCATAAAATTCTGAGTCGAAAATATGTAGCATATCCTATACCTAAACCTAGCCGTTTCAGAGATATTTGACATTTTATAGAAAATTTTACAGGTGCAACGGTTTGCAAGAACTGTTATAACTTTCTTCGTGTAAAAGATCCAAAGATCCTCATTTGCTTCTTGTCATGTAAAAAGAACACAAGGATAACTACGTTTTACAACTGAAATAAATTCAATAATATCATACCAAGTGTTCCGTTTTTCGCGTTACATTTTGTCAACTTCAAACCGCGAAAGATTGTTTAGATCAAATGCAACACCCTGTATTTTTTAACGCCAAGTTGTGTAAAATTGAATTCCCTTTTTTCTGATATTAGCATTGTGCGGGTTAAAGTTACAACTTTTTGAAATATTTGCGCTTTTATTAGAAATTCATGAATTGTTGTAATCATTTCATCAAAATAACCATGATTAGAAACAATCAGTCATTATCTTATGTCAAAAAATGCCAGCACGTTTAAATTACACCCACGAAGACTTTTTAAATTTGTTTATTATTTATGGAGAATGTGATAAAGTAATACCAAGAACTTGCAGCACATTTGCTACTCGATATCCAGAAAAACGGAAACCGTCACCAAACACTGTAAAACACATACTGGAAAATTTTAAAAATTATGGGTCTGTCAAGGCAAAAATGCAAAGAAGAAAGCTGATGACGAAAACATTGAAATAGTCATTCTGGGATATTTTCATGCATTTCCAAGGATGTCATTAAGACAAGCTGTTCTGGAATCGGGACTATGCAAGGATTCAATTCACAGAATCTTATTAAAACATAAGTTTCACCCGTTTTCATTCCATATGGTTCAAGGATTAAAAAAACAGATTTCCTAAGAAGACAGTATTTTTGTGAGTTTATTCTAATAAGGTCTTCCAGCGGCTTGTATATCAGTGTATGCGCGGAAGCTATACAACCTTAGGCGAGGGTTGTATAGGGTATATACCATCCTTCGGAGGGGATGTAAAGCCGTCGGCCCCTTGTCTATTAAATGTTAGGCAAGTAAAGATCCCTACTCTTCTTAAGGGAAGAGGTTCGGCAAAATTCCTGGTTGGGGGTAGCTCGTCTACAGGCGTCGGTGTTAGGCCTCAGTAGCGGAAATAGGCCGACGTTAAATAAATGTAATAAAAAAAATGTGCTGCAAGTTCTTGATATTACTTTATCACGCTCTCCATAAATAATAAACAAATTTAAAAAGTTTTCGTTGGTATAGTTTAAACGTGCTGGCATTTTTTGATATAAGATAATGACTGATCGTTTCTAATCATGGCTACTTTGATGAAATGATTACAACAATTCATGAATTTCTAATAAAATCGCAAATACTTCAAAAAGTTGTAACTTTAACCCGCACAATGCTAATATCAGAAAAAAGGGAATTTAGTTTTACACAACTTGACGTAAAAAAATACAGGGTGTTCCATTTGACCTAAACAAGTTCTCGCGGTTTGAATTTGACAAAATGTAACGCGAAAAACGGAACACTTGGTATGATATTATTGAATTTATTTCAGTTGTAGAACGTAGTTATCCTTGTGTTCTTTTTACGTGACAAGAAGCAAATGAAGATCTTTTACACGAAGAAAGTTATAACGGTTCTTGCAAACCGTTGCACCTGTCAAATTTTCTATTTTTTTTTTTTATACATTTATTTAACGTCGGCCTATTTCCGCTACTGAGGCCTAACACCGATGCCTGTAGACGAGCTACCCCCAACCAGGAATTTTGCCGAACCTCTTCCCTTAAGAAGGGTAGGGATCTTTTACTTGCCTAACATTTAATAGACAAGGGCCGACGGCTTTACATCCCCTCCGAAGGATGGTATATCTCCTATACAACCCTCGCCTAAGGTTGTATAGCTTCCGCGCATACACTGATATACAAGCCGCTGGAAGATGTGTGAGGCGAGAACGCGGTTTCCGTTGGAATGGTCACCAATCCAAGTACTAACCGCGCCTGTCGTTGCTTTACATCGCATACCGAAGTATGTACATAGTAAAGACGCACCTACGCTCGCCCCCCAAATTTTCTATAAAATGCCAAATATCACCGAAATGGCTAGGTTTAAGTATACGATATGTTGCATATTTTCGACTGAGAATTTTATGCTCTTTTTCGGAAACCCTAAAATATATAGGGTGTTCCATTTGAAATGAGCAAGTTGGTATCGACTTTCGGTATAAGCGGAAGTGTCAGCTGCTTGTAATTATTTTAGTTGGATTGGCCATACCGACATTAGTAATTATGTAAAATTGCCAAATATCGATCGATTCAGTTCCCAGTGAGACACCCTGTATATATTATATGTACTGTTTTTTTATTAACAGATTGCTTATCACAAATTACAGAATAAAAAGTATCAATCGAGTTGAGTACCAAAGAAATAAATAATAAAGGAGAGAATTTTTCATTTGTTAATACACTGCGCTTTTTTTTAGAATTGCCCTACGTTTTTGGCTTAGTTCCAGATATTTTATTCGGAATGTCCTCGAATTTTCGGTTTTTTCTTCTGCATCTATTTCTTGGATGAAGATTGGGGAGTTCCTAGTTTGTATTGGAGGCGCACTGGAAGTGGAATTTAGTGATGTGGGGAAATTAGTTGTATTTTTCAAATTGTCATCTATATTATGTATTTCTATAAGTAGTATTCCTAAATGAGTATTAGGATTTTTTTATTTCTATAAGGCATGTTGATTTTTATTGTTCTTAAGTGAATTCTTCTCAATTAACAACGAGTTTACTTTTCACAATTTTTGCATCATAGTGCTAATTGCTTCTCTTGCTAATTTTAGATGTTCACGAAGTAGCTTGCGTTTAGAATAATCGTGTTATGTATAATTATAGGCAAAAAATATACCTTGGTCTCTTAAGCTCTTTGAATTTGACTTTGCACTATTGAGTATTTCAAATTTTAATTGATAAGTTAAAGTCTCAGCGAGCATTGGCAAATTTTATTTTCTTGTATTGTTTCCATTCTGCATATATCTCGGAAATCATTTATATTACATTTGACTTTTACTACATTATTTAAGATATCTAGTAGAGCTTCCGAGGCTGTTTTGTTACTTTCTTTTATACCATAAATAATGAAATTGTATTTCTTTTGGATTTTTTCGGTAATTTGTAGTCTGCTTTTGAGTAAAGATATTTCAGTTTCTAATCTAGAATTTTCTAATTTTAGATTATTTAATTCACTTTTAAATTCGATTTTTATATTTATAAGTTCTTGATTTATTTGATTATTTGATTCAGCAACTTCTTTTAGCAATTTAAATATGTCATCACTTGATGCTGTCTGTCCTGGCATTTCCTACTTTATTGTTTGTTCTACTGGCAAAATATGTAACAACTGTGACTTTTATAAAAATAATAACCAAAATAAATATATATGGATATTTTTAACTAGGTACTCCTACCATAGAAACATCTAATGTTAATATGTACTGTCATCTATTCGCTATTCACTTGAACAACACAGAAATGGTCCCAACAAGGAAAATACGTACATTTTTTTTTCCCTGCGAACACTAGATGCACCTTTTAATTACAATTCATTTACAATATATGCTTATTTTGTTTAATTTTAATTTTTATTTTGATGTGCAGTGTGTTTGATTTCAATTCTGTATCGCTTATATAGCTTAATAAAGATGAAATGTTCCTCAAATTTGTACCATTGTCAGCTTTTTTTATTTCTTAGTTGGGGATTCCCTAACTTTGAATGGTGAACACGATGTGAGGTTTTAAGGACTACCTAAATTAAGGAGTCACTAGCTATTCTCTCCCTAAACAAAAGTTGATGGAAATGAGTATAATACACGCTGATAACCAACTTTATAGCACTTAAAAAAGTAATTTTATACTTCGTGGCTTAGTATAGAAAGTGATTTATTGAAAATTGATTCTTTTCATGTGCATGTATAAATATTATATACCTATATTGAAGTGGACGAACTCTCATTAAAATTTTAACAAAATTGTCGTATTATTGAAATTTCCGTAGGATAAACTTCCAAATTAATAGCAAGGGAAAATGAATTTTAATGTGCAATCTAGGTGTTAGCGTTTGGTCATCTAAATGGCAATTTCAAGTATACAGCTTATGAACAACAATCATGCCAGAGATATTCAATAAGTAATAAACATTTCGTAATTAAAATACGAGGAAAATTAGAAAGTGATTTTAATTAGAAATATATGTATAGCCATGACATATTGTAAATATTTTGCCTGACACCTGGTACGAAAACAGCACCTTGAAGAAGGGGATAAACGGACTAAATAATAATTTGATTCCAAATTTACCAATATGGGGAACGATAATAAGTCGCTAAAATCCAAAATAGGTAAGTGAAGACATTGTCTTCGAGAAGTTAAGAACAATCAAGTGTTATATAGCATTAGCAGTATTTTACTTCTATGTCCAGTGGAAGTATAGCAACGCATTTTTTTTTTGTTGTTGAAATAGGCTTAAAATGTCATGAGACGTCGAGATTTTAAATTTGAGCGAAAAAAAATTTTCTGTCTGTCGGTCTGTCTGTAATTTTTTTTGTGCGCACGTTTACTCTGGAACCGTTTATGATATTGATTTGAAATTTGGTACACTTATGTATCATAACGAGATTTGGAACTAAATTATATTTTGATCTAATTCCGTTGAAGGGTTCGGGGGTAAATGGAGTAAATAAGCAAAGCGAGCAGGTAAGAATCCATAAATTGCAGTTTAGGGCATGTACGAAAATCAGGGTCTCAAAATTTTTTTGCATTACCTACCCCCCTCTATCACCCCCATTGCCACCCCACCCTATTATTAAAGGGAGTAAAAAACTGCCTCTAAAATTTATTTTGGCATTAGCTACTCCCCCTACCACCCCCACCCTATTGTTTAAGGGAATAAAAAATTAAATTGGGATTTAGTGTGTATACGAGAGCCATGGGTTATTAAAAATTTTTTGACATTAGCCACCACCTCTACCACCCCCATTGCCACTCCGTCCTATTAATAAAGGGAGTAAAACATTACATTGGGATTTAGTGCGTATAAGACTTGGATACAAAATCTGGATGTGGAAGTAGTGATTCCTTGGGCAGCGGTTTTTATATTTATATTGGGATTCTGAAATAATAATAATAATAACTTTATTAGATGCAATAAGATATATACATGAACATTTACACTTATATAACTTGAACTATGTTCTTAAACAACACAATAAAATTAAGAGTATCCATATGAAAAATCCGAGCGTGGATATCTAGTGAGCCTTAATCTAAATGCTATTTTAATAATATATAATATAATTTACTGAATATAAAAGACGCAATATTTACTTAATAAAGCAAAAATTATATATAAAAGAAGAAAAAAAATGATAGAAAAAATAAAAGTAGATAATACTATGTCAAGATCAACAAATAATAATAATAATAAATCGTCATTATTTATATTTATGTCTTAGCAAAGTTCAGCAAGCTGTTGTACCACTTAACTAAGACAATTTATAAACATTTTAAGACATTTTTAAATACATAGCAACTAGATAATATTTACCCTATAATTAACTGATACACTGATAAAAAAGTTTGTAAAAAAGAACATAATAATAAAAATAGTGTCTGAATATCCAAGGTCACTGTTCGTCAAGAAATAATTTCTTTATTGATCTTTTGAAGGTTAATTTTGACGGGGCTTTAAAATTATTTGATAGAGAATTATAAATGGCTACTGCTTGATACTAATAACTATTAACTAGTAACTATTTATTGACTATTTATATAATATTAAGATTTTCAAAAGAAGACTAAGAATACACTATCGTGGGTGTCAAAGTTGATATGCTGCACAGAGAGAGGCAAGTAACCAGGCGCGGATCCAGACTCAAATTAAGGGGGGGCACACAAAATATTGAGAGAAACATACAACTAGAATAGGCTAAAAATGGGACAAAAACCTTATTAAAACAATTTTTAGGAATAATAACATCATAATATGTATTTTTATCATGCATAAAATATAATATAATTTTTCTTATTATTTTTTTTTAAATTGGCCATATAGTACCATATCTATACAAAATATAAACTAATACTAGAGAATCAAAAATGTAGATTATAATCATTTCATTTTAATCCAAAAGATGCACCTGAAGCAACCAGACAGATTAACAATGATATTTCCTTAATAAATAACTAGACTAGGCAGAACTGATTGGTACTAAATCCTAAGAAGAGTAAGTGCATTACTCTTGGCACTAGTAGTACCTTGCAGGTAACGGCCAATTTTGAAGTATTAATTGGTTCTGATGCAATTCCTCGTGTCATCTCCTTAAGGAACCAAGCAGCTTATTTTCAACTAATATCTTACGTTTGTCCCAACTCATATTGCAGTCTATTATTAAGCCTAGGTATTTAATGGTTTTAAGTATATTTAATTTTATTTATGACTTATTCTCCTTCATAACTAGGGAATCAAATTTTGGGAGACAAATGGTAATGTAATTTACAATTAATAGCTCCCAGTCATTACATTCTAAAAATATAATAGTGTCATCGGCAAAGCTGATTATTTGACCACTGATGGGTATATCAAATAACTCATTAACGTATATTATGAAGAGTAATGGCCCGAGTACTACACCCTGAGGAACTCCGTACTTGACTGTTTTAAAGTCACTGTAACTGCCCCCAAGCTTTTACGCAGTGAGGTCTTTCACAGAGGTAACTTTGCAGTGATGTATTTGCAGGACCACGAATTCCAACATCATTTAGAGTAACTAACAACTCCGCATGACTTACCGTGTCAATAGATTTTGTTAAGTATAGAGGCATAGAGATGCATAGAGACTTTTTTGTTGTATGTTATGTTGTATATGTGTGTTGTCAAGTCAGCTATTGCATCATCCATCGACCTAGCCTCTCGGAACCCATATTGATTATTTGATACTACATTGAATTTATTTAGAAAGCGCATCAATCTCTCTCTTAGAATTTCTTCATATATATTCGCAAGACTCGAGTGTAAAGAAATTGGATGGTAATTATTTTTGCGTAAAGGATGTTTTTATTTTGTATGTAACCGGTTCTGTTAAATTGTCAGGTATTTTTTTGAATATTACAGATGTGAGCTCATCAAGGCCTAGGGCTTTTTTATTACGCAATTTATTAATCGCCTTTTTGATATCACTTTTATTTGTGTTTTCAAGAAACATTGAATTTCTAATTATTTTTCATATTTTTGGAGTGTTAGGTTTTTTTGGTACTTTGTTTATTAAATTTTCCTCTATTTGGTTGAAGTATGCATTAAATTCATTTGCTATTTCTATTGGTTCTGATAAAATAGTGTTTTGGCGGGATTTAATTGTGTTTATTTCTTTTATATTAAAAAATAATTAAACACCTGTATTTCACAATAAATTATCTTATCTATTTAATTATGTTATATCCTTAATTACTGAAATTCCTGTATACTTAAAAATACCTTTTATTGATTACTTATAATCCTTCACACATGGATTCCGAGACTCCTGTTTCCGTTCTTGCTTCGTACTATATTACACCAAATATAAATTACTGCAAGGCGGGCAAAAAAATTTAAAAGTCCACTATGCCGTTTGGTCAATGAAGCCATAGGAGTCACAAGTTTCCGTTAGTGCCGGCGTATAGGGCGAACAGAATCCAATTTGGATTTGCGGTATTGTGATTGATGATGTTATTCAGGTGGGTGTCTCGGGACAGCACTAATCTTACCATCCCTCCAACCAGTATACCAGGGCATGTTGTTACATCGTGCTATAGCAGTTAGAGATACAGGACTAATCAACTTGAAATTGAAATCACCCAACTCCCACATTCCAAATGTATTTTGGTTGAAACTCGATTGACCTGCCTCTACTCCTTTACAATCATTACCTGTTTAATGCATTTTTAATGGAGAGCCAGGTAATTAATTGGTAAAACGTTAGTAAATGGTGTAGTCGATTCTATTGTAAAAAGAAATATCGATGACAGGTTTTTAGTATGAGATAAAGTGCTCCTCAGGCGATTATTATACAGAGTGTATCGTATTGAAAGATCATAATAATAATAGATTCATTAATCAAACAGGCATAAGTCCATATAAAAGATATACATTACAACTATAACTAAACAGTAGATTTCTGAAATTATAAAAAGAAATAAATGAAAACGCCGAATATACAAATAAACTTATAATGGTAGACAAATAGTCCAGTCATTCAAGCTTACCCTGGGGGTGATTGCCACCCCTTCTCGTTAGTGGAAATTTTTTTGGTCAAAATAACCTCGGGGATAGAAGACCCAATTCTAAGCAAAAAGTGTTCTGTAAAGTTTTTTCAAAAACTCAATACTTTTCAAGTTATTGGCGATTGAAAACTCGGAATTTTCCCACGTTTTTCAACGGTTTTTTGCAAATATCTCAAAAAATATGCGTTTTAACGATAATTTTATAATAAACAAAATTGTAGAAGGTAAGAAAATGAACAAATTGGTTTTATAAAGAGTGTTCTAAGTGCAATATTAAGCGAGATATTGAAAATAAAAGCCGTTTTTTTTGTCTGAACTTTAATCGATGTATTCAATGCCATCTAGCGGACAACGGATACATTTTATCCATATGACAATGAGAAACTTTTTTATAGTGCTTAAAATAATCTTTAAAATGAGCAGTGTTAAAAGTCTTTTGCACGTAAAGTGAGTGAGTTGTAGTGAAAAAAAGAGGGACATCTAATATTTTTTTTTTAAATCGATGTGTTTCATAAGTGCCATTTCCACCAAAATTAAAATTAATCGTATTCCGTCTAGATTTAACTTTAATATGAAGAGTTTATTGGATTCCAGCCGTTTGGCTGCTTTGGAATGCATACTTTTCAAAAAAATCACGATTTTAAGAAAAAAAATTTTTTTTCATTTTTAAAAGAAACACATTTTTTTCATAATATTTCAAAAGTAATGAAAGATACGTAAAAAACTGCAATGATAAAAAATGTAAGTTTGTTTTTGACAAAAATTTTAGTTTTTTTTTTCTTTCTGTCAGACCAAAATTGACGGAGATATGACTGTTTAAAGAGCGTGCGGTAGCGCAATCACAGTCTCCCTCGACCCCTTTGACCCTTCACCGTTTCAAAATGAAGGGTTTTACACCACATGCCATAATGAAAAAAGTTGTAGCTCTTTCAATTACCTTTAAAATGGTTTTTTTAAAGTTGTGATAGCTTTAAAATTGAAGGAGTTATGGTCCAATAACTAAATTTTTTTTTTCTATTTAGTAAAATGAAAATTTCGGAGCACAAAAATTTGGAGCAGAGTGAAAGTAAAGAATAATATGAACCCAAAACTATTGTCTTATATATATATATATATATATATATATATATATATATATATCCATATATGGCATATATATATCGGAAACATACGCACGAATACATACAAACGTTCATATATGTATATCCAATAAAATCCAATCCAATAAAAACTGCAGATCCACCTGCACCGCAAGATTTACTTAAAATGATTTTTTGCAACTGCAAAAAAGGTTGCGGAGCCACTTGCGGATGCCGAAGAGTCGGGCTGTTTTGCAATGTAACTTGTGGAACATGCAGTGGAGATAACTGCCAGAATAGCCCTCCAATTGACCCAGAAGAAGATCTTGATTACGACAGCAACTCCGATATTGAGTCATGAACGATTGGTGTAATAGTTTTTTTATGTATTGTAATGCTCTTGTTGCAGAATTTTTTATAATTAATTACTAATTTAATCTAGTACATTTCAAGATAACTTGTAAGTTTATATTTTATTCAATAAAAAGTGTCTGATTACTTACTCTATAATTAAATTATTTTTAATTGTATAAACATATATTTTCAATGTTTTAATTTAGGGGTAGTTTTAAGGGTTGAAAAGCTAAACATATGATAGTCATTTTCGAGAACGTGGAACAACATTTAAATCATTTTGAGTTCATCAGAAGAAATTTTTTTATACAATTTTTAATTGAGGGGTTGTTTTTAAGGGTTGAAAGGGGGTTAAAAATATGATAATTAAGGTAGAGAACGTAAAACAATATTTACTCTATATTTAAATCTTTTTAAGTTATACAAAAGTATTTTTTGTAATTTTCTTCAATTTAGGGGTCGTTTGCAGGGGTTGCAAAGTTTTTTAGGGGTTGAAAATGATTTAAGCATGAGATAATTGTGTTAGAGAACACTTTACGATTTCACTCCTTATTATTAAATACGTTTTCTAGCGATAAAATGGCTCAATGTCAATTTTTTTATTAAGGGGTCGTTTTCACCCCTTAAAAATAAAAAACGGAGGTCGGGTCAATATCACTTTTGAAGTTAAGGGTAAGATAAGCCTAATTCCAAAATTTCATGTAAATCGGTTCGTAGTAAAATATTTCGGAGGTAAGATCCTATTTTTCGCTTCAATGACTGCACTAAAATGTTTAAATAACTAAGCAAATGTGAAAAGTGATACTAAACATTACCGTTGATGGAAAGTATAAACAACCAGAGAAAGAAATAACAAAGATGCGTTTAGTATCACTCTAACTTACACCCAAAAGTATCAACAACATTTTCTCTTAATTTTATTACCAGGGAAGAGATTAAATAATATAAATACAAACAGTATTGGATGGTATATCTATTAAGGATATCAAATTATGTTTATATTTTTGTATTGGCCAATTAATTTACATAATAAATACCTTTGTCCTACAGGGTGAGTTTCCAGACTGTTGGAAAAACGCAATAGTCAAACCTCTAACTAAGATTCACAATCCGAAGGAATTAAAAGACTTACGGCCAATAACTATATTACCTATTATTTCAAAGATTTTTAGAGAGACATATACATAATCAAATTAACTCATATTTTTGAGAAAATGACTTAATGCCTGAAAGTCAGTCGGGTTTCCGTAAAAATCATAGTACCTCCACCACCCTCGTCTGTCTTATCGATGATATACGAAACAACACAGATAAAGAAAATGTTACTGGTTTAATTCTGCCAGACTTCAGTAAAGCTTTCGATTTGCTGGATCACTCGGTTCTGATTGCAAAACTACATTATTTTGGATTCTCAGAAAGCTGTATACATTTTTAAAATCATATCTGTCTAGTAGGCGTCAATGTGTATCCCTAAATAGAAAAGGAGAAAATCTAAAGTCGGACTTTATATCCATAAAAAAAGGTGTTCCACAGGGGTCTATTTTGGCTCCCCTGTTATTCTCAATATATGTGGCAGACATGGGTGACAACATCCACAATGCAAAATTGCATCAATACGCCGATGACTCACAGCTACAGTTTGCCTTTTCTCTTGACTTAAACCTAATAGCTCAGCAGGAAATTAATGAAAATCTAGACAGGCTATATAATTTTGCAAAAGACCGCACTTTAAGAATAAACACGTCCAAATCATTCGCACTAATTTTCGGTAGTAAAGTAAATAGAGCGAAGTTGATTCATGAAAATATTACTTTTAAAATAAATAACGAAAAAACACCTATAGTACATGAGGTAAAGAATTTAGGAATACACATTGACTGCGGTCTCAACTTTCAAACACATATAACAAACAGAACAAATTTAGCATATTCTCGTCTGAAGGGGTTGTATCCTTACAAGAATTGTTTACCTTCAAATGTCATATATCAACTATGTGAAAGTCTTATCCTGTCACTTTTCGATTGTGGTGATGTGGTGTACAATAGTTCGTTAAGTCACATGTCCTGTCATCTCGTTCAAAAAATACAAAATTCATGTATGAGATTTTCATTTAATATTCCTTATAGAAATCACATTACTCCTTATTTAAACATTCATTCTATTCTTAACATGAAATATCGTAGGTTGGCTCATATATATTCATTCTTATATAGAATTACGCAATCAGATGAACCCAAATATCTCAGGAATAAATTTGTTACCTTCAATCATCACACGCTATGTACTTAACACGTTAATCGCCCAAATAGAACAAAATAAAATTTTCCTACCGGCCACAATTCTATTTTTTATAATTTGTTTCTAATATATGTTGGTGATATATAATAATGTTGTAGAAATTGATTTTAGCCACGTTTGGGTGCGAAAAAATATTTTCAAAATGAGAACCGGATTTTGGGTCTCGGAGCGCCCGCGTGGTTTAGGTCGGTGACTCATATGTCAGTTCTCAAGTGTTTGCGAGTTTAGACTTGCTTTTCCTATGCTCGACACATAAGCGTATTTACCGGCAGTGGGTTAGTGCATTCTAATACTTTGAAAGAGACGGTACTAAATAAAATGAGTGGTGAATACGAAAAGAGTCAGTCGCATTTGCAAAAATTGTGGAATGAAATACTCTCTGAATCAGAGGAAGAACCCTTTGAAGGTGGTTCTTCAGACGAATACAATCCTGAATCTGAAAGTGAACATTCAGAGGAGTATTCTTCAGATGAAGAAATTGTACCACAAAAAAGAGTCAGAAGGTAAGATTTATTGTTAGTTTTTCACAAAATTATAAAAGTTTTCCGTTTCGAAATTCTGAGTTGTATTTTTATATTTTGAATTTTTCATTGAAATTGGGTATCACTTTTACAATATATGTATTTTTTTTAGGTCATTACACGATATTTCTAAAGAAGTTGAACCTAGCCAAAAATATTTGAACGTGTTTCCTTCAACGTCTAGGCAATCTCCTCAATTTGAAAATGTAGAATCCTCTGTAGAGAATACTATAGAAGCGGTGATTGCTAAATATTGCAGAGTAGAGGAAAGTGTGAATGAGGATGACGGAAATATAGAAGAAATAGTTTGGTCACCGGTTACAGGGAGTACTCTAAAAAAAATTGATTTCCAAGTAGACCCCACAGATGAGATTAGGGAAACTTATTTAGTAAAACGTCCTATTGATTTCTTCAACATATTTTTCAATGAAGATGTAGTGAACCTCATTGCTACCGAAACAAATCGCTATGCACAACAAAAAATCGCTGCAGGGATCCAACAAAAATCTCGATTAAATAGATGGAAGGATACTAATGCAGATGAAATAAGAAAATTTTTTTCGCTCTGTTTGTGGATGGGCATAGCAAGATTTCCTAAAATGGTAGACTACTGGAGAAAAAGTTTTTTATATGCAAGTAGAATACCTGAAGAGATGTCCAGAAATCGATTTAAATTGCTTCTACGTATGCTTCATTTTAGCAACAATGAAGATGCGAACGCTACTGATCGTTTGGCGAAACTGAGCCCTTTACTGAAACTTTTGACTGATAAATTCAAAGAAGTATATATCCCAAAACGTGAAGTTTGCATAGATGAAACTCTAGTCCCATTTAGAGGACGCCTCATTTTCAAACAGTACATTAAAAAAAACACTTCAAATTTGGTATAAAATTGTACAAAATTTGTTGCAAAGGAGGTTATACTTATGACTTCAGAGTTTATTGTGGAAATGATAAGAATCCGAAAGTAAGTGCATCAACAAAAATTGTATTAGAACTTATGAAACCACTGTTCCATCAAGGCAGAATTCTCTTTACTGACAATTTTTATACAAGTGTTGCCCTTGCTCAAGAGCTTCTAAACCGAAAAACTCACTTGGTGGGCACCTTCCGGAAAAATCGGAAATTGAATCCTACTGAGGTAACAACTAAAAAACTAAAAAAAGGAGAGATTATTGCGAGGGAACGTAATGGAGTAGTTGTGCTAAAGTGGCAAGACAAGCGAGATGTACTTTGTCTTAGTACTTACCACACAGCAGTTACAACAAGGGTAAAAAGGCGAGGCGAAGAAATTGACAAACCCACTATTATTTGCGATTATAACAACAGTAAATCTTTCATCGATCTATCTGATCAACTAAAGGCTTATTCAACACCCCTAAGAAAGGGGATAAAATGGTATCGTAAACTTGGGTTTGAGTTGCTATTAGGAACTTGCTTGGTAAATGCATATACTCTCTACAAAGAGATAACCAAAGATAAAATATCCATAACAGCATTCAAAGAGCAGATAATTGAAAGTGCATTGAATAGTGCAGAACCAGCTATTTGTGAAAATGAAGAACACGTTTTAGATGAAGTTCTCTCTAAAGATCGTCGTAGATGTGTTATTTGCTACGAAAAAATAAGCAACAATGAAGGTCGGAAACAGGCACAGTTGAAGACGCCGAAGTCTAGGTTTTATTGTCAACAATGTAAAAATTTTTACTGTTTATCTTGCTTTTTTGATTTTCATAAATGCCAAAAATAATTTGTTATTTTCAACTACGTACTCGAGACAATAATAAAGTTATTTTTGAATAATTTTTTTTGTTTAAGACCACCAGGCCCCACATTTCAATATTCTATAAGTAGCAATGTAATACGTGACCCATTTTTTTTTAGTTTGCATTATCCTTGGAATGGAACAAAAAAGTTCCAGGCTCAAAATTTGTTTAAGACCACCAGGCCCCACATTTCAATATTCTATGCCATATGTAATACGTGACCTACACGGAGGTACACAGAGCATAAAGTGGAAACAAGTAGTGAAGCCCGTATGTGAGTCACAGGGCCTGGACGATTCTTCGAGTTGAGAACCAAATGTTGGTTCACATGGCGATTAACGTGTTAATTTTAGAGTTCCTCCTCACAGGGCCACCGCATACCAGAAATCCTTTATAGCAGCTCGTTTATGGAATGTTTTACCAGATGAGCATAAAAATATGTCGAAAAAAACATTTTCCATGTATACTAAATCCATGTTACTGGAGCAATAACTCTCCGACAGAAAGATCAAGTTACCTGCTAGCCCTCCAACATTAATTTATCGTGATTCTTTACTGAATTGAAAATTTTGTGTTCCTGCCTCTCACTCCCTGCCATTCCCTGCCATTTGTGCCGCAAAATAATAAAAATAAATTGTTTTGACTTATACTTTAGCTTAATATGTATTTTTTTTTGTTAAAATTTTGAAATTTTGTTTGTAGTCTCAATCTTAATACTCCGGACTATTGGAAGATCAACAGCAGTTGAAATAGTTCGTTTTTACCTCGAACATTAGTCTTAATCTGTTTGCAAATATATTTATCTGTATATGTATATGTATGTTTCTGAGATAAATAAATTGTTTATTTATTTATTTATTTACGAGATATTTGTTAAGGTATAAGTAAGTTGACTGACAGAACAATAATTAGATATACCAATATTATGTATAATGCAGTTATAAGCCAGCCACACAGAAACAAGTGGAGAAAACAGGGGTTGATTAGAACCAACTACTTTATAAGTAAATGTAAGACAATTTCTACCAGAAAATATTGGCACATGGAACCTTACTCGAGAAAGGAAATTATTTCATCTATCTGACCGTGTAATTTTTGTATAGATCAGTGACCTGACAATTTCCATGCTAATAAGGCCAAGTAAACTAAGCATTTCACAGTATGAAACATTTCTGCCAGGGCAGAAACCAAATTCAGTTCAATATAAATATCTACAAAATTTGCGATGTATACATTCGAGAGACTGGCTGTGAGCATTGTAATATGAAGCCCATACAACACAAACATACTCAAGTTTACTACGCACTTAACTACTTTATTAAGATCATTCTGCAGTGACAGACAGCTCTACGATATTAAAAATTTTCAGGTCATCTGTATATAATAATTTAGGCACTTGAATTTCCATACCAAGATCATTAATAAAGAGCAAACATAATAATGGACCCAAATTATTTTCTTGAGTGACACCACTCGTTGCTGCATAGGGTAATAATCTTTGTACCATGCAGTCGTCATATTACATCCTATGAGTTAAATATAAGTTCAGAAATGTTATTAGATTATCCGAGACATTGTAGCCATGCTGCTTACGGAGTAAAGAGCGTGATGTACCTGATCAGAACCTTTTGATACATCCAAATAAATAAAAAGTTACTTAGAAATCTTAATATAAATGTTGAAAACATAGGTAATAAATTTATGGATTGTGACTGGCCCCTAAATTCTGTTAATTTTAATGATGTATACAATGCTATTCTTATGAAATGTATATATATTTTAAATAATGTAGCACCTACCCAAAAAAATCGTGGTATCATTTTAATATTAAAAATGAAGCCAAAGAAAGGAATGTTGCTTATAAGAACTTCAAGAGATGTGATATTAGCGAAAAACATACCTTATGGTTAATGTTTAAACAAAAAAGAAACTAAGTTGTAAATTTAATTAAGCCAAAAAAAAGACATTACTATGAAGAACAGATAGATTTGTACCAAAATAATTCTAAAATGATGTGGAGGACACTAAAAAATTAATAATACCTAGACAAGAAAAATTTACAGAGAAGAGTATAGTGTTTGAAAATAACAACAAATTAATAGTAGCTCAAACAGATTGCAAATGAGTTCAATAAGTATTTTATCTCGAGTATTCATGATATAGTAGATTCAATAGATACTAAACACGAGTGGGTAGATACTGATTTAATTATAATAGATAACGACTTTAATACATTTACATTGCTTGCTGTGAAAGATTTAAGAAAAATCATAATGTCCTTAGACAACAATAATAATGTTAATATTGTTTTAAATACTAAATTTATAAAATATGCTTTTGAAATTGTTGGTCATGTGCTACTACATTCTGTCAATGCTTTTTTATCAAAAGGTGAATCCCCAAGAGACTTAAAGTGCAGTTCTGTTATCCCTATTCATAAAGTTGTAAATGCTATAATGCCTCTGATTATCGGCCAATAAACACACTTCCTCCTATTGAAAAACTTTTAAAACTGGAGAAGTGGCAGTATATGAACAACTTTTAGATTATTTTAATAAAAACAATTTACTATTAGTCTATCAAAGTGGTTTCAGAGCTCATCACTCATGTCAAACTGCATTACAACTGACCTTTGCTAATTGGAATGAAAAAATGGATAAAGATTATTATATTGTTGCTGTGTTCATTGACTTTAAAAAGCCTTTGAAACTATAGATCGAAATATCTTACCAATAAACTAAAACTTAATTTAGGTAAAACAAAGGCAATGGATGTAACTAATGTATATAACTACAGCAGATTGGATCTTGAAACAATTAAAGTATCTATTGAAAATAATAAATTAGAGTTAGTAACTCAAATAAAATATTTAGGTTTTATTATTAGTAATGACTTATCACTAAAAAATCATTATGTATACGTGCAAAAAAAATTTTGAAAAAATTATTTTTCTTTTCGAGAGTAGCACCAAATTTTTCTATGGTAACAAATATTAGAGTTTACAACACCATCATTCAACCATACTTTGATTATTGCGGTAGTATTTTAAATTTTCTGGATAATAACAGTATTGCATCTCTACAAAAATTCCAAAATAGAGGAATGAGAATCATTTTAAAATGCAGTAAAGTAACTCCTGTAAGGATCATGTTGGATGTATTAGAATGGGTATCAGTTAAATATCGACTTTAATATTTTACATTTATTTTTGTGTTTAAAATTTTATATGGATTATGTGCTGCGTATTTTAATAATTATGAGCTACATAACCATCTAACAAGAACTAGAGATAATATTCAAATTAATAGAATGAATACAAAAAGATGAATGAATTTAACTCGCTACCTAATAATGTTAAAGAAACTGATAATTTAAGTGTATTCAAAAGTAGACTACTTAATTATTAAGGGCTAGCAATTAACTTTCTAATTAAAATGCTGTTAAAGTGAATTTTCTCAATTTTTTCAAATGGAACACTCTGTATATTATTATATTTTTGAATTGGCACGTTAATTCTCTACGACTTTTGTGAATAATATCTTATACTTAACATCGATATTTCCAGGGATATTTTTTTACTTTTTTGAAATGAAACACTCATTTCGAACTGATCTAGTAGCCATAATTTTGACATAAAGTGAGAATAATTGAAGTAGTATTCAATTTTTTCTGGGTACATCTTGGTCGCGTTAGTAGTATTTTTTTACAGTTAATTAAATCACATTTGAGTGTATCTTAAAAATTTATAAATAATCGTTTAATATTACAAAAAAGTTGACATAAATAATAGGAACAGAAAATACGGTATTAGGCAATACAAAAATTGGCACTATTTTGAAAATTCAAAGTTATTTCGAACATAATTTAATGAAATAAATAATACCTAGTATTTATAGGAACTGTTCAATGTGGCCTACCAGTACGTCTATGTATTTCTGTAGACGATTTTCGAATGATCTACAGAGACACTTCTTAAAATATCTATATAAATTTCCTGAAAAACTTCCCTTATTCTTTCTTTCATATTTTCTTTTGTAATTATATGAGCTTTGTATACTTGCTCCTTAACATAGCCCCACAAAAAAGAAGTCTATTTTGGTCAAGTCAGGGCTTCTAGCAGGCCAACTATGGGTCCTCCTCTTCCTATCCAACCATTTGGAAAAGCGTCGTTTAATTCCATCATGGAAGTACCACATTCTCTCCCTAATATCCCTGGGGACATCCTCCAGTAATTCTTCCAAGCTGTCTTGCAAAAATTCCAAATAAATTTGACAATTCACCCATCCATCAAAGAAATGTGGTCCTATCACATAATCCCCAGCAATTCCTCCCCAAACATTCAACGACCATCTAGTTTGGCTATTTGTTCGTGAGATGTAAGGATTGCTTGTGTCGTAATAACGAAAATTATGACGATTAACATGTTCATTTTTATGAAACGTTGCTTCATCGGCAAACAAAACAAAATAAAAAAAAATATTTGTTGTCCTATTTTTTGGTTTGCCCATTGACAAAATTTATTTTCGGTTTTCGTAATCCCTATCAATCAGTTCCTTTCTTAGTTGAACGTGGTGGGGATGAAATTTGTTTTTTTTGTAAGATTCGATGGTGAAGATCAGCTTATATCGTTTTCTCTTGCCAATTCTCTTATACTGCGATGAGGATCTTCAATAACGCTGAAATGTATGACTGTTTCGTTTTCTTCATTTGCTACATTTTTTTGTTCGTTCCTTTTTCTCATATTCCACTTTCCCTGTATTGCCAAATCGTTCCGTCAATCTCTCAAGTGATTTTTTTAGAGGGCTGTCTTCTTTCCGGATATCGCTCCTTATAAATTCGAGTTGGTAGCAAACAATTTTTATCACTCGTACCCAGAACATAAACCATATCGACCATTTCTTCTCTCGAAAAATTCATTATCGGAAAGTGCGAATTTTAAACTAATTTATAACTTAAAATAAGTGTAAATACTTTGTCGCAATAGTTAATAATTAAACATCAATAAGATAACTTTCAATTATTCTCACTTTATGTCAAAATCATGGCTACTAGATTAGTTCGAAATGAAAAGTATTATAATTTAACAATGAAAAAGTAAGAATATCTCTGGAAATATCGATTTTAGATATATGAGATTATTGACAAAAATCATAGAGAATTAACGCGCCAATTCAAAAATACAATAATATACAGAGTGTTCCATTTGAAAAAATTGAAAAAATTCACTTTGAAATGTTCTGAATTAGCCCTAGTATAAACTTTATAATTATAATCAATATTTGGTTGTTGTGTCGTTGAAGTACATTCCTTGTCTACATGATTGAGAAATAAATTTTCTTAATTAACACTAATACACACATAGCGAATTAATTTGTTAAACCTTGTTCCGACCAAAAATTTTCATATTTTTTCGAATAACTCGGCAATGCCACGTCAAAAACAAAAAATCTGGAAAGGTAATTTTATGCTGAATTCATGAATGTAAAAATATATAAGATGTTTCATTTAAAAAAAAAATGACCGCGAAGATGCTCCGCTATAGCGAGTCACTCTATATATTTTTAAAGTCATTAGGTAACACGTTGAAAAATGTAAACGATTGGTACAAGAAAGAGTTTTGCGATTTGCTTAGTCTATATTTTGGTAATCTTAAATTAGTTTTAGTTCAAGTATTATGGTAGTGTATGTCTTCCTACTTGGTAACTTTGTTGTCTCTTTTTAACTTTTTAATATGACACAAACATTCATATATGAAACTTTTTTTTTTTTTTTATACATTTATTTAACGTCGACCTATTTCCGCTACTGAGGCCTAACACCGACGCCTGTAGACGAGCTACCCCCAACCAGGAATTTTGCCGAACCTCTTCCCTTAAGAAGAGTAGGGATCTTTTACTTGCCTAACATTTAATAGACAAGGGACCGACGGCTTTACATCCCCTCCGAAGGATGGTATATCTCCTATACAACCCTCGCCTAAGGTTGTATAGCTTCCGCGCATACACTGATATACAAGCCGCTGGAAGATGTGTGAGGCGAGGACGCGGTTTCCGTTGGAATGGTCACCCATCCAAGTACTTACCGCGCCTGTCGTTGCTTTACATCGCATACCGAAGTATGTACATAGTAAAGACGCACCTACGCTCGCCCCCATATATGAAACTTGACGGCACAGTTAAAATATGAAGACTTTTGAAGAGCGGTTTGCAATGATCGTTGATATTTAGCATCCGCCATTATTTTTACGAATTTTATTTGTAATTTAAAAACTTTATTTAAATGGCATGATGATCCCCTACTATCAATTCATATGCCATTATATTGTAGAAAATTACAAAATAAGACACTTTTAAGCAATTTTTTTGTTGCCTTATTAAGTAAATGGAAGTTGATAGCCGTTTTGATAAATTTTGAATATAGAATCAAAAATTTAATGACCTATCCAAGTACACACCGAGAAGTTTAATAAGTTCAGTGGGTACTTCATTATTTTTTGTTGAAAATTGTAAATTTTTGGTTTTAATAATAATAAACGACTTTATTTAAATAAGAACATACAAGGGCGAAGTTTAGCATAGCTACTCTTACACCTAACCCTAAATATTTTCATAATAATAATGACATTAAAAGTTTAATTATGACAAACGAAACACAATATACTCTAAAATTAATTTAGTTGAATTACAGTAATTTTATACAGTAATTAAGTAATTGAGCAATTGGGCATATAAGTAGTATGTACCTATATAGGTACATATATTAAATACATCTATGAAATATTTCAAAATAAGAAAATTTGCAAAATTGGCATTGAATAACATGAAATGCGGTGCAGTGACGGCTCCTCCACCAAGCCAGCCGGCCAGCGCCCTCGCGCACAGCTTGGAGCAGTGTGCATTCCATGCGCGAGAGCACCGGCCAACAGACACAATGGAGAAACTGCTACTGTTAAAACGCTCGCCGCCTGCTCACTGAAGGTTAAGCAGATATTTTTTTTACGTAGAATTTAAAGTTAGATACCTTTAAAGATTTAATATGTGATGGTAAAGAGTTGTATGTGTTAACAGCGTTATAAGTAAAACTTTTGCGATATGTGTTAGTCCCATATTTAATAAATCTTTAAATCTTACGTTAGCCGGGTGTGATGTCTTTCTAAAATTTAATTTATTTTTAAGGTAACTAGGAGTATCTGATTTTAGTATAGAATGTGTGAAGCATAATAAATATAATTTCTTACGGTTCTCTATAGAAAGCTATTTAGAGTATTTTATTTTTAGGGAAACATGGTCATATTTTCTCAAATTATATAAAAATCTGCAACATGCATTTTGTATTTTTCGGACTTTACCTTATCAGCAGAATCCAAGCAGGGACCGTAAACAGTAAGTAACAGTAAAAAGTAATTTAAGACTGATAAAACAAGCGAATCCACTAATATTTTCTTGAGCTTAAAATTTAAGATTTGCCTATTGCTATATAATAATTTTAATGTATATTAAGATCTTTGAATTAGCTTGTTTACATGTAATGAAAATTTCAAACGTGAATCAAATAATACACCTAATTTTTTTGCGGAAGATTGAGTTGCCAAAATTTCATTATTAATTTTTACCTCTATGTTATTTTTTACATAATCCACTTTCTTTTTATTCCCAAAAATCAAAACGCAGCATTTATTTGAATTTAACGTCAGGTTGTGACTGAATTGTAAGACATTTCTTAGATCCTCAGCTAAGAAACTTTCATCATCTGCGTATCATCAGCATAAGCATGCTTTTTAATGTTAATTGAGTTTAAAATATCAGTTGTATACAGGATAAAAAAAAGTGGACCTAAAATAGATCCCTGAGGGACATCTAAGTGACAAGGCTCAGAAACTTTGTCATGTAATTTGACGCGCTGCGTACGACCAGTCAGGTAAGATCTTACAAGATTTTCACCAATTTCATTGAACCCGTAATATTTTAATTTTACACATAGTAAAAGATGATTTATTGTGTCGAATGCTTTTAAATAATCGAGTAGTACCATAGCTGTTACCTTTTGATTGTCACATGCAGTTATGATATCAGTAATATGGGCCAAGGCAGACCCTGTACAATGACCTTGTCTAAACCCAAACTGAAACTTAGGTAATATATTATTTTCTTTTAAAAATGTGAAAATTTGTTCAAACATAACTTTTTCTAAGATTCTGGATATTGAGGGCAAGATACTAACTGGTCTCAAATAAGAAATTGTAAGGGGGTTATTAATTTTAGATAAGGGTAAAACTATACCCTCCTTCCATAAATTGGGAAAATAACCACGTTCGATACAACAGTTAAAGATACGTGCTATATATTTATCTATGATGGACTACAATATTTTAGCATTGAAGCACTAATTGCATCTCTACCCTGGTCGTTTGACTTTAAACTGTACAGTATTGTGTTAATTTGTTGAATACTAGCTAGTTTATATCTATTGGAATTGTAGAAAGCTATTTGTTCTTTGCCGTCATTTTTCAGAACAAAAACTGAGGAATAGTACTTATTTACTTCGTCAAGATTTGCTAAATTTTCAGGAACTTCTCTAGAGGGTTTGTTCTGAATATTCATATTTTTTAAAGTCTTAAAAGTTTGTCTAGCATCATTTTTCATATGAATACTGGGTAAATATGCCTTTTTCTTATTCCGAATAGCTGTTAAGGTTAAACTACGTAACGTTTTATAGTTTGGCCAATCCGAATCTAGGTTAGAAGTTTTATATTTATTTAATGCTTTCTCCGAGCTTTCTCTCTCTTACGTATTATTATTTTGATAGTATCTGTAAGCCAAGGGGCTCTGCACGAACTGTCTTCAGTGGAGCATGCTTATTAAAAATTTCAATAATAAAATTTGATAAGAACTATTTTATATTCAATATTATTTTCATGTAAAATCAAATCTCAAGGTAGCGATTGCAAATCATTATCAAAATCTTGATATTTAAAATGTTTAAAGTCCCTAAATGTGATATATTTCAGTTTACACCTTGATACCAATAATGATATCTCACAAAAAACTAAACTGCGAACAGATGTCAAGTCAGCATTAACAACCCCTGCCGTGACAACTATATCTTTACAATTTAAAAAAATTGGGAATAGGGCGAGCGTAGGTGCGTCTTTACTATGTACATACTTCGGCATGCAATGTAAAGCAACGACAGGCGCAGTTAGTACTTGGATAGGTGACCATTCCAATGGAAACCGCGTCCTCGCCTCACACATCTTCCAGCGGCTTGTATATCAGTGTATGCGCGGAAGCTATACAACCTTAGGCGAGGGTTGTATAGGAGATATACCATCCTTCGGAGGGGATGTAAAGCCGTCGGTCCCTTGTCTATTAAATGTTAGGCAAATAAAAGATCCCTACTCTTCTTATTCCTGGTTGGGGGTAGCTCGTCTACAGGCGTCGGTGTTAGGCCTCAGTACCGGAAATAGACCGACGTTAAATAAATGTATAAAAAAAAAAATTGGGTCCAATAAACTGCTGGACTATTATGTAGTTCTGATAGGCTCGTTAATAATTTGTTCCAATTCATATGCATCTAAAGCATTTGTGATTGAGTTTGTAATATTTAAGAAATTTACGTTTAAGTCATCTACGCAGATCATTTTATGATAGGATGGTGGTAGAAATGAAAAAATATTATCCAACTGGTCAACACAGCCCGTCAAATCACGTGAAGGAGGCCTATAACCATAACCATAAACAAGCGCAAAGAGCAATTTAAACAGGACTACATAATTTATAGAAACAAAATTAACTGTTTAATAAAAAAAGCAAAATATAATTATTTTAAATCCAAAATTGACACTAATAAAAATTGTACTAAAACACTTTGGAATGTCGTTAGAGATTTTTCGAATTGCTACAAAAATGAAGACAAAAATATAGATAAAATCATAACAGAAAACGAAGATTAAGTGATAGATCCTGAAGAAATAGGTAACAAATTTAACACCGATTTTTCTCAAGTAGGTGAAAAACTTGTTTCTATAATAGTGCAGGTACCGATGTTAAATGAAATTGTGAATTTTCCCCATTCTATAATATATAAATTATAAAAATGTAACAGAAATTAAACAAATTGTACTAGAACTAAAAAATAATAAGGCACCAGGTCCAGATGGTATAAAAAATTAATTATTAAAGTCAACAATTGATACTATTGTGGATCCACTGTGTTTTATTATAAATAAATGCATTGAATGTGGAGAGTTTCCTACGCATTTTAAAAAGGCAATCATTAGACTAGTTTTCAAAGGAGGAAGTAAGACAGATGTATCAAATTATCGTCCAATATCTTTAACCTCTTCTTTCGCAAAATTATTTGAAAAAATTATAGTCACGTTTAATTTATTAAATAAATAAAAATAAAATTTTATCTGATACGCAGTTTGGATTTCAAAAAGACCTCTCAACCCAAGATGCAATAGCAAAAGTGACATCAATAATATACGATGCTATAGATGACAAGAAAGCATGTCTGGGTGTTTTTGTTGATTTAGCAAAAGCCTTTGACACCGTCAGTCATGGACTTTTGCTAGAAAAACTTGAAAACTTTGGAATTAGAGGTAATGTCTTAAAATTATTTAAAAGTTTTTTGGAGGAAAGGAAACAAAAAGTTGAAATAAAAAATGTCTTAAGCAAAGAGCAAACTGTAACCTGTGGAGTACCACAGGGTACAGTTCTAGGACCTGTGTTGTTTACTATATATTTAAGCATAGCTTACTTACATTGAATTCTTCTGGAACAATAATATCATTTGCTGATGATACAGTTATTTTGTATACTGGGCATACATGGGATGACGTGAGACATTTAGCTGAAAGGGATTTAAAGAAAGTTTTTGATTGGTTTAGTGCGAATTTGCTAACAATAAATGTAGATAAAACTAAAATTATTCCCTTTACGTCTTACGAGAAATATCTACCTGACTACAGCACCATATCAGTAAACAATCTTTTAATTTCACTAACTCGATCTATTAAATACCTCGGTATTTTTATTGACTCGCATTTAAGATGGAATATACTTTTACGTTCGAAAGGATGTAACATATACATGTAACCAATACAATAACAAAAATTCGGGCTTAATGTTTAAATTTTATCAATGTCGACAGATACTACCCTTGAATCATCATAAAATATTATACTATGCTTTTATCGAATCCATTATTCAGTATGGCATAATTGGTTGGGGAAGGAGTAAGGATAGCATATCTGATACCTCTGGAAATTATTCAGAAAAAAATTCTAAAAATCATATATTCTAAACCCTTCCTACACCCCACGGAACAATTATTTTCGAAACTCAATATACTAGATTTGCGGCAACTTTACGCTAAGAATATCCTGTTATTTTTGTTCCGAAATAAACAGTACATTAGTAGGATAAATTACGAACGTAATACCAGAGAACAAGAAGCGGCTCACTTTATTATACACAGGACTCATAAAAGTATTGGTCAAAGATACTTTGTTTACATTGGGCCGAAATTGCTTAATATTATGCCGATATCTCTAATAAACATAAAAACAAAACATCTTTTCAAGAAAAAAGTATTAGCGTGGACGATTTCAAATGATGGAAATATGCTCTACAATATTATTGATCCCATGTAGTTACTAAATCAACTATATTTTGATTGTGTATATGTCCTTGTGAATATTAATTTCGATATTTTATGTTTTCTTAGTGCAGTAGTTGGATAGTGTCTAATCAAATTATTAAACAATTAATACAGTTATATGTACAATTTAGTTTCTGTTCTCTCTCTTGTTTTACATTCACTGTTGTTCAGTTATTTTTCAGTTCATTTTCTCTTTCTTTGTATCTTAAAGAGGTGTAACCCATAGACAGGCTTAAATAAGCCTAAGTGGGTCTTCCATATTTATTTGCAAATAAAACCTCAAAATTGCGTATAAAAATAATTTCTATATTGTATAATATTGTAATACATTGTATAAACATAAATGGTTAACACATTGTACTCAAAATGAAATTTTAGTTAAGATAACTTATTGACTATACATACCCATAATTTTTGTGTGTACTTATTTGTGAATAAATAAAATTATTATTATTATTATTATTAATAATTTTTAAATTGACCAAAATATATTCCAGATTAACGTTTTCAGGTAAGTAAGTAGATATTAAGTTACACTGTATTTTATTACTCACATATACCCCTACTCCAACATCTCTAATAGCTCGATCATGTCTAAAAAACTGAAATCCTTCATTTGCACCGGCTTCTGATGGGTTATCTACCGACAACCACGTTTCGAAAACTGCAATCACATTCAACTTTTCATCATTAATTAAAGTGGAAAATTCTTTAAATCCTGTGAAAAGTGAGCAAACGTTAAAATGTGCCACCTTAATATTTTGCATACCTAATTTGCATTGTAAAATTTTTATGTAAATGAATTTATTAAAAGTAAGCTAATTATACTTTTATCATTTCAGTAACAAAAATTGAAGTTCTTGGATTATTATATAAAACAAAATTTAATAAATTTTTTCATTATTTATAGTAAGATAATTACTCCTCGACCAATGTTTTATTAAATTATCGGATTCCTTACTACTTACAAGTTGGAAGATAGGTTGTCTCTGAGCAAAAATCTGACATTGTCAGCATATACTATTGGGAGTACATCAGAAGTCAAATTAAATGACAGATTATTAATATAGATAATAAACATCACAGGATCTAGGAGATACCCATGTGGTACTCTGTAATTAACATTGGAAAATTTGGACACTGTACCATTAAATTTAACACATTGTTGACGGCCTACAAGATAGGACGTAGATATTAAGGCACTTCCTGTAATAATCTAAATTTATGTATCAAAACACTGTGGTTAACAGTATCAAACGCCTTGGATATGCCATAAAATGTAGCAGAGAATAATTTTTGCGGATTGTGTTAACAGTGGCTTTTCCTTGTCTAAATCCAACTTGAGCACTTGTTAGCAGGTTATTTTTTTCAAAATATTCTAGCAGTCTATATTCTAGAACGATTTCAACTATTTTGGAGATGACAGATATAATGGAAATAGGTATATAACAGTCTGTATTATTAAACTCTCCTCTTTTGTGTATAGTAACTTGTGATTTTTTGAAAAAATTTGGATAAATTTCACATTCAATACACGTGTTTATTAAATGCGCAATAGGCTTTGCTGGTACGTCACCAACTAATTTAATACCTCGTTATTAAGATTGTAAATATCTTTAGATTTACTATTTTTTATGTGTGATAAGTTTTAATTTCCAGGTCACAAACGGCATATAGAAAAAAAATTTACTTGCCTTAGGTGCATTCTTTACAAAATATGAAAACTTTGTGTCATCAATATTATCAAAATTAATCAGTAAATTTATAAGATAGAAGAAGTAGTCGTTAAGTCAGAAGGTTATATTTGTATTTTTATTTTTTCTATTTTTTGTTTGTTATTAGAAGTTAGAATTCGTTTACTATTAGATTTTAATACCCAGTGCCTATACCTGGCATCAATGTTCCAACAGTAAATACAATACAAATTAAACGCGCCAATAATATGAGTTTGTCAACCTAAAATTGATGAGCACAGATGAGCCTACTTTTAAGGGTATAATGTATATGCCAACAAAAACAAAATGAGCTAGAAAGTTAGGACGAGTATATTATCATTAACCGTCTAAAATTTGGGTTTAATAATTTTGAGAGAAATTCATTCAGGTAAATGGGTGCTTCAACAATAGCACGAACCATCAATAATAGACCCCTCGAGTTGTTTACAGCTTCAGCTAGTGTCGCATGTAGTGGTAGCACTGTGTGTGAAATCAGCATACGAATACTATTACTCTCCATTAGTGTCCCCAACCGTTGATTTGTAACTAACATTCACATAGCGGCAAAAACAACATTAAACCTTAGCGCACTGTACAATCGACTAAGTCAGCATTCTACGTAACTGCTCCACTTACATTTCTTCCCCCAATTAGTGATTGGTGATTTAATGAAAACTTCTTCGGGCACAAAAAATGCATCATGATGTATACTTAACCAACATGTTGTTAACTGAATTTAGGTCTCTACGGCACACACTTTAAAATAATAGAGGACACTTATTTCGTTACTTAGTATAGCAAACAAAAACAAACGAGGTTGATTGAGCATTACTTTAAAAGTGAAGTATGTAGCGTACGCTGTTTTTAAACACGTTTCATGTATACGAGGGAATCCTATAAAACTCCCATAATTAAATATAGTAATCCAAATGAATTTAAGTTTTAACCTAAGAAAAAAGTATCCAGTTGACCTTAATACGTTTTTCATTAAGCAAATTTTCAACTGTTATACGGAAAGTTACTTTTGTTAATGCTTTGTTAATTTTGCTAAGGTACTCGAAATTGTTTTGCACGAGGGTATTTACTGTAACATTAATAAAAAAATCCCAATTCATCAATATGGTTTTATGAAAGACCGATCCACTACGACTAATTTACTTTGCGTTACACAATACTTATCTGAATCGTTGAATGATCAATCACAGTCGGACGTGATATACAGGGTGTTGCATCATGAGAGGGACATAGCTTAATAGGAGGTAGAGAACATCAGTGGTAACCGGAACCTCCTATTTGCCCCTTGAACGTAGGTCGAGATCTGTCAGACAAATATGATCGAAAGAGAGATATCAGATTTCCAAAGAGTTCGATGTTGGAAGGTTTGTTAAACAGCATTTTATAGTCCAGTCTGTCGAATGCTTTCGAAAAAACCTGTATACAGGGTGTTGCATCATGAGAGGGACATAGCTTAATAGGAGGTAGAGAGCATCAGTGGTAACCGGAACCTCCCATAGAAATGTCTCATTGGGCCTTCATTACGAAGTTACAGGGTGTTAAATAATTTTTGGCCAAACTTGTTTTTTGTCATAACTTTGACAGGGAATGAAATAACGGATTCATATTTGGTACGGCTAATGTACTAACGAGCCCCAAGAGGTACATGTATAAAAAAAATATATCCAGGTCCGGACTCACTATAATTTATGTTTCTTCTTTGCATCAATAAAACATCACCCTGTATATATTTTTTTGAAATTTCGATACGATATTCGAAAAGAGCAAGAAAAAACAAACAAAATGGCCTATTTCATTTTTTTGTTACACCTTCGTGGTTATTTAAATACGTTGTTAAATGTGCAAGAAAATGGATTACTGAACCCTATTAAATGAGAGGCACGTGAAATAAATAGTTTTATAACTAAAATTTGCAAAAATTCTATTGAGCCTAGGTGGTCTGGGTGAATCCTAATTCCGGCACGTTTTAAAGGTCCATTTTGGTAAAAAACTATGGTCCTAATAAGTAATCGGGTATGAAATAACAAAATTTTTAATCAATCACAGTAGGCTTGTTCAAAGAATAAAAGTGACAGATAATTTAAACCATTTAGGCCTAAGCAACCAGCTACTTTGATCAAGAAAATCATCAACATTTTATACTTAATAAAAATTGGAAAAGAGAACAAACTAAAATCTAAATAAATAAAATATTTTCCATTCAATTAACAATAAATAACAAAACAATAACTAAATGTGTTTAAAAATAAAACGTAATTGACACTAAAGTAAATTTTCAAAATGTCCTCCCCCACATTCTGTGCATTTTCTTGCGCGTTTAGAAAGGTCACCAATTGCTCGACGTATCATTTCTGGATTATTCCGTATTTCGTCGCAGGTTGTAACGAGCGCTGGATTAAATGTTGTCTACTTTCAATTTCAATGCTATAAACCTCGTTTTTTAAGTGGCCCCATAAAAAGTAATCACAAGGGTTACAATCAGGAGATCTTGGTGGCCATTCATGTGGACCCCCGCGTCCAATCCATCTATTAGGATACACATTGTTTAAGTGTTCTCTTACTTGAAGGTTAAAATGTGGTGGGGCCCCATCATGCTGAAACAACATGCCTCTTATACCGATATTTTCTAACATATTCGGTAAAATGTTTTGAAGAAAATCAAAGTAAATTTCACCATTCAATCTTTCTTCAAAAAAATGTGGCCCTATCAAATGTCTATTCACAAGTCCGACCCAAACATTTACAGAAAACCTGTGTTGCGAACGGCGTTGGCGTACCGCATGTGGGTTTTCCTGTGCCCATTTATGATTATTTCGTGAATTGTTTACTCCATCCCTTGTAAATTGTGCCTCATCCGTAAATAAGGTTCTGTAAATGACTGGGCGATGGTTAGACAACCAATGACAAAATGCCAGGCGGGGGATATCGTCGCCTTGTTGAAGACGCTGTACCTGCTGGATATGATATGGATGGTAACGTTCTCTTTTTAGGGTTCTCCATACTCGCCAATGAGGAATACCAGTTGCCAAACTGATTCGTCTAGTGCTCATATTTGGGTTTTCTTGAACTACGTTTATAATATTGTTTTGTTCCTGCACACCTTGTTGTAAAACACGCTCCACAACTGCAGAATTAGGAAACTTTCCGTGTTGTCTTGCATACTGGAACACCGTACTAAAGGTTTTATGATTAGGGCATCGACGACCAGGAAAACGCAGCCGATATTCTCTTTCCGTCGACCTACCATTTCCATTACAGACACCATAGATGAATATTATGTCAGCATATTCCACGTTTGTAAATTTTACTGGCATAGTTAAAATATTTTCACAAGTTTTCACTAACTAAATGCGGATTATTGACACATTAAATTACTAACAAACAATTATTCAACTGTTTAGGAGATTTCTTTTTATTATCTGTCACTTTGAACAAGCCTACTGTGATTGATTAAAAATTTTGTTATTTCATACCCGATTACTTATTAGGACCACAGTTTTTTTAACAAAATGGACCTTTAAAACGTGCCGGAATTAGGATTCACCCAGACCACCTAGGCTCAATAGAATTTTTGCAAATTTTAGTTATAAAACTATTTATTTCACGTGCCTCTCATTTAATAGGGTTCTGTAATCCATTTTCTTGCACATTTAACAACGTATTTAAATAACCACGAAAGTAGGTTAATAATGAGAAAAGGCATGTACCCCCCCCCATATGCCCCATGTATACCCCCCACTCCTCCCCCCACCCCGAACGTGATTGGTCGATGGGAGGGGATAAGCTCCGCCCACCTAAGCGGATTGGTTGAGTGGAGGGGATAAACCACACCCCTCATAATATGATTGGTCGATTGGTGGGAGGTGAATCTCAACCCACTTATTGTGATTGGTCGAGATAAATCCCACCCATGTATTGTAATTGGTCGATGGAGGGGATAAGCTCCGCCCACATAAGCGGATTGGTTGAGTGGAGGGGATAAGCTCCGCCCACCTAAGCGTATTGGATGAGTGGAGGGGATAAACCACACCCCCTCATATGATTGGTCGATTGGTGGGAGGTGCGCAAAATGGTGGTGATATTATGGTACTCTCTTACAGACAGATATCAACTGTTCTGACCGGAAAACATAACTAGAGAGTTCAAATACCTCCCAATAAAATTATCTTTTAATATATAAATTCCTTAGACACCGACAATATTGCGTACTAATATTCGTGTCTCAAAGGTATTTCAAGAAACTTCTAAATTTCAACTATTCAAGATGAACGAATACAGCAGTGTATTGCCTGAGCTGAAGTTTGACTTATTTAATAATTTACCTCCAGCTCCGCAGAATAAAAACGATTTAGTGATACTAGGAGAAAGAAGACATAAGTTAAATAAATCGAGGAGCAAGTATGTGTCAACGGGGTTATCAAGTGACTTGTGTTATAATCCATGTGTAAAGCTGCGTGGAAATAAAAATGATGCAATAATTTTTGACGAAACGGATTGGAACCATTTTCTCACTTTTCAAGGATATATTACTAATTATGTACATACCAACGATAACATTCAACCAATAAATGCTGAGAATTTTTCCATACAATTTGAGCAATTTTCCAATTCTACAGTTATAAAAATTATAAAGAATAACTCATATGTGTACTTGGGTTATGAATCAATCTGCAAGTTATGGGAAGTGTTACCACTTGTTAAGTATGGCATTGACATGTTAAAAAGACAACAGTTTATAAATTATTTCAAGAATGTCAAGAGAGAACTACAACGTCAAGGAGGAAATATATTTGAAAATGCTCTAAACATTATTCAACACAAGAGTTGCAGTGATGAAAATGCGTATATGCCCATGGAACTTGTTTATATTTATCCAGATTTATTCAAAGCCGAATGTTTAATTTAAGAGATATTAAAATGATTGGTTTTGTAAGTTAATATATGTGTAAGTCATTTACGAATTCCTATTTATTATTTTATAAAGTATATGAAATAATGTATAAAATATGTACAAAATATATAAATAAAAAAACATGTATTACTTAAGACATTTGTTTTATTAAGATAAAGTATATGCAGAGTATTATTATACAATTTGATTTTTCGAAATCCATGAATTATATTTTTTGTCTAATCCAAGCCATTTAACATAGAGTTTGGTCCCCTTTTTTCTTATAATCTTCTCCACAAGATATACATCTGGATATTTTACTTTCTGAAGTTCATGCTCATAAAAACCTCCTTGAATTTCGTCACCATTTTGATCTTCTAATAGAAATGTTCTAGGATTACTTTTGTTAATTTTTCTGATTTGGAAAATTTCGTTCGACCAGTTAGGAGTGTAACCTTTTGAAAAAGCTTCTCGATATTTACTAATTCTTACATAATCATTGACTTTAAATTTTCGTTTCCGTGGATCAATTGTTTTCAGATGACTATAGGCAGTTTGTAATAAATATTTTTCATTTTTCTTTTTAACATTTTTTGGTTTCATTCCAATAGTCCTGTGTTTGGTGCTATTATATTCGGCAACAATATCTGGTAAGATATATAGCCATTTGTAGTTTCCTTGTAAGCTGAACTGCTTCCACATTTTATTTTTTAAAGTTCTATTCACTCTTTCTACAACACTTGCTTTAAGATGTGTGTAAGAACTATAGTGGTTAATTTTCAATTTATCCGTTAATTTTTTAAATTTTTTATTGTAAAATTCTTTACCCATATCGGTCTGTAAATTCTTGGGTGGTGTGCTCATCTGTGACAGGATTTTGTTCATTGCTTCTACAACTGCTTTTCCACTTTTATTTTTGACAGGTTCACACCAAACAAATTTTGAAAATACGTTAATAACCACTAAAATATATCTATAGCCTTTGTTTATTTTAGCATATCGACCCATTTCAACAAGATCTGTTTGAATAAGGTCATTAAGGCCTTTAACAATTACTCTCCTTCTTTTAAAATACTTTCTGGCAGGCTTATGAATTTCGTTGACTATTTCCTGTTTAACGTTAATCATTTTTAGCTATTGGACACTGTAGTACAATTTGGACGTACAGAGGATCTTTATTTTTTGCGTAAAACGTAAACTTATCTTCCAAATTTACAATTTTCCCCACAAGTTCTTCTGCTGTAACTGCAACTGTATTCAAGAAAATTTGGGTACTAGCAGGTAAAATCTCTATATTTTCAATTTTACCAGATATATGTATTCTGTTGTATTGTTCTCTAATGTATAAAAAAGTACACTTTGAGATTTCTGTAAACGACCTCGAATATTTATAATACATTTGCTATGATGTGAAGAAGGCTCACAAATGTAAAAGGGTGATGTTCTTGGGGGTGATGTTAATAGGGGTGATGGGAGAATTGCTGATGAATATGAAATTACTTCATTCTTTAACATATGCCTTCCAAATTTATTAATTGACATGGTGACAGTCTCAAAGTCTTATACTGAATGATATATCAATATTTCACGTAAACTATTTATCTTATTATTTTACCCTCCCTCAATTGTTCTATTATTGAGGTTATCTCATTATTATGCCCGGTATTTCCTGCTAATTGTGATGCTATCAATAGTCTTAAACGATCTACAAGTTCATTGTAGTCATCAAAATGCCTATATTCAATCTTCTTATTATTGAATTCCATCGTTTTTAGATTTCCACCTCTCTTATTTTGGCTCCTTGTTTTTATTGCTTGCGTCCTAGGAAATGAACTAGATCTCGATATTTGTGTCGCTGTGGGTAATGCTAATGCTGATTTTTTTGGGATAGTGTTTTTTTTATTGTTTTTTTCTTGAGCCATCGAATGTAAATTAGTAACTCGTGGTTTAATAATATCTATAAATTTAGATGCACGTGACGTCGATAAACCTTTCTCGGGATTGTACCCTAAGTAATGAGCATTGGTCCTTTTAATTATATCGATATATTGATCTAAATCAGTTGGTCGATAACCCGCTGGATGCTTTTTAAACATCAGTTCATACAATCCTGGTGTACCCGTATATTTAAACTCGCCATTAATAATAAAGTCAGCGCCGTCAAAATCAATAGCTGCATCACCAATCGCATATTTTTTGGCAAAAGGGTCGAAGTAAACACCGAAAGTATCATCATATTCATTTTTTACATCTTCGATTTTTCCTTCTATGTATGCTCGCGGTAGAGGTTTCTTAAATTGCTGTAAATATTTTTCATGTTCTGCAGCTGTCGATGTATCTGCTATCGTTGGCTGAGAAGTTTCATCAAATAAACTTTCACTGAACTCGGGCCTTACTTGAGTCGGGTCATACTGAAAAGTTTCGTCTTCCAAATGAACAGGTGTAGAAGTGTGATAATACTCAAGAGGAGTTTGACCAATTGATCGAGTATTAAGACTATCACGGCTTATTTCTTCTTTTAATTCTTTTTTCAAATATGGTTTTTTCGAAGCACTTTCTGTTTTAATAAGAGTTGACACCAAATCTTTAAGAGGTTCAGTTATCGGTTTGTAAGTTTTCTCTAACTGTGATTGTGATTTGTCGATATCTCTTTTCAAACTTCTGTATTTTTGTTTCAGCGCCTCTCTTGTTTTTAAAAGCTGTACTGCCACTCGATTATCCATGATTACTGACTGAGGGGCTCAGTGTTGAAACCTTATATTTGAACGAATTTATCGAATCCCTTCCGATATCTTCCAGAGTTAACAGCGCAATCTTTATCTATTACCACAAACCCGTATTTATCTTTCCAACAAAATGCACAGAGCTCTCTGAAATCTTGAAAACACATATCCACGTTTACATGATCATCATAAATATGTTTCAGATTGGTCATATCTTGAGGGAATATCACAATAAGGTTAGCATTATCTCTACATAGTTGTTTGGGAATGGCGCTGTATGTCTGACATAGGTAAAAACAATCAGTGTTTTTATGACGTCCAAAACAAAAATAGCTTTTAATGATATTTTGATTACAAGAAGCTAAATCATCAAATATTATCACAGAATTCAGTTTTATTTCTTCTGGAGGTATTACTGCATCCCCATCATTATATTCGAAATATCCAATTTCATTTATAGGTTTCATAAGCATTCTCAAGTACTCATATTTCGGTTGATATAGGGACTTAGAATATAAGTAAATATTTTCAAACCGTAACCCATTGGGATGTTCTAATAAACTGAGCATCACATTTGTTTTTCCGCACCCTGAGCTTCCTACCAAAAGTCCTCGTTTCGGTTGTCCGCCAAATAAAATGCCGTGCTTTTGAATGGTGCTGGTCTTGGAAACGTCATCATGATCTGCTATCGGTAAAACTGTTTCTTGCTGATGAATCCGCATTTCAGGCAGCTACTAATTAGTACATATATCTAGAAATTATTTTGAAGTGGATTTTCATTACAATGAGAACTACGGTAAACTGACTGGACATCACATCCTGCAGGTATATATACGGCTACTTTACAAAACATGTTTTATTGTTTATGTCAGTTGTATTATAATGGTTCGCAGAAAGTCTTCTCCACCTAGTAGTATTGGAAGTGCTAAGAAGAAAGGACGTGGCCTGCTTAATAAAATCATCGATAAACTTCCAGTGGAGTTACATTTGCCTACTTATAATTATTGTGGACCTGGAACAAAACTTTCAAAGAGGTTACAAAGAGGGGATAAAGAAATTAATCCGTTGGATGAGGCCTGCAAAGAGCACGATATAGCGTATTCTAAATTTCAAGACGTCGAGCGACGAAATCAAGCTGACAGAGAATTAGCTGAAGTCGCATTTAAACGTGTAAAAGCATCCGACTCACGTTTCGGTGAAAAAATCGCCGCATTGGGAGTCGGTGGGGTGATGAAATTAAAGAATAAGTTGGGAATGGGCCTCAAACGCCGAGGAAGTCGTTCCTCAAAGAAGAAAGGTGGAGAAATAAATGTTAAGCTTGGTATAAAGAAAAAATCAGAGTCAAAGAAGCGAAGGAGAAGAATTATAGCTACCCCAAAAACAGGTGGATGTTCTCCCATTCCTTTTACCTCTTTTGGGAGCATTAGGAGCTCTCGGAGGAGGTGCAGCCGGCATTGCAAAAGCAGTAAATGACGCTAAATCAAATCGGGAACAGGCCGCTGAACAAAAGAGACATAATTTAGCAATGGAGCAAGCTTCAAAAGGGAAAGGATTATATCTAGGTCCTTACAAAAAAGGCTCTGGATTATATTTAAAAACATATCCAAAAAACTCCCAACAAAGCTGCCTCACCGACCACTGACTAATTTAGATCTAATGAAATATTCAAAAATGCTTGAAATTTCTCATTTTCGCGGTGTTTTTATGAGAGATACGCTTCCTAAAATAATAAATAAAAATGAGACCGGTATAATACATCTAGATACTGATGATGGTGAGGGAGCTCACTGGGTAGCGTACACCAAGAAAAACAAGGAAATAATTTATTTTGACAGTTATGGAAATTTAAGACCTCCAAAAGAATTAATAAAATATTTTTTAAGTGACGGCGGCTTGAATAAAATTAGATATAATTATGATTCTATGCAAAACTATAATTCATATATCTGTGGACATTTATGTCTCTCATTTTTGTATAATCAATATAAACAACAGATTTTTAATGGTGGGAGATGAACACCACCTGACGTCAACATAGATTATTAATTTATAAGAGAAAATAATTGGATAGCCATCTAAAAGGCAGTTCTCAATGTGTGGTGAAGAGTGTAGATAGGAAAAATCAATTATGCAGACATTTTGCGCATGCATGGAAGACTCTTCAGTTGTAACAAATAATACAGGACTGTATAAGTCATTCGATGAACGTTTACTGTCGTTTAAAAGATGGAATGGCGCTGTGGATCCTGCGGACCTCGCCCTGGCCGGATTTTATTACAGCGGCTGCCATGATGTAGCCAGTTGCTTTTGTTGTGGCGTCGAAGTATATAGATGGGAGGCAAGCGACATACCTATCACTGAACATTTGAAATTTTCAGCAAATTGTTCCTACGCAAAATTAATGAAGAACCTATTGCTGCGAAATATAAAGGAGGGGCACACGTGTATTACAAAAAGCCATACGATTAATTGTAAAAGTGGATTCAAGTGGCTTGTGATAATAAGCTTTCATCTAATAAGCATCTGCCTGTTTATGATACTTAGCATATGTTTTTATAATTAATACAAGAAAATAAATTATACATCTGTAATAATACATTCAAAAAATGCCCGTCTGTATATGGATTTGTCTAAGATGTAAAAGTGTTTTAGAAGAATATAGTGCACCCAAGGATACTAAAATATATACTGTCTGTGCTAATTGTGATGTAAATTGTACAAAGGCGAGTGCTGCCTAATATGTTTGTTTTTTAAGTAGTTTTCAACCTGATCTATATATGCAATAATCATCTGTATATTTAAGAATGTAACTTAGAATGTGTTTTATAATAAATATCTTTATAATAAGTAATTTGTTTCAATTTATATACCTTTCCTCAAGTTCAGCACTATGTTCTAGTACTGATTATATTATTTATTTTTTAATTTGAGAAATAGTGTTTAAAGTTATGATTAAAAAAAATATTACAATTTGAAATATACTTACTATTTTTCAATGTCAATTTCATTCTACCACTTTTTCAAAGCACACATTAACTTCATAAATTTATTACATTTTTTATGAAGTCAAATTTAACCAGAGTATAAAAATATGTTTCACTATTCGAAACACATTGGGTGTTGAAAATATTTTTTTGTTTATAATTTTTTCAGTCAATTTGTTTAATTTTTTTAATACTTTTTTGTTACTAAAATTGTACCTGTCTGCTTTTAAGCATACTATATTTTTTTGGGACTTAGAAACCTGATATAAAATAAGAAATAAGAGAAAATAGTAATTTTAATATATTTTATTAAAAAAATTATAATATAAAATAAAATATTGGTTAATCATCACCTATAGGCAGGCGTTTGATAAATTCCTTGCACTTTCTTATTTCCACGTCCACAACACCTATCTTGGCCTCCAACCTATCGGCATCTTGGCCGAGGACCTGCTGTCGGTGGCGAACTCGATGCAGATGGGCCATCATCTTCGACTTGCCCAATTTTAAGCTCTGGGCGTACCGGGCGGTATTATTAACTAGGAACTCCCTCGTGTTTTGCTCGTAGCGCTTCTTGCTACGAGCAATTTTATCTTCTTGCTTGACGACGTCGCTTCTAATTAAATTTAACCACCCATCCAATTCAAATTGGAGGAGGGCCTCGTCTTCGGCCCTCCGGTACGCCTCCCTCCGGGACTGCGTCGAAGACGTCGATGGCGCTGGCGTTGCCGCATCCTCCCTCATAGTAATACCAGATGTTGGCACTGCAAAGAAGAAGCAAATTACATACCTAATTTTTAAACCGAAAAAATAAAATGCCGTACCTGGTGGTTGTCGTGGCTCCATTCCAATAGGCCTAATGTCCTTAAATGAGCCCTCCAACACCTGGATCCCGGACCCAATCGTTGACGGAGCCGCCTGTCCGTCGAGGTACTTCCCCATTTCCTCCTCGAAAGTAACATCAGAGAAGAATGCTTCCTCTTCTTTGGCGCAGGCGGCGACGTTAGCGTCTCTGACTGCGGACGCAACGTTTACAGCTTCTTCTCTCATGAAGGCGGCGAGGTTGGCGTCTCTAACAGCCGAAGCAACGCTTTTAAAATGAGCCATGATAAACGATGGTTAACGCGATAATTAATAAAACTAAACGAAAAACTAAAATATTTACACTTAAAATAATTACTAGAAAATACTAACTCTAAAAAAATTATTTAAAAGCGAAAACTATTAACGCGGAATCACGATAACAATAAAACTAAACGAAAGAACTAACTAAAATGTACTTACTACTTAACTATAATCGAAAACTGTAAAGACTAAATAGAATAATAAAAAAAATTAAATTAACGAACCGAACTTGAAAAGCGTGTTAATAGGCAGAGCTGTAGATACAGAATGAACTGTAATGCTCGTCAAATATTAAGTAAGGCACAGTCCCCTCTCGTACCAATTGCGGTGGGGCGATTAAACAGCAGTAAGTGCGAGTGAAATAAACTGCATTATATGAAATTGATTAAACTGTATTTTATGAATGTCAGCGAGGTTGGTCACCTATGTGGCGTGATCGTACATTTTCCGGTGTTATATTACGTTGCACGTATACCGACTTGTGATTTAACGTAATGTTCAAGTTATGACTTAAATAATTTAAAATATATATTATTCACTGTAACAAATACCACATTTTATATTCTAAGACAATGTTTTTTGGTAATTTCACTGTTAGTTCCTAATTCCAGGAACCTTCTACAAATTTTTGGCTAAAAATCAATTACATACAATGTCTCATTGCACCTGTGCAGAACTAGACCACATTTTTAAATACTCTTGTAAATACGAGAACTTCAGTTACCCAAATTTTTATTTGAAATTTTATATATATGTAAAAATAATGTGGTAGAATATTTCTTGTTAATGTACATGTTAATTACTACAAGCAAACAAACTGTTGTATTTTACATATAATATATTTAATTTAGGCATAATATTTAGACTTTCAATTATTATGCGAGGTGAATTTTTCAAATAGTCTCTATAAATGTAGGAATATTATGCGCCCTCAACTAAGCTGGTCGAGCTTTTGAAAAATGTGACCTTGAAAACGTTTTTGGGTGTCAAATTACAGCCAAAATATGACTTGAAGACGCTGTTTGGGTGTCAAATTACAGCCCAAATCAATATTTTTTGTAATTCGGTATAAGAATACCGCCGAAACCAAATTATTGTCCAAAAATCTTTGACTTTGTCTGTCAAAATACTCCCGAAATTAAATTTGTTCGTAAATATTTGACCTTGTCTTCATTTTCGGCTGTCAGAATCTGCCGAAACCAAATTTTTGTGTGAAACCTCGTATTAATTTTTGGGTGCGAAAATACTACCTAAACGAAGTTACTGTTTAAAGCTTTGAACATGACTACATTTTAGGGTGCCAAAATGCTCCCGAAATTAAATTTGTTCCTAAATATTTGACCTTGTCTTCACTTTCGGCTATCAGAATACTACCGAAACCAAATTTTTTTGTCTAAAATCTTGAACTTGTCATGTATTTTCTTTCGGATGATCAAATTACTGTCGCAACGACGTTTTTTGTCTAAAAAATTGATTTTATTTGCATTTTTTCCAGGAGATCAAATTACCACCAAGTTAATTAAGTGGTGGGAGAGGGTGAGGTATATAAAAATGAATGTGAAATCGATTAAAGCATTAATATCAGACTTTTCCTTAAATACAGTTATTTGGTGTCGAATTTGAATACAGTTATTTGGTGTCGAATATAGTTCCTTGTAAAAACTATAATTTACAATGCAGTGCCCCCAGTGTAAAAAACAATTTTCATCAAAAAGCAGTTTGTCACGTCATCGTCGTGAAAGCTGCGCCTATAGAGAAATAAGTGTACATAATGCCCCGAAAAAAATCAAACTAAGCAATTGGAGTAAAAAATGTGATGGAGAGCCCCTAAATGCTGCTGGTCCTTCTGGTGTACAGTTTCATGCTGAAAAATATAATAACGAATTTGAAAATCTACCCGGACCTTCTGGCATGCAGAATCATTCAAAATCTCAGGAAATTATTATTCATTGCCCGCAATGCTATGAAAAAATACCTAAAAATAAATTAATGGGCCATTTGAAATGTTCATCTCACAAGAAAGTCATCAATATTGTGGAAGATGGAGTAGAAAAACTTCAGAGCGCATTCAAGAGCCGAATTTCGAGTTACCGTTTTTCTACAAAAAAGCAGCACACAGATATCTCTCTGTTTTTGGAAGAAGTAAAAGTAAAAGTTATCTCAGTTATTGAGAAGTATATTAAAACATTCTTCACCATAAAAATTAATATGGAATTATTTGGATTTTATGTTATTGAGGAGAAAGAATTGTCAGATATTAAATCATTTAACACTAAAAATAAAATTGTGACACATTCATTGGATTTATCGAACTTGTATAACGACTTCAAAGAAGAGATCATAGAGAAAGCATCAACTTTCCAGGAGCGAGATTCAGGTATGTTTAAAAAATTTGTATTAATCACAGTTTACGTATAATATCCATATTTTCATTTTTTCAAACATATTAAACATCTTTTAGGATGGGCTCTGAAGCACGTTAGTTTTCTCGAAGTCAACTTGAACAAATTCAACCCGTTATTCGCATCATCATACATCAAGTTACCTAAATCTATTGAAAATAAGAGAGCTGTTTTGAATATTCAAAATAATGATAACAAGTGTTTTGCTTATGCTGTCAACGCTGCAATCTTCCCAGCGGATGGACCTCCTCATGAAGTGGCATCCTATCCTCATTACTCAACATTGCTCAATTTTGAAGGTATTGATTTTCCTGTCAAATTACATGATATTCAGAAATTTGAAATTTTAAATAATATATCTATAAATGTTTTTGGAATAAATAATCAATACGAAAATGGTAAAATGGTTAGCGAAATTGTGGGCCCTCTACATTTCACAAATAAAAAAACAAAATACACACGTAAACCTATTGCTAGTTACTGATATTGATGGTAATAGTCATTACATACTTATTAAAGACTTGTCACGATTAGTCTCTAGCCAGAGATCTAAGCATCACGGTAGAAATTATATTTGCGACGGTTGCCTATTGTTTTTTAATTCTCCTGAGAAATTGAATGCTCATGAAAGAAATGACTGTAATCGTTTATGCACTATACTACCAGACCCAGAACCTAAAATCAATAAATGTGGGGAACTAATTGGAGGAAATATCTTGAAATTTGTTAATGTCGAGAAACAATTACCGGTTCCTTTCGTGATATACGCAGATTTTGAAAGTTTGTTAAAACCAATTCATTACAATGAACCATCTGACAGTAAATCTTTCTCCGTTAAAACTTATCAACACGAGCCGTACTCATTTTGCTTCTACTTAAAGTGTAATTTTGATGATAATCTTTCCAAACTTGAATATTATCGAGGTATTGATGTTGTGGAAGTTTTCGTTAAAGGACTGGATGAGCTTGTCTTACAATTATATCAGAATCACTTAAAAAATATAGTTGAAATGAAACCATTATCTCAGAATCAACAAGATATTTTCAATAATAGCCAAATTTGCCATATATGTGATAAACCTTTTGAGGATGGCGATGAGAAGGTCCGCGATCACTGTCATCTTACTGGCAATTTTCGTGGACCTGCGCATTCGCATTGTAATTTGAATTTTAAGATACCTAAATTTACACCAGTGTTCTTTCATAATTTAACTAATTACGATTCCCATTTATTTATTAAAAAATTAGCTTTAAAGCAAGAAAGTATACAAGTTCTTGCGCAAAATAAAGAAAAATATATTACATTTTCCAAACAAATTCTTGTAGATCATCAAATCAATGATAGAAAACCGAAGAAAGTTTTCATAAAATTAAGATTTGTCGATTCTTTTCGCTTTTTACCAGCTTCCTTGGATAAACAAAGCCAAACGCTAGAAACACATCAATGCCTCGAAATAAGAAAATTTTATACCGATGACCTGCAATTCAATTTATTAAGACGTAAAGGTGTCTTTCCATATTCTTACGTAGATTCACTTGAAAAATTGGATGGTACCGAATTGCCATCAAAGGACGAGTTTTTTAATATCTTGAGTGGCGAATCAATCTCTCAGGAAGATTATGATCGGGCTTGTAATGTCTGGAATACATTTAATTGTCAAACTCTCGGCGAATATTCGGATATTTATTTAATATCAGATGTGTTGCTTCTTGCCGATGTTTTTGAGAATTTTCGACAGATATGTCTACGGACATACAAATTAGATCCTGCACAATATTTAACAGCGCCATCATTGAGCTGGGATGCTATGTTGCGAAAAACTGGTATCGAACTTGAGCTTCTAACTGATATTGATATGCTTCACTCCTTTAGGAAAGGGATACGCGGCGGTGTTAGCCAATGCAGTAACAGAAAAGCTGTCGCTAATAATTCATTCATTTCCAATTATGATCCATCAAAACAAACGTCATATATATTATATCTAGATTCTACCAACTTATACGGAAGCTCAATGAGTCAGAGTTTGCCAACGGGTGATTTTAGATGGTTGAAAGGCTATGAAATTGAAAATTTTGATTGCACTAATCTCAATAATAATTCTCCAAAAGGTTATATACTGGAAGTAGATTTAGAATACCCACAGCATTTACACGACAAACACAATGATCTACCGTTTTGTCCGGAGACCTTTGTACCCCCGGACTCAAAAAATTCAAAATTAATATTAAATTTACATGATAAACATAAATATATTACCCATTACAGAAATTTGAAACAATGCTTAGAACATGGATTAATACTTAAAAAAATACATAGAGTTATAGAATTCTCACAATCTGCTTGGTTAAAAACATATATAGATTTGAATACTGAACTTAGAAACTCTTGTAAAAATCCGTTCGAGAGAGATCTTTATAAATGTTTAATAAATTCAATATTCGGAAAGACAATGGAAAATGTAGATAATAGGGTTGATGTGAAGTTAGTATCACATTGGAGAAATAGTATAGGTAGTATACGTGCTGAAGGATTTATTGCAAAGCCCAATTTTAAATCCTGTAGTGTATTTTCAGAAAATTTAGTAGCAATTCAAATGTCACTATTAAAAATATTTTATGATAAACCGCTCTATATAGGCTTCACCATTTTAGATATATCAAAAACTATAATATATGACTTTTTTTATAACTTTATAAAGAAAAACTATGAGGATAAAGCTGTTCTCTGTTACACGGATACCGATTCATTAATTTTACAAATTCACACCGAAAATGTTTACGATGATATTAAAACAAATATAGAACTCTTCGATACATCTAATTTTTCAATTCCAAACGTACACAACATCCCGAAAACGAGGTCAACTCCAGGGAAAATGAAAGACGAATATGCCGGTACACCGATAGAAAGCTTTTTCGGTACTGGGGCGAAAGCTTACTGTATTAAAACAAATGATAATGTTATAAAAAAAGCCAAAGGGGTATCAAGAAGTGTTATTAAAAATCAGTTACATTCAGTGGATTATAAACAAATTGTAGAAGACGGCGGTCTCATATACCGAAAAATGTATGTATTTTCTTCACATCTGCATACAATATATACTGAGTTGAGAAATAAAGTTGCGCTTTCCGCACATGATGACAAGCGCTATGTTATACCGGGAAGCACAAAAACTCTTGCTTGGGGACATTACTCTATCCCCAATTTCCTCAATAACGCTAACCATAATACTAATGATGATGCTTTAACGATTCTTTTAAGGGCATTTGATGAGATTATTGAACAGGAAAATCATGATACCGACTTTGACTTAAATTTATTGTAAGTTTTTTTGTTTTAGTGCAAAAAATGTTTTGTACTTATTTCAATCTTCAAAAAATTTGTTTTTTTTAATACCAGTATCCATTTTTATTTTACTGTAAAAATGTTTATAATTTTAATATTCAAAAATTAGCTTTTGAAATTATTAACTTAGAATCTGGTGTGAGAAATTTAAGTCAGAAATTTTCAAATCTTCAATTCGATGCAGAGCATGAGGCAGTATATGGAATGGGAAGATTTTACTCTGAAGATGAATGTAATGAACTGGCTAAAAAATATGAAGTGGGCCATGAAGTTTGTCGAAAATTTTTGGAAAAGAGAATATGTGAGGGATGTCTCGTCCAAGAATTAATTAAATTAGGCTTGGGTGAATTTTTGCATCGAGTAAAACAATATTTGGATCCAGAACTTGCAAACAGGGTACATCTTCAAGAGGATAACTGAATTATTTAAATATTTTATATTGTATTGTATTCCAAAATTTGCTTTTTATATAAATATCCATTTTGTTTGTAAATGTTACGAAATAACTACACAAAAAGTTTATAATTTCAGTCTGTATTTTAGGAAAGGTCTGATATTAATCAAATAAATTATCAATTTAAAAAATTGTTTTATTTCAAATCCTATGCATTATTGTAATAATAGATATTTTTATTCTTTTTTCAAACACTTCACTGTATAATATATAATTTGGAGAAAATAATGAACGTTCGCAAGTTGAATAGAATTACAGGATGTGAAAGTACAATGAACTGCTGATGTTGCATGTTACATAATACCGGATATAACAGTATAATGAACTGCTAACTTTGCAAGTTGAATAAACTTCTGACATTACGAGTTAAGTAATACCGGATGTATGAGTACAATGAACTGCTGATGTTGCATGTTACATAATAATACCGGATATAACAATATAATGAACTGCTAACTTTGCAAGTTGAATAAACTTCTGACATTACGAGTTAAGTAATACCGGATGTATCAGTACAATGAACTACTGACATAAGCTGCATAAAATGTCGGATGTGTCAGTATAATGAACTGCTAACTTTATAAGTTGAATGAACTGCTGACATTGCAAGTTAAGTAATACCGGATGTATCAGTACAATGAACTGCTGACATAATCTGAATAAAATGCCGGATGTGTTACAATAAACTTGTAAATTGAATAAGTTATGACATACTTAAGTACAATAAACTGCTGACTCCACAAATGTGGTCAAATAGGCATGTCTGAAATAATGTGGGAGGTATGATCGTTCACTATAAATCTGGAATATTAGTAGAACTCGTCAGTTAACAGTTTTTTACTTCATCCGAAATAAAGTTAATATCGAAAGATGTGGATGTGCTACGTCAAAGAAGTTGAGATTACGGACTTAGAAAGTGGTGTCCGCCATTTAAGTCAGAAATTTTCAAATCTTCAATTCGATGCAGAGCATGAGGCTGTATATGGAATGGGAAGATTTTACTCTGAAGATGAATGTAATGAACTAGCTAAAAGATATGAAGAGGGCCATGAAGTTTGTCGAAAATTTTTGGAAAAGAGAATTTGCGAGGGATGTTTTGTCCAGGAGCTGATCAAATTGGGGTTAGGTGGATTTTTGCATCGAATAAAACAATATTTGGAGCCGGAACTTGCAAACAGGGTACATCTTCAAGAGGATAACTGAATTATTTAAATATTTTATATTGTATTGTGTATTGTATTGTATTTTGTGTTATTATTTGCAGATATTAAAAATTAAAAAAAAAAACAAAATTCTCTTTGGTATTATTTATTACAAAATCAAGAAATAAAATTTTCATACAAATAATAGACATTAGAAAGTGCACACATACATTTATTATTTGAATGGTAAAAACATTTTGGGATCGACTTCTTTAAAGTTGGTCGTTCGTCAAGTTCTAATACAGGTTGGGTGATAAAGTGTCTGATGTAGTTTGCTTTTTCGTTTCCTTTTACATAAACGCAATCTGCCACTGAAGTCAAATCCTGAATAATTTGACCGAACATATGCAATGGTGTAAATCCATCAGCCCATTTGATGCCGTGATGATTTCTTGTTAGCCATGTAACTTGCTTTTCTATCTCTGGTGAGAGTAAGTTAAATGGGTATGGTGGTCTAAAAATATAGTGGCACATTTTTACACCGTCATAGCCTGCGAGCTCTTTAACAATAAATTCGTTGTTTTCTATTTTAAATCCTTTGAATGTCCACAACCAGCTTCATAGTTTTAGATTATGCAATTTTTTTAAAACTGTTTTCTTCATGCAATAAAATTCCACTATTTTTCTTAAGTATTTCAGTTTTTTTCTGTGTTCCTTCAATAGTCGCACATATTCTGATCTCCTTATCATACTAACTTACTTCTTCGAACTAGTTTTTGTTTATGCCAGCAAAGAGAAACGTGTAGTGCGCATGTCAATGTTGACGTACAATTTTAGTTAAAGGGTTATAAGTGAAATGTTTCTCATGTAATATAAGACAATATGCAGTAATATCCGAAGTAGTGGGGATATCCGTCTCAAACTCTATTCTCATGACCACTGACCCCGTTTGTATATTTTCTTTTTGACGTGAACAGTCGATATGCGTTATTGGTGCATAAGCCTTAAATTCTCTTGGATTAAGAATAGGCTGATTTATTTTGTGATGATAGTAAGATTCCTGAAAATTTGCAAACATGTCATAGAGGGTTGCGTATTTATTGCTTTTAAAGTCTAAGTATAAATCGTTATATGGGTATCTTTCAGAATTTAAGAAGACTCTTATGTTTCTAAGTCCACAGTCATCGAATTTGCTCATATCAGTTGTAATTTTCCCTTTTCTATTTTTTTGAAATGCTATTATTACATGTCTAGGAGTTTCTACCTTAGTAGACGTCTTAACAGGCCATGTATGTCTGCTTGACGGAGGTAGAGATGGATATTCAATTAATTCCCAGCTTCTAAATTTTATAGGGAGGTCTACATTACGACTTATAAGTTTATTCAACCTAAGCTGTTCTGACATATTAACAGTGACATGAGGGACCCTCCAAAATAGTTTACTAATAATAATTTTAGATTTTTCAGCTTCATCGCTACTTGTAATGCTGTCTAGATCATTACTGTTACGTATTAATACTAATTCTTGTCTCATATTAATGACAATTTTTCGAAAATCTTCAAAAAATCCAACTAGTAGTTTTAATGGAATGCAAACATTGAAATTTCCTTTTACATCGGCTATAATTTTTTCACCCACGCCTGTTTTCTTTTTTGGAAACCATCCAGCATTTTGCATGGAAATACTTTCATTTTCATTGTATGATATATAATTCTTTAAAGTTGAAACTAATCCAACATTTCTCGGTCCATCTATTACAATTCCATTCATTTCATATCTAATTTCACGAAACAAAAACGCAATACCATTATTAATAAACTCCAGTGCAACAGTCTCAGTTCCATCCTCTTTCATTAATTTTCCTTCGATGTACAAATAACTATTGCACGGTGCAGTATAAGCATCTAAATCTTGAATAGGGATTCTTATTTCATCATTGTAATCCAAAGTTCCGGATATATTGGATTGATATGTATGGAACTGATACTCCGCAACAGAGTTGTCGCTAAAGGGCTGATCAGAAATATTCAGTAAATCCATTATACTAAAACTTCCAATCCAACTGATTTTAAATATTGACGATTTTTTAATGTTAATGGTTCGATATTTTTTTTAATACTGTTGATTTCCTTCTTTCTAGCTCTTTTATAGTATGGCTGATGCTTGTAAACGGATGACATTGAATTAAATATCAGCACCATTTAATTATTTGATTGATTTTCTAAGATGGAGTCTAACAGTTAAAGTCTCTTTTTGAAAATTAACAAGTTGGCCTGCTTGGTCTACTATTTTGACAGTGATGTTGCTAATAGTTTTAACGCACACTGGGAAATAAATAATATTCAAAGGTGACTCCACTATTTTATACCCAACAGGCACTGTTGGAAAAAACTGATGAATAATATGTACAGGTTGTCCATTAGAAAAAGAACCTACTGCAATGCTGCAATCGACACAGATAGCATTCACTTTAGATATCTTTACGGTATTATCGGAAGTATTGCTATCATTAACCTTTAACTCTCTCTTCTCGAAACCTAATACTAATTAATAAATTTACTAATCCAATTTCATAATCTATTTCATCATCTAAATATATTGGTGGATTGAAACTGTAATTTAATACGGAAGATTCTGCACTAAGAGTGAAAGTAAATGACATATTTACACATTAACGGTTTATAATGAAATGATCCTAAGATGCATGCATACGAAGGTTCACCTCCCACCAATCCACCAATCATATGAGGGGGTGTGGTTTATCCCCTCCACTCATCCAATACGCTTAGGTGGGCGGAGCTTATCCCCTCCACTCAACAAATCCGCTTATGTGGGCGGAACTTATCCCCTCCACCGACCAATTACAATACATGGGTGGGATTTATCTCGACCAATCACAATAAGTGGGTTGAGATTCACCTCCCACCAATCGACCAATCATATTATGAGGGGTGTGGTTTATCCCCTCCACTCAACCAATCCGCTTAGGTGGGCGGAGCTTATCCCCTCCCATCGACCAATCACGTTAGGGGTGGGGGGAGGAGTGGGGGGTATACATGGGGCATATGGGGGGGGGGTACATGCCTTTTCTCATTATTAACCTACTCACGAAGGTGTAACAAAAAAATGAAATAGGCCATTTTGTTTGTTTTTTCTTGCTCTTTTCGAATATCGTATCGAAATTTCAAAAAAATATATACAGGGTGATGTTTTATTGATGCAAAGAAGAAACATAAATTATAGTGAGTCCGGACCTGGATATATTTTTTTTATACATGTACCTCTTGGGGCTCGTTAGTACATTAGCCGTACCAAATATGAATCCGTTATTTCATTCCCTGTCAAAGTTATGACAAAAAACAGGTTTGGCCAAAAATTATTTAACACCCTGTAACTTCGTAATGAAGGCCCAATGAGACATTTCTATGGGAGGTTCCGGTTACCACTGATGCTCTCTACCTCCTATTAAGCTATGTCCCTCTCATGATGCAACACCCTGTATACAGGTTTTTTCGAAAGCATTCGACAGACTGGACTATAAAATGCTGTTTAACAAACCTTCCAACATCGAACTCTTTGGAAATCTGATATCTCTCTTTCGATCATATTTGTCTGACAGATCTCGACCTACGTTCAAGGGGCAAATAAGTTACCTCATCGGGTACAAAAGGTTTTGAGTTTTTGTAGTAAAAGTACCACATATATGTAGCAAAAAACCGACCATCTGCTGGGGCTCAATGGTCAACTTCTCATAATGACAGCTTGTCAAAAAGGCGAAAAAAGTTGCTAACCTGATTGAGTACATGCCGTAGGTCTATACGTCGAGTTTAACGGTCTCAAGTCTGTCGAACATATATTGCTAGCTCTGGAGTCCCGCAAGGGTCTAACCTAAGTCCCCTATTTTTTATTATATTTGTTAATGATATCGCAGACAATTTGCATAATGTCAGATATTTAATAGCGGGTTGTAGTTACTTGCAAGAAAATATCAAAAAAAATTGTAATTGGTGCACAAAGCTTAAACTTCCTCTAAATTCCCAAAAATGCTGCGTTGTTGTGTCTTACACACGCAAATCGTTTGTGATATCATATGATAATAAAATTGATGAAGTGGTACTGCATAGGCCTGAGACTCTGCGGGATCTAGGTTTAACAGGTCTCTGTCATTTAATGTTCACATTAATATATTGTGTCTGAAGCTAGCAGATCGTACGGATTTATAGTTAGACATTCGCGTGATTTTTCAAACACAGACAGCCTCAAGTTGCTGTATTGTTGTTATGTAAGGTCGAAACTCGAGTACGCTGCGGTTGCTTGATTCCCACACTACTCGGTGATTTGTTTTTGAAGAGGATAGTACATGTGGTAGAAAACCCAAATGTTTATTTCTTGTTTGATTTCTTAAAAAAAATAAAAGGAAAGAATAGTATGACATGTTTGAATGAAAAAAAAACTATAGTAAGCTACTGATAAGGTTTTATGTGACACACTATTCGTTAGATTCCTTATTAGAAAAATTATTTTTGAAAGCTTACCTGACAGGTACTCGATGCGTTTTCCCATCTTAGTATTGGATCAATCTAGACTCCTAGAAATTTCACTGGCCCGGAATCTGGATTACAATTTGGTAAATTACACAACGTGAGAATTAATGTCTGAGTTTTACTTTCATTTATGCTTAATGCATTTTCTGTAAATCAAGCCTTAAAATTTGAGTGTGTGCTTGACACATCACGTTGAATTACATCTAACGATAGATCTTGAAAAAGTTTGGTTGTCAGAATAGGATCGGCATCCGGGTAACAGTTTGGTAGGTTGTTGATGCAGATTAAGAAGGGGATGGATCCTAAGATAGAACCTTGCGGTACGCCATGCTTCACCAACTGCCACCCGGATGTGCACCCATTATAGCTCACATACTGTAATCTGTTCGATAAGTAAGACTTAACTAGTACTATACTATTGGTATCAAAATTGTAAGCTTCTAATTTTTGTAATAAGATTTTGTGGGACACACAATCAAAAGCTATTGTTAAATCTAGGAATGATGTGTGAATGTACGTGTTTTCTTCAAATCCCTTTGATACTATCTGTGTAAAGTTATTCATTGCCAACGGGGTAGATCTGTTGTTCCTAAAACAATACTGATATGGGAAAAACAATGCAATGCCATCAAAGTACTCTGTGATGTGGATTTTGAAAGTTGCTTCTAAAATTTATGCCAGTGTAGGAATCAGTAAAATGAATCTGTAGTTACCCATGTCGTCAATAGAAGATCCCTTTTTTAAGACAGGAATAACTTTTGAAATTTAGAGGCATTTAGGAAATATGTGGCTACTTATCCAAATGTTTATTAATTTAGTAAGGGGCCCAATAATAATGATTAATAGAGTTTTAATAATTCTTGCGGTTATGTCATATGCATCTTTACTTTTACTATTTTTTAAGTTACTTACTATTGATCTTACTTGGTTAAAGGTTACTTCCTTAAATTTTAAATTTACTGTGGCATAGTTTGCGGCATTGGTTTTATATAGTCTATAGGTAATGTATTTACTATGTCTTCTGCAATATTAACAAAAAAGTTATTGAATTGGTTCGCTAAATAAGTTTAAAACTGGGTTGTTACTTTTTATTATGGTCCCACGAGGCTAATTGACTGTTACTACTAGTTTTTATGTAAAAATTTTGGCTTGCTCTCGAATAATGCCTTTTTATACATTAGCGAAAGTGATATGAAAGCTGAAATAAGCAATTTAAAAAATAAAAAATCCACAGGATTAGATGAATTTAGTTAAAACCAATGAGTGATATAATCTGCAAACCGTTGACGTATCTAATTAATAAATCTCTTGCTATTGGTGTGTTTCCTGGTGTTCTTAAAATAGCTTGTGTAATTCCACTCTATAAAAAGGAGGATCTTTTAAGTATCGGAAATTATAGGCAAATATCACTCCTTAGCGTATTTTCAAAATTTATAGAAAGACTGGTACATAATATAATAACTAAATATTTAAACGTATCTAAAATTATAACACCAAGTCAGCATGGATTAGAGAAAACATGTCCATAGAGATGGCGCCATATGATATGTTAAATTATATATATATATATATATATATATATATATATATATATATATATATATATATATATATATATATATATATATATAAGGAACTGGATATGAATCAGTGTGTAATATCTGTAATGTTCGACTTGTCATGTGCTTTCGACACAGTTAATGTTGATTTTTTATGCAAAAAACTTTTCTCTATAGACATTCGTGAAAATTTACTAGTTTGGATCAAATCTTACATGACAAACAGGAAAATGATAGTAAAGTATAATAACACTCATTCAGAAAGATACAATATTAATATAGGAGTTCCCCAGGGTTCTGTGCTGGGTCCTCTTCTTTTTATGTTATATGTCAATGATTTGCCACAACATATTTCAACCGGTAAAGTTACGATATTTGCTGATGATGTAACGATAACAATCTCGGCACAGACTCCTGAGGAACTCTCACTTTGTATGACACGTGTCTGCGATGAACTTGAGGCATGGTGTCATCCAAATAGACTAATATTAAACGATAAAAAACCGTTTATATAAATTTTCACATAAAAAGATCATTGCCTTCAGGTTTCGAAGCTGAAAATAATATTAAAATATCAGAAAGTACTAAATTCTTAGGAACCCATCTTGACAAAAATCTCGGATTGGATATGCATATTGACTATATCTGCTCCAAGTTAAATTCTGCTTTCTTCTAGATGAAATCATCTCTAAATACTGGGGGACTGATGAATATCTACTATTGTCTTGCTTATAGCCATATTTCGAATAATACTGTTACATGAGGAAGAGGCGCATCAATAAATAGAGTTTTTTAGGACAGAAAAGAATTTTAAGGATAATTTATAACATAAAACCAAAGGAAACTTGCAGAAACATTTTCAAAGATGTCCCATCTATATTTTTGTTTAAATGCGCTTTATATGCCTTTAAACATAAACACCTCTTCGAATGCGTTGGGGATAGGCATTGTTTTAATACTAGACACGGAGATGTATTACAAATCCCAAAGCATAAAAGACTACATTTAAAAATTTACCTGCTTGTAGTTTCATATATGCGCACAATAAGTTACCAGTAAATTTAAAAGAAATTGCAACTTATAATATGTTTAAAAGACAAACTAAAATATTTCTTATTGAAAGGGCTTTTTATAACGTAAAAGAATTTTTAAATTCTTGAATCTCTTATTTTAATTTAATGATTTCTCTAAAAAAATAATTTTTTTTGTTGCAAACACGTTATACAGAATATAATAATAATAAACGTCTTTATTAATTATAAGAAAAATCTTACAAAATTATAAGAAAAATCTTACAAAAATGGGCGAAGTTTAGCCTAAGGCTACTCTTACACTTAACCCTTAACAGTACTTAGAAGAAAGAGACAAATGTTTTCTAAGATTATAAAAAAATAAAAAAATAACATACAATAATAATAACAAAAACAAAGAAGTTACAATACTCTCACTGATAAACTGGAATTTTAGGCCCATGACCTATTAAACAATTGAAAGTAAAATTATTGAGATAATAAAAGCCGTGATTTAATATTTTTTTTAAAAGCAATCATTTTATATGTCTTGAATTGTACATCAATTGAATTATAGTGGTGAATCGCATGATAAGAAAAAGATCTTTCGAAAAGTGAAGTAGAATGTTGAGGCATGGTTAATGTGTAATGAAGTCTTATGTTGCGACTGTGAATTTGGTTCCTTGCAATCAATTTATTTCTCAGATATACCGGGGTGCATGTGAGGAGAAGACGATGCACAAAGGTTACTATATGATATTTAACAGTATTTTCCATATTCAACCACTTTAGCTGCTGAAAATGTTGAGTAATATGGTCATATTTGCGTAGGTTATTGACAAAACGACAACACGTATTTTGCGTAATTTGAATTCGTTTCTTCGTAGCGGCATCTAAACAAGGATAATACAGAATATCACAGTAATGAAGAATCAATATTTTACATTTTCTGCAAATGATAATCTTTCGTTGTTTATCACAATGTTCATATTATTTTGTATAAATTCATATTCTGCTGTAGGACAGAAAAGTATCATGTCGGTTTTTTTTGTATTAAGTTTTAAACAATGATTTTTGCAGTATACAAATATACTTTGCAGGTCATTATTAATTATGTTGGCAGATAGTTCAAAGTCAACTGGAGTGAATGTTAGAAATAGTGCCATATCATCGGCATATGATTGCAAACTGCAGACTCCTATTTCAGTGCATATATCAAACGTGTATACTAAAAACAGTAATGACCCCAAAATTGACCCTTGTGGGACACCTGACTTTACTAATTGCGGTTCAGATGTATTGTCATTTGTACGTACACTTTGGTACCTTGACTCCAGGTATGTATGAAAAAAAGATAATGTCAAATCATCGAAACCGTAATAGTTAAGCTTTGCTACAAGCAAACTATGATCGACCGAGTCAAATGCTTTAGAGAGATCTAACAAGACCAAAACTGTAGCCTGCTTATGATCCAAGCCCCTGAATATATCATCAGAAATATTGACTGTAGCTGTAGTTGTGCTGTGACCACTCCTGTAACCGGACTGACTTGCTGGAAATAAGTCATTTTGTATGAAATAGTTTGTCATTTGCATATGGATAACCTCCTCCAGTATTTTGCTCAACACGGGTAGTAAACTGATGGGTCTAAGGTCACCATATTTAGCTGGGTTTGTTACTTTCGGTATTGGACAGACCATTGCATATTTCCAACTCTTAGGAAAGTATCCCGACTCTAAGCAACAATTAACAACATGGGTGGAATACTTTGTCATAAATGGAATGCACAGTTTAATCATTTGGTTGGTTATGCCATCATGTCCGCTTGCATTAGTTTTTAAATTCAATATAATCTTCTCAATTACATCAGGAGTTACTAACAATAAATTAAAAGTGATATTAGCATTAAATTTATTATTCGAATAAAAATTGACAGTATGTTCATCAGTTTGAGTTAAACCATGTGCCGTCAAGAAATGCTTGTTTATACTATTAACATTTTGTAAGTTATGGGGTAAATCTGAATAACGCTTCGTTTTAATATTCACTTGTTTAAGCCGTTTCCATAACATGCGCTCATCATTTTGACCATTGTATTTTAAATATGCACTTTTCTCTCTTCTAATAGATGCTAGTGTGTAATTGCGCAAATCTTCGTACCTTTCCCAATTAATCATACATCATAGTTATTAGTTGAATATAGATGATGATGATGATGATGAGATGTGTTGTATTGTTCCGTTTTTATTTTATTTTTTATTTTACATACTGTATTTTTACATATTTACGTTTTGTAAATTTTGACATACCATATGTACTATTATTGTAGCAGCACATGGTAAATAAAGATATTATTGATTATTATTATATTTTGTTTCATAGTCCTTTAATCCTTTATCAGTTATAAGGTTCGAGTTTTTTTTATTGACATTACACAGAAATTGATGAGTTTCTCTCATTTGTTTAAGATTCTCATTGAACCAATCAACTTGGTCCTTATTTTTAAAGCTATTTACTGATTTTGGCTTAATAGGAAATGATTTTTCTATGTCAGTTGTTAGTGTATTAATAAAATTTCCAAATTTTGTGTCAACATTCAAACTATACTATACTACTATATTATGAAAATAATTGGATTTTTGATACCGTCCCTTAAATTAATAAACAGTAGTGTGAAAATAGATAAATTATAGCATTTGTGGAAAGTTAAAAATTATTTGTAATATTTTCCAACTCATATTTGTATATAGAGACGTTCCCTCGTACAATCACCATTAAATACTTGACCAGTTTAAGAGGATTAGGTAAGAATTGTGAACTCAACTGATCTGCTGTTCTCACTAATCCGTCTTAGGAAGAAACAGAGAGGGTTACAGTAGTACGTTTACATTGTATGTATAGCAATCAAAGAGTAAAAGGTTGGCTCTGACTTATTTAATTTCTCGGAATATATCACTACAAGAATGGAGCTTTTGTTTTGTTATCGGTAGAGTCAACACTTGTATTATTATAGCCATGATGATGATTTAGTCAGAAATATTTTATAAGCGAACATACATTTTAAATGTCTATAAATAAAAATTTTGACCCCCTTTTTTTCTGTTGTTACTGGAGAGAAGATACCAAGCCAATCGGCTCTTTCACTCCCTTTATAGCATGTAAAAATTCATATTCCCATAATTTTTCACTTCGTACTGTTGCAATAAAATAATTGTGCAAATAAACAAGTAATTTGTGCCAAGACAAATGTTAATTAAACGGATATTCTCTCGCAGTCGTTCACGTTCGAATGCAAGTTATACTCATTTGTGAAAATAATCCTTTATTCAAACCTTGATGTGTGAGTGATTATAATGTTCTTTTATTTAACTAGTTAGTATACAATTTACCATTTATTAAACTCTATAAAGTTCCTGCTTGCTTAAAGATAAATGTGTGTGTGTTGTACTAGACTATTGGATTACTTTTTTTGACGATCAATAGTAACTCAATAGCAGAAACACTTACTCTTGAAGGAAATCGTTGCAGGGAGATGCAGTTGATAGAAATCCTATTTCCTGAACTCCTCATGACAAATATTGGCGAACTGTTGACAGTACAATATTTTTTAATGTTGCATTGCATATTTTATTTCGTAAAGAAACTTTTACGTTTAGTGTTGCCTTCGTATTTGACGTATAAAAATTATCGGATAGAATCGAAATTAATGTATAAGATCACGATGGGCTTAACATGGAATCATTACAGCAATTATGTGTTTGGATTTTATCAGAAAATTACATTATTCGTGTAAGAAAAGTATATAGGAAAGTAACAATACAGTAATAATAATATAGAGCCATAAAGATACGAATAGTTATGACAATGGGCTTATGATAACATCATAATAATAAATAATGGCCTAACAAACAACAGGAAATACCATGTGACGTATAAATAGCTGTATGATTGAAGTAAAATTTTGCAGATATATATTTTATTAGCAATTAGATACATCTTTTAGCTAATGTGTTGGCTTGTGCAAGTATTTGTGGTTGCTTGCACTGGTGGCGTGAAGAGGTGAAAATCCAACGAAGTCACCTCAGTGTCCATTTAAGTCTGATGGCCAGCATCTCTTCAGCCTTCTGTTATGCATCAATAGTTGTAGTAGCGTCTCCAGTAGTGAGTTGGTGTGAACTTCTAGTTTATTGTGATGCTTGTGAATTTTGTCCTGGATGACTTCCCTTATGTAGGGAATGTTCAAGTCTGTATGTAATGTATGGTTAGATACATACCATGGTGCATATGTCATGATACGAGGATTTTTGATTGGGCTCTTTGCATAATGGCAATGTAAGACTTAGCCGCACAGCCCCAAAGTTCTATTACATAGGTCCAAATTGGTCTAATAATAGTTTTATATACTAGCAATTTATTTTCTATGGATAGTTTTGATTTACGTCCGATAAGCCAATATATTTCTTTCACTTTTAGATCAATTTGTTTTCTCTTTTTGGTTATATGTTCTTTCCAATTAAGTTTACTATCTAGGTGGAGTCCAAGGTATTTTACTATGTCTGCTTGTGGTATCGTCTCTTGATTAAGAGTGGCTATAGGGCAGCGTTCTTTTCTAAGAGTAAAAGTTATGTGTGTTGATTTTGATTAATTTACTTCCACTTCCACTTTTTTAACCAAGTTTCAAGTGTTCTTAAGTGTTCTTGAAGATTATGTGATGCGGTAATTGGGTCTGTATTTGTTGATATCAACGCTGTGTCGTCTGCGAATGCACCGGTGGTTATATCTTCTGATGTTGGTAAGTTAGATGTATATAATATATACAAGAGTGGGCCAAGTATACTTCCCTGGGCCACTCCAGAAAGGATAGGAAAACAGTTGGAAGTTTCTCCATTGACTTTGGCTAGGAATTCTCGTTGATTTAGGTACAAATTCAGAGGGTTGAAGTATTTATTGGGGAGGTTCCTTTTGATCTTAAATAGCAGACCTGGGTGCCAGACTTTGTCGAAACCCTGGCTGACATCTAGGAATGTAGCGGTGCAGTATTGACGATTCTCCATGGATTTGTTTATTACGTCTACAATTCTATAGCATTGTTGAATCGTGGAGTGTGACTATCTAAATCCAAGTTGATGATCTGGCATCCAGTCCTGTGTATCAATATCACTGTTAATTCGTTTAAGGATTATTTTCTCAAGCAACTTTGATAGTGTTGATAGCAAGCTTATTGGGCGATAGGATGCAACATTAGTAGCGTCATTACCAGGCTTAGGGATCATAATTATTTGTGCAATCTTTAGTGCTTTGGGCCAATACTCCAATCTTAAGTAGTCTTAAGCCTTCTTTTGGTAGTTCCTTAAGCATTTTAGCGGTAATAAGATCGAGTCTTGGTGATTTTTTTGGATTGAGTATCTTAATTTCTTCTTTGATTTCACTTAAAAAGATTGCTTTAATGCGCTGTTGCACATGGGCGGCTGCATTTACTTGTTCTTCTATTTCTAAATCTTCATCGTCATCGTGTGGGGTGAAAACTTTTGATAAATGTTCTGCAAATAGATCAGCTTTCTGTTTATCACTTTTTGCCCAAGGTCCAGGGGAGTACAATATTTACGGATTGGAGGAGATGTGGTTTTTGGCTTTTTAGCATTCTTTATAGGTTTCCAGATTGAATTGTCTCTAGTGAGGTTTCATACGTATATTTCGAAGGACCTGTTTCTCATTTCGTTGAGTTTGGATTTTAGTTCGTTACATTTTTGCGTGTATTTTCTTCTATCATCCGGTGAGTGAGTTCGTTGCCATGTTGACCTTGCTTTTCTTTTTTTGGCAATTAATTTTTTGATTTCAACTGATATTTGATTATTTGGTGTTGGAGAGATACTATTTGGAGTAGCTTCTTTGGCAGCGCACTGAAGTAATTTGATGTAATTGTTAGTTTCGATTTTTATAGCAGATATATTAAGCATCGAATATTATCGTTTGCCGTAAAAATGCCAAAAGAGATTTTTAATTTCATCTGATTTCAATTGAACAAATTCAAAATCATTAAGAAATTTACTGAGCAAAGTCACAAGGAAGAATATTTTTGGTTAATCATAAAATAAAAATACTTGGCTGCCTGATGTTAAAACGGTATGAGAACGCAATTTTCGCTTTTGAAATCGAACACCCTGTATATTTTCACATATTTTACCATACCATGAGACTTTCGAGAATTTTTGAGTAGATCTTCGGTATTATTTAAGCATTTTATTCGTCTAGAGTGCTTTGCAGTACCAAAATTTGTTCTACGGCAGGTTAGGTCTATGGAAAAAATATAATTTTTTGTTAAATTTCATTAATAACTATTTACGAAGCCTCCAAAGATGGGGCGAGTGTGGGTGTGTAAAGACACACCCATAGTAAAGACTATGTACATATTTCGATATGCGATGTAAAGCAACGTAAGGCGCACAACTTCCAATGATTTGTATATCAGTGTATGCGCGGAAGCTATACAACCTTAGGCGAGGGTAGTATAGGGGATATACCATCCTTCGGAGGGGATGTAAAGCCGTCGGTACCTTGTCTATTAAATGTTAGGTAAAGTAAAATATCCCTACTCTTCTTAAGGGAAGAGGTTCGGAAAAATTCCTGGTTGGGGGTAGCTCGTCTACAGGCATCGGTGATAGGAATGGTATTAGATCAGGTGACCTTGCAGGTCACCTTATGAAACCTTGATTTGAAATAAGTTGTGGGCTATAAGTTTCATTTAGATAATCCATAACAACGCGGCTGTTATGGGATGGTGCTCCGTCTTGCTGGAAATACAACAATCGGTATTGTGCTAGAGGCACTTGTTCGATTTCTTGCCAAATTTGATTTTGTAAGAATTCGAGATATCTTTGTCCTGTCAGCGTACCTTAGAAGAATATTGAGCCAATGATTCGTGTTCCATAAATACATCCCATACATTTATCCCAATTCTTCCTTGAAACCTCCTTTGTCCAACTAATCTTTGGTTTTGTTGAAATATTGCATTATTTGTGAAACGTGCTTCATTCAAAAAGTATGTTGAAGACAAAATCATTGTCTCTTTGAAACTTATTAATTAACCACTCGTGAAACACAATTCGTCTTGAAGAATCTCCTTCGTAAAAATGTTAGAGCACATTGTGCTTTATAGTACGGGGGCCATGAACCTTCCCGTGGCCCTTTGAGATCGCGACGAGTAAATAGGTGTTTTCGACGTATTTTTTCATGCTGAATCCAAATATGCAACTCAATTTTACGGAATCATGCAAGAAAAATTGTTATTAACATTTTAATTGTTTATAAGGCTATAACTTCAAAGTTAACAATGAAAGGGAGAGTTTTCAAATTTTTTATGATTTCTGATACAAAAACAAAGAAAACTCTTTTTGAAAAATTAAAATCGACTGATTAGAACTGGAGATATTGCACATTTATAATATCTTTATAACTCGGCTCCTATTCAACGTAGAAAGTTCTACCAGGTCTCATTTTAAAGCTAAAGCTTCAAGCTTTAAAATCTGCAATATCCCACCGTGCTCTTGAAAAATTGTACAAGTGATGAAAGCCTGAAATTTTTGCGGAAAAAAGATAAGTAATTTGTTTATACGCATTTTGAGGAAAGTTAATCTATAAATATCAGCAATTGAGTTATACATTATTATTGTACATCTCAAAACGAACGTTTTTTAACTTGCTGAATGTATTTTGATTGATTTTTCGCCGAGTAATATTAATTTGTAGTTGAAGCGCTTTCGCGCGCAATGGGCGCACTGAGTACGAGTTACATGTAGCGACTACCGTTTTATTCCTAATAATTAAGTAATAATTCCTAAATAATTTTTGAAATATTTACATTAATAAATAATTTGTAAATAATAATAAACAAGTACATAATTTTTTCCAAAGTGTAATAATGAAAAAAAAGTTAATTCATTCCCTCATACTATGACTTTCTAGGCGAGGTAATTGTTTATTATTATTATTATTAATTTTTGAAATATAATACATCACTTGCATCAATACTTGCTAGTAAAGATTGCGTGAATTTTTCAATATCGCCCTATCAATTTTCAGCATTTTTGAATACATCAAAACATTTTTTAGATGTAATAATAATTACTCTTCACTATTTAGTTCTTTCAGATGAAACAATTCACATTGATTTGAGAAGAGGAGAGGAATATTTAGTGGAAGTTATGAAAAAAAATGCAGGCTGTAAAACATTTGATGAATTAAGATTTAAAATATATTCCCATTCCAGTAAACACCTCATCGAGCAGTTACCACCCACATTTGCTACCATTAAATTACATGTTTTAAGATGTTTATATATAACTTTTGTACAGACTAACATTTTACCGGTTAATATTAGCCTTGTAAATCCAGAAAAATTTGGATGGATCAAGGAACAAGATTTACTTTTGCCCCAAAAAATGCATGATTTGTTGCCCCCGATGAGTGAACTTGTACCAAATTGTACATGTAAAATGTGCACAACTAAATGGCGTCGCTGTAAAAAAACTAATTTATCCTGCTGCATGTTTTGCACATGCAAAAAAGCCAATACATGCAAAAACAATCAATAAACAGTTAGTATTAGTAGAAAATGAATTAATTTTTTTTTCATTATTACACTTTGGAAAAAATTATGTATTTGTTTATTATTATTTACAAATTATTTATTAATGTAAATATTTCAAAAATTATTTATTAGGTAAAGCCAGGAATAAAACGGTAGTCGCTACATGTAACGCGTAGCCAGTGTGCGCATTGCGCGCGAAAGCGTTTCAACTACAAATTAATATTACTCGGCGAAAAATCAATCAAAATACATTCAGCAAGTCAAAAAATGTTCGTTTTGAGATGTACAATAATAATGTATAACTCAATTGCTGATATTTATAGATTAACTTTCCTCAAAATGCGTATAAACAAATTACTTATTTTTTTTCCGCAAAAATTTCAGGCTTTCATCACTTGTAAAATTTTTCAAGAGCATATTTCACTACAAAAAATTTTGAAGCTTGTTTAGTTTTAAAATGGGACTTGGTAGAAATTTCTACGTTGAATAAGAGCCGAGTTATGAGTGAAATAGTGCGGAAAAATCGTAATTATGCAATTTGTTAATAATAAATGTGCAATATCTCCGGTTCTAATCAGCCGATTTTAATTTTTCAAAAAGTGTTTTCTTTGTTTTTGTATCAGAAATCATAAAAAATTTGAAAATTTTCCTTTCCATTGTTAACTTTGAAGTTATAGCCTTATAAACAATTAAAATGTTAATAACAATTTTTCTTGCATGATTCCGTAAAATTGAGTTGCATATTTGGATTCAAAAATACGTCGAAAACACCTGTTTACTCGTCGCGACCTCAAAGGGCCACGGGAAGGTTCATGGCCCCCGTACTATTAACGAGTAGTAATTATGTTTATTTAACATTTTTCTTACTGTTTCCCTCTTTGATTCTTGTCCTTCCGCTATTTCCCTAACAGAGGCTGATTGATTATAGTTGACAGTTCCTAGTACATTAATCTCCAATTGAAGTGCTTGGTGCAATAACCGGCTAAACGCCAATTTGATCGAAAATGAGGTGTAAACAGTATCCCATATAAAAAAATTAGCTCTATCGATTGGTGCAAGAACCAGTTATGTATTTTATTTCTAAAAACCAAAATAAATATTTTTGGTGCTAAAACCGGCTATGTGAAGCACATAGCCTTTTATTGTCCCAAACAAACGATCTTACAATACAGCATTTCGGAGAAATTCAGTGCAATAACAAGGCATGTGTGTCACATGGCTTGTTATTGCACCAAATATATTGTATCAGATATGCGTTTCTTAGCTGCATATCCATTTCTTACTAGTGTGTAAGCGTTGATTGAAATAAAAGTATGGCTCCTTTGCTAAAAAGTAATAAACAGAATGGACTTTACTGATGACTCGGATGATAACGTGACAGATCAAGACTTCGTTGGAAATTCAGAGCAATCTCAGGAAATTGAGCCCGTTGGAGAATCCGAAAATGAAGTAAATCATAGTAATAGTGAAAGTGAGGTTAGAAAACCAAAAGGTATGTAATGATGAATTAATTTTAATATTTAAATGAAAACAGTATCTACTACTAAAAAGTGATATTCTATTAATTAAATTATTATTTATTATATCAAGTCGGCTTAGAATGTATTTATATACATATTATATATATATCATTATTTTGTTTTTTTAGCCGACAAATCAAGACAGCAATGCGTGAAAAATTCAGATATTCGGTGGGTAATAATTTATTATTTTTTATTAAAAATTATTATGTTGAAAACAGACGGACTTGTATTCTTTTCACATCACAAACGAGGGTGAAAGTCTTTTGTAAGAGTTATGGTGGGCTAATAATTAATACTAATATAATAATAATAAATAAACTCTTTTACAGGTAAAGAAAGATTACGTCAACCATCCCACTGGAAGAGAAATGTTCGAAAGGTTGCAAGAAATATTGGCAAAGCTTATAGAAACACTAGGGAAAGAGATGTCCAAGCCAAGCAGACGGGAGCGCCATGTACTTGTCGGAAAAGAAGTTTTGAAAAGTTTACCGAGCTAGATAGGGATAAAATTTTGACTGGTTTTTATTCAATGGCTGATAAAGATGTGCAGGATGCATATTTAACTTCTCTTTTAAGTATATCCCAAGTAAATCGAAGACGACCGCAACAACAAGGTCAACCAGGAAATGACACGGTTAAACGAAACTGTACTATTAAGTTCAATATCAAGATTGGTACAAAGAATGAAATCATTTGTCGTATGGCGTTTTGTAACTGACACGAGACACATAAATCCCGGCTTGAGCGGATTGTCAAAATTATTTCTGTTGGTAACGTTAGTCCTGGAAGAGATTGTCGTGGTCGACATGGTAACCGACCCAATAAGTTACCGGAATTTGTAGTAGCTACTATTCACGAATATATGGAAAGTTTCAAATGCAGAGAATCACATTCTTCTCGGAATGATAGTACAAGAAGATATTTGCCTGCTGAGTTAAGCATTAAAAAGATGCACGAACTGTATCTTGAAAGATTTGAACCTGAGACCTACGAATTGTTTAAAAAAAATTAACCCATTAATCCCAGAGTGACTTACGATTTTTATTATAGATATTTTGTAACAAACTTCAATATATCATTTAGATATCGTCGTAGCGATACCTGTTCAACTTGTGATCAGAAAAATGCCTAAATTGATTGACTTCAAGTAGGAGAAGAAAAATCTACACTTTTAAGGAATAAAGAGCTACACCTCCGCAAACCCCAAGCTTTTTATAACGATTTAAAAATTAAGGGAGAATTAGCACGAACAGACGAAGCCGTTGAAACGCTGTGTTTTGACTATCAACAAAACCTTCCTATTCCTATATTAACTACAAACGAAACATTTTATGCTAGGCAAATATGGGTTTATAACCAAGGCTGTAAGACTACGGAATCCACAATGCATATATTTGATGAAAGTGCGGGCAAGAAAGGATGCATAGAAACAATCATTTCTTCATAATTATATAAAGAATTTATCCGATTCCGTAAAAACCCTTTACGTATTTACAGATAGATAATTGTGGGGCTCGGAATAAGAATATGATTCTACTATACTTTTTCATCAGCCTCGTTAAAAATGGAATTTTGGACAAAACAGTTCATAGTTCAAATGTGCTTTTAGAGGGCGGAATATTAAACATAATATTTTTAGTCGCAAACTCCTCTATAAATCCTTATTTTACTATAAGGAACCTAACCAGACTGCAACCAACAGCTACTCTCCGGGCTATGTGCCCCGCCGAGCGCTGAATTACAAGTTACAAGCCTGGCGCGTTAAGTGTAATAATTGCATATTACCATCAAAACGCTAATGCTTCGATTGCAACAAACACCAGCCGAAAGACTGATCCTACTTAAAGGAGCTCCCTTGCCAGTCGTCACACATCACTTGCAGACTGCAGTTTCGAGCTGTTGGCTCTCGTCAGTGCAAGGTAGGTATGCGACGACCGACATGAGAATCCTTTGACTATAGTACATCCCGGTATTTTTACAATAGCGACATGTAAAACAGCCAGCAGGCGCCATCTAGCGGTCCAGTGTCTGTTGCAATCGAAAAATAAATAGCCTGACTTGGCTTAGCATAGTTCAAATGTGCTTTTAGAGGGCGGAATATTAAACATAATATTTTTAGTCGCAAACTCCTCTATAAATCCTTATTTTACTATAAGGAACCTAACCAGACTGCAACCAACAGCTACTCTCCGGGCTATGTGCCCCGCCGAGCGCTGAATTACAAGTTACAAGCCTGGCGCGTTAAGTGTAATAATTGCATATTACCATCAAAACGCTAATGCTTCGATTGCAACAAACACCAGCCGAAAGACTGATCCTACTTAAAGGAGCTCCCTTGCCAGTCGTCACACACCACTTGCAGACTGCAGTTTCGAGCTGTTGGCTCTCGTCAGTGCAAGGTAGGTATGCGACGACCGACATGAGAATCCTTTGACTATAGTACATCCCGGTATTTTTACAATAGCGACATGTAAAACAGCCAGCAGGCGCCATCTAGCGGTCCAGTGTCTGTTGCAATCGAAAAATAAATAGCCTGACTTGGCTTAGCACAGTTCAAATGTGCTTTTAGCTCGAAACTGCAGTCTGCAAGTGGTGTGTGACGACTGGCAAGGGAGCTCCTTTAAGTAGGATCAGTCTTTCGGCTGGTGTTTGTTGCAATCGAAGCATTAGCGTTTTGATGGTAATATGCAATTATTACACTTAACGCGCCAGGCTTGTAACTTGTAATTCAGCGCTCGGCGGGGCACATAGCCCGGAGAGTAGCTGTTGGTTGCAGTCTGGTTAGGTTCCTTATAGTAAAATAAGGATTTATAGAGGAGTTTGCGACTAAAAATATTATGTTTAAAACAGTTCATCATTTACCAGAATCCAGACATAGTTTTCTTCCATGTGACAGTGATTTTGCCCAAATTGAAAAGAAGAAAAGGAAGAAAGAAGTCGTTTACCAGCCCAATGATTGGTACTCTTTAGTTGAATCTTGCAGCAAAAAATTCACAGTCAAAAGAGTTAATCAAAATGTTATTCGGGACTAAAAGACTCACTTGGAACCTTATTTTACTAAATCTTGTGTAATTAAGAAAAACATTCTCTATTTCCAAATATCAAATTTTTGAATATAATAAGGGCCACCCTAATGAAGTACTAGTCACGAAAAGTCACTCACATGAAAATTCGATAGGATATCCACTATTGAAAAAAGAATTTGGAAATGATATTAGCTTTGCCTATAAAACATAAAAAATAAGACAGCATAATGCCTGTAGTTGAGAAATATGTTCCACTGGCTTACAAAACTTACTATCAGAAACTAACGAGGCAGGAGAGCAAAGACAATGATTCTCACTGAAACTGAAACAATTTTTTTTATTGTATATTTTCATCAGGAATTTTTTTTTTCATATATCTTTATAGTTAATTTTTTTGTATTTAAAGGTTGTACTAAAATTTGTTGTTTTTATTTTAATTAATTATTTATTTCAATTAAAATTCTACCATCCTTCTAACCATTTTCTTATATTACAAAAAAGTCACTTTTATATTGGGTGCAATAATAGGCTATGTGCTTGAATTTTTTTCATTTTTAACAGTAATAATTTGCAATTTGTCAAAAAAATTGGGAGTGCATGTTTATTAGCCACCCACAGATATTGTAATATAATTTTTGTACCGAAATATTTTGAAATATCCTAGTAATACGTTTTTCGTGAATACTGACAATTTTAGATTTTGCACATAGCCGGTTATTGCATCAGGCCCTTCAATTTTTTATTTACAATGAATTTTTGTCTTGGACACGTGGCTCTCGCTTCATTTTTCTGTCTAATTTCTTGAAATAATGACGAGGCGGATGTCTTCTTTCAGGAAATTTCTGATCATACATTTGACCTGCAAGCACAGAATTTTTCCGACATTCACCATAAATTTGTCAGTTTTTTAGTTGTTGGTGTAGTTCATATTAAGAAATATCAATAATGGGTACAAATCTTTCTCTAACAATAATTGTTTGCAAATGTCACATTTCTTTTGTTTTATAATATTGTATCAAATCGTAGTGAAAAAGCAACTATGTTAAAGTTATAGATTTGAAATGGATATCAATAAATTCAGAAAAAAATCTATCATTTATTGAAGACTATGAGCCACCACCTTCCCTTTTTTTTGGAAAAAAAAAATTTCAATAAAAAAGTGATATGTTCAACTTTGGAGGCTTCGTAAACAAAAATATGGAAATACGTAAATAAATTGAATGAAAAATTATATTTTTCCCATGGACTTTACCTACCGTAGCACAAATTTTGGTATCCCAAAGCACTCTAGATGAATATCTTCAAATGCTGAACGTCTGACTCAAAAATTCTCTATAAAGTCTCATGGAATAATCAGAATGTTGTCATGAATCAAAATATGTAAAAATATACAGGGTGCTCCAAATAATTTGACATTTACATAACTAGATTTGGATATTTTTAAATTTGATTTTTGTATTTGGGATTTTTACAGCTTACATGAATTAAAACGTTAAAGTTATGATTGTTCTCTAAGGATCATTTTGATAACTAATTTATTTATTTTCATTACATTTTGAAGCAATATCAAATGCCTTCAAAACTTTACAGAAATTCTATTAAAACTAATTTTATACCCTATTTCTTACAATTACTCCTCTAGAATTTATCTGATAACTTATTATCTACTTCTGTCATATCTACTATATTTGAAAACATTTTTAATTATAAATTAATGCCAAGTGCATTTTTCAGGATTCTGGATGCCGACTGTTGGATGTCCCAGTCCTATACTAAACTAAACTAACAACAGAATTTCAACAGTACTAATGTGAGCTGAAATGTACACTGGAATATCTAGTTTCATTCCACTATGATAAAGTTTATGCATATGGATTTTTCTAAATGTTCTGAGCAACAAATTGAGAAACGTCACTGAATTTTCTCCCCTGTTGATGGTTTTCTGTCCTAATTATCTACACAGGAGTATTAAACCAGAGCTATTGCACAATGAACTGTCTCTATGTAAATATAATTAACTTTATATGGGTTTTGTTCGAGTAGTAGTCGATATTCCACCTCGAAATCCATTTTGATAATTTGTTGAAATCTGATATTTTTCGAGATACTTCAATAACCGATCCATAAAGTAATATTCAAGTATTTTAGAAAATCCAATAGGCACTGTAACTGGTCTATAATTTTCTAATAAATTTGGATAATTTTTCTTGAAAACAGGAACAACCTTTCCAGTTTTTAAGCCATCAGGAAATGTTCCAGTTTCAAAGGACATATTGACGATATAAGTAATCGGTTCAATGATAAAATTTTAAATTTTTTAAATTATAAATATTGATGCATTATCTGTGCCAGATGATTTTTTACTTTTTAATTTTTTCGTTAGTAATTCTAATATTTCTTCTGCCCTAAATGGATTGAGAAATAAGGAATTGGTTTGTATAGTCATATTGTCATTATTATTAGAAGAAATATTATTTACTTTTGGAATTTGACCAGTTATATTTCTAGGTGTATTAATAAAAAATCATTAAAAAGTGAAGCCATTATTCTTGGCTCCTCATACAAGACCCCGTCATTATTTATAGAAATATTATCATGGTTTTTATTTCTGTTGCATAATTCAGACGTAACCTTCCTAGCAGATCGGGATTGGTTTTCTGAATTAAAAATTTTATCTTGTTAATAAGAGTTCTTAGTTGTTTCCATCAGCAGCTGATGGATCATTTTCTGGTTCTTATAAGCAGTCGACAATTCCGGATAACTCTTTTTGAAAATAAACAGATCTTTTAAATGTGAACTGGATAGTCTTACCTCATCATTTACTCATTTTTTATCTGCTCGTATATTATTTAAAAAAAAAGTGGAAAATATAGCTCAAAATTATACATAAAAGTGTTATTAAAATATGTAAAAGCCTCGTTAACATCCGTTTTGTGATAGATCTCATCCCATTATTATGAATCGCCTTACTAAAATTTAAAATAGAATTTTCATTAAAACTTCTTTTAAAAAATGATGTGCCGTGTATACTATTATTATTTTCATTCATATCTAAATCGAAAAGAACGGTTCTATGATCTGATATAACATTGTCAAATACACAACATAGTCTATTAGATTAAAAATTGATAAAAATATTTTCAATTGTAGTCAAGGTGGTTGCAGTTACTCGAGTAGGCCACTTTACCACACTTCTTAAATTAAAACAGGTTAAGACATTAAACAATGAATTCAAATCTTTTGTATTGGTATACGAGCTCCCTGAACTCCCTGGTGTACTACACAGATGGTTCCCTTCTAGTAGATGGACAGAGGCAGTTATCGGGGGCAGGAATATTCCTGGAAGGCAGGGAAGTACAGGAAAGCTTTGCTCTAGGATCGTACACTACAGTCTTTCAGGCAGAGGTATATGCTATCCTAAAAGTGGCATATAAGGAAGAAATGAGGAATGGTACGAAACAACATATTTGTATCTGTTCCGACAGCCAGGCAGCACTTCGGGCGGTCTGCTCTCCCAGGACCAGGTCCCCCCTCATCCAGGAGTGCGGAGATGCCCTCCTCGAGGAACTTGCCAGGCACAAGGAAGTGAGCCTGATATGGGTTCCGGGACATACCGGGGTCCCAGGAAACGAGAGAGCCGATGAATTGGCTAGGCTCGGTGCCAGGGAGCCCTGTCTTGGCCCGGAGCCCATGTTGGGAATTACAAGGAAACATGTCGCTATGGCCCTTAATGAGTGGGCACACGCAACATTGAGGGAACATTGGAGGCTGAGCAGTGGCTGCAGACAGACTCGAGACTTCGTAACGGGGCCGAACAAGTCAAGGGCGGCCTGGTTGCTAGGCAGAAGCAGGAGGACCCTGAACCAATTGATCGGAGTACTAACTGGTCACTGCAAGCTCAGAAGACACCTATCACTGATAGGGGTTGAGGAAGATCCCACCTGCCCAAGATGCCGAAGTGATGAAGAAACATCGTTTCGCTTCTTGGGACAATGTGAAGGGTTCAGGCGCCTGAAGTATGAACTTTTCGGCGCCACAACGCTCCCAAAAGACGAAATGGACTCTCTCGAATGGAAACATGTCCTGACCTTCATTGGAAGATCAGGAAGGTTTCAAGAGGGAGTAGGAGGTCGAGTAAAAGTGAACGGTTGAGGGGACGTCAGGGGGTAGGTAAAAAGGGCCCATTTGTGGCCTACTCGCTGGGCACCAGGCCTCCCCCAACAACTACATTGGTATACGAGTCAACATTAAAATGGCCATATACAATAACATTCATATTTGGCTTGACTAGACTATTTAAAACATCTACAATTAAGTCAGAGAATAAATTAATATCACCAGTCGGAGATCTGTAACAATTTATTAACAACGTGTTTATATTGTTGTATTTCCATTTTAAAGCACACGCCTCAAAATGCTTTTCAGTACAATAAGATGTTAAATCAGTAGATTTAACATTTAGATGATTTTTATCCCAAATGGCAACTCCACCTCCTTTAAAAATAGATCTACAATAAAAACTAGTCAATTTAAACCATTAATATGTAGAGTACTTATTGAGTCACTATTTTCCCAAGTTTCATTAGAACAAAAAATTTAAGTTTAAATAATTATATATATCCAGATATATATTATGTAAAACTGTTGCTTAAGCAATTTGTTTCTCAACAGCCCGAACCTTAAACGGTTAGCCAAAGTTCCCGTATTTGATACTATTAATTTTGCATCACCCTCAACACTCAATTTCAATAAAAATGAAGAATTCCTGACAATTATGGAAAAATGAATCTTGAAAAAATCTTTGTATTTGGTTTCCCATTTTTGACAATGTTTTTCCACAGTAACAGTTTGATATTTTTACATCTTCTTTAAGTAGAGGTTTCAATGAAAAAAATTCCGTCCTGAAATTTTCAAAATCAAAATTTTGTTGAAAATAAATATTTCGCTTCAAAAAAATTGCAGCTTATTTGAGGCATAACAGTGTCTATTTTCACCAAATTTCATTAAAATCGATCATTTCTGTGGGAGATGGAAATAAAAAAATCAAAAAATTACTTTTCGACTTTTCTCTCAATAGTTTTGTGGTTATGTTGAAAAATAAGAGAAATAATATAACAATAAAAGTTGTAAATGTTTCAATTATCTACAACTTTGCATTTAACTTTTTTCGATAAGAGGTCTAGCTTTGCCGGAATTCGTAAAAAATCACGTTTCACCCCTAACAACACAACTTTTTCCACCGCACCCCCACCCTACTTCTGGTTATTTGTTGGGGTCCAATCGATTTTTTCCCACTTATATACCATTAATCCTAAATTTTCCGACCATCCATATACTGATAAGAACATTTTTTGGACAAAAATTATTGGTATTGGACTACAAGTACTCCATCTAATTTTGTACCCGATATATTTTATTTTAACGGTATATTGTTGAAATCTTTTCTAAAAAATGTTATATAAATCATATTTAATTGTTGGTATAATCAAAGCATTTAATTAAGTCATTAATATCATTTGACAAACTATTTTTTTGGGTTAATCTTCTATCAAAGCACTAGAGATAAACGTTATATAATTCAAAAATAACCTGATATAGTATTTCTTCTTAAAGATATTTATTTGCATTAACTCAGTTGAACTGTCATAAAGAAAATTCAAATAGAGACCTGGCGCTTAACTAGAAAAGCAATTATTTAATCTGGAGTGAATTTATTCCCTCAATTGACAAAGGGGTTAAAATTAGTTGAAGAAAAAGTGAAATTAGGCAAGTGATCAGATTAAATTTTAATTTGCAAATCAATTTTGAGCTAAAAAATTATACTTATACTCCCCTTAAATCGAAGCGGATATACAATTTGCATAATAAAATTTAGGAACAAAACAAGAATTAAATAAATGCACAGAAAATAGAAGTGATTAATACGAATTTGACACAGGCAATTTTTTAAATGGCAGCAACACACCTTTTTACAGAATTATGAATGTAGTGACGTAATGATCGAATTAATCAAAAGCATGTCTTATCAAAAAGATTTCTCGATAACGTAGTGAAAGTGAATTATGATTAAATAATGTTATCCTTAAATTACTAAAACATTCTTGTCTGACTTTCCTTATTATGAAAATCAATCAATCAATTTTGTAACAAGGAAACTCAGCCTTGAAGGCATAAACGGGAATATTCTTGCGTATTTATATACACAACCCTCAAAAAATCTTCAACAATTGTGCGTTGAATGAACATAGGAATAATATTTGTAACAAAAGCAGTATGCTGTATTAATAGACAGAGATCTGCATTCGTCAAGTTAGCATTACCATATCGAAATTTTGCAATGTCAATATATGAATTAATTTTCGCTTTTTTGTAGTAAATTTGTCGTGAAAAGACAAAATTTATCTCGCCTTATTTAAAAAAAAAAATGTAATGCCAACTTGATAGTCCAGTTAGCATTATCACGTTCCGAGACGAGTTAAAATGGTGAAAGAAAGGGCTCCTAGTATCAAAATAGTTTGTCGGGAATTTGTTGTGAGCAAATAATATGCGAAAAACCACTCTTTAATGATTTACAAGGTTGGTAGTGCTCTGTACAAAGAAAAATGTATTAATTCGCCTATTTCTGCGTAATGGAAATTAGCGGCAAACTGTTTTCTGGTACGACAAATTCGTAGGCCTCTTATGACGAATCTCTAAAAAAGAATCGGTACAAAAAACCACCCTTTGATGATTTATTTACGGGGGTGGTTGTGCTTAGTACAAAACATGTAATAATCACCCTATTTTTGCGTAATATAAATTTACGACAAATTCCTGATAAGAAAACGGCACAATAAACTACCCCTTGATTATTTACAAGGGTGGTAGTGAGTACGGAGAAAAATGTACTAATTCTCCTATTTCTGCGTAATGAAAATTCGCGACAAACTGTTATTTGGTACGACAAATTCGTAGGCCACTCACTACGAATTCCTAAAAAAAAAATCAGTACAAAAAACCATCCCTTAATGATTTACGCGGTGATAGTGCTGAGTAGAGAGAAAATGGGTTGTGCATGATGCCTTCGTCCCAAGGACCATCAATGTAAACAAGAAACGTAAATTATCACGAGTTGGTTTCTTTGAGCTGATTTTTTTCAGGAATTTACCGTAAGGGACATAGGAATTTATTGTGTCTCGAAACAATTTGTCACGAAATTCTATTACGCAGAAATGGAGAAATAAATACGTAAATCGAGGGATGGTTTTTGAGCTGATGCTTTTTCAGGAATTTGTCGTTCCACGAAACAATTTGTCGCGAAATGGTATTACGCAGAAATAGGATGATTAATACATTATCTCGAAATTGAGCACTATCACCCCTGTAAATCATCAAGGGGTGGTTTTTCGCATATTATTTATTCTGATACTCAGAGCCCTTTCTTCCACCATTTTAACCCGTTTTGGAACGTGGTAATGCTAACTTGACTATTAATTTGGCATTACCATGTTTTTTTTTTTAAATAAGACGCGACAAATTTGCGACAAAAAATCCATATTGCAAAATTTCTATATTGTAATGCTAACTTAAGAGACGTCAGAGATCTGACAGTTGGATATCCTACATCACCGAGTACAAAGAATAATTTGATTATGCGAGTTAGCATTGATATAGATGAATGTAGAACTTAAAATACTAACATTCACTAAATAATTCATTCATCAGTCAGAAAATATTTATAAGGTTGTTTACCGTTTTAATTTTCTCAAAAAGTATTAAAATACACATATTACTCATACACATCGCACCACCGGGTTCGAATCCTGGCTCCGGCACTGTTGAAGGAAATGGTTGTACTTCCGCGTTTTTTCAATGTATAACCCCCTTCCGCACAAGCCCTGGCTTCTAGAATTCAGGGTTGTCTGATTTCTGTGGCGTTTATTTTTTTACTTCTATCTTTGAATTATTGGGTTTACAAAAATATTCTGGGATTAAATCACACAACATAATTTCCTTAAAACTAAATCAACTTAATCCTAGAACCTAAACTAAACTATTACTAAGAAAACCACCACCTATACACATAATAGTTAAAGAAAAATCACATCTAAATTAATGGAAATTTAAATTCAATTCTAGCGAATACCAGAAGTAAAGTACATTCCTACATATTTTTTTGAAATCTGAGAACTTGTATTAAGATACCATTTCATTTGTTGTTTATTAGATTTTCTAATATATATATATATATATATATATATATATATATATATATATATATATATATATATATATATATATATATATATATATATACTTTACCGCTCGAGGATTTAAATCACGTTGGCGCAGTGTTAAGCGTTTTATCTGTTGCTGTTGTATTCAATCTAGGATACCATACATAACGTATATACAATACAATAAAATACATTAGGTTAAGAAATGAATTATAAATATCATTAAATAAAGCTATTTTAATTGGTAATTGGTAATCTGCGTATGCAGAAGGTGTTTAGGTTTTAAATTTTTATCCATTTTTGTTTAGTCTAGGCGATACTCTATTTTAACATGAATGAAGCCTTATTGAAGCCTTGAAGCCTTGGAATATTGAGATCGTGGGTTATTATGAAATTGAAAAAAAGCTTAAAATTAAATGAAGTAAGGAAGTAACCATGTTAAATTTGATCAAAATCGTTAGAGCCGTTTTAGAGAAAAAAATTATTTTATATTTTTTTTAATGCTTCCCCCATATTTTATTTAGGATCGATTTTGCGATTTAGTCTCGAAGTGTGGCTGTCTTGAATACACATGTAAAATTTTAACAAAATTGATCCAGTAGTTAGGGCTCTAAGTGCGACGGCAGACAACAGACAGACATTTTTTAAAAACCACTTTTTTGGATTCAAGAGACTTGAAAACACAACATCAAAAACTCAAACTCGAATTTTTACACGATCACTATACTTTCCTTATATACTATGTATTGGGAAATAAAAAAAACATGACTGAGTTCCTAAGATACAAAAAAAACTATATAAAACGATATGAAGAAACTTAGCAGTTATACAAGAAAAATCTGTTAGTTTAAAGTAGTCTCGCTTACAGAAACTAAATCAAAATGCTATACTATAAAGATAAATAAGTATGTTATTTTCATAAAGTTGGTATCAAAATTCAGGCTATCCATTTTATCAGGGCCCTCGAGAATATCTCACTTAATATCTTTCGTACAAAAAAAAATATTTTTATGAAAATTGTGTCGATTTATATAACCTACAAAACGGTTTAAAGACATTTGAAATCCATGGCCTACTTTAAGAGTTATGGCGGAAAATATCGAAAATGTGGAAAATGTCTAGGCCAAATATCTTCGTTATTTGAAGAGATACGAAAAAAATTCTAAGGCAAAAATTTTTTGCAAAACAGATTGTTCCAACGAGGTTTTATCTAATTTTTTTCAAAACCGCTGTATTTTGAGATTTACTCTTCAGGCTGTTAAAAAAATTATTTTGAAACGGACGAGAAATGGCGCCATTAAATAGAGCATTTTCTTCCCTTTTCGACGATATATCACATGCCATATTTATTCATTGGTACTACGTTAGTAATTATAAAAATATTTTTTTAAAACCAATAAATTTTTTTTTAACAAGCATTATACTTGCCGTGGAGAAGTATGATCAAATAAAACGATAAAATAATTCCATAAGTTGTTCAAATCTTTGCTATAATAAAACATTAACACAATTAAGAAGAATGAAGTAAATTCAGGTAACAATAACAAAATAATAATCAAGAAAGCAACATGGAGCAATTATGGAAAGAGTATTCGCAGTTATGCTAATGTATTGAGGTCCTCCATAATAGCGCCATTCCTTGCTCAGAAAGTTAAAATGTCTTTACCAATTAATTTAAGTATAATATCCATTTGTTAATCCATCTCAGTAGTTAATACTTAACCTCTCACTGAATCACACTCGTTTAAGAATTTAGAATTTTCAAAAATGATTTTACTCACAAAGGTACCTAAACTTTTGGAAAAATGAATTTAATGAATTCTTAGATGACCGACCTTTAGAGAGTCGACACAATTTTCAATATTTACAACAAGATGGAGCTCCTCCCCACAGTTCCCAGATTTGCCTAGATTATTTAGACGAAATTTTGCCTCAACATTGCATAGGTACTAATGGATTTATTCGATAGCCCCCTCGTTCTCCAGATATAGCCCCAATGGATTTTTTTATATGGGGGTATATTAAAGATAAGGTGTTTTCGACGACACCGCAAAATGTAGACGACCTAAAGGCTCGAATTCAACAGGCATGTATTACAGTTACCCCCGAAATGCTGTGCAATATTTTAAATGCAGTACCTCGCCGCGCTTGATTGTGCATAAGAAATCACGGTGGACACTTTGAACACTTGATATGATATCTTAAAAATTATTTTGAGGATTAGATAAATATTAATGTTCTGTGTGCTATATTCTTTTTATTATTAATTTGTTTTTGTTACCTGAATTTACTTTATTCTTCTTAATTGTGTTAATGTTTTATTATAGCAAAGATTTGAACAACTTATTGAATTATTTTATCGTTTTATTTAATCATACTTCTCCACGGCAAGTATAATGCTTGTTAAAAAAAACATTGGTTTTAAAAAAAATTTTATAATTACTAACGTAGAACCAATGAATAAATATGGCATGTGATATATCGTTGAAAAGGGAGGAAAATACTCTATTTAATGGCGCCATTTCCCGGCCGTTTCAAAATAATTTTTTTAACAGCCTAAAGAGTAAATCTCAAAATACAGCGGTTTTGAAAAAAAATAGATAAATCCTCATTGAAACACTCTGTTTTGCAAAAAATTTCGCCTTAGAATTTTTCTCGTATCTCTTCAATTAACGGAGATATTTGGTCTAGACGTTTTCCGCATTTTCGATATTTTCCGCCATAACTCTTAAAGTAGGCCATGGATTTCAAATGTCTTTAAACCAGTTTGTAGGTTATATAAATCGGCACAATTTTTGAAAAAATAATTTTATTTGTACGACAAATATTAAGTGAGATATTCTCGAGTGCACTGATAAAATGGACAGCCTGTATATGTGTAAATATGCTTGTATATGTATACCCTTATGTATATATAAGCTAGGAATAGGGACACCTGATATGCAAACAGCAACAATCAAGAGGATCATCGACAAATTAGAAAAGGACCAAGCACAGCAAGAAAAAAAAAGGAATACCATAATGAAACCACAATGACAGTTTGGCTGCCGGGGAGAAGGAGAAGATAAACCCTTCATATCACGACATAATGTTTCAATTCATTTCACAAACAACTACTCTTACTATCCCCGTTCCTGTAACGTGTGTTATGCGACTCTAGCTGCTAGCAATAAGCACGACCATGAATTCAGTCAAACCCAGGTTAGACGTAGCGAACCCGTGAATGTATTTTTTTGTAGAAAATTCGAGATCCCATCCAAATTTATTAAAGAACACTGTATAACTCTAACCAGTCATAGCAAAATAATAATAAATAAATAAGTAAGTAAACACCACAGAAATTAGACAACCCCCAATTTCAGAAGCCAAAGGCTTGTGCGAAAGCAGGGTAAACATTGAAAAATGCGGACATACAACCAAATCCTTCGGAGCTGGGGCTCGAACCCGGTAGCGCGTTACCCGTTCGATTAATCGCGATTCCCATATCGCGCTTTAACCAACGCGGCTATTGGCTGACAAAATGAAGACGTACAGTTTTAATAGGTTAATGTTTTGTTTTTATTTGTATTTTAAACAAAGTAACTTCTTTGAATAATTAATTGCCAACCAGCGAAAAGTTTGTTACTGAAACTAATTCAATTATATTATATTTGCGGTTGAATAACTTGTTTCAGGTTTATGATGAGTTGTGTAATTTGACCTTTTGCACTACACAATCAAAGTTTTCATTTCTTGAACCTGATAGAGATACAACAATGGCAATTAAAGTGAAGTACTCTCAGCTGGAATAAAATTAAAATAATAATAGAAAAGCGAAGTACGAGAGTATTCCCGCATTTTAATTTCGACCTTATTAAAGCATTCTAAAAAGAAAATAGACTAGTGTAATCGGAAAACTGAATATATTTAACAAACATTTAATACAAAAATTTGCTAGGGTACTAATCTAAAAGCTGATTGTCATTACAGTGGAATTTGCAAATTTTATACGAACTTAATACTTGTCTGAAATAATAAACAAATTTGTTTAAGCTCCTTTGATACATTCAATCACATTAAGGTGGTGAGAAAAAAATCGTATAAATAATTGTGTGTATAATTTATCAGATATCAAGATTTGAAACGAGACCAGGGATATTTTGCTTCTGCCTGATAAAGGTAGATAGATGCGGGTATGTCGGAGGTCTTCCAAAGTGAAAATAAATCAGGGAAGGTAGTGTCAAAACAAATGTTGGATATGGAGGGGCGTTCTGCAGATCGACCGAAAGCAAACTAGTGATTATTGAAAACGATTCGCATAGCCCACATTCGTTATAGTTTGCTAAAACTGGGAAACATACCGGCGATTTACAGATCGAAAGCAACATTTTGGCTCACTTCCAGCACATTCTCTCGGTCTCGACTGGCTAAAAGACGGCGGCAATTCTAAAATTGGAAATTTAGATACGATGTTTTTATGGAATTATAAAACACGTTATTTCCAATCCTAAAAATATTACTTTATAATCAAAATAAGAATTCTCCACTTACTTCGGCTTCGGCTTTTAATTACCTACGTTTACACTTCGTAAATAAATATTCAACAAAAAATTCTACGATAACGGTTTGATACTTATTTAAAAATCAGTAGAATTTTAAAAGCTTTTAAAAGCTCCAAAAGTAGCTTAAGGGAATCAATATACAGAATATTTACAAATTACAAATCGACATAAATATGGCCGGACCTACTGGATGTTCATCTTAAAGCACAAAAATTCAATCTATTAAACATATTCAATATATTTGATTAATGGGCAGATTTCAAAATATAAAAACCTTTTGTTGTCTTTAGCCGTAGTTGTAAAGCAAGACAATAATTATATCTCTGGAAATCTTTGACCATAAAACTGTATCCTGTGGGAAATGCCAGAAATACAGTTTAATAATAATGATAATATCATACAGGATGATAATTATTATTAACATTAATAATGATAAATTTACTTACTTTATCTCTAGATTGCTCAAATGTGTCTATGAGCGCAGTCCTATAACAGAAATCTGTTAATTTAACGACCCCTTTAGCTTTCTCTTCCCGAAAATGAAACGATACTCAAAAACGTTATTCCACTTTTGACAGAGAACTGCTGCCACTTTATACTTCAATCAAACATTTTAGGCATTTATTAGAAGTCCGCATTCACAAGCCATTGATTAGAGCTCTTTTTACACATACTGAAAAGACTCCACGTCAGACTCGCCATTTAGAGTCCATTGCCCAATTATACACCAATGATATACTTAACTGATATATACTTACTGATATAAATTAATAATAATAATTTATTGGTGTTAATGTACAAAAGTAGTTACACAACTCAGATAAATCAAGTAATTGATAACTATTACCTACGTGACAGAAAAGCTATAAAAGACAAGTTACAAACATATATGTTGACAAACATAAACATGGTGTATATAACAAAATTTTACAGATGAATACTAACACTAGGCACTTTCGGTGTAAGAATATCACATTCCAGAAATTCCTTGTAGTGATAGAATGCCTTTCCTATGAGAAAACTTTTTATTGTGGTTCGAAAGATTTTTAGGTTTTCGATGTTTCTAATGTTTGGTGGTAGTTTATTAAACATTTGAATTGCTAGATAATTTGGTCCATTTTGTGACTTACTTAAACTATAATAAGGGGTAACAATATTGTTTTTAGTTCTGGTATTATGATCGTGTTGGCTCAGATAGGTAGGGTAGTTACTTAAATTTGTTTTGATAAATGTTAAACATTCCAACATATATAGTGATGGTAATGTTAATATATCAAAATTGATAAAAGCATTTTTGCAATCGTCAGTATATCCTAAGCATGCTATAATTCTAATTAATTTTCTCTGAATGGCAAAAACCTTATCGAAATCTGCAGCATTACCCCAGACTATTATAGCATAACTCATGATTGAATGGCACAATGCAAAGTAGGCTGACTTCAATGTGCCCGATAAGTTACGAATAACGAAGGTTCTACTACTCAATTTTCGACAGATGTTGTCAATGTGTATATTCCATCTTAAGCAAGGATCCAAATAAACACCTAAAAATTTTACAGTGGATATTATATCTGTAGAAGTCTCGAAATTACGTAACGTAAACATCATACCTTGTGATTTAGTTTTGTTACAAATCAGATTATTAGAAGTAAACCATTGTTCAGTTTTTGACTGAATTTCACTTTTTTGCAGTTCAACGTCGCATAAGTTATTCGATCTAATGGAAATGGTAGTATCATCCGCGTATAAAATATATGTGAGAAAATTTTTTGCCACAGGCATATCGTTGATATAGATCAAAAACAGTAAGGGTCCTAATATGGAACCCTGAGGCACATCTGTCTTTAACATTTCTTTACTTGATGTTATATTGTTAACTTTAACAATTTGATAACGATTTTTTAAGTAAGATTCCAATATTTTTATGCTATTCTCACTAGTTTTATATTTTAGTAGCTTCTCGATTAAAATGGCATGTGAAACACAATCAAAAGCCTTACTAAGGTCCAGAAATATTGTATCATTGAATTCAAGATTTTCATATGCGTCAAGGACGTTATTGACAAAAGTCAATATGGCACTATTAGTGCTGCGACTTTTTCGAAAGCCATGTTGGCATTCAAGAAAGAGATCGTTTGATTCAAAATACATAATTAATCTGTTATACAGACACTTTTCAAGTATTTTTGAGAAAACCGGAAGTATTGATATTGGCCGGTAATTTGTGGGGTCGTCTATATCACCACTCTTAAAAATGGGTGTAACTATTGCTTCTTTTAATATGTTTGGAAAAATGCCCTCTAAGAGACATTCATTTATTAATTTCGTCATAGGACATATTATGAGCTTTTTAATAGTTTTTATGGTTTTCACACTTAAACCATACACATCTTTACTAGATTTGCTTTTAAGATTCGCAATTATGTCTCTTATTTCGATATAAGTAACTTCAGTAAATTCAAAGTCGGTGCTTGGCAAGTTATTAAAATTAAAATTTGCGTATGTATCTAAATTGTCAATTGAGGGAAATGCAGTACGTTCGTCTAACATTTTTTGGGCTGCAGTGACAAAGTGTTCATTAAGTTTATCTGAATGTATTTCACAATTATTTTTGTTTTGCGTTGTTTTATTTCTCTGACTATTTATAATATCCCACATAATTTTATTTGGGTTATTTGCAGTTCTTATCAATTTGTCATTAGCTTCTTTTTTTGTTTCCTTTATTTCGAATTTATAACACATGCGAAAAGCATTTTTTTGTGTTTTATTTACAGAATATGGGTTTTGTTTATAGACTAAATCAAAAAATTTTAGATGTTCTCGCATATTCCTTAATTGATCATTAAACCAGGATGGCCCATTTGTATTATGTCTATTAACGTATTTTTTTTCAGGAAATGCTAAGTTGTGGCATTCTAATATTTTATCTAAAAATATCTGAAATTTTGAATTAATATCCAGGCCTTTATTATCAACGAAAGACCAGTCAATGCTTTCAACTAGGTTATGAAATGTAATCTTACCTAATTCAGTAATCGGCCTACATATTTTTTGTTCAATTTCCTGCACACAGTTTTTTTTCAAGTGGGGTATATTAATAGTAATACCATTGTGATCTGATAGATTGCAATCTGCAACAGAAGTTTTTATCTCCATATCAAAATTAATGAACACATTATCAATGCAATTGTTTTTCCTGGTTTTCTCTTTCACTTTTTTTTTAAATCCAAATGTACTCAACAAATTACACATATGAGCGCAGTAGCCTGATTCCTCATCTGAGTCTGTCTCAAACAGTACATTGAAATCACCTACAATTATTGCTTTTTTTTATTATTTATATTTAATAAAATTTGCTCAAGTTTTTTCAAGAAATATTTTAAGATCGCTACCTGGAATCCTATAGATATTTATTAAGTACATATCTAAGGATCTGACTAGAACACCACTAACCTCCATTATTGTTTCAATTGACAAATTATTTATAGCAGATAATGAATTACAATTCAAACCTTCTTTTGCTAAAATGACGGTACCACCACCTTTGTGAGCCTGTCTACTAAAGTGAGAAGCAACATTATATTTTTCCAAGGTTAGGCATTCCACCTCTGCAGGATTAAGCCATGTTTCACTAAAACATAAAATATGAAAATTTTTGTCAAAAAGATAACAATCAATTTCATTAAGTTTGTTTTTTAGAGATTGAATATTTACATAAAATATATTAAATATATCATAGTCAAAGTTTTTATTTTTTTCTTTGAGTGAAGAGTTACTTTTTCCTTCTGTAAGGGACGTCAGTTTGGTAAGTCCGTCCTTTTCCTCAGGAATAAAAAACGACTAACACAAGCTCCATGCGGCCATATTTCCGGATCCATTGCTTTTCCAAAGTTTTCTTCTAGAATAGTAACTTTGAAAGATGTGTAGAGATGGGGACATTTTGATGTAATCGATTCCACTATTACTTCAGGGAAATTTTGTTTTACGAGTTTTGTAAGAGATTCGACTGTGGTATTCTTATCCACTCGATATACATGTAGTACAGCTTCTTTTGGGACTCCCTGTACTATTTTGTTATCCTTATTACTTCCTATAATTGTTTGTCTTTTGTTTCTTCTTTTCCTATCAACTCTTTTCCAGTCACTCGCTATAACACTGGTATGCTGTGCCTGCATATCGTTGTTGATGTTTATGTATTTGTTTAAATTGAGTTCAGTTTCCGCTTGCATTATTCCTAGAGAGACAGTGTTTTTATCAACTGTTTTTTTAGCACTCCCTTGCATGTTATTTATTTGTTTTTTGCTTGTACTATTTACTTTATTCACTACTGTTGTTTTTATAGGAATCACTTTTTCTTCTATGTTTTGTACAACTGAGGATGTAGGTTTTGCCATATTTGACTGTTTTAATAATTCAACTTGGTTATTAAGCAAGGAAACTTTTTCTTCTAGTTCGTTAATTATTCGATCTTTTAGTTTAACCACGTAATTAAAAATTCTTATATCTACCTTATTAGCATCAGATAGATTTTCTATTGCATCAAAAAATGCATTGTCCTCTTCATTAATAGATTGAGATTGTAGATTTTCACAGCATATTATTTTCTCATTATCGATCACTACAATATTTTTTAACTGTTTTACACAACTGTTATAACATACTGTGTCACATTTTACACATCTCAAGCCTCTTTGCGTAACTATTTTACATCTTTTACAGGGTTTTGTGCCCTCTGTCACTTCACACATCGTACCAGTCGGCGCCATGATATAAAAATTCAGACCGCATCAATTTACAGCTTTTAAAAGATGCCCAATCACATTGAAAAATGAAAGTTCATTTTTAATTACAAATCAATCTAACCCAAATGGTAAGTATTCTTTCCAAGAACTTACAATTCCTAGATGGTGCGACGTTTCTAACTCTAAATCTCTCTCTAACCTCTAACTATTTCTGGTCCAAAATGAATTCGGACTGTACCAGTTTAAATTGCTAAAATTAATAGGTACATCAAAACTCTCGTTTCTCATTTTGATGTTCTCAAGGGGCGTTTCGAACACATCCACATAGACCTCGTTGGACCCTTACCTCCTTCCGGTGTCGTTACATCCTCACTGTGGACGAACGATTCACACGATGGCCAGAAGCATACCCCTTATAAGACATATCTGCTGATGTTGCCAAAATTTTATTTCAAAATTTTATCTGTCGTTTTGATGTTCCGTTAACTGCCACTACATATTGAAGTAGCAATGGCAAATCGGTTGAGAATATTTTATTTCATTTAAAATAAAAATAAACACTACAGAAATTAGACAACCCTCATTTCCAGTATCCAGGGGCTTGTGCGGAAGAGAGTTACACATTGAAAAAACGCGGACATTCAACCATTTCCTCCGACGGTGCCGGTGCCGGAGCCAGGATTCGAACCCGGTGGTGTTATGTCCGTGTGATTAATCGCGATTGCCACCTAGCGCCTTAACCCACTCGGCTATCCACCAGACAAAACAATAAACAATATGAATTTCACAGTTGGTGACAAAAGGAACTATTTTTGTTGTTGTTAAGGTTGGTACAACAAGAATTTTCATAATTAGTTATTTTTATTAAAAATAAAACGTGTTCCTGTGTGTTTTTCGGTACCATAAAAGTTTATTGGCCCAGATCACAAAAAGTGAAAAGTTATCTGGTAAAAGTTGTTAAGGCATGGTTTTTTGTGTGTGTCGAGTAAAAAGTACCGTAAAAAACGGGCTGAAACCATGAACCAACAAATCATTCCATGACTAAAGCTTTACAGGTAAAAACCACATTTATTGTCATGTGAAACCGCAAAAGATATGTGGGGAAAACTAAAATCTGACTATGAAAAGGAGTCAGTGTTCACTTACTTCAACGGAAATTCTTCTCAATAAATTTTGGGGGTGAAACAATCTCAACTTACATAGCGCAGCTAGAGGAAATAACAAATAAATTGAAATAGGCAGAAGAAAATATTTCCGATAAGATCAAAATACTGGTCTCTCCCTGATCGATATAAGCATTTCAGATCTGCGTGGGAGTCTGTACCGGCAGGAAATGAAAAACTCGATGAGTTAACATCCAGATTGCTTATCGAGGAAGAGAGAATGAACTCAACCGAGGAATGTATAGCCTTGGCCAGTGCAAAAAACACCTCTAAAAAGGGGGTGGGAACGGTAAATTTCCGTGCAATTTCTGTAACATACCAGGTCACATCGCTCGAAACTATTAAAAAAAAAAGGAATTCAACAAATGCACATCTTTTAAAAACTATGGTCATGTTTTTCAAAACTGTTGGTTCCGAAAGTGCAAAGAAGGTAAAATATCCGAAGCGTATATCGTCTGACACAAATGCATTCATAGGAGCATCAAGTGAAATTAGCTCTGACGACATTATCTAATGTGCTCGATGTTCGCGAGTTAAAGTTTAACTTGTTTTCGGTTGGATGCATTTTGGACAAAGGCTTTCAATGATTTCGGATAATAAAAAATATGAGCTAGTGGACAGCAGTGGCAAAATTCGCGCAATTGCAAACAGACAAAATACATTATATAAAATGATTTTTATGACAACGAATGACGGAACTCACCCCGAGAAAGGAAACGTGTCATGTGTTGCCGAACACTCCATAACCAGTAATCACACTCCTACAGCTGAATCTGTTGACATTTCTGAAATGGTTGAGCCTCTAGGTGTGTGACATAATCGTCTAGCTATAAGACATATAAAACAGATATTGGTAAAAGCTGGCGTAAATTTTTGTGAACGATGAAAAAGATTTCGTGTGTGAAAGATGCCTTGTTGGAAAACAACACAATATACCATTTCCAAATAGTAACTCAAGAGCAGATAAAACCCCAGAACTTGTACATGCCGACGTTTGTGGCCCCATGGAAACTACTTCTTTGGGTGGTGCACGATATTTTTTATTACTAAAGGCGATTATTCATCGTACAGGTATGTTTTCTTTATGAAAAATAAGTCGGAAGTAAAGTACAATATAGTAAAATTCATTTCTTTGGCTGAATGAGAAACAAATAACAAAATGAAAATTCTCAGACAGACAATGGTCTGGAATTCTTAAATGAAATCGTAAGAGAAACCTTAGAGAAGAGAGGAATGCGTAGTAAATGCTGCCACATATGTTTTAAATCGTATAGGTACAAATTCTGTACCCATCAAATCTCCATATTAATTGTGGCACAATAAAACTGTAAACTTGGACGAATTTAAAATTTTTGGTGCTGCACATGTTCCAAAGCAAAAACGTTTAATGTGGGACTTAAAAAATAGTATACGAATATTGTTGGCTATAGAGAAAAAGTAAAAGGATACAGAATATTTTTTCCTGATAAGAATAAAGTAGAAATTCACCGAGACATAATATTTTTACCAGAAAAGAGACTGGAAGCGAAAAATATAAAAGGTGAAACAGAAAAACAAGTTGAGATGAAAACGAAAAACAATGAAAATTCAGACAAGGAGACAGAAAATGAAATAAATTCGGAAATAAGTCATGAATTTAACTGACCACAGTTTTTCAGATGGAGAAAATCAAAAAGAAAATGCGCATAAACATAATTTACGAAAAGATACTAGAAGACCAGTAAGGTTTAATGATTATGAAGTATACTTGAATTCCCATCTAGACACAAGTCTATTCACATTATTAAGGAACGAAAAACATACAACATATGACTAAGCGATGTTAAGTAATGAAGCAGAAAGATGGAATGAAGCCATTGAAAATAAAATCTGTGCCTGGAAGAGAACAAAATGTGGGTCTGTGTAGAAAAAACAGCCAGGAAAAATGTTGTTATTGAGTGTAAGTGGACGAAAATGACAAGCTGATACAAGTTTTTCAGACATTTATAGCCCTGTAGCTAAATTGCCTTCTGTAAGAATTTTCCTGGCAGTATGTAATGACCTAAGAATTCCTGTACACCAAGTTGATGTCTGTAGTGCGTTTTTATACTGTGACATACAGGATGAGGTATATATTTCACTTCCCAATGGTTTTAAGAAAAAAGAAAACACCGTTTGTAAACTAGGAAAAAATTGGTATAAAAAATTTCTATGTTTATGTCTTTTGAACGTTCAGAATATGAATATTGCCTTTATATAAAAGTAACGGAAACATACAAACTGTATATTTTAATTTACGAAGATGACTTATTAATAGCAGGTACAAGTAAAACGGAAGTTAAATATATAAAAGATATGTTGAATAAAAATTTTAAAATAAAGGATTTGGATTTTGTAAAACATTTTTTAGGGATGGCCATTTCTCTAGATGTAATAAAGGGGAAAGTATCAATAAACCAAATAAATTACCTAAAAAAATAATATTTTATCAAAATTTCACATGAAAAACTGTAAACCTTGTAAAACGCCTATGGACATAAATTTTAAACATGATATATTAAAAAGAAATAAGTCTGAAAACCCCGAAATAGAAAAGAAATGTAGAATGTTAATAGGTAGTCTTATGTATGCTATGTTATGCTCAAGACCCGATTTATGTATTTCTGTTAGAATTCTAAGTAGGTATCAATCATGCGCTAGCCAAGAATTGTGGCAGGCCTTGAAACGAGTGTTAAAGTATATCCAGGGAACTTTAAATTTAAGTTTAGTTTTTGGTAAAAATAAAAGCAGACGTGATATTGAAGGCTTTGCAGATGCGGACTGGGTTGGATATAGAGTAGACCGAAAATCCACTTCGGGATATGTTTTTAAAGTCTTAGGTTCCGCAGTGTCGTGGGCATCTCGGAAACAGTCAACTGTCGCTCTATTATCAACCGAGGCCGAATATGTCGGCTATAAGTATGGCAGTAAGTGAAACATGCCGAGTTCGATATTTACTAAATGATTTTAAAATTAAGAAAAATTTTGTTTGTGTACTCTTATATGAAGATAATCAGTATGCAATTAGAGTTTGTCAAAATCCTGCTTAAAGCATGTGGATATAAAATTTCGTTTTATAAGGCAAAAGATTAAATCTGGTATAGTAACTATTGAATATGTGAATACTGATAGACAATTAGCTGAAAAATGTACTAAACCGTTAGGTTCAAACTTATTTAATAACTTCTGTAAAGATCTAGGACTTGAATAAAACGAGTGGTTTTTTATATTTACCATTGAGGGGGTATATTAAAGTAGCAATAGCAAATCAGTTTAGAATATTTTATTTTATTTAAACAATTTTTATTTCACAATTGGTAATAAAACTATTATTTTTTTTAAGGTTGGTACAAAAAGAATTTTTATAGTTAGTTATTTTTAAGCACGGTAAACGATGTATGAAAATTATGTGTAGAAACAAACATAAAACGCGTTCCTGTGTATTTTTTGGGTTACCATAACACTACAGATCAAGGTGTCCAGTTCTAGTCAAATTTATTTCGCCAATTTTCTAGATTTTAGCATTCCATCGAATTCACACGACAATGTATAATCCTCAAAGCAATGGCGTGGTTGAGAGATTCCATAGAACCCTGCAGCCTTGTGTCTCTCTGGCGATTATTTTAGCAAGTCACGTACCGATATTCAGATGTTGCTTTCCATTACTAAATTACAGACCTATTTTGTTGAAATAATGCAATCTGAGATGGATATTAAAAAATCAAAACAGTCACAATTATGGGTTTTAAGAAAAACTTATGTGAATATCAGTTACGAGATATCTAATTAATGTTTTTGAGTCATTTTCATTTCCTAAAAATGTACAGGGTGGCCAAAAATTATTTTAAATTGATTTTTTTCAATTTTTTCAAATGGAACAGCCTGTATATTTTTCGACGATGCGATGTAGAAATGAAAAACGAACATTTTTGTAAGTACTTCCCTATGGCTAATTGCAAATTTCGTTTTATAAATAAATAAGTGTCAAATTCAAGAATAAACTTAAAAAAAGAGGTTCCCTCAAATAATTCATTAGAAAAATTTATAATAGGTGTTCGACGTGTTGCCTATTTTGATTGACACACAAAATTCATTACATCCAAGTTGTTGGGAGATATTTAATGCTAATATAAGAATAAAGAGAGCCTTCAGGAAAGGCTTAAAAAAATGTACTGATATACATAGCATTCCATTTTAAAAAAGGCACTTGGTCTTGTAATTTCGTCTTGGCTCGCTCTGCATGTTCGAAAATAATTTCCAGTTATAGACTTTTTTATCTAGTTTACTACAATTTTTTTAAAATTTTTAGCTATCGTATAACTCGAGATATCGAGGTCCAACGCACTATTGTCCCACCCTGTGTAACAGATTCAACAAATCAATGCCATTTGAATCACTTGAGTTTCTAATCACAAAACCCAACTTTTTATAAGCATGCATAGGACCGACAGCATGAAAGTGGGGGTGGTTTCTATAAATTGGGGATAGTTGCGGGAGGGTAGGGTGAAAATAACACCACCATCGTGATTCCTGCCCTCGAAAATCCATAAAGAAACCTTATTGAGTCCGTATTTTTTATATTTTGAGGATATTGCCATTACGAGCTAGGGTAGATTCAACCCCCGAGGGTAGGTTCGGGGCATTCTAGTGTAAATTAACTGAACTTATTATTACTCACCAAAAAAACCCGATCCGACGAGCCGTCGCAAACCCAAGACCGAGCAGTAGAAAAATTGGGGTTCTTTTTCCTTGATAGGGGTAGTATGCAAGGGTTTCAGAATTCGAAACTATCACCATCGTTTTTTTCACCCTCAAAATTGGAGGGGGAAATATATATTACAAATTTTTGATGTTTTGGCCTTTTCGGAACCTCGTTAAATTGACTATTACTGGTTCTGTCTTCAACAAGTAGTGGCTTGCGCTACATTGACTTTTGAACATTGTGTCCATGAGAACTATTATTCAGAAGGCCAAGACCTATAACATACTAAAATTTGGTGCAATTTAACCGAGGGCCATTTTCCTATCATTCCGTGCGGAGGTTCTTTCAAAAACAAAGATCAAAATGTGTAAAATCATATCTAGAATTATGAATGCAGTGGGTGAGATATTAAACAATGTAAGATTTGTAACATACTTATTTTAAACACTTTTATTTTTAGGAATTGCAAGATCAATTGTATTCAGTACGATAAGGGAATATAGAAGACTAGAAATATACGAAGGCCAAAAAAACTTGGAGGAAGACCAGGAATTATTACCAGATTTGATGAAACAATAAAAAACTCTATTCGACAAATAATACATAATTTCTTCTACAAAAATGAAATGCCTACCCTAAACAAAATTCTACATGAAATAAATAGTCGCCTAGATTTACAGAAGTTTTCTCGATTCTTATTATATAAATTCATATTAATTTCAAGTAAGTTACATTTACATTGTCGTATAATTTAGTTATGACTGGTATTCGTTTAATATTTACAATATGATTAACATATGATGATTTTTATTTTTTATTATAACTGAACGTTACTGCAGTTATGACCCTGCATTTTAAAAAAAATGTGCACATGAAAATTATTCAACATTTGTGTGTGTATATATATTTATTCGTTTTGTAGATATGTAATGCGCAACCGCAAAAGTATATTAATAGAACGTCATGACATCGTTATATGGAGATGAAATTATTTAACATCTACTAAAGAATACAGAAAGGAAATTCGATCTATTTATTATCTTGATGAGACATGGGTAAACGAGGGTCATACAAAGGAAAAAATATGGGTAGATGAGAGCGTTAAAAATCAATGACAAGCATTTATTGAGGGTGTATCTACAGGCCTAAAAAATCCATCTACTTTGTTGATGGAGGATTGGTGGTTTTTAAAGGTATAAAAACTACGGATTACCATGAGGAAATGAAAACAAAAGTATTCGAAGAATGGTTTCAAAAGGTATTACCTGATAATGCTGTCATTGCAATGGACAATGCATTATACCATAGTCACAAGGTAGGAAAAAATCCAACAACGTCGTCGAAAAAGAAATATATGCAAGATTGGCTATCGTCAAAGAATATTGATTTTGATGTACATATGGTTTGTTCCAAACTTCTAAACTTAATAAATCTACACAAAGAGCGACATAATTTGAATGTAACTGATAAAATGGCAAAAAGAAATAATAAAGTTGTATTGAGATTACCACCATATCACTGTGAATTAAACCCTATTGAGTTAATATGGGTTCAAATAAAAAATAAAGTAGCATCAGAGAATCGTACATTCAAATTAAAAGATCAATGAACTTTGATTGCATGCTATCAAAGATGTTAAAAGCAGTCATCGGAAAATTTGTGTTGAGCACATCATCAAAGAGGAAGAAAAAATGTGCAAATTGGATGGAATCATGGACATGGATTGAGCCGTTAATTATTTTTATTGGTGCTGAAGGCGACATCTGAAAATTCAGATATAGAAACAGATTAGCTCTTCAGTGACTTTGTGAACGATCCATGCTTTGATGGAAGTCTGAAGGACGTATTTTCTGCTCGAAAAACTTAGAAAAATTAAAAAAAAATAGGAAAAAGAAAAAATTAATTTTCTTTTTCCTCAACCTTTTCTTAAATTCTAAATAATAATATTACGTTCACAAAATTTTTAGGGTTCAACGTGACTGTTTCAGACGGAGATTAATGGATAAATCATACTTACTGTCGTTTATGCTTAACTGCGGCTCTGATGGTATCAATTGGAAGACGTCGTAACACTATAAATCTAATACTGTCTGTTTCACACTCTCTTAAAATTAAATCTGAAAGGGAAATTCTGTTAGAAAACACAAGTAAAAGACAATATAAAGTTCAAAAAATGTATATTAAATCTTTTAAAAAAATTTATGTTTTTACAACAACTTCTTCAGAGAAAATGTTAACAAACAATGGTCTGACCCGTGTACAACACATGGTGAGGAACGGGACGATTCATACGGTACCAACTACCATCCAATATGCAGTTTGAAAAGCTAACGATGCACAAAAAGATTCAAGAAAAGTTTCATGTAACTGAAATTTTGGTGGGCTTATGCTTGCCTGTCTTATAAACGTATTTTATTAATTCACATAAATTTTGGTCGCTCCTCGGAGCTTAAAATTGCTTGAAGCGTATCTACTTCGTTTGTATTATGCAATAACAAATTTTACGTTCAGGCAAGGCAGATCCCATGCACGTGTGAGTACATGGTAATAATACTTTTTTGACTCCGAATCACTGAGGAACCGGTTTAGGGCAAACCCCGTCAAAACACATCATTTCCCCGTCAAATCCGACTGCTAGGAAATGATGGGGGTCCCATGTCGCTAAGGGCTATTTTCGCTATAACTTCCGATATACTTTGAATAGTCGTTGGACTAACTTGTCCTCATATTCAATACTTCGTAAGAGTTGCAGTGCTTGACAACGTGGATTCGTAAAAGGGTTTTTAATCTTGGAAATTTGGAAGTTCAAGTCCAATTTTATTATACTCTCTAAAATTGGGTGGTCGGGGCGACATTACGTCCCTGTGCAGCGACATTTACTACACTTACCAAATTAACGCTCCTCGAAGAGTTAGCGAAAATTTGGCATAAAAAACGCTCCGAAGAGCAAAAATATATTTCCAAGAATTAAAAACCTCCTCCACGGCGTTTTTACGTGAAGCACGCTTTTCTTACGAAGTATTTCCTAAGTCGGATTTTGTTACAACGTCGAAAAGTATATCGGGGTTATAGCGTTCTTTAACACTCCCCTCCTTTCCGTGAATCTTTTTGTGTAACGTTTGGTAAATTGGTTGTTTGAAAATAAAATGGATCATTGGATGTAGTCTCCCATGTGTTGTATTCGGTTATAGTCCAGACCGGCCTATCTGAACAAAACATAGATGCAAATCTAAAAAATGGTGATAAACTTGAACATATATCGATGCATAGCATTCGATTGAATTATTGAACATCGTGTTTCAAAAATGGCATAAAAAAAGAAAAAATCGAAAATCCGAGGATTTTCGATGACACAACACAAACACTTTCGACGCACTTATCTTTCTTAGTGTTCTTCCACTAATGCGGGCTTGCGTCTGCTCCTCCTCGTGTCTATGCCTCGTCGATCACCTTCGGTGTCGAACTGCCTTCTGGAACAGCTTAGGTGGTCCTCGGACTGCTTGGCTCCAGCTATACTATGGCTCTGCTCAGTTTATATGAAACAATATAAAACAAAATTTTAGTAATATGTTTGTTCATATCCCGTCTGGGGATCTGCGACCGATAACATATCGTCGTCTTTGAGAATAGGAACACTGAATTTTGTTGACTTATATTGGTTGAAATGGTTTCCGAGTAGTTAAAAAAATCTCTTCTTGGGAGAAATTTGCGACCGATATCACATCGTCGTCTTTGAGAATAGGAACATTGAATTTTGTTGACTTATATTGATTGAAATGGTTTTTATTAAAATCTCTTCTTATGAGAAATCTGTGACAGAATCTGCATCCGTCGGATCGTTGCATCTGCCCCTCCAGCAGACGTGGCGGCATCTCGCCCTTGAGTTGCTAGACTCGTCTGAATCGCGCCCTTGCGTCAGAGTCGTCATCTTTCCATGCCGTGCCAATGGAACATTTGTTTGGACCCTTTGGGTCGGACTCTGCTTACAGATGAATGTTTAATAACATTTGAGGACTTTGAAAAAAATCATAAAAAATACCAACTCTGCCGGACACGGTCAGAGTTGCTGCAGTGAATTTGGAAGAATTGTATGGACGATACAATATCCCCAATGAAAATAACTTGTAAAAAATGCATAAAAAATACCAACTCTTGCCTGACACGACAAGAAGTTGGTATGGAAATTTTGATATAAAATAAACCTAGTACTAAGTTAAAACTTAGCCTAGGTTGAAAAATGTTATAAAAATATGATTGAATCTCCAGAACTTGATTCTGAATCAGAAGTGGAAGCATCTCGTGGCGGTGCATGAATTTGTACAACCGTTTGCTCCGGCGGTGGAGGTTCTGTGGAATCGACTGAGAACGGGGAATCATTTCCATCGAGTGATGTTCCGCCTGGACTAGCATTTTCTTCATCGGAAGATTCGATTTCCAAGTTGTGCTCCTCTGGCGGGGCTGGTCTCAAATCATCGACATGTACTCTTGTCGTTACATTTCCCTTTTGCACGAGATACACCTCGTCTGAAAACTTCTTCAGAATTCTGGTTGGGCCTGACCAAGACGGCGTGAAGGTATGTACCTTCTTTTTTCTCTTACTCATGACTCTGTCTCCTACTTTGTAAACGATCGGAGTGACGGCCTCTTTTGGCGCATATTTCTGTTTGTAATTTTGTTGGGCCTGACGGGCTTCCTTGATCCGCTCGTATCGTGGAAGCGTTTGTTGCTTGGCTCTTTCTTGCCTCCAGGCATACAAATCCCATTCGCCTCTTTCGGCTGGATCATATCCTAACACGATCATGCTAGGTGTTTGATTTGTAGCGGCGTTCCTACGATTTCTTAATATGTATGTCATCTGATGCACGTAGCGATTCCAAGTGTCGTTTGGCTTTTTGAATAAAAGAGTCTTTAAAATTTTCTTGCATTCCTGAACCCGTCGTTCCACGGGGTTGGACTGTTGGTGATATGCCGGAATTAAGTATCGTTCGATACCATTCCTTTCGCAAAATGTGATGTACCATTCGGAATTGAAATGACCACCATTGTCGGAAATTATGACTCGAGGGACTCCGAATCTTGCTACTATTTCTTCGTCGATATATTTGGCTATCGTTCTGCCATCGACCTGAATGTATGCCTTTGCCTCTATCCATTTACTGAAAACGTCTTCGACGATAATCATGTATCTGTTTTCGGCGTCTTTAGTCCTCTGCAGCGGGCCAATTACGTCGACGCTCAAGGTTTCAAATGCATTTTGTGGTGCATGACTTCTAAGTGGAGCATTGGGTTGGGCTTGTCTTGTCTTTACAGACTGGCATATCAGACAGTCGTTTATGTATCTGCCTACGATCCTGGCCATATTATTGAAATAGTAGCGTTTTGCTATTTTCCTGAGAGTCTCGTCTCTTCCTGGATGACATGCTTCATCTCGGTCATGATAATGGTAAATCAATTCCTTTATTTTCCTCTTTGGAACTATCAATTTAAAATTTCGATCGCAATCTTTAAAAAGTACATCGTCTTGGACGTGAAAATTTTTCATAAAAATAAGATCCGCATCGGAACGTTGTTCCTGTTGAAATAGATCATTCCAACGGCGGATCTTGTCTTGAATATCTCTTGAACTCAATTGAGCCTGTACGATATCTTCGTATATTTCTGAATGCGTTAAAACAGAAATACGTTCTGGACACTTGTAATTTGGTAGGAACATTCTTTCCTATTCATCGTCTGTCTCGACATACTGATTTTGTGGGTTACGACTGAGAAAATCTGCTAATAAATTCTCCTTTCCTGGACAGTGTTCAATTTTGAATGCATATTCTTGCAATAGTAATGACCATCGTGTAAATTTTGTTTTGTCGTCCTTATGTTTGTTTAACCAAAGTAACGCCCTGTTGTCCGTCTTCACCAAGAACGGTTTGTCTGCTAAGTACATCTTGTACTTTTTAATATAGTTCACCACCGCCAAGCATTCCAGCTCGTTTATGTGGTAACGTCTCTCTGCCGGAGATAACGTGTTGCTTGCATACGAAATTATATGTTTTTCGCCGTTGTCGCCTAATTGATATAATACGGCCGAAAGGCCTTGTAGGGATGCATCTGTTTGCAAAATGAATTGACGTGAAAAATCCGGCCGATGGAGTTCCAGCGGTCCGGATAATAATTCTTTTAACTTTCTAAATGCTTCATCGCATGTATGGTTCCAGTGAAAACGATTTTCCTTCGAAAGAAGTTTCGTTAGTGGCTTCGTGATCATCGCCACATTTGGTAGATATTCTCGTACCCAGTTGCAAAGCCCTAGGAAACTTTGTAGCTGCCTTTTTGTAGCTGGAACGGGATAATTTTGAATTTGTAAGACATGTTTTTCTAATGGTTGGGAAGTATCAGTTCTAATTGTATGGCCTAAATATTGAATTTCATTCGTCGCTATTACACACTTTTCCGGTGACACTTTCAGATTGTGCAGACGTAGTCTTTCAAAGACTAACCTCAAGTGGGACATATGCTCCTTCACGTTTACGCTGTAAACGATTATATCATCTAAATACACCTTACAGAAATGGTGCAGGTAACCCGTTAAAACGTCCTTTGCCATGAATTTCTGAAAGGTACAGGGAGCTGTCTTGAGGCCGAAAGGCATGACATTAAATCTGTAAGCTGCCCCATCAGGAGTGGTAAAAGTCGAAAAATCTTTTGATGCTTCATCTAGCGGTATTTGCCAATATCCACTTTTTAAATCCAACACAGAAAAAATCTTCGAATTGCCCAAATCTTTAATACTTTCGTGTATTTTTGGTAATACGGAAGCCTCGTCTTCAGTCATTTCGTTCAAATGGCGATAATCGATGCAAAAACGTGGTTTCTTGTCTGAGCGTTTTATGATTACGGGTGGTGAACTATATTGGGCAGTGCTAGGTTCGATGACGCCAGCTTTCAACATCTCTTCGATTTGGTCGTACATAATTTTCTTAGTACTCGGAGACATCGGATATGGTCTGATATTAAATGGTTTCGTGTCTTTTACTATAATTTTGTGTTTCACAGTCACTGTGGTTGCTTGGGTCGGTTCCGCAGTGAACAGATCGACAAATTCTTCGAACAGCGGCCGTAAAAATTTGTCTTTAATAACAAGCTCTTCAGGAAGCTTTGCCTGCTGTCTCTCCCTCTGAGAAGCTTGATTCCAGAAGACGGTAATACACTCTTCCGTGCCGGCATATAGGCATTTTCGGCCATAATCATATGCGACATTGTTCATATATAAGAATGGTGATCCTAATATTATCGTTTCGTTCAAATTTTCGATTACTTGAAAATCAATTTCAAAAGAGGTGCCTGAAATTATTACTTGTAATTTTGTCGTTCCAAGAGAGTCCACCATTCGATCTCCGCACGCCATAGCAAATGATCGACGTGTCGTGAGATTTTTAAAATTATCCAACATCCTCGGATGGATAACGTTTCGCGTCGAGCCTGAATCAATCAGAGCGTCGACTGCATGTTCATTTATCTGAACTTTTATACGAGGCAAAGGGAACGCTTCGCTCATATAATTTATTGACTCCCTTGTCTTGTGCATGGGAGCGTCGTAGTGGTCATGAGTATTAGAAATGTTTAATGGACATTGCTGCCGCCTTGGTTCGGCCGTTGTGCCGGGGATCTTGCAGATGGACCCTGGCCTGGGTCTCTGGCCCCTCGAAAGTTTCCCGGTCTCCTGCTGAGATGCGGGTTATTCGGGCATTGGCTATGGAAGTGCCACTGCACTGTGTCTGTACAGTATCGGCACGGGGTTGCCGGTCGGTCGGGTACTCGGAATTTCCCCGATCCGCCATTGAAATTAGTTTGCCTGCGGTCAGGATTCACTGATCCGCTCGTAGAATTAGGCATAAAAAAAGGACGACCAGGCGCTCTGCCTGGACCGTCCTGTCGAGATACGTCCTCTCGGAAATGCACCCTCGGTGCTGTCGGAGTTGGGCTTCCATTGCTCCTTATACTTGAATTTTGTTGATTAAAACGTCCCGGCTCTTGATAGTAAGACGCGCGGGACAAGCGTTAATCTATAAGTTGGATTAGCGACGTCTGTTCGTCAGCTGAATCCCGCTCGACGTTAGTAGCCGCTGCTATTAACATCTCTGTGGTTGAAATTAGGTTGCTTCTCAAGCGTGACCTAATTTCTGGACGCAGTTGGTCCATGATGACCCGAGCTCTGATGGCTTCGGATTTAAAGGGATCAATACGATCGAAAAGACAGGTTTTCCTTGTGATAAACACTGCCGTGTCGTCTAAAGACGTTTGCTTGACGGCATGCAGTTGAGCAATAGCTCGTGACTGTATGTCGGGAGAATTAAATCTCGTAAGGAATCTTTCCTTGAATAAGGCATACGAAGTAGTCAACGTCCTAAATTGTTCGGACCATCGTTGAGCTTCGCCCTTGAGTTGGCCGGTTACGTTATGGAGGCGATCATAGTCGTGGCTTATGTGAGCTCTGTCGAAATATTCCTCCATAATTTTCAGAAATGCTTCTGGATCTTCATGATCAAGCCCATGGAACGTCACGTTCGGACATCTTTGTCTCTCATGGGGCGTACAGGTCGACACGTTCTGTATCGCCTGCACGAAGCCCTCTGCCATTTTCAGAAACATACTTTCCATCGAATTAGCAGTTTGTGGCTGTGAAGCAGATAAATTTACATTATTTCCCTCCGGAAACAGTCGCTGTGGTTCTATCCCTCTAGAACCGTCGTCGACGAGCGGTGCGGTGACTCGCTCATAAAATTCTCTTGGGGTCGACCCCTCGGAGTCTTCCGCCATGAATGAGAAAGGATTTGTCGGGTTTGGGGACGGCATGGTCCCTGCTCGGGCGCCATGTGAACGATCCACTGCTTTGATGGAAGTCTGAAGGACGTATTTTCTGCTCGAAAAACTTAGAAAAATTAAAAAAAAATAGGAAAAAGAAAAAATTAATTTTCTTTTTCCTCAACCTTTTCTTAAATTCTAAATAATAATATTACGTTCACAAAATTTTTAGGGTTCAACGTGACTGTTTCAGACGGAGATTAATGGATAAATCATACTTACTGTCGTTTATGCTTAACTGCGGCTCTGATGGTATCAATTGGGAGACGTCGTAACACTATAAATCTAACACTGTCTGTTTCACACTCTCTTAAAATTAAATCTGAAAGGGAAATTCTGTTAGAAAACACAAGTAAAAGACAATATAAAGTTCAAAAAATGTATATTAAATCTTTTAAAAAAATTTATATTTTTACAACAACTTCTTCAGAGAAAATGTTAACAAACAATGGTCTGACCCGTGTACAACACATGGTGAGGAACGGGACGATTCATACGGTACCAACTACCATCCAATATGCAGTTTGAAAAGCTAACGATGCACAAAAAGATTCAAGAAAAGTTTCATGTAACTGAAATTTTGGTGGGCTTATGCTTGCCTGTCTTATAAACGTATTTTATTAATTCACATAAATTTTGGTCGCTCCTCGGAGCTTAAAATTGCTTGAAGCGTATCTACTTCGTTTGTATTATGCAATAACAAATTTTACGTTCAGGCAAGGCAGATCCCATGCACGTGTGAGTACATGGTAATAATACTTTTTTGACTCCGAATCACTGAGGAACCGGTTTAGGGCAAACCCCGTCAAAACACATCATTTCCCCGTCAAATCCGACTGCTAGGAAATGATGGGGGTCCCATGTCGCTAAGGGCTATTTTCGCTATAACTTCCGATATACTTTGAATAGTCGTTGGACTAACTTGTCCTCATATTCAATACTTCGTAAGAGTTGCAGTGCTTGACAACGTGGATTCGTAAAAGGGTTTTTAATCTTGGAAATTTGGAAGTTCAAGTCCAATTTTATTATACTTTCTAAAATTGGGTGGTCGGGGCGACATTACGTCCCTGTGCAGCGACATTTACTACACTTACCAAATTAACGCTCCTCGAAGAGTTAGCGAAAATTTGGCATAAAAAACGCTCCGAAGAGCAAAAATATATTTCCAAGAATTAAAAACCTCCTCCACGGCGTTTTTACGTGAAGCACGCTTTTCTTACGAAGTATTTCCTAAGTCGGATTTTGTTACAACGTCGAAAAGTATATCGGGGTTATAGCGTTCTTTAACAACTTCAGTGATTCAGTGGTAAGTGCTAAAGTATTTAACGATTTATTCTAGAGGTGTTTAAGATGACTGATATATAATTAATTATTGTTGTTACTTCAACTATGTATTCTGTATTTCACTGATATATTAATTTAAGTTTATTAATAATTAATATTATGTATAACATTCCAACTCCACGCACTAATATATTAGAATCATCTCCCCTACATCAAATGTGTTTAAACTATAATAGTATTGAGGCTAGCCTGGATATATTTAACTGTAATATTGCTGACATAAAGAACATTTACTTAAACCCCATTTAAACACGCTCTTATCTATATTTTTGTGTTACACTTGTGATATATATATATGTGTGTATGTGTATATATGTATGTGTATGTATGTATATATGTGTATGTATGTATATATGTGTATGTATGTATATATGTGTATGTATGTATATATGTGTGTATATATATATATATATATATATATTTATTTTACTAGAGTATATATTTTGATTATAGTTGTTACATTTTATATTTGTGTCATTTGTGTACCTTTTACTTACACCATATTGTTCTATTTATCGATATTTTATTTAAATCTGTTGTTATTTGTCCTGTAATTGGGTTTCACCCGTTGGATGAATTATATAAATAAATAAATAAATAAATAAATAAATAAATAACATGTATGGCTTGTTTTGTCTTGAGTGACAAAGTTATTTATTTAGTAATTATTTTTTATAGTGAGCATGTCATTTTGATTTTTCTGATATTTCTTGCAAGTTTCTTCTTGGTTCTTCTTGCAAGCGGTAATCGAACCCTGTGATAATAAATAGTTGTGTATTTAATAGGGAAATTTTTTACACACTTAATTTTTTATAGGCATATAATTTAAAAATAAAACGCACTTTATATCCCAAAGCTTCCTCAGTACATGGCAAAATTGGACGTGGAGGGAAAATTATATCATTGGCACATCAATTGAAAATAATTAAATTTGTATTTTTTTTAAATAGTGTTTAATAAGTTCCATATACCAAATCAAATTTTAAATATCTCAAACAATATTCTTTTTTGGAAATTTATTATTAAGAATGTGAGGAATCCCTACACCCCTTTTTAGTAAGTATATTAGACTGCCTACACCTATACTGTAGTCGTGTAAGGTTGGTCGTTTAGAACCCCTAAACTATTCTAGTGTAATTTTCTGGTAACTTTTATAGTGTAAATTAGGATTCTACATTTAGTCCTCCTGGTTTAAAAACAGACTATAGTAAAAATTTTGTTACAGACGTTTACATATGTATAAAATCTTACGAAAACATATTAAATATATTAGAGTCTTACTAGTAGCATTCCTACAGACAGCCAACATTTTCTATCTTTATAGTGTTATAAAATGTACCCAAAAATTTAGAAACTTATTTAAAAAAATCAATGTTTATTTTTAAAAAATAAACAGTACAGCTACAATTTTTTACAAAGGATATGTATCAATAATGTTGATTTTCAACATTGGTAATAACAGAGTAGATTTTTAATATTGTTAATACACTTCCTTCCAAATTGCAGTTATGCTTAATTTCTCTATTGTTTCCTCTTGTTCATGTCTCAGTTCATATTTCGCTTTAAAATTGAATCGGTTTTAATTAAGTTTGATGAAAATTGCACAACCGACGAAAAAACAACGTATTGCCATCTAGATGGGATTTGGAGATATGAAGAAGCCGCAGCAGGAACTGTGTACACTGTTTATTGAAGTTTGTCCTAACCGTCCCCCGGTTACGCAGTCTCGTGTGAGTAAAACGATTAAAAAATATGAGAACACGGAAAGCGTGAAGGGTAAACAAAAGTCAGGTCAACAAAAACTGCTGCCGGTAGGGAAGGCATTAAATGTTTTATTAAAGATAAGGACTATATATAAAATACGTTTAGTGTAGGAGCTCACAGAGCATGATATTAATAGGAAATTGATGTTATGAAAGATTATGAGGAATACAGGACAGAATAAGAAACAAGTGGTCAGTAATTATAGGCCCATCGTAATTTTATGTAATTTTAGTAAGGCATTCGAAATATTATTTCATTAATCTGTATTTTTTCAAGTTAAATCACAAATATGTATCAATCAATACGGATTTATAAGATGCCGTTCTACTTCCACCGACCCATTTTATTTAATGCAGTATAATGCTGAAGTGTTAGATAGAGGACAAATTGATATCGTATACACAGATTTTGCTAAAGCGTTTGATCGTCTAAACCATGACACGTTGCTTAAAAAAAAATTATTTGGTTTTGCTCCCAGCTTGATTCAATTCTTCATATCTAATTGAAAGGCATCTAGAGGCTTTAAGTCCAAGTAGAATTACTTGCATGAATATGCAAAATCTGGAATACTTCAAGGTTCGGTGCTTGGGCTTTTACTTTTTAATATATTTGTAAACGATCTTATCTTCCAACTTAATTGCAATTCATTGTTGTACATCGATGACATGAAAATTGTTACTAGTATTAATAGCGAGGACGGCAACAAAAGATTACAAAATGACTTAGCTAACCTTCACTCTTGGTGTGACAAAAACGAGTTACCCCTTAACATAGACAAATGCTATACTATGAGTTTCAGCAGGATACATAATATTTCTTTAAATGAATACGTTATCAATAATACGAAAATATAGAGATGCGGCAAACTAGAAAACTTTGGCGTTACTTTTGACACTGAACTAACATTTAATGATCACATTCTGACGACGATTACAACAAGTTCAAAGCCTTAAGATCAACGGTAAAAACTAAAGCAAATGCTGCTTATAAAAGATATGTCGCCAAAATAGAGTCAGATATTAAAACTGAGCCAAAAAATTTCTGGTCATTTATCAATGCTAAGAAAGGTAACACGTCTATTCCAACATCAATGACTTATAATGAACGTCATTTAGATGATCCCCAATCAATTGTAAACAGTTTTGCCGATTTCTTTTCCAGCGCTTACACTAATTCGTCTGAAGTCGATCCCAACAATTTATCGTTCGCAAACAATCATTTATTTCACATAAAAAATATCACTACTGAGGAAGTACGGAAATCTATAAGACTAATTAAGCCTAAAATGACCAGTGGGCCTGACCTTATACCAGCGTTCCTAATTAGGGACTGCGACATCATTTTCTCACAACCGCTGTGTATAATATTTAATTTAATTCTACATACCTGTACCTTTCCCGACATTGGAAAATTTCCAGAATATCTCCTCTTTATAAGAAGGGTTCAAAGAATGAAATCGCTAATCACAGACCAATTGCTATCCTCTGCAATTTCTCCAAAGCCTTTGAAATATTAATTCATACTTTTATGTCAGGTCATCTGAAAAATATTATTTTACCAGAACAGCACGGTTTTATTGAAGGACGCTCCACTGTCACTAATTTAATATGTAAGACGCAATTCATTAACGAAATCCTTGATCGAAGAAGTCAGGTAGATGTTATCTACACTGACTTCTCCAAAGCATTTGACAGACTTGACCATGGTTTACTGTTGAGCAAGCTGGAGAATATCGGTCTCAGTGGTGGCCTGACTGCCATGTTTGGGTCCTACTTGACCGGTAGAACCCAGTTTGTTCAATGCCATGGTCATCGTTCTGCTGATTTTGCCCAGACATCTGGAGTTCCCCAGGGTTCGATTTTGGGGCCTCTTTTGTTTGTGATATTTATTAACGATATTGCTACCAAATTGGAAGTGAGATTTCTTCTATATGCAGATGATTTAAAGATACTTTGTGAGATAAATTCGTTCCACGATTGTGTTAGGTTGCAAAGAAATTTAAATTTAATAAACTTCTGGTGTATTGATAATCATCTCCCTGTCAACATCAATAAATGCAATGTAATGTCGTACTGTCGTAAGAAAGACTTGCTTATACACGATTATGCTCTTGATGGTTTTATCCTTAGTCGGCCAGACTTAATATTCGACCTTGGTGTTACCTTTGACCCCAAACTCTCTTTTAATTACCATATTGGTACCACTGTAACTGCTGCATATAAGAGTCTCGGTTTTATAATTCGCAATATGAAGGATTTTGAATCTATCCACATATTGCGCCTGTTGTTTGTAACATTTGTAAGGTCCAAGCTGGAATATGCATCGGTGGTATGGAGTCCAATATACTCTGTACACATCGCCTCCATCGAGAAAGTTCAACGACGTTTTTTTAAGTCAGCCACGTTCATCCTAGACAGTTCCTATCCTCTCAGAGGCGCTCCACAAGAGGTATTTTATGAGCGGTTTCAAATGAGTAGCTTAATTAGCCGGCGAGCCATGCACTCGGTCATCATATTGTATAAAGTACTCCATAACAAACTGGACTGTGACTTTATAGTTTCACGACTTGATTTTCATGTCCCTAGAACTAATGCTAGAAGCAACCACCTGTTTTATATCCACACTCACAGAACAAACATCTACAAATGCTCTCCATTGTATCAGATGTTACCTAACTACTCGGATATTGAGCTCCAGCTTGATATACTTTGCTGTAATATAAAGGATATTAAGCGATTATTTATATAGCCACTTTATTAATTTTTAAAATTTTATGTTATAGTTACATTTATATTTATATATATTTTTTTCCTCTCTTTTATTTGTCATTAGATTAGATTATTCCTTTCGTGTCACTTTTTCACTTGTTTATTCGTGTCTTGTTATTCTATTTATGCTGTTTATTTAGTTTTATGTTCATCGTGTATTTTACACCTCTTTGTTTTACTTTACAGTTTGCTGTTATACTTATCCTGTAATTTGGGTTGATACCCGCTGGATATTTTATAGAAATAAATAAATAAATAAATAAATAAATATATCTGAAATTACATCTAGTGCATATAAAAAAAATATTTATTTTTATTTATTTATTATACAGAAATAAGAGCAGGGGAAATATACCCATTATGCTCAACAACAAAAGACATTATGTCCAACAGCAATACATTAAATTACAAGAGAGAAAAAAGTACAAAGTAAATGATCAAAAACAAATCAATTCGATACATGTCTGGAAAGGAAGCATTCGCGAGCAAAGGTTCTGAAGGGGTCCCTGGTGATCTTAAATGGATGTCCACGTAACCTGTTGTCATTAGCGAGAGTAAATAAGTTATGAATTGAAGATAATTCATTTCATTCCTTTGAAGGTAGTGATAAGGTCGCCCCGGCGTCTTCTGGCAGCCAGTGCGTTAAGTTTAAACTGTGCAAGCCGATCTTCGCAACATGGGCGGATGCGTCCAAATGGTATCCGGGTTACGCGGCGTTGAACGTTCTCTAAAAGGTTTGAATCACTTATGAATTTAGAAAACCATACACTGTTTGCGAATTCGAGTACTGAACGAACATATGTTTTATAAAGTTTGGATAAAGTGGTGGGATTCAAGTGGACGAATGTTTTATTCAGAAGATATACTTTGGTGTTTTCTTTTTTAACTAAATTAGGTTTCATTATAAAAATTCTAAAGGCTATGAGAACTTCAACACCTCATTTATCCTATTTAATGCCTCTGTAAGATCTGAATTGGAATACGCTTCGATCATCTCGCTTACCTAATACACAAAAATAACATTGAAACTACTGAAAGGCGCTTTCTAAAACATTTGTATTTTCGAGAAGAAGGTATTTATCCACCTAGGACTTTCCCTATGAGGAATTGCTCTCTTTTCCTGTACCTGACTTAAATATCCGTAGAATATTTAATTCCTCAGTATTTTTACACAAACTTAATTATAATTTGATTCTACTCATATTCAATTGTAAACTGAAATTTATTTTGTTACTACTACTACGAAATATATATTCTTTTTTATATTTACTATTGTATTATTATATTTACGTATATTATTGTATGTAGTAATGCTCTGTATTCGTGTATATGTGTGTATTTACGACGCATGTATTTATATATATTTAATTGTATGTCCCTGCGCTATAATTAATAAATAATAATAAATAAACACCACAGAAATTAGACAACCCCCAATTCCAAAAGTCAGGGGCTTGTGCGGAAGGGGGTTACACATTGAAAAAACGCGGACATACCATTTCCTCCGACAATGCCAGTGCCGAGCCAGGATTCGAACCCGGTGGGGCGATGCCAGTGTGATTAATCGCGATTGCCACCTCGCGCCTTAACCCACTCGGCTATCGACCAGAACTAATTTTTCTGTTGAGCAGTGTAGCAACAAATAAATAAATAGATATTATTGGGCCATTATTTATTAATGAAAAAGAAAATGGAAAAATCTCTGGCGTTAGGCTCACTATATACAGATGATTTTGAGATAGCTATTAATAATTATAATATTGAACGAGTAAATTCGGAAAGTAGACACACCGGTGGTGTAATTTTTTATATACGTTCAGATATTAAGTATAAAGTCTGTTTTACTTCAACTATTGAAAGAAATGTATGGTTTATTGTCATCAAAATTAACATAAACAACGATTACTTTACTTTAGCAGGAGTTTACCATTCACCAAATCATTCACACGCAGAATTTATAAATTTTTTGGAAAATTGGTTTAATGAAAATGCAATAAATATATCGCACACTTTTTTAATGTTTGGAGATTTTAATATTAATTGGGATTTTAATACAGGGCATAGTAATCACTTAAAAAATGTAATAAATGATTTTGGTTTAAAGCAAATGGTCAACTCCTACACACATATGTTTGGAACTGGTGGTAAAATTATTGATTTAGTCATAACTAATAGCCAAAATATAGAAGTCTCGGTTTTAGATGAACCAAATATAACTGATCACAATATTATAGAAATTAATCTACCTAAAGTAAACAAACGTAGAACTCGTATAATTAGATGTAGACTTAAAGATATAGGCCCATTTCAAGATGAAATTTCTAATTTTGTAAATAACTTTAATTATAGAAATAATATCAACGAAAAATATGATTCATTTTCGAGGAATATGATAGAAATAGTGGATAATTTTATGCCCAAGAAAGAAGTTATGTTACATGGGTCAGATAAAGGGTGGTTTAATGAAACTGTCCTTAATGCTATAAGACAAAGGGAAGAAAGTTATAAAATTTATAAGTAAACAGGTAATCAAAATGATTGGAAACAGTATAAGTGGAAACGAAATAAGGTAGTGAATGTTGTGAGAACTGAGAAGTGTAGGTTTTTTGAAAGTAAAATTGATTTCTGTAGAGGCGACTCAAAAATGATGTGGAAATCCTTAAAAGAAATCGTATCTAGTAAAAATAGGGAGGCCATTAGTGAGGTGTTGTTTGGTAATCAGTTATTAAAGGATATGAATGATATCGTTGAAAGATTTAATGAATTTTACATAAATAGTGTGACTGAAATTGTGAATGAAATCCCAGATAATAATAGACTTTACCAAATAATGCATAACCCCAATAAGTTTTCAGACTTTCAGTTATTGGATAAAAATGAACTTAAAACGATAATTTTTTCATTAGCAAATAAAAGCAGTCCTGACGATATTGGAATGTCCTTTTATAAAGACTTCTTTGACGTGATAGCTGACCCACTCCTTAACATTATTAACACTTCGTTGCAGTTAGGTATTGTTCCTGATGCATTGAAAATTTCATCCATCGTTACAATAAGAAAAGTTGCCAAAACCATTAAAGCGGAGGAATTTCGTCCAATAAATATGCTTGCAGCATTTGAAAAAGTACTAGAAAAAGTTGTATATGTGCAAATATTACGATTCGTTGTAGAAAACGAATTAATATGTAAGTTTCAATCTGGCTTTAGAGAAGGTCATAGCTGTGAAGGTGCGTTGCAGTATGTGATTAACGAATGGAAGGAAGCAAGTGACTCGGGTAAAGTGACCGCTATAGTTTTCTTGGATTTAAAGCGCGCATTTGAAACAGTCGACAGAGAGAGATTACTAAAAAAATTAAAAGAATATGGATTGGATGGAGTTGTACATATGTGGTTAAGTAGTTATTTGGATGGTAGGATGCAAAGAGTAAAATATAACGAGTATGTATCGACTACAAAAAAAATTATAAATGTTGGAATACCACAAGGAAGTATTTTGGGGCCGCTACTGTTCATTTTATACATTAACGACATGTCAGATCTGTTTAGCAACTGTTCTTATCATTTGTTTGCAGATGGTACAGTTGTTTATATAACGGAGGCCAGTAGTGTGTTATTGGTCAATAAAATGAACGATGTTTTGAGAGAGGTCAGTGAATGGTTAGAAGTAAACAAACTGAAACTAAATGTGTCTAAAACAAAAGGAATGATCATAGGAAAACAGAAATTTAAAACCGAAATAAAACAGCTAAAACTAGAATTACAGGCGTGTGGGGAAGTAATTGAAGTCGTCAAAGAAATTAAATATCTGGGTGTAATCATAGACGATAAACTTAAATTCAGTAATCACGTTAATTATATATGTAAAAAAGTAGCTAAAAAGATTGGCATTTTAAAAAGAGTTAGTTGGTATTTGTCTATCAATAGTAGAAAACTAGTATACAACACTATTATTTTACCACATTTTAATTATTGTAGTACTGTTCTATATCTCTCTAACCTGAGTGACATAGAACGTTTGCAAAAATTACAGAACAGAGCAATGAGGATTATATTAAAGTGCAGTATTTATACTAGAGTAAATGACATGCTGGAAGTTTTAGAATGGATGAATGTGTACAATTATATCGAGTTTAATGTATTGATTTTCATACATAAAATTAAACTGCATATGTTACCTCCCTATCTGCAAGAAAATGTACAAACGTTTGGGAATTTTCACAACTATAATACTAGAGGTAGAATAAATTTTGTACTGCAACGAGTATACACAACAGCTGCACAGAGGTCGATTTTCTTCAGGGGTCTAATTGCATATAATAGCCTTACTAGTGAAGCTAAGCAGGCAAGTAACATAGATTCTTTCAAAAGAATAGTTAAAGATAATTACAAATGAGTTTCCTCTTATATGTTAATTTAGCTAATAGTTGAGCTGACACATTTGATCGATATTGATTGATATATTATGATAGATGTGTAGGTATGTATAAGTATAGGTATGTATAGGTAAGAGACGAACTGCTTACTTATAATATGTGATTAAGTATTGTTTATGATGTATGTGTAAATATAAATATTTTTCTCGTATTGTGAACATGTATAGCAAAGTGCTAAATAAAGGACTGTTATTATTATTATTATAGATTAGAAGTAGAGCGATCTTCTCGATCTCCTCGTTAGGCTTCGTGTGAACTTTTTATTGGCTCAGATAAAAACTGCGGAGGTATATAAGGAATTACCCTAAAACTTAAAGCTCAAATTGGTGATATGCGGACAATCGGCCACAGTGTATTCGAAAATATGAGGTAGTCATTTTTAAAGCTGTAGAAATTTTATTTGCAAAATAACAGTCTGTACTGCGTAGATAATTCTTTGTTATTTTCTGTAATTGGATGCACATCTGTCTGGGCAGCTGTATTTATAACATAAAAATTAAAAAAAGAAAATAACCTAAACACGATCCTTTAATTTATAGACTATAAGCTTTCGAGTTTAAGAAGATGCTCTACAAAAATTGCTGCTAATGTTTGTTTATTTCTGTTGCTCCAAACCAGATTATTAGCAATTTCCTTTTCTAAAACAGTTAGGTTTAGGACCCATATTTTAGGTTTTTTATTTACGTACACATTCACCATTTAAAATTCAAGCACGCATATTCCTCACACCCTGAATATTCCGTATTGTACATAATTTAATCAAATATGTCATTTCATTTATTCTTGTACATATAACACAAGAAATAGTATAATTACTGTATGCACATAAATTCGTTTCATAACACTATGAACTTAAATATTGCAAAACGTATTATATCTCTGTGCAGTGCATGTGTATCGACCAGCTTCTGCAAGCAAAAACAATTTTGTTAGATTTAAAATTCTGATTTTAAACCTAATACAAAGTAAAACAGCCGAGTATAAAAATTGGGTCCTAAATGCAAAGTGATCGCGCTATGCATAATTTAGGTGCATAGCTTTAGAACAAAATATAATTCAGCTTTGGGGGAGGACTGAATGATATTCTAAACGATTGACGATGAACGACTGACTGGAGCGTCTATAAAGAACACTTAATAATGGAGGTCGAAGGTGTAACATATTTCATCGATACAATAGAGGAATTAGATATAGTCTCATTACTTCGTGTTATGAAAAAATCTGTCCTGTTAAACAAAGAGATGTGACATGGTGGAATATGGATCTCCGTCGTCTCAAGACTGAGACTAGGAAAACCTTTAATAGAGCCAAAAAATCTGTAAACTGGAAGGGCTACAAAAAAGTCTTATGGAGGTGCAACAAGGAATTGAGAAGGTTCAAAGAAGATCATGGAGACGGTTCTGTGAAGGGATAGATGAACTAGCCCCAGCAGTCCATCTACAAAAAGTTGTTGCAAAAACCCACTCAAATGGAATAGGAATGGAGTACTAAAAAAGCTCGATGGCGAATATGCAGTCAGTAGGAAAATATAAGAGTTCTTATAGGTACTCACTTCCCGGGCATTTGCTTAATTCAAGGTGAATTTCAACAGGCCTGGATGAGGATAGATACCGCCCTACCAGATAAAGAAAAAGCTGGCTGGAAAATATCCACCCCTAACAGAATTAAATGGGCGGTATCTACTTACAAACCTTTTAAATCATCAGGCAGAGATGGCACTTATCCCATGCCTGAGAAGTATATTGATAGTCAAGGTGGTGTTTATTCCAAAAGTAGGCAGACGTCCACTAGACGAGAATAAATCCTATTCCCCCATTAACTTAACCTCATATCTCCTAAAAACAGTGGAGGTATTATTAGATCAATATATCAGAAGCTAAATCCTTAGAGGCACACCGCTGCACTGCAAACAATTTTCCTACTAATCTGGCAAATCAACAATAAATGCTCTACATGGCCTGGTATAAGGCATTGAAAAGACATTAATGGCTAAGGAAGTTGCTTTGTGTGATTTCGTAGATATAGAGGGTGTTTTTGACAACACGTCCTATGAATCCATACAAAGAGCCGCCGAAAAAAGGGGAAGACAGCCACCAACAATCAAATCCATGCTAAGAGGTAAAATAATTACTAAAGTTGTGGGGGATGAGTCGGCCACGGTGACTGTAGCCAGGAACTATCCACAAGGTGGAGTCTTATCACTCATGCTGTGGTCAATGGTGGTCGATGATCTCCTACACAAAGTGAGTAATTCTTGCTTCAACGTCCAGGGCTATACAGATGACCTGGTGGTGGCTGCGAGAGACAGACATGAGGTTATGATCTCGAACCTTATGCAAATTGCCTTAAATATAATATCCAAATGGCACTCAGAGGGACTTGTCAATTCGAGCAAAACAGTTATTGTTGCGTTTACCAAAAGGAGAAAACTTTAGTGCCTTAAGACTGCAACAGGCACTTAAATTCAAACCAGGCGATCTGGTTGGTCACTTAAGGATTTTGGAGCTTGTCCACTTTGAACGAACCCACTGACTCAATGCCAATCAAGCAGGATTTTGACTGCCCGTTTGTCGTGTTGATTGAAAGCTGTCAAACGAGCAGGATAAAGGCACTTGATTGGAGCAAGGATCACTCATCTGGTACACAGATGAATCTAAGGCGGCTGAAGGGGTAGGAGCGGGCGTAGCAGTGCCTAAATATAGGCCATCCAGAGCCTTAGCAACTTCTCAACCATCTTCCAGGTAGAAATTTATGCTATAGATCTGTGTGTCTAGGAATGCCTAAATAAAGACATTCGAAGGGCAAGGTCCTATACCTTTGAGTCTAAAATTGTCTGAGAATATAGACAATTCTGGAGCAATTGGCAAATAACAACAAGGTTACGTTGATGTGGGTGCCAGAGCATGAGGAAATACAAGGTAACGAATTAGCTCTTGCAAAAAAAGGAGCTGAAGCACTATTCTTCGGACCCGAACTGTTTTGTGACCTGGCTAAAGGAGATCCAAAAATGGAAAAAGGAACAGAGAAAATTCTACTGGAGACAGCTTTATAAAAAGTCTTATAATCCTGGGCAATAATTAGTTGTAGGGTAATTCACAAAAGATCTTTTAGGTCGAAGTGAGGTAAGGTAACTTAGAGCCAAGCGACCCATGAAACAATCTACAATGCTATAATAAATATGACACAAATTGCTTCACATAAATGTAGTGATGAGAAATGCGATGTTGCAATAAATTCCTTTTGTACCAGAAATTGACACCACATTGTACTGTTTAAAATCACCACATTTCAAAATTGTACTTCAAATAGTTTTCGATTTTTTTTTTTTTTTTTTAATGCCTTATTTATATTTACGTCCTGGCGGAGTTTAGCTACAGCTATTCTTCCACTCAACCAGGACGGCGAAATGAGATGCCGTTCACCCATCCAAGTGACGGCCTCGACCAACGCTGCACCACGTAGTAATAACTATATGAACAGTGATATAATATGATTTAAGCAATTATAATGAAATATTTATGATGATTTAAATGCATTCATACAATGTCTTACATCTTGTTACGCACGATCGAAAGCAGTTAAAAATAATCAACATGATAACAATAGTTCTAAATATAACATAGCTTGGGTTATTTTAAACAAAATTATGTGATGTATTAATTACAGAACATACATATATCATTACTACGTCTTTTTATGTACAGTTAACACGACTTCAATAGATTGAACTGGTATAAAAATGATGTGTGATAGATAATATGAATACTTCTTGGTATTAATTTCATTCTCATAAAGGTGGTATTAAAACATGCATATATTTTTACACATGGTAATATAAGTAAGTCAATACTACCGTATAAAAAGTCATACAATGTAAGTAATTTGGAAATCTTGAGATAGTTATGTTAAAGCTAATATTCTATGAATTACTCGATTATAATGAAAAAGTCTTGATAAATTTGCATTCCTTTACGTCTGCTATTATTACGTCTTGTGACGTACAATCGAAAACGGCTCCAAACATTAACATAATAATAACAGTTCCAAGAGTAACAATATAAAAGGCAATTTTCAAGAAAATTGTGTTCCCCACAAAAAAATCTAAGGGTGTGTGCCCGGAGACTTGAGAGTCCATTTAATGAGGGGGCTATTGATACCTACCATCTTTTGTAAAAATGATCGTTAATCCACTCCCTTACAATAAAAGTGTTGAATTGAAGTTCCATCTTCTAATAATGAATAACACTTGACAATATTTTCAAAATGCCACGGTTAAAGAATGTGGAAAATGTCACCTGTGACTATCCTTTATTGGCAAATACGACGCAAATTACCAAAAATTGGTTTTACAAGTTCTGTCAAGTCGTACTTGTTTATTTGCCAATAAAGAAAATCACAGCTGACATTTTCCACATTTTTAACTGTGGTGTTAACATACTTTTGGTTAAATCGTGAAAAAATATTTTCTTTTTTTTTTTAAATGAAATAAATCTAGCGGTAGAATTCCAACATAATAATAAATAATAAATAAACACCACAGAAGTTAGACAACCCCCAATTTCAGAAGCCAGGGCTTGTGCAGAAGGGGGTTGCACATTGAAAAAACGCGGACATACAACCATTTCCTCCGACAGTGCCAGAGCCAGGATTCGAACCCGGTGGTGCGATGTCCATGTGATTAATCGCGATTGCCACCTCGCGCCTTAACCCATTCGGCTATCGACCAGACATAAATCAGAAAATCATTTCACATTTTTTTACTTTCTTTTTATTTACATTGTTTACCACGGCATCCAGGTTCATCTGCTGAACCACGCATTCGTTCGAGAGAGACAGTGAAAAACGCCCGCAGATAGCACATGTGTAAGTTACCTCATTTTCTTCTACAAAAGTTGGTTTATCCTATATTCAATATCTATAAGTGGAACCCAGGGACGTCTCTTCAAGAGCTGATCACCATCAAGTAAAAGTAGGTGAACATTCGACAATTAAAATCATTTTTAATTTTTTTTCATATTCATTTTCATATCATTTCGCACCCGCAAAGAATCAGACTGCCATCATTTTACAGTCTGAAATTATAATAGTACATGTGGTATTTTGAAAATATCGTCAAGTGTTATTCGTTATATATAACAATGGATGAAAATCGTCTTACGATTGCAAAAAAGTACAAATAGTGAGATAGTAGGTGACATGCGCTCTTTCGTGAAGCAGCCGACGAATTTAATAGAAGGCATCCAGATCGTCTCTCAATATCTAACACGACCGTACTTAGAATAAATCGAATGTTTAATTAATTCTACAGGGGGAGTGAATAAATCAGTAACAAACCGAAACCGAAATCATATTTATGATAAAAAATGCCTTAAATTCATTGAGAAATAACGGAAATACTGCTAATAGGTAGATGTCTCGAATTTTATGTATTCTTATTCATAAAATTCGTGACTATTTCAAAAGAAATAAAATAAACCCATTTAAACCAAACCATTGTAGTTGTTGAACTACAAAATAAAAGATGAGATAGATAATAAGCTTCTTTTATTTAGTCTATCTATCGGTATATTCAGTAATAATAAAATCTTCAAGTCAAAATATTATTGTGATTAATTTGTTATTTTTTCTTCTTAGTTACATAAATCCAAAAATAGTTGGCCATCAAGTGGCTAGTACACGTTAGGTAGGCGTGTACGCCACAGTTTCTTCATACATTGGAGGAGGGAGATCTGGTGAGAAGGTTGGAATTTTGTTCATGGTTTCAAGGAGAAATTTTAAATGATCGTAGATTTTAAAAACAATTATATGGACTGATGAAGGAACTTTTACTACTAAAGGCACACTGTATCTACTTAAAATAGTAGATATTGGTCATTTGACCATTCTCAGTGGGTAATTAATTGCAAAAGACAGTATTCTGAAAACGTGAACGTGTTTTGTAGGATTATTGGTGATAATTTTATCGGTTCATTTTCTTTATAGAAAATTTGACGGCAGCTAAACTGTTGCAATTCTTTAGGACCACTTTTACAGAGGCGTTAGAAGAGCTTGTTCACCTCAATTTATACTTCGACATGTTTATTTAATTGATAATAATTTATTTAATGAGAAGCTTAAATTCATATGCTCTTATTGTACGGGAGTATATTGACGATCATTTATACAGAAGATAGATACTTCGTAATAGCCTCCCTCATTGGGTGGGCTCCCAGGTCCCATACCCTTAGATTTATTTTTGCGGGGAACACTTAAAGAAAAAGTCTACAAGTCAAGACCAACAAACAGGGAAGAATTGCGCAAGAGAATAAGAGTGGCCTGTGAAGAGGTGACTCCATAACAACTGAGAGACGTAAGACTGAATTTAAGGAGACGGATTGAAAAATGTATTTTGTCTGAGGGTGATTTGGTCGAAAAAGATGTAATTTAAGTTGAATGTTATAGTAATAAACTAATTTTCCATTTGTTATTATTTTTGTTTGCATGGAAATTTTAATTTTCACAAATTTTTATGGAACTTGTGATTTGCGGGTTTTAAGCGATTCTGAATAACTCGTTCTTTAACATTTTTTGATAAAAAAATGCCTAAATATGACTTCTTCACTTTTGGCATTATATATAGAATCATTATAGGCCTTGGAAATTCACCAGGAAGTTGTTAATACTCAAATAAGTGACACCCAGCCAACCTACCATTTGCCAAAAAATCGTCTATATTCTCTATAACGTGGAATAATTTGTGGGGCGCTGCGATCATATTGGGCACACTCTGTATGTGCCAGATTTGAAAAAAAAATGTTAGGTCACAACATAAATTACTGTATTTAAAAGGAAAAGATCTCATACAGGCTGTCCATTTTATCAGGGCCCTCGAGAATATCTCACTTAATATCGGTCGTACAAAAAAAATTATTTTTATAAAAATTGTGCCGATTTATATAAGCTACAAAATGGTTTAAAGACATTTGAAATCCATGGTCTACTTTAAGAGTTATGGCGAATAATATCGAAAATGCGAAAAACGTCTAGGCCAAATATCTCCATTATTTGAAGAGATACGTGAAAAATTCTAAGGCGAAAATTTCTTGCAAAACAAAGTGTTTCAACGAGTTTTTATCTATTTTTTTTCAAAACCGCTGTATTTTGAGATTTACTCTTCAGGCTGTTAAAAAAATTATTTTGAAACGGGCAGTATTTTGGCGCCATAAAATAGAGTATTTTCCTCCCTTTTCAACGATATATCACATGCCATATTTATTCATTGGTACTACGTTAGCAATTATAAAAACATTTTTTAAAACAAATAATTTTTTTAACAAGCATTATACTTGCCGTGGAGAAGTATGATTAAATAAAACGATAAAATAATTCAATAAGTTGTTCAAATCTTTGCTATAATAAAACATTAACATAATTAGGAAGAATAAAGTAAATTCAGGTAACAAAAATAAAATAATAATCAAGAAAGCAACATGGAGCAATTATGGAAAGAGTATTCGCAGTTATGCCAATGTATAGAAGTCCTCCATAAAAGCGTCACTCCTTGCTCAGAAAGTTAAAATGCCTTTACCAATTAATTTAAGTATAATATCCATTTGTTTGTATTTCATGATTTCACTATTATTTCAATTATTTTAAAATAGTTGGCTATGAACAAACTTGACAATTTAATTTTTTTTACAGATCAGCTCAGTTAATACTTAAACTCTCACTCAATCACACTCGTTTAAGAATTTAGAATTTTCAAAAATGATTTTCAATCACATTGATCGTTACCAATATGTTCGTTACATATTGCCAATGCAATTTTAACTCTGGATTAGCTCAAGTAGAATATAGAAACAGATTTCCACAAGCACTACAGCCGAATAAAATTCTGTTCAGGAAATTAGCTACGAAACTGAAAAATAATGGTTCATTTTTAAAGAAGAAGACAAGGTTACTGATAATGTAAATAAGGTAAATCGAGTTATTAATTATGTAAGAAATAAAAATACAGAAAATTTGGAAACATCGTTAAGAGAAATTCAAATTGCTTGTCATATAAATAAAATAGGTGCTAGAAAAATGTTAAAGAAAAATGGTTACCGGTGTTATAAAGTAAAAAAGGTTCACAATTTACAAGCGGGGGACAAACCAAGAACACTTTGGTCCGACGAGGCAAATTTTTCCAATAATGGATTTTTTATCGCACTATTCATTACAAATGGACTTCTGAAAATACACACTGGCATAGACCAACTGGGTTTCAAAATCTTTTTCAATAAATGTGTGGAGAAGTAAATTTAGGCACCAATTAAATGGGTCTTTATTTTTATGATGGTCACCTCAGTGGTCAAAGGTACCTAAACTTTTTGAGAAATGGATTTAATGAATTCTTAGATAACCTACCTTAGAGAATCAACACAACTTTCAATATTTTCAACAAGATGGAGCTCCTCCCCACAATTCCCAGATTTGCCTAGATTATTTAGACGAAATTTTGCCTCAACATTGGATAGGTACCAATGGATTTATTCAATGGCCCCCTCGTTCTCCAGATATAACCCCAATGGATTTTTCTATGGGATGTGTTAAAGATAAGGTGTTTTTGACGACACCGCAAAATGTAGAGGACCTAAAAGCTCGAATTCAACAGGCATGTATTACAGTTACCCCCGAAATGCTGAGTGTTTTAAATGCAGTGCCTCGCCGCGCTCGATTGTGCATAAGAAATCGCGGTGGGCACTTTGAACACTTGATATGATATCTTAAAAATTATTTTCAGGATTGGATAAATATTAATGTTCTGTGTGCTATGTTCTTTTTATTATTAATTTGTTTTTGTTACCTGAATTTACTTTATTCTTTTTAATTGTGTTAATGTTTTATTATAGCAAATATTTGAACAACTTATTGAATTATTTCATCGTTTTATCATACTTCTCCACTGCAAGTATAATGCTTGTTATAAAAAAAGTTATTGGTTTTAAAAAAATGTCTTTATAATTACTAACGTAGTACCAATGAATAAATATGGCATGTGATATATCGTTGAAAAGGGAGGAAAATACTCTATTTAATGGCGCCATTTCCCGCCCGTTTCAAAATAATTTTTTTAACAGCCTGAAGAGTAAATCTCAAAATTCAGCTGTTTTGAAAAAAAAATTAGATAAAACCTCGTTGAAATATTTTCGCCTTATAATTTTTCTCGTATCTCTGCAAATAACCGATGAAATATCCTAGACGTTTTCCGCATTTTCGATATTTTCCGCCATAACTCTTAAAGTAGGCCATGGATTTCAAATGTCATTAAACCATTTTGTAGGTTATATAAATCGGCACAATTTTCGTAAAAATAATTTTTTTTGTACGACCGATATTAAGTGAGATATTCTCTAGTGCCCTGATAAAATGGATAGCCTGTATATACAACAGACAGACATACAGATAATTTTCATTCATTATATCAGTTTGTTAGGAAGCAGATTTTTGTCCGGTTATAATTAATTTGCTTATATGATTATAGCGTGTATAAAAGTGGCTTAAATAGAAAATGAAACCATATTCTCTATTAATTTGAAGGTAATGTGTGTAGAGAAAGATTTTATGATATGTACTAAAGTCTCCTTAACTTTTTATGATGTAAGTTTCGCAAGAACAGTACAAAATTATTCTAAAAATAAAACATGTTTATAGAAATGTTTACTGCTATATCTTCCAGTAAAATAGCCGTTGAGAATATCTTCGAAGAAGTTAGCTATATTTTAAAAAACGAATGCATAAAAAACCCGTCATCAGAAAACATCTTTTGACTATCAAAACTCGGATCAACATATCCTTTTACGGCTTCACATTTCATCATATATGCCCTCGTCTCTTATTTAAACTCAATTTTTTCACACGCAGGAATCGTATGTATACTTCTAAATAAATTTATTGCATATATATTGCATATATTATATCTACGTGCGTAATACACACCATTGTCCTATATACATAAGATTGGGCCGTATATCCCGGAGGGTGTATACGAAGGTCAACGGTTAATTTTCAGAACCTTAATAATAATAGTAATACTCTATTCTACCCTTGAGCAAGGATGGGTTAGTGTTTATTATTGTTTATGTGACCTTTCGTGAAGCTAGAGATAAACAAAGTATAATCAAACTTCTAGTAGCAATCTCCAAAGACTTTCCTTAAATCTCTTTCTCCAACAGTACGTTTAGACTTAGTTTAAAAATGCATTTATAAATAAAAGAAAAAATTTAACTAATGTAATATATTGCAAAATTTATACGTGGATAAAGTACCAAAAAGTAAATATTAATTCTTTTGGTGGCACAAATACTTAGTCAATAAATTGCATAATCATCGTTTAACTGATGGTAGTGTTTATGTAAACAGTATCAGTATAACTCAAAGACTAAAAGAGCATGTTGTTGCAAGCCAACGGTTGTAGACAGATAGATATTTATTAAACTGTTAATATAATGTTTATAGCACGCCAGAAAAATATATAACTATATACATGATAATATTTATAATATTGAATATAGCTGTACTGTATTATCACAAATATGATTAGTCTTATGAAAATAAAAATACACACACAAAACAATATAAAATAACCGTAACTAAAATCGATAAGATAATTTCTATTAGTTATATACAAAAAGAATTCGTTTTAATCCTCTTAAATAAAATTGAACCGCCTCTGTTAGTCTTGAAAATGTTTATAAAGCTCAAATATGCTGACACATACAACTGTTGTGACTATGATGAAATGAAACGAGTTTAAATTAGTTGACTTGTAACCAGAGTAAAGTAAAGAAATAAATATCTTTCTTTAAATATATTTTAATTTAATTCAACTGCTTGTGCCCTAAAACCCTATAGGTTATGGGCCCAGACTATAGGTTATGGGTGCCCAGACTCTTCCGAATAGAAAAAATTTAAATATTAGTGGAGTGAAAACCTGTGTTTAAAGTGTTCTGTAAAAAGTGACGTTGGAAAATAAACATAGACGAAATATTAAACTATTTAATGGTGACCGATTTGGAAATTCCGTTTACATGCTTTACTCGCAGAAAATGTAGTAAAAGTGCTCGACCAAGACCCTCCCGAAGGACCTGATGAACAATGGCAAAAACTTGAATGCTTGACTAAGGGTACTATAGTTGAGTACCTCAGTGATACAATGCTTGGTTTCGTCATAAAGAAAAAATTTAGCAACACAGTTAGCAATTCAGAAAAAATTATTAAGTTTGAAATTCACTGAAGATATGCCGTTAATTAACCATTTCCGGATATTCGACGATATCATGATTGAATTATTAGCTGCAGGAGGAAACCAAACAGAAATGTCAAAATTGCACATCTTCTTCTTACTTTGCCACAATCCTTTGATGGTATAGTAACTGAAATCCATACGCTTACCGATGAAAATTTAAGCCTTGCATTCGTGAAGACGAAACTCCTTGATTAGAAAATTAAACGAAAAAATGAACAAAGTGATACTAGCAGCATAATATTGCAGGTTGATGTTCAACGATCTGCAAAGTTCAAAGAGGAACAGTATAAGAAAATAAATGAAAAAGTTAATAGTTTTCAGAATACCAGAAAATTTTTCGCAAATCATTATTCAAACAGAGTTTCCAAGAAATCACATTATTCAGTTAAGTGCAGGCATTGTGGGCGCAAGGGACATTTTTTTTTTATACATTTATTTAACGTCGGCCTATTTCCGCTACTGAGGCCTAACACCGACGCCTGTAGACGAACTACCCCCAACCAGGAATTTTGCCGAACCTCTTCCATTAAGAAGAGTAGGGATCTTTTACTTGCCTAACATTTAATAGACAAGGGACCGACGGCTTTACATCCCCTCCGAAGGATGGTATATCTCCTATACAACCCTCGCCTAAGGTTGTATAGCTTCCGCGCATACACTGATATACAAGCTTCTGGAAGATGTGTGAGGCGAGAACGCGGTTTCCGTTTGAGGCAAGGGACATATAAAGAAACATTGTTAGTTCTACAAGAAGACTCTTCAAAAACAGGGAGCATCATAACGTACACGAACCTTACAAAATATTTATTGTGAAACAGAAAAATCTGCTGATGGCTTCATTTTTATGATGGGAGCTAAATTTTTTCAAACTAAACTAAGCACCTCTAAAATTAAAGAAATAGCATTTGTATTAGATTGTGGAGCAACTGAGCATTTGGTAAATCAAGCGGAGACTTTTACAACTGCACAGCGATTGGAACAACCCCTAAGAATTTCAGTAGCCAAAACAATTGCAGCCACTGTACGAGGCACAATAAATAATGTAACAACAAATATTGGGGTATCTGGTGTTCTTAAGAACACCAGATGTCCCATACAACTATCCAGGAAGCTGGTATGACTGTTATTTTTGACAAAACTGGTAGGGTGAGCATTCACCAAAAAATCATTATACCAGGTAAGGTCTCAAATAATCTAATTTTAATCAATTTTGAACTAACACAATCCACAACTAAATACGTCACAAGTACAAATTTACTGTTAAATAATTTAAAAATTTGGCATGAACATTTAGGGCATGTAACATAAATTAAATAATAATGCTTTAATATAATATAATTAAGTTGGTAGAATAGACTTGTATTGTAAGGTTGGTAGTGTTGCCAAATATATTGAATGTGAGCTGGTGTGCAGCCCTCTTTTTAATCCTGCTGTACGTTGAAACAAGTTGTAATAAAGTCCTCCCTAAGAAAACTGCTCTTTACTTTTCACCACGTGCCCGAACGTTACATGGTGTCAGGTGTATATCAAATTGAAAATAATATAAAGAATTATAAGAATAATGGCAATGGATAATTTGCGAGTTCCTCCCGAAATGCATTTTACGGGTAATGTTGCAAGAAATTGGACCACGTGGCTGCAGAAATTTAATATTTATTTAATGGCATCTGGACAAAATGAAGCTGCTGATAATATTAAAGTTGCAATATTTTTAAATATTATTAGTGATGAAGGAATTCAAATATTTAACACATTTAAAATGAAAGAAAAACCCAAACTGGAAGATGTTATAAAAAAATTCGACAAATACTGTGAACCGAAAAAAAACATAATCTACGAGCGATACAAGTTTTTGCAATGCACGCAGAAACAAAATCAATCACTACTGCAGTACGTAACCGAGCTGAAATCGCTATCCTCGACGTGTGAGTATCAAGAGTCTGAAAACATGGTCCGAGACAAGGTGGTTATGGGCATCCTGGATAATACGCTGCGTGAGAAACTGCTACAAAATGATAGTCTGACCCTCGCCAAGGTGGAAGAAATGTGTCAAATATATGAACAAAATAAAAAGCATACCGCTGAAATGGAAAATACTGGAATAAACCCTGAGCATGCTGTGGATACCGTAGGAAGAGCTCCTGCCTATAAAAAGCTAAGTAAAAATTACAATAATAATTTTAGTATGTCTTCAGCTAGTAAAAAATTTGAGCATGACAAAAAACGTTGTAAAAATAAAAATGAATATTCTAACATTTTATATAATTGTTTTAAGTGTAACACAAGGCATGCTGCTGGAAATTGTCCTGCATTTGGTAAGATTTGTCGATTTTGTAATAAACCCAATCATTTTGAGTCAGGTTGTTTAATAAAAAATTCGAATAAAAATAATAAATTTAAAAAAAATTATAAAAGAAATGTAAATAATATTGATATGGAAAGTTCTGGTGATGATTTTTTTATAGATTGTTTATTCCTGAATAACAGTAAAACTGATGGCACTAAAACGAATTACAGGGTGTGTGATTTAAACACCAAAAAATTAGAAATAATAGAAAACATTTATATTAATAAAAAAATTATATGTTTTAAGGTGGATACTGGAGCAGAATGCAACATTCTTCCTGCCAAGATTTTCGAAGAAGTGGCTCCTAACACAGAAATAATGGAGGTAGATGTTAATCTGACAGCCTATGGGGGAAGTACGATTGAGGTGCAAGGATCTGCAGTATTAAATTGTAAAATACGTGGTGAGAACTGTTTAATAGAATTTATAATTGTTAAAGCTGATGGTAAGCCGATATTAGGCCTGGAAACATGTTTAAAATTTAATTTAATAAAGAAAGTTAATTCCATTGATAATAACAATGTAAATAATCATAATGATAATAATGTATGTTTCAATTCTAAAAATGAAATTTTAACAAAATATGACAAAGTTTTTTCGGGATTAGGTAGGTTTCCAGGGGATCTTTATAAGTTTTCTTTAAAGAATGATGTCAAATCTTGTGTATATCCTGCTAGGAGGATTCCTAAAACCCTATTACCTCAATTTGAATTTTGCTTAAAAGAAATGGAAAATGCAGGGGTAATTTGTAAACAAACTGAGCCAACTGACTGGGTTAATAATATAGTAATTGCTGAAAAACCTAATAAAAAATTAAGAATTTGTCTTGACCCTTCTGTCCTAAATCAGTATATAAAAAGAGAACATTTTCAAATACCTTCTCCTGAAGAAATTATGTCAGATTTAGCTGGTAAAAAATATTTTTCAATATTAGACTTAAAAGACTCATTTTATCAAATAGAATTAGATGAAACGTCTTCAAAATTATGTACTTTTGCTACTCCACTAGGTAGATATAGATTTTTAAGAATGCCATTTGGCATTAATACAGCAGCAGAGGTATTTCAAAGAAAAAATACAAAAATTTTTGGAGGGATACTTGGCAATAAAGTTTACATTGATGATTTAATTATTTCGGGCAATGATGAAATAGAACACGATAAAATATTAAAACAGGTGTTGGATACAGCTAAACAACATGGCATCACTTTTAACAAGGAAAAGTTCCAATATAAAAAAAAAGAAATTAAAATGCTTGGTTTTAAAGTGTCTAAAAAAGGTATTGAAATTGATAGTGATAGAGTTCAAGCAATTTTAAAAATGGAAAATCCAAAAAATAAAAAAGAACTTTTAAGATTCTTGGGGTTAGTTAAATATTTGGGCAAATTTATTCCAAATTTATCAAAAATCTCAGCCCCATTACGAGAATTAACGCATAATAATGTGGTATGGATCTGGGAAAAAAGTCACACTGAGAGTATAAATACATTAAAAAGTATTTTAACATCACCACCCTTACTAGCACATTATGATGTTAGTAAACCTTTAGTTATACAGTGTGATTCTTCTTCTGAAGGGATGGGAGCTTGTTTATTGCAAAATAATAAACCCATAGCATTTGCATCTAGGGCTTTAACTGACTGTGAAAAAAGATATGCCACAATCGAGCGTGAAATGGGTGCCATCTTGTTTGCTGCAGAACGTTTTAATTATTTCATTTACGGAAAAAATGTACAAGTCCACACGGATCATAAACCTCTGGTAAATATTTTTAAAAAGGAAATTAATAAAGTTCCTAGTAGATTACAAAGAATGCTTTTTAGACTAATGAAATATGACCTCTCAGTTTCTTATTTACCTGGTAAAAAAATGTATATTGCAGATTTACTGTCAAGAGCAAGTATAAAAATAACTGATCGTGTTCTTGACAATAATATTATAATTCATGATATTTCAAAAAATTTACCTCTATCCGAAGCTCGAAAACAAGAATTAATAACCGAAACACAAAATGATCCGATATTGTCGATGTTAAAAAAATATATTAACGATAGTTGGCCAAAAAAATCAAAAAAATTGCATCCCGAATTATTGAAATACTTTAATATTAGAGATGAATTGTGTATATGTAACGATTTAATTTTTTACACAGACAGAGTAATAATTCCAAACAAACTTAAACAATTTATGTTACAATCGTTACACAAAGGCCATCTAGGTATAAACAAATGTAGAGCTAGGGCAAAGGAGAGTATTTTTTGGCCAAATATTAATGATGATATAAAAAAATTCATTTCAAATTGTGAGGTTTGTGCTAGATTTAGGAACAACAATGCTAAACTGCCTATAATTCAACCTGATATACCTAGTAGATCTTGGGAAAAGCTAGGTATGGATATTTTAGAATTAAACGGACGTTCATTTTTGGTTATAATGGATTATTTTAGTAAATGGATTGAGTTAAAAAGTATTAAGTTTAAAAATGCAAAGGAAATTATAAAAACTTTGGATGGTGTGTTTTCTTTTCATGGGTATCCCGATTGCATCATCTCAGACAATAATCCTTTCAACTCGTTTGAATTTAAAAATTATTTAGACGGAGTTGATGTGAAATTAATAACATCCAGCCCAAACTACCCAAGAAGTAATGGCCTAGCTGAAAAAGCAGTAAATATCTGCAAGAACATGCTTAAAAAATGTTATTATGAAAATGGAAATATTGATATGTATCTTTTAAAATATCGTAACACCCCCATTCCTGATATAGGTTTATCACCAGCTCAAATGTTATTTAATAGAAGGTTAAAAGACAATTTACCTACTGTTGATTCCTTGCTCAAACCTTGTCTAAATAATCAAAATCAATTAAGAAAATCTTTAAAAAATAGGCAATTAAAACAAAAACGTAATTATAATAAAAATACGAAGAACTTGGCAGGGGGAATGGCTAAAGACAAAATATATTTTAAACATAAAAATGTGTGGGAAAAAGGAGAAATAATAAAGAAATGTAAAGAACCAAGATCATATATAGTTAAAAATAATTATAATAAATTGTATAGGAGGAATAGGCAACAAATTGTTGTAAAGAAAGAAAATGATAAGAATAATAACAGGGAACCATACTACTTACGTAGTAGAACTAAGCTTTAATTGTATATATTGTATATTATGTAATTTTAGATTTGTTAGAACTAAGCTTTAATTGTATATATTGTATATTATGTAATTTTAGATTTAAAATGAACGTTAAGGTATCTTAAATTTATAAATTGTAGTTTTCTTTTTAATTAAAATGCGGTTAGTTATTTAAACTTATAAGAGGGGATGCTTATAAGAGGGGATGTAACATAAATTAAATAATAATGCTTTAATATAATATAATTAAGTTGGTAGAATAGACTTGTATTGTAAGGTTGGTAGTGTTGCCAAATATATTGAATGTGAGCTGGTGTGCAGCCCTCTTTTTAATCCTGCTGTACGTTGAAACAAGTTGTAATAAAGTCCTCGCTAAGAAAACTGCTCTTTACTTTTCACCACGTGCCCGAACGTTACAGGGCACATTAGTAAACACAAATTTTTTTGAATTTAGAAAGTTAGAAGACACGAATAATTTAAAAAATATTTTTTCCACGAATAAAATTTGTGAAGGTTGTGTTTTCGGAAAACAAGCGAGACTGTCTTTTTCAAAGGCTAAAGATAAAAGGTATGTCAAAAGACCATTATTTATAATACATACAGATGTGTGACGCCCTATAACTTCACCCACTGTTGATAACAAAAATATTTTGTTATTTTCGTCGATGAATACGTCCATTATACAGTCACCTATTTATTGACATTTAAACCCGAAGTCTTTAATGTATTTAGGTATTTTGCAGCTAAGAGTGAAGCACACTTTAATTTAAAAATTGTAAATTTATATGCAGATAATGGCTGTGAATACCTATCAAAGAAATTTAAAGATTTTTGTGTTCAGATAAGATAAGTGTTCATTTATCATTTAACAGTGCCATATACGCCACAACAAAACTAAGTAGCGGAACGTATGCATAGGTCAATGACAGAAAAAGCCCGTGCTATGGTTCATGGTGCTAAAATAGATAAAAGTTTTTGGGGTGAGGCAGTACTAACTGCCACATATTTCATAAATCTATCACCCACTAAAGCACTTCAATCAAATAATACACTATATGACTGGTGGCACGGGAAAAAGCCCAACTTAAGTTATTTAAGAATATTTGGAAGCACTGTGTACATACATGATAAAACTAGAAAAAGTTAATTTGACGAAAAATCGTTTAAAAGGCATATTGGTTGGGTATGAAGCAAATGGCTATAAAATATTTAATCCAAATACAAATAAATATATCACTGCACGTGATGTGGTTGTTGATGAAATAAATTATCAAACAACTAGGCCAATAGTAAATCTTGATGAAAGCTTCAGTGCAAATGAATCATTAAGGCATATCCTTAATGAAGAAATTACTTACCCTATAATATCCAATAAGCCTAAAACTACTGTTGAAGTTGTAAATGTCCCATAAAAACACAAATAGGTAAATCTGTATCAAGAACAGATAATGAACATAATAAATCTAAACCTGTACAAACTGAAACAGGTGTATCAGAAATTAAAGGCCAAACTAACTCTTCTTCAGTAGGAAACTCCGAAAATGAAAATGAAAATTTTAGACGGAGTGAAAGGATAAAGAACATACCTACTGTCTCATATAATGATAATGAAGAAGATGTAAACAATTATATTATGTGTGGGGCATCGCTTGACAGCAGAATTCCTAGTCCTGAAACTTATCATGGAATACAGGAAAGGGATAATAGAAACCAGTGGGAGTATGTACAAAAACAATTCGTTTTAATCCTGTTAAATATAATTGTACCGCCTCTGTTAGTCTTCAGAATGTTTATAAAACTCAAATATGCTGACACATACAACTGTTGTGGCTATGATAAAATAAAATAAGTTCAAGTTAGTTGACTTGTAACCAGAGCAAAGTAAAGGAATAAATATCGTACTTTAAATATATTTTAATTTAATTCAACTTCTTGTGCCCTAAAACCCTATAATTTCAAATAAAAACCTCAAGTTCTACTAACTGGACAAGATAAAATATTTAAAAACATTAAAGAAGGGGGAAAAGAAAAAAACAGAAATATAATAAAATTATACAGAAGTACTCATATATTCATTTTTTGAATAAAAACAACGCTTTGAAATATGGTGCTTCACCTTCATTTTAAATTTATTATGTTCAAATGTTTTAAAGTTGTTGTTGTACTTCCGCGTGCTCTCCCGCGTCGATGGTCGACTCCTCCAGGAGTCACGGTTGTCTAAACGACGTTTCGACAGAATCTCATCTGCCACCTTCAGGTTCTCACTGAAAGCTGCCTACTGCTGCTCCTCGTTGCCCGAACTGAGCTGTAATATTAGTTGTCTTAGGTCAGTGCGCCACGCGTTCACTGTTCAGTTCAGTGACTCTTCAAATTCCATTTAGAGCATTTCTCATTTTTGTTAAATTTTAAACTGTATTCGCAAATATCGATTATGCCAGAGTTCACGTCGCAAGAGTACTGCGACATGATATTAACCTATGGTGCAATGAATGAAAGTCTTGCAGGGGCTGTACGTAAATATGGGAAAATTTTCCCCATGGGCGCAAACCTAATTAGGGAAAAAATTTAAGTGCAGTGCAACGAGCTCGTGCACCGGGTTTTGTTTACCAGGCGACAGAGAATGTGTAGTAAATCGTCCTGTTGAAGTAGACGAAGAAGTTCTAGAATTACTAGAACAAGACTCGTCATTAACTACCCTATATGCGAGAATCGTTTTTGCCCATACCAAAAAACCCATTCCACATAAGAAAGGAAGTGATTTCGTTGCATCGTATTACGTCAGATTGGTTAGTAATAGGTAATTTTTTCCAAATTTTCTTATTTCTTAATTTTTTAACTCCGTTTGGTGGGACAACCCACTGAATAATTTTCCGCATGTTTAGGTAAATCACCCTGTACATATAGTAGATAAATATATTAGTAGCTCTTCAAACTCAATTAGAAAGATATTAAAATTGCCCAAACATCTATCTATCTATCTATATACGGTTATAACAATTGTTTTAATGGATACTAATTAATATTATTTTTTGTAAAAATCGCAACACCTCCCCTCTTATTAGTTTCTTTGCAGTATTAAAAACATAATTCATACTTATCCAGCTTCACATAATTTGCATTATTTTCATAAAAGAAATTTTCAGAACGATAGACAACAGACACATTTTAATTTTTAAAAATAGTGAAAGCTGATCTACTTTATTTGTAAAACATTGTAAACTAATGTGGAACATACTCGCAGCGTTAATCTGTTAATTTCATAAGATATGAAATTTCCTAAATTGGTGTCATTTGTATTTTATACAATTTTATGTGGTTCTCGGAGGCTGTTGAATGAAAATTTCGGTCACCCGTTCGAGGAAACTTGAATCTATTTACAGCCGCACCATCAGGTCAAATAGATAAAGATATAGCTCGCAAATTTCAAATTAACATTATTATAGTAGTTTTTCGCACAATATTGTTATAAGAATGAAAATGGGTCTATTAGTGAGGCGTAATTTCTTATACTATTCATTGTTCAAGTTATAGAAAATGACAATTAATTTCAGTTAAATAAATAATAACTCTTTTATGGCTAAAATATTTCCATGTATATTTTATGATCGATATTAATTTTATCTTATATAGTGTGATTTCAAATTTATATATATATATACAGGGGGGTCTCACCGGGAAATGAATCGATCGATATAGAGAAAAGTGCGCATCAGAAAATTTTGAAAATATAGATAATTACTAATGTCGGTGTGGCCAATCCAACTAAAATAACTACAAGCAGCTGGCACTTCAGCTTATACCGGAAGTCGATACCAACTTGCTTATTTCAAATGGAACATCCTATATATTTTAGGGTTTTCGAAAAGAACATAAAATTCTGAGTCGAAAATATGTAGCATATCCTATATCTAAACCTAGCCGTTTCAGAGATATTTGAGACTATAGAAAATTTCACACCTCTACTTTTTAACCAATAAGATACCTTAATTTTGACTAGTTACCATGGCAATTAAAAAAAATTCCGGAAATTTTTTCGAGGCGCCACGATATTTAAGTGAAAATTTTTTGACAGTTGAAGAGGCAAACATATCTACAACCATAAATAATGTAGATGTACCTGTGAATAATGCAAAATTTGTGAATTAATATTATTATTTATTATTCGCTACAAAGTTTCATTAAACAGAAAACACAAATTTGTTAAATTATTATGCATTAACAATTTATAATTCAAAAAACGTAAGATGTACAAACATAGTAAGATTTAAATGTTGCTTGAATTCTAACCCATCCTCTCTTCTTAATGGTAAATAGGAAGGTGACGAATTAATTAGATGTCTGTGTTTGAAGACATATATGTAATATTTTGAAACAATTTTGTTCAAATCTCTTTTACGCAAAAGGCCATATTGCAGCAGACTTCCTTGGATTTCCGTAAACAAACCATTCGACTCTAACGCTTCCTGGTCGCAATCTTCCATTAAATTCGTTAAATATATTAATCTTGGATGACATATTTGCGCTTGACTCAACTCTTTACAGTATTTACATAAATTGTACTTTTCAAAGCATTCCATTTTTCTCAAATTGTTTAACGCAAATACTTACAAGAAATGTTTTACATAAAAATATCTTTGTTTTCTGGTTTACTATACAGTAACTTAATGTAATTTACCAATATAAACCTCATCTGTCAAAAGCATGGCCGCCTATATCACGGCCATCTACTGCAACAAACCATGTTAATATTATGTTTTTTAAATTAGAAGTGTTATGGATTACTTTAACAAAAAATACATTTCTACCACCTTTAGTAACCTAAAATTTTTTTTTATTTAACGAAATATGGTGGATATACCTATATGATTTTTTTAGAATTTATTTCATGTTGAACTAATATCTTCATTGGCAAATCTCTAATGATATCGACTAATAAACAAAATAATAACGAAATAAATTTAATTATTATAGGTTTTATTAATATTAAAAACACAATTATTATAAATGTTTGTGGGCTGGCTTGAATTGGTGGGTTGAATCTGGGTACTTTCTATTTTATTTTGCATTGTGCTCTGATTATGATTAAACTTGCTAGTACTTGATGAAATTCTCCTCATGGATTCAATCATCTGATGATGATGTTCAACGTCCAATTGTAAGTAAGATTTGATTGACTGACTATTACTGTGTCCAGTAATTTTAATGAGCTGTTGTTCACCAACTCCTTCCTTGGCCAATTTCAAAACAGCTGTTGCTCTTGCAGAATGATTAGTTATTTTTATTTTTTTAGTGTCAATTCCTATATCAGAGGCTGCTGATTTAAACCATGAAGATACAATGTTCTTACCAACTGGGCTATTCTTGTTCCTCCTAATCCTTTCGAATTGGGTTGACTCCAGTATGGGTTTGGTGTTAAGAATAATCTGTCGGTCTGAATAAGATTTCCCCTTTTTTCCATCAACTTCTTAAACAAACGAACCGGACACATTTGTGGATTGTCGAAATTTGTAATCAACCATTTACTATCCGACAGTTTTTTAGAACCACCTTGTGTGGTTTTGGAGAATATTGGATTATATTCTATGTGACCTTTTGGGTTTCCGAAATTATCAGTTTCTTCTTTGAAGTATTATACGCAGAATATCCTTCCGCTCCTCTCCATGCCAGCTCATGTGAAACTATGTGAAAAAATTTACGCTGCAATCCATCTGGAGTATTTTCATCCCACATTTCAATATTTTTTTTGTATTCGTCACTGGTTAAGGCTGAAGCACTCACTTTTCTTTTTAATGAGTCTCTCTGTAATTTTTTGCGCTTAGCATCGCGTGCACCTCTGGCGGTCGCAAATTCCACATAAGAAAACGGGTTAAATTTTATTTTATATTTTTCGTAATAAATTTCTTGTAAGAGCAGTAGAGTTCCACGTGCACTTTGACCACACTTTCCTTATAATCTTCAAAATTTTTCTTTTTCAATTAAATGCGTAGTGCTCCAATATAGTAGCCACCTGTACTACACTCATACACACATGAATATTATACAAATTTCGTCACAAAATTCAACAAACTGTTTCCATGCACTTGATTTTGATTTTCGGGTGTTATCTGGTGTTGTATTTTGAATTTCTTGTCTAATTACTTGTTGATTTTCTTTACCAAATCGCGACATTTCGCTATACACTTATTAAACTCGACGTACAGACCTTTTAAACTAGTAATTATTAAGCTTTGTGACAGAATCGGTTAAACAAAAATGACAAATCAACATATGTCAAAAACAACAATACCCTGGCCAACTTGACAAGCAGTGAAATTAATTTAACATGTCAGGTTGGATTAATAATTTTTCCAAATTATGGTGTTAAGTGGTGTGAAATTTTCTTACCGAATACCACGCAAGCTTAAACTATTCCTGGAAATTTTCTTTCGGGCACGAATATTTTAAGGAAATTATCAAATCATTATCATTATAATTTTCAAAATATTCGTGCCCTCAAGAAAATTTCCGGAAATAATTTAAGTTCTTGTGATATTATAAGTGATTTTGACAAGCGCAACGGTTTGCAAGAACCGTTATTACTTTCTTTGTGTAAAAGATCCTCATTTGCTTCTTGTCACGTAAAAAGAACAACAAGGAGAACTAAATTCTGCAACTGAACTAAATTCAATAGTATCATACCAAATGTTCCGTTTTTCGCATTACATTTTGTCAACTTCAAACCGCAAAAACTTGTTTAGATCAAATGGAACACCCTATATTTTTTTACGTCAAGTTGTGTAAAATTGAATTCCCTTTTTTCTGATATTAGTATTGTGGGGGTTAAAGTTACAACTTTTTGAAATATTTGCGATTTTATTAGAAATTCATGAATTGTTGTAATCATTTCATCAAAATAGCCATGATTAGAAACAATCAGTCATTATCTTATGTCAAAAAATGCCAGCACGTTTAAATTACACCCATGAAGACTTTTAAAATTTGTTTATTATTTATAGAGAATGTGATAAAGTAATATCAAGAACTTGCAGCACATTTGCTACTCGATATCCAGAAAAACGGAAACCGTCACCAAACACTGTAGAACGCATACTGGAAAATTTTAAAAATTATGGCTCTGTCAAGGCAAAAATGCAAAGAAGAAAGCCTATTGTTGATGACGAAAACATTGAAATAGTCATTCTGGGATATTTTCATGCATTTCCAAGGTTGTCATTAAGAAAAGCTGCTCTGGAATCGGGACTATGCAAGGATTCAATTCACAGAATCTTATTAAAACATAAGTTTCACCCGTTTTCATTCCATATGGTTCAAGGATTTCCTAAGAAGACAGAATTTTTGTGAGTTTATTCTAATAAGATCTGAGGGTCACGATTCTTATTTGGGAAATATTATATGGACAGGTGAAGCAAAATTGACTAAAAACGGACTTTTTAATAGACACAATTCACATTATTGGAGTGGCTCAAATCCTCATATGTTCAAAGAGCGAAACTTTCAGGAAAGTTGGCAGTTCAATGTTTACTGTGCCATAAGAAACGATAGAGTGGTGGCATTACAATTTTTTTTTTAGGTGAAAGATATCTGAATATCTTACAAAATTTGAATAATAACTATTTAGAAAATTTACCTCTCGCCGAACATAGAAACATTTCTTATCAGCACGACGGTGCTCCCCCACATAACGCATATTTAATTAATAATTATTTGCAAGAAACTTTTTATGATCAATGAAGTGCCAATAATGGACCTTTCCTATGGCCTCCTCGCTCGCCCGATTTATCAGTTCTGGATTATTTCATTTGGGGAACTATTAAAAATAAAGTTTATGAGAGCCCATTAACAACCATTGAAGATTGTATGCAAAGAGTAAGAAATGCATTTCAAAACATATCACAGGATTCAATTAGAAGAGCTACCCATGAGGAACTAATCCGAAGGTGCGAAAAATGTATCGAGGTTCGAGGGCGGAATTTTGAGCAATTATTAAATTAAAATGAAATCATATTTTAAATTGATCTTATCTCTGCTATTTTAGTTCATGCCATATCTTCAATTCGATTAATAACTGTCCCCAAACCTACATTGGACAGACCAATAGACGGACTAATAATAGAATATATGAACATCGTCTTGCAGTTAGAAAATCCGATCCCACATCATCACTTGCCCAACACCGCCTCCTAACAGGCCATAATATAAACTTCGATAACACCAAAACCATAGCATCATCATTTTTCCAGAAACCGCGAATCATCCGCGAAGCAATTAAGATTGAAAAACATCCCAATTGTCTAAACAAAAGGGATGACGGTCATCGTCTTCCAGTTGCTTGGAAATCATTGATCTCCAGTCTAGCCCCACAATCTTCATCCACACCTCATAATCCTGATAGCAGCCGTTCTGCTCTAATGCCTCCATCAACAGACCCTCAACCCCCTACCACTCTCCCACCCACAGACAGGTTTTGTATAAATAACACTTCGTCCGATACTGCCAGCGAGTTCGCTCTAAGGAGTAGGCAGATTGAGACCCGGAATCGAAACAGTTCCACGAACTCCTAGCCATTATTTTCTTTGACAATTTTCCTTGACCCACTTTTTCTCTTGAAAATGGCTCCAAAACGGGAGCCGAAACGTCGAGATATTAACACTCTCTGACGCGGTTCAACCCGAGAACCTAGTATTTTTACTGAATCGATCGATATAGAGAAAAGTACGCATCAGAAAATTTTAAAAATTTAGATAATTACTAATGTCGGTGTCCAACTAAGTGTATATTTTATTTTATATGAAAAAAAATTATAGCCTAAAAAATCTAAAAAACATGCTTTAATAGGATACTGAACTAAAACCTTAAATATAATGTTTAAAAAATTCATTTTATGGTAAAGAGCGTGGGGTGCTTAATATCAATTGTTATTAGTCTAGTATAATTTAACTTGGCGTGTGTATGTATGAGTTAATTTTTCCGTACGATTTCGTTTTCTCTTGTACACAAACATCCAGAAATATTGTCCACGTAGACAATGTTTCTGGACTATTGCTTTAACTTTGTGTACAATATGGGAGAAAATGAAATCGTACGGAAATATTAACTCATACATACACAAGCCAAGTTAAAGTATACTAGACTATATAAATATTTTATTGGTAGCTATTGATAGAAGTAGAATTATAAAAATATAGAGCTCTTTTTACAATAAAATTTAAAAAAATTTTAAACATTATTTTTTACTTTTTAGTTAGGTATGCTATTAAAGCGTGTTTTTTAGTATTTTAAACTTTAATTTTTTTTTTATGATTATTCCAACAAGTTACGGTTCTTGGTTGACACTGGAGCGGATTTGTCGGTTATCCCTAGAAATGATTTAACGGGTTTAAAAAAGAATCCAGATCTCATCCTAACTGCAGCCAACGGGCCTATAATTCGACTTATGGTAAAAAAAATATTAAAAGTTAATTTAGGTTTACGTCGTAATTTTTTCTTCGTATTTAATATCGCTGATATTCCAGTTCCCATACTTGGTGTTGATTTTTTAGTTCATTTCGGTTTAGTAGACTTAAAAAATGAACGTTTTACAGATAACGATATGTCACTATCAGTAAATTGTTCTCTCGAACAGATTTAAATAATAGGAAGTACCCCCTAAATTATTTTCAGTTGAGGTCCAGTATACAAAATTATTACTAGAATTTCTACATTTGGTTAGTTCTTCCAATTATTTTTTATTAGTTAAACACTATGTTAAACATCGTAACGGAAGGTCATTTACCATTTTGTCACCCACGTAGGTTAGATGCGACTAAATTCAGTATTGCTAAAAATGAGTTTAAATAAATAGTTGACTTAGGAATATGTGAGACATCTCCATCCATCTTCGCCTTTACAGATGGTTGCTGAGAAGGAACCAAATGATTGACGTCCTCGTAACGATTACAGAAGATTAAATACAATTACTATTCCCAAACTGATATCCATTACCCAATATTCATGGCTTTAATTCTCAATTATTCGGTTGCACTATGTTTTCAAAAACCGATCTAGTCCGCGCTTGCCATCAAATACCTGTCGCAGAGGGCGACGTTTATAAAACAGCGGTTACTACTAATTTCGGCTTATTCCAGTTTTTACAAATGCTAGAAACAAACAAAAATTTCCTTTTACACCAACTAGATTCTGATACAGACTGTATTATGCTGAAAAGTGGTTAGTTCTCTTTATTAATCTATTCCAATTGGAGGGGTACAGTTTAAGTTATAATGAAGGTACATTCAACCAAAATGATGATGTAATAATTTATTTACAAATGCTGTACATATAGTTATAAAATCTAATAATTACATATCTATGGTGATAAGGATATAGAAATATCTGCGATCTATAGGCCTATTAGTATATTACCTTGCCTATCCAAGATTCTAGAAAAAATTATAGACATTCAGTTAAGAATGCATTTAAACAAAAATAAAGTAATTCCAAGTACGCAATCGGGTTTTAAAACTGGTCACAGTTGTAGCACTTCATTACTAAATATAATTGATGATATTTTTCGCGCAACTGATCGAGGGAAATTAACATTATTAGTTTTATTAGATTATTCCAAGGCCTTTGATACCTTAAACCATACTATGTTAATATCAATTTTACATTATATAGGTTTATCTGCAATAGCTATTAAATTAATCTCTAATTATCTATCTAATAGATTACAGGCTGTTCAATATAAACAAAATATTTCATTATTTCAGAATATAATAAATGGAGTTCCCCAAGGCTCTATTCTTGGCCCTTTACTGTTCATTATTTACATATCAAACTTTGTCAATATTTGTATATCGTGCAATCTACATTACTATGCAGATGACGCACAGATTGCACTGTCCTTTTACCCTGAAGAACACTCTCAAGCTATAGCAGCCTTAAATCATGATCTTCATAATATTTATATTTTGTCTGCTCAACATTGTTTGCAACTTAATACTTCCAAAACAGCGGTTATATTATTTGGCAGGAAAAATAATAGACTAAGATATTTTAATGATAACCCTTCAAATATTCTTCTTAATAATGAGAAAATTAATTATAATGATAATGTTAAGAATTTAGGGCTTCTTATGGATTTTGAATTAAGATTCTCAAAGCATATATCAAAATGTCATCAAAAGTCTTACCTTAATTTGAGAGTAATTTATCAACATAGAATGTTCCTAAACAGAAGGACAAAAACAATTCTGTGTGAATCTCTTGTTTTATCACAATTACATTATTGCGATACAGTCTATGGTCCATGCTTAAATAGCCCAGATATTATTCGTATTCAAAGGCTACAAAACTCTTGTTTGAGATTGATTTTTGGCATCAGAAAATATGAGCATATTAGTCACACACTTAAGCAGGTTAATTGGCTAAATATGAAAAATCGAAGGTATCTGCATTCTGCATGTCAATTTTATACAATTCTGTTCAATCAATCACCTACATACCTATTTAAAAAAATTGGTTATCGCTGCGATGTACATCATTTAAATACACGATTTAGAGGTACCCTCACCCCTCCATCATTTTCCACTGAGTTATTTCGACGATCCTTCACATATAACATAGTTAGTTGTATTAATAATCTACCTGATGAACTAAAGGGTGTAAAAATTCAAATAAACAGTTTTAAAAAGCGGCTTTCTGTTCTTATTATGGACAAACAAGCAAGTGAGCATGCAGATATACGCTAGAATTGTTGATTGTGCACTCATTATAATATAAGAAAGAAATAATTACTTGTATTTGTTTATATTAATGTTAGTATTATTTAAGAGAAATTCCGTTTTTTGTTATATATATCTATATAAGTTTATGCTGTGTAATCTGACTTGTTAGGGTTAGGTGGAAGAATAGACGGGTAACTTTGTTACACCGTACTAAATCTCGCCCGTTCAATAAAGGCCTTTATTATTATTATTATCTATCGATCGCCTTCCATGAACCCATACGATTTTAATTTTAATTTAAGGAATTACATTGAACAAAACTGTAATAGAGGGGATTATAATCTCATTGGTTGGAGCCCCGAATATTGATATTCTACAAAATAACGACGATACTCTAGAATATTTAAACATACTAAGTGAATTCGGCTATGTTTCTGCAATAAATGAGTATACTAGAATACAAGGGGGAGGCAAAATCATGTATATTCACAACAGTATAATCTACAATACTAATATCTTACCAATAATACTTAAAACTTGTGTAACTGACTATTTTACAACTAGCAGTCAGAATAGCACAAAGAACTTTTTCCATCAGCAATTTTATGACTGGATCCTGTTGGGGAAGTGCTCAGGAGTATCCAAAAAAAATTTTGTACTTCAGAGATCATGTGCTTCAATTATTATTAACAATTTTTTTTAACCACGCTGTCAACCTAAAAGTGTGAATAACTCGTTATATAGGTCCGAAAAAGAAACAAAATCTTTGTAATTAATTTTTTTACAAATCTACGTTTAGTGTAGGTCTTAGGACCACAATTATAATCTACAAAATTGAAAAAACTGGCCAAAAATATGTTTTTTTAAATTTTGCTGCCCAAGGCGGCTGGGTGAACTGATCAGCTTCAAGCTTTTGGAAAATTTGCCTTTTGCTCTAACAAAAACACCCTGAAAATTGGTGCAAAAATATTAAACCCAGCGTGCGCAATTGAATTTGTTATTTAAAATTTGAATTGGGCGGCACTTTATGCCATTAAATCCAAAACGGATTTTTTTTGAAAAGTTTATTATTTTGGTCATTTTTTGCATTTGTTTAAAATCCAATTAACAAAAAATGAAAAATAGACTCTTCACTTTCTGAGTCTTCAAATAAGATATCGGTATCAAAAAATTCTTGAGATACTATAGAATATTAAAGTAGGTACGAATAATATTATTGTAGACATTAAAATTATTGACTTCCATGGCGGTAAATTTAGTTTCAAAAGAGAACTTAAGTATTTAATTTAGAAAAGCTTTGCAGTTAAAATACAAGTTTTTATTCGTTACTTACTTAAAATATTTGAAAAGATGGGTCCTGAAAAGGTTTAAAAATAAGTGATATTGCATTTTACAAGTAAGCTCGATAAAAAAATAAATTCATAAATAATATAATTTATTTAAAAATTAAATAATGGGTCGTACCAAAAAAAGTAAGTTGCTCATTGCATTGCTTGCGAAAAATAACATATTTAAAAAAAATTCCTAAAAAGGTTCAAAAACAAGGACGTTTTTGCATTTTGCAACTAAGATCTATAAATAATAAAAAAGTTCTTTTCAGATAAATTAACAACAACTACATTTAAATGTGTGCAAATTTGCCATTACGAGAAGAAAATTTTTTTTTGGATATGTTGTATGAACTGAATAGGTTTCAAAATAATACAGTTAAAATTTTGGCCAAAAATATGCATTTATTCATTAATAATCGGCTAAAATGCAAAAAGTTGAACATCTTGAGTCAAGTTTGACAAAAAAAACCTTTTTTTATATTAAATAAAATAAAGGTATTAAAATTTTCTTTCTGATTCGATAAAAAAATTTCAATATGTTTTTCAAAATGGACGAAAAAATTCATTTTTTGTTAATTGGGTAAATGAAAAAAATTCCAAAACAGATTTAAAAAATTTTTACGGCAACAAAAAGCTTGTGTTGAGACCTAACTTTTGAAAGAAAAATGATCTGTTTTGGACTTAATGGCATAATATGGCGGCCAATTCAGATTTTAAATAACAAATTCAATTATTCACACTGGGTTTACTATTTTTGCATCATAGTTCCAAGGTGTTTTTGTTAAAGCAGAAGACAGACTTTCTGAAAGTTTGAAGCTGATTAGTTCACCCAGCGGCTTTGGACAGCAAAATGAAAAAAAACTATTTTTGGTCAGTTTTTACAGTTTTGTAGGTTATGGTTGCGCTCCTAAGAGCGGCACAAAACGTAGATTTGTAGAAATTAATTACAAAGTTTTTTTTTATCCTGATCAGATCTATACAGGATGGACCATTAATAATAGACCACAGTTCAGGGTTCAGGGTTCTTTGAGCCAAAATATGAGGATATAACTAAATATGCTTTAGTAAAATGTTGCTGTATAAAAAGATACAGGGTGTCAACGGTTGGAGTTATCAAGTTTTATCACGCATACCTTTTATACGTGGAAATGACGCCTTCATCAGATTTTCTGGTCAGAAGTACCACAACGTTTTATCAAAAAAAAAAAAAAATGAAAAAAATTCATCATCAGAAACAGTTCCTGCGGCTCCCTCTATGATCTAACGTGATGTAATATATAAATTATTATTTCTTAGAATAAAAAAAGTTCCTCTAGCAAATTTGGCAAAGATCAGTCAAGAGGCTGTTGAGTTATTGCAAAAAAACGAAAAAATAATTTTAACTTTGACATTCTGTATTTTTTTCCACAGCAAAATTTTAGTAAAGCATGCATACTTAATTATATCCTCACATTTTGGCTCAAAGAATCTACTCCTGACCTATGGCCTATTATTAATGATCCACCCTGTATATCTGGAGTTATTCACATTTTTAGATTGAAAAACGCGTTTAAAAAAATTAAATTGTTAATAACGATTTGATCACAGAGCTTTTGAAGTACAAAAATTTTTGGGTACTCCTGAGCTCCTCCCCAATAGAGTCCAACCATAAAATTGCTGATGGAAGAAATTCCACTTCAAATCCTATTTTCACTGTATTAAACGCTTTTACAAGTAATTTTGGGCAAAGAACGCGTTATACAAACTAGAAATAAAACAGCAGCTATAAACTACAATAAATTACAGCATAATATGATGAAGACACTACTTGGGAATTAGTTTATACAACAGGGGATATTGACACTGCTATGAGCATTGAACAATTTTATAAGAATATTAATAAATGTCATATTAACCTATTGATGATTAAAAAAACAACGTATACCTAAAAATATTTTAAAATATCCTGAAAATGAACCACTGAAAACTGAATACAAAAGGTACGAAAACATATTAGAAAGATTGATAAAGGAAACAAAAATAAATTATTAAGCAGCAAATAGCCAATTATCAAAATAACACAAAACAACTCTGGAATACCTTAAATAAGCTCACTGAGACAAAATCCAAAGAACAACAACCTTAAAACCTTTCCGATGCAAAATAAATTGCTAATCTATTTAACACAAAATTTGCAAATGTGTTCACCGAATTATCTAGTAAAATTAAGTCTAAAAATAATCATCTTAATCCTTGAATTGTTAGTCAAAACTCGATTGTTGGCCGCATAATTTTACAATTAAAAGACAAAAAAGTCTTGGAATTTATAATTCAAAGTCTGAAATTTTAAAGACAGTAGTTGACGATACAGTGTCCACCAAAAAGTCTGCACCATATAGAAAACTTTAAAATTCCTATTCAAATTTACTTCAACAACCTTAAAAATGAATAATACGAATTTATTTAATAACATCCAGTAAGTTTTTAAAACAAATAGCTTTTGACGTATCGATGCCGTATTAATATCTACAATAAAATCTAAAATTTCTGTTGCTGTTGATCGTTTCAAAAATGCTTACCAAACAAGAAAAAAATTGAAATACTTTTATTTAAAATATTAAACAATGTTGGTATAACACAACTGAAAGATATAAAGGAAGCAGGAATTATTATTAAATGTAAAACTAAAGAAGAACAAGAAAAGATAAAAGCAAAAGTCCTAGACTTAAGGAACCCCTGCATAAAAATAGTGGATATTGATGGAGAACTAGAAGCAGAATGCATCCCTAGGTAATAATAGCTCGGAAATAAAAGTGAGGGACAAGGAAGGTCAAAAAAGGCTTACATGGCCATAATTGAACGCAACCCTACTACCTGCAAAAATTTTTTAGATAAAGATAAGCTGTTCATTAATTGGGATTCCTGCATGAAAGTGAAAATTGTAATAGCGTAAGTGAGAAATGTTACAATAGAGCCAAAAAGTAACCTCAATTTAGATTTAAATCATAGATTTAGAATATAGGCAGGAAAAGCAGTCACGTAGTCAAATGTAGCATCACCCCGCCATATTGTTATCACATTTCTGTCAAAAGTGACAGTTTGTAATTTGCTCATTTTTACTTGTTATCGGCAATTTGTGAAGTTTTTCTACCAAAAGAACAATGGTATCATGTGTCCAAAGATGTTGCTCTTCTAGGAAGGGAAACGGAAATCACTGGGATAACATTTCATGAGTTAGCATATAATATAAACAACATACAGCCGTGTTAAGAAAATTCATTTAATTAAATTTTAAAAAAATGTATTTTCACATTTTTCTTTTGACCAGTCGTCCTTGGACAACCATAGGGTTCTATAAATAAAAAAGCAGTAGCAAATAAATACGCAAATGTTAGGCTGTACTATTTATTCACTAATAAAATGAATAAGTCACAGAGCATTAGGCATAAGAACAATAAAATCGTGTTATTTAAAGGACAATAAATATATATTTACTTAGATATGTTTTGTTTTATTTAAATATTCACATATATCCTTTAGGTAGGTATAGGTCAAGTAAGGACTTCCCTACACTCAAAAAAACGCAACAAAAACTTTACGACATAATTATATCGCCGCGGACCATGGTGCCATGCCTGTCATCAAACGGCCTGACGCACATTAAAAACCTATAAAGGTAAGCGAGTCAATTTGCGAACACCAGTACAAAGAGTACCGGTATTTTTATGAGGTATTTTTACTTCAACTATACACTATCATTTTGTTGAAATTACCGAACGTTTGCACCCCAGACTAGACAATGTCTCCCCCCCCATTTTCGAAGATGCTGAATCGATTCTCGGGGTGGTCAAACCAATTTTTCCGCCTCGGCAAAACCCAGTCCCAAAGTCCCCCTTCGACTAATTGTTGTTCCCTCGAGTAGAACGGAAAGTCCCACTAAGGATTTGACCTCAGCCATCCCTACCCCAGGCTTCCACCCTTGTATGGGGTGGAAAATTGATATTTGTTTTTGTGAGAAAAAAATTGATATTTTATAGGAGATGTTTCTTTGAGGAACATGGTAAGTGATCAGGGTTGTGTAACTACCCCGAGGGTTGTTTTCACCCTTCAAAGGGGTGGAAAATTGATATTTTTTTTTGTGGGAAGAAATAATATTTTGTAGGAGGCGTTTCTTTGAGGAAGGTGGTAGGTGAACAGGGTTGTGCGACCGGCCTCGGGGGTTGTTTTCACCCTTCAAAAGGATGGAAGATGGATTTATAAAAACACTTTAATAAACATAGTTTTTATACTATTTTTCAATTATACTAATTTCTGTGGTGTTTATTTATTATTTATTATTATAGATGAAAAAAATATTCCATCCCATTGAAGGGTGACAACAACCCCCGCGGGTTGTTACACAATCCTGGGCGCCTACCACCTTCCTCAAAGAAACGCCTCCTACAAAATATTAATTTGTTGCTCACAATAACAAATATCATTTTTCACCCCCTGCAAGGGTTGGAAGCCTAGGTTAGGGGTGGCTGAGATCAAATCCTTCGAGGGACCTTCCGTTTTACTCGAGGGAACAATAAATAGTCGAAAAACTGTTGAAAACAAACGGAAAAGGGGACTTTGGGGGTGGTTTTTGGCCAATTGTTTTGACTCCGGGAATCGATCCACCACCCTCGAAAACGAGAGGGATAATGTCTAGTCCGAAGCGCAACGTTCGGTAGTTCGTCCGACTCCTTCAATGAACTAATGAACAGTCTGTTTACGTTCTTATAATTTAAAATAGTCCAGATCTGGCAAGACAACCATTTTGATGCGATACTTATTCACGCCTACCAGTGTCGTTTTCGCATACAAAATTTGTATTTCCTGACCTCTCCAGTCGATTCTAACTCTATTATTTAAATATAGATCTCTCGATATACGATATTAATTGTCCTGTATACAGAAGCAAAAATTAAGACTCTAACAAATGAATAGCAATTAAAATCATTGAGTGATCCGTCAACAAACAGTAATAGAGATAATACATCAAATAGACCAGAAGACCTAATTTTCAATCGAAAAATTTGGTTAGCAAATTTTCGATTAATGAACTTTACTAGTGCTCATTTTTTTCGTTGAAATCTCATCTTTAATATAGAATTAAAATATAATATTGTTTATATACAAAAACATCGTTAAAAAAGCGAAAAACCGAAAAAACCACTTTTTAAAAATCGAATTTTCGGTGAAAATCATGAATTTCTTTTTCTTTATTGTAAATAAACGTTTACATTTATAAAAAGCATTAATTCTCATACAATACTATGTTATACAAGTAATGTACATGTACCTAACTGAGGCGAGACTGTTACAATTGATCCATTACTATTATTTCAGAGAATTTCGCGAAATATCAGCAGCACAGATAATATGAAAAATTATTTACAGTACGAGCTTGCTCCATTTCCTGTGTCGTTGTGTACAGAGAATGGCTTCAGAAAAAATGTTAAGTCACATTTATATACAGAATTTGCGAGCATCGATTCGTTACCAACTTCGAGCAATATTGTACACGTTGTTGATGGCGGGTTTCTCTTACACAAAGTAATCTGGCAAAAAAACGATACAATTAATGAAATAACACAAAAATATTTACATTATGTACAAAACAACTACGCAAAAAATAGTTATATGAAGAAGATGTAGATTCCCTAATTATCAATACATCCCTTGAAGTAGCAAAAAACTCCGATAAAATAATGGTAATTGTTGGTCAAGACATAGATCTTTTAGTTCTTTTAAATCAATTCAGTTCACATGAATTAAGTATCTATTTCCACAAACCTGATGCAGGAAATATTAATGATACTTATTACACCTCTAATAGTTTTAAACATAAATCACATAAACATATTGTAGCATTTTTGCATTGTTTCTCTGGCTGCGATACAACTTCCAGTTTTGCTGGGAAAGGAAAAAAAAAACAATTATAAAATCATTATTGGCCGATAAACATTTACCTAATCTTGCAGAAATTTCTTACAATACAAATGCAGACAAACAAACGATTACCGAAAATGGATTAAAAATAATAGCTTCTATTTACAAAAGATTTGAACTCTACCGAACGGCTACTGTTAAATCCTCATTTCATTTGAAAAAATTATCTCCAACTGAAGGGGCAGCTAAGCAACATTGTTACAGGGTGTATTTTCAAATACAAAGTTGGCTTGGTAATCAATTAACAGCTACAGATTGGGGATGGAAACATCACGTTAATGGCATCGTACCTATATTTGTAGAACAAGAATTAATTCCTGAAAATTTATTGAAAATTATCTGCTGCAGCTGCGAAACAGGATGCGGTAATAACAAATGTGGGTGTCGCAAGCATGGCTTAAAGTGCACAAATTTGTGCTCGAATTGTCACGGTTCTGATAAATGTTCTAATGCCGAAAAACCGTTGTACGAAGAAAATTGTACTCTCGAGGGCATTGAAGACGAAGACAGTACCCACTGTCTAATAAATAATAATGAAAATAATGATACTAAACTGGACAAGCCAGAAGAACTCCAAGAAATTGAAGATATAGAAAATGAACGTGAAGAAATCGAAAGTTTGATCGATTCTGGCGATGAAGAATTGCCCACGAAGAAAAAAAGATTTCAATAAAATTATTTTACTTTTAATTTTTTTATTTTATAATCAACTATAAGACATTTGACGTGATAATTTGTAAATACTTACGAATCACAAGAAATAATTAACAAATTTTCTCAGTTCACAGCCTTTGTGTTTTTTGAATTTTTACCTATTTAATTGCAGTTTAAATAAAGTTTTCGGGACTTTGAAAGCCGAGAATAGTTAGGTACATGTACATTACTTGTATAACATAGTATTGTATGAAAATTAACGATTTTTATGAATGTAAACGTTTATTCATGATTCATGATTTTCACCGAAAACTCGATTTTTAAAAAGTAGTTTTTCAGTTTTTCGCTTTTTTAACGATATTTTTGTATATAAACAATATTATATTTTAATTCTATATTAAAGATGAGATTTCAACGAAAAAAATGAGCACTAGTAAAGTTCATTAATCGAAAATTTGCTAACTAAATTTTTCGATTGAAAATTAGGTCTTTTTTTTATTTTCTTCATAAAACATCGAAAATTAAATATTTCGCTTTGAAAAAACTTGAGCTTGTTTGAAACACAACAAAAACGGTTTTTTGCATTTTTCTCGATAATTTTGAGGTTATGGTCAATAATGATCAATTAGCCGCAAATCGTAAAAAACGAGTACCAACCCCTAAAAACGTATATATTACCACCCCAACCCCCCTTCCCGAACTTTTACTCAGTCTGGACGACTTTTCCTTAATTATTCACATCATTAACTACATCTTCCGACCGTTCGTATACTGCTAAGAATTTTTATTGCCTTAAACAGGATTGGCCCTGGTCTAAAAACTTACAATGCCTAAACAATAAAATTTTTAGATCTAGAGGTATTTTTAGAATCTATAAAGATGTTGACATTTTATGTATAACAGAAGATTGGCTGGACACAAATGGTCGTTGAAATTGACGGTTTTAGTATCTCAATTTTTTTCTGTCGTAGTAATCATAAAAATGGTGGCGCTATGATGTTAACTAGAAATGATGCAAATATTGAAGTAAAGGAAATAAGTCATATTTCTGATTTCTGCGTGGAGGGAGAATTGGAGATATGTGGTGTTGTGGTTAAAATTTAAAATTGTGATTTTTTCAAAATCTTTTGTATATACAGATCGCCAAAACACTAGAAAATAGCGACACTGACTTTAAGGTTAAACTAGACTACTTTTTAAAGAAAATATGCAATATACTGTCGTGACTTTAACATTAATTACTCGGATTCAAGCAAAAAAAAAAAGAATATTGTGTAATTACACCGAAAAGACAAATAAAGAATCCAATCTAATCTATCCTTCAACCATATAATTTTTTTATGAAAATAAACGGATTTACAAGATATTCTGATAATTCTACTTGTATCGACTACATCTGCACAAATTTTACGGATCATGTTGATGACAGCATATCCGACCACTCTGCACAAATTATTAAATTGAACCTTATAGCAGATAATATAACTTCTGAAAATAAGTCTTATATTCTATCAAAAATATTTTGTGATTCGAACTATAACACTTTCTTTTACATTTGGCTGAGGAAATCTGGAATGATTTATATATAGCTGATACTGTGGACCAGGCGTTTGAAATATTTTAAAACACAATAACGTTTTATTTTGATTTGAGTTTTCTAATTAAGCATAAAGAGAGGGCATATTAAAAATAAAAAGATCGGATATCGCAAGGTATACGAATATCATCGCTCAAGTTGAAAGAACTATACAAAAAAAATGGTTCATACTAAAAACCAGTCTGATAAACTCGCCTAGGAAAAATACAAAAGGATATATAGAAAAGTTATCAAAACAGCAAAAAGTGTATATAACGATCATTTAATAAGCAAAGCCTCTAATAAAAGTAAAATGGTTTGGACTATTATTAATAAAAATGTGAACTCCACTAAAAATGAAAATAAGCCCGAAATAAAACATATAAAATTTGAGAATTTAATGACTACTAATAATTTAGAAATAGAACAAAAATTTAATTGTTTTTTCATAGATGCCCACAAAGACTCAATAATAAGCTTGCAAATATGAATACAGATGCAAATTTTTTTATTGAAAAAAACTATCAACACTATTTGTTTATCCAATTACTGAGAGTGAAGTTTTTAATGCGATTATGCAATTAAAGAATTCCAACTCTGTTGGCATCGAAAATTTTAGTGCGAATCTATTGAAACGGTCGGTACATTACTTCATTTCACCCCTCACGTATTTATTTAACTATTCCTTATCTGCAGGTATTTTTCATTATATTTTAAAAACAGCTAAAGTGATTTCTCTTCCAGAAAATTATCGGCCGGTTGTCTTACTATCTACAATTCCAAAAATTTTAGAAATACTTGTTTATAATAGAATAATCAATTTTACTTCAAAAAATAATATCTTTACTGTCTCAACATGGTTTTAGCAAAGGTAAATCTACTGAAACAGCAATCATGAGCTTTCTAAATCTACTCTATGAGTACATGAACGAAAATAAGAAATGTGCTGGATTATTCATGGAGTTAAGTAAAACCTTCGACTTAATCAATCATGATCTACTTCTAGAGAAACTTCTTTATTATGAATTGAGAGGAAAAATATACGATTGGGTGAAATCTTACTTAGCTGATAGGAATCAATTAGTCGAAATAAATGGTATAAAGTCAGAAAGCCAAAATATAACAATTGGCGTTCCACAGGGGTCTGTTTTAGAACCTCTGCTGTTCTTATTTTTTGTCAATGAACTACCGAATTTTATATCACTCAGTAACACTTTGGTTCTAAGGATTTCGTGGAGCTGATGATGATCCATCGTTAGGTTTTCGGGTTCTCTTCCGCGTTGAAGAAAACCACGGGAATATGGTCGAAACATCAAGTATTCAAAACTATCAACGCGGAAGAGAAACCGGAACCTTAACTATGGATCACTCAGTAACAATTTAATTATGTTTGCTGATGATAATAATTCTTACTTAAATTGTGACATTAATTTTTCAGACAACATATCTAATATGCAACAAGAGATTTTAAAATGTTCTGATTAGTTTAGATCAAATAGATTATTTTTAAATGCTTCCAAAACAGTGTTCATTAATTTTACGCCTAAAATATCATATAATAATAAAAGTTATCTACTAAGGGCTGAGGTAAATCTATTCAACAGCAAAATTCAATCAAATCTCTTATCATAACATAACATTGGACACCGCACTTAATTCCAATAAAACACGTGTAAAAAGTGAGGTTATGGTCGAAATGGAATTGAAAAATATCTGTAACTTATGTAATTCTCCAGAAACACCAAATCTACAACTTGCATCATATGATTCTTGCAATGTAAAATTTTGTCAAGACTGTTCTGAACTAACAAGCACCGAACTTCGTGCAGTTCTACTAAAAAACGTGTAATTAAGCATTATTGTAAACAGTGCATATTAGAAAGTAAAAGAGCTGAAAATGGAATGGCAAAATGCCATTGAAGACCTCCTAGCACAACTCCCAATTATAATTAGTGAACAGTGTCACAAATATTACAATGAATTAAGGGACAAACTTGCTGACGTACGATCAAAAGTTGTCGTAACTCAAGAGATATCAAACCCAATATAGAAATAAATAAAAAGTACTCTGTAGCTGTGACAAATAAAAATTAAACTAAAAAACCAAACAAGCATGAAACTAAAAGAATGGAAGAAAATACCAAACTAAAACTAAATACATACACAAATATAAGCAGAAAGGGAATGACACCACAACGTCTACATGGCGATGACTCAAAATAAGATAACAAAGATAGAGGGTGACGACAGTGAAAACAACTTTCAGCCTGTGAGATACGGAAGACAGATAAGAATTCCAAAAAATAAACAAACAACTGGTGATGGTCCCACAACAGATGAAGATTTCTCAGGTGCAGAAAAAAGAGTATGGCTACTACTAACAAGAGTGAAAAGGCATGCAAACGATGAAAAAATCAAATTATACTTAATCAAAAAACCTGGAGGTAAAGATATAAAATTTGCACTTAAAGAACTCCCATCAGAAGAAACCCAGAATAGGTGTCTTATGTTTGGAGCGCCTTTTAGAATGAAAGATGAAGTATATCAGAAGAGCTTTTGGCCATGTGGAGTAGGCTTTCAACGATTCGACTTTAGGAAATATAATTCAATAAAAAGCAAACTCGAAAATAATAATGCTAGTAGACCAAACGACTTTTTATGAATCTTTCTGCAAATATATTACCGATGAAAAAAGCAAATAATGATATAGGTAATAATCAACCAGCAACTTTAGGTAATAGTAACTCAATTAACATATTACCATCCACGTCTTATTGGACAGATGAGTTTAATATATTACACCAGAACATTCAAAGCTTAAGAAATAAAACTATTGAGTTAGAAATACTTGCCAGGGAAGCAAATATCTCGGTTATCTGCTTAACAGAACACTGGCTTTACTGTGATGAGATAAAAGTTATACATTTAAACAATTATGTAATTGTAAGTGCCTCCTGCAGATAAAAAGGCTATGGCGGTAGTGCCATTTATGTCAAAACAGACTTGATATCCAATAAATTAGTAGCTATCAACAGTTTAACTTAGAAAAAGTTTTTGAATGTTCAGGGGTAATAGTAAATTTAAGAAATTAAATTATTACTTTATATGTATATATCGTTTTCTTAATCCCATTTAACATTATATACTAGCAGATTTTACGCTGAACATGGCATTATTTTGGTGTCCCTTTATCCGAATGCGATCCATTTGAGCCCATGGATGTAGCTGTTTTCTGCTCTTTGAAAGGGGCTGGAAAGATGCAGTTCACGAGTGGCGGATCAATAACTGTGATTCTCCAATTTTGAGGAAGATTCACTTATGTCCCCTTTTGAAGAAAGTGCTGGCTGAGAAACTTACATTATCAATTTTTAAAAATGGGTTCAGAAACTGAAAAATGGAATATATTTTATGGAAAAACTCAAGAAAATCTACAATAAACCAAGTTACAGAAGAAGTGAATGATGACATATCTGTTGGAGACATCATCAATAATGCTAATCAAGGAACCGATCTTCTCTATGAAGACCTCACCCTTGAGAATTCAACGCAAAAAGCCATAAGCGTAGAAGCAATTGTGCAATGAACTCATAAACATCACGCAAACAATGAAGTTACCCAGATAGCAGCTTAAATAAAGAAGAGATCTCTAAAATATTGTCACAATCAGATGAAAATATATCAGAAATTTTAATGTCATATGCAACACCAACTAAACAAAATGATAAAGCCGAACAATCGCCAATGACTACTCAAGAACCAGTCCTTGCTTCGCCATCGACACAACTCTCTGGTCCTCCCACGGCAACAACACAAACACCTACGTGTCCTTCGTCAGATGAAATTATACCATCTTCCTTCAAACGTGTGCCCTTTTGGCCTGAACCCAAAAAATTAAACGTAAAGAAAGGTAGAAAAGTACCTACTATTGCTAGCTCAAAAGAGTGGCTAAGTTATCACAAAAGTAAAGAGAATACAAAGATGAAGCTGCTGGAAAACAAAAAGAACAGAGCTGAGGAAGGACAAAAGAAAAAAGAACAGAATGATATTTTAAAAAAATAGAAACTAGACCAACAGCGAAGACAAAAGGATATCGGAAAGAAATAAAAACCTACCAAGAAAAAACAATATTCATCAAGCAGTGATGAACTGACGAAGATGAATCATAAGTTGAAACTGGTAGTAGTATCGATGATGTATCTTCTGAGGTATCAAACACTGATAGTGACATGGAAAATGTTGACCACAGTATTTATAGAGGATGAATATGTATTGGTTAAATTTCCCGGAAAAAATGGGTGCATATATGCGTACATTATCCAAAGAATTTTTGAAAATAGTGAAGCTAAAGTTGTTGATATGAACTATTGCGATGAAGAAAACTATATTCAAACCGAATGATAGAGACATCAGTGTCATAAAATATGATCAAATATTGAAGAAACTGCCAACCTAAAAATAATTATTTCGGGAGAGAGGCTAAAGTATCAGTTTTCGAATCCTATTGCCGTTGATGGCTAATAAATTATGTAGTTTTATCCCATGATACAATGCTATCAAGATCCATCCAGCCATCTTACTTATTGTATATAGAGCTATCCTATGTTCAAGTTTATTATTATAACTGGTGTATTTAAATTATTTACTGATCCACTTAAATATTTATTTCCTTTCTATGCCAATTACCAATACTTCAATGTGTCAATTACTAGAACTTATTTTCGTTTTTTGTAATAATATGTAATATACCATATTACAAAAAACACCAAAGAAATTAAAATAAATCACAAAGATATACACCGGAAACAATGGATAACCTCTGGACTCGTAAAATCTATAAATGAAAAAAATAAATTGTACCAAAAATTACAAAGCGACCCAAATAATATAAACCTATATAACGCATACAAAGAATACAAAAACAAATTAAACCGGTTGATACAAAAGGCGAAAAAAAACTATTCTAACTCTATGATAAACAATAACAAAAACTCAACTAAGGCTCTTTGGAAGTGTGTAAACAATATTTGTAACAAATTGGAACCTAAAACAATTATATCTAAAATTAGATTAACAGATGAAAATATTATAGAAAATAAACAACAAATAGCAAACGCATTTAATCAGCACTACAGCGACTTGGGACAAACATATGCAAACAAAATAAACGATCCACCAGAGGGTTTTGCCGAAAACAACATCGAAATAGAAAACACAATGTACCTATACCCGACAAATGAGACAGAAGTCCGGAAAGTTATCAAAGAACTAAAATTAAAAAAATCTCCTGGTCTTGATAACATTCGCACGGAAGTATTAAAAAAAGTAGAAACAGAAATTGCCACTCCAATAACATATCTAATAAATAGATGCTTTGAAACTGAATGCATCCCTAAACTGCTAAAAGTTGGTCTCATTAAACCACTTTATAAAAGTGGAGACAAACTAGAAATAATAAACTACAGGCCAATCTCACTTATCTCTAATATCGCCAAAATTATTGAAAAAATATTAAAATGCAAAATTCTGAAATTTTTAAATCGCCACAATATAATCTCGGATCACCAATATGGCTTCAGAGAGGGAAAGTCAACTGAAGATGCAATTCATAAATTAACATCTGAAATATATAGAGCTCTAGACTCAAAAACACCTGCTTTATGTATCTTTGTTGATCTATCTAAAGCTTTTGACACCGTGTCCCACCAAAAACTTTTAGAAAAAATAAAATGCTATGGACTTCGGGGAAAAATGTATAACCTCATTAAAAGTTACTTATCCGATCGGGAACAGTATGTGGAGATTGACGGTACTATTAGTAGTGCCAGAACAATAACATTCGGAGTCCCGCAAGGAACGGTATTGGGACCACTACTATTTACAATATATATCAACAGTTTACTATCCATTAATTCCACTGGTAAACTATTAAGTTTCGCTGATGATACTGCTGTTTTATACACCGGAAATAGCTGGGAAACTCTAAAAAGAGAAGCGGAGACCGACTTTAAAAAAATAAAAATATGGTTCCAGTACAACAAACTAACCTTAAATTAGTTCAAATGTGCTTTTAGAGGGCGGAATATTAAACTGTTGCAATCGAAGCATTAGCGTTTTGATGGTAATATGCAATTATTACACTTAACGCGCCAGATTTGTAACTTTGGTTGCAGTCTGGTTACTTTCCTTATAGTAAAATAAGGATTTATAGAGGAGTTTGCGACTAAAAATATTATGTTTAACCTTAAATTGTGACACAACCAAATATTTACCGTTCACCTCCTACACTAACACATTACCCGATATTGGCCCACTAAAAATTAATGAAGACGTGCAAATACCAGAAGCTGAGTCTATAAAATACCTAGGCATTACTGTAGACAGACATCTAAGGTGGGATCTACAAGTAATGAATATTATAAAAAAAGTCAGAGGACTACTTACCAGATTTAAACTTCTTAAAGAATACTTAAACGAACCACAGCTAAAAATTCTTTATTACTCGTTGGTCCAATCACAGCTTTCATATGGTATTGTAGGCTGGGGAGGAGTAAGCGATAACCATCTGGAAAGACTAAATTCCATACAAAAATGGATACTAAAAACAATTTTTGGTAAAAATCGAACTTACCCTAGTGATAAGCTATATAAAGAAAACAACGTTCTGGATATTCGACAACTGTTTTGTTTAAATATGTTACTGAATATAAGAAAAAATAAAATAAACATAGAACCTATTCGTCACAATTATAATACACGAGGAAAACAACACAGTCATATCATGCCCCGATGTGACAAAACCATAGGTCAACGAAACTGTAACTACTTAGGACCTCGTCTATATGAAATTCTACCAACAAATATTAAAAGTATGGACAAATTCAAAAAATTCAAAAAAAATGTAAAAATATGGCTTCTAAATACTGATCGAACTAGGTTTCAAAATATAGTTAACCAGAGAAATAATCCCAGCAAAAAATAATAATTATCCAAAATATGCCATTTGATATAATATATTAATCGTAAAAAAATAAAAAATTCTATATACCTAATTAAATAACTGAAAACATTATAAAATTACACGTCAGCTTCTGTTTATTGTCTATTTAAATTACTTGCTATGTATATGTAAAATCACGCACAAGCAGCAGCAATCTGCTGCTGCTTCTGCGATTACCCTAGTTTATTTAGGTGTTTATACATTTTATACGCCATTCATATATTACTTTTTATATATCATTATATTGTGTATTTTATATCTATACATTGTATATTGTACATTCTATATATTGTGTATTGTATATTATCTTAAATAAACTTATATTATTATTATTTTTTTTTTTTTTTTTTTTTTTTTTTACAAAAAACCAGTCACCTTACTCTGTGGCTCCGACCCTCACAGAGGGGAGCTGGTAATACCAGTAGCCACTCCCCACGCCCGTGGGGTGAGTGACTACCGGGTCCGCGAATCGTGTGCCCTGAGTAGACGTAATGAACCGAGGATGACAGCCTTCTGCATTCTGCCGGCTAAGATCTCTGCCGAATCTCGGCATGCCGGTATGATCTTTAATTCTGAAAGCAGCGTCTGTCTCATTCCACCGAGGGCTCCTATAATCAGTACCACTATTTTAACAGAATGGCCTGGATAAAGCCTGCGGAGTTCGAAGAGCAAATCTCGATATTTTGTCCGTTTTTCCTCCTCTTTCAAGACAATGTTGCTCTCAGCGGGAGCTGAGAATTCCACGACATACATTGTCTTGAGTTGGTGGTCGAGGAGTACTATGTCAGGCTTGTTGGCTTGTATTTGCCTGACGGTGGGAAACGAGTAGTTCCAATAAATTAGGCACTTCTCATTCCCCACAACGGACTCAATATCCCCCGGAACGTAAGGCAGCACTGGTGTTTCGTCTATCCCATACGAGTGCCTTAGATGATAGTAAAGCACTCGTAATGCTGCGTTGTGTCTATGAATATAGGCCGAGACTGCGTATGTCGGGCAAGCCGACAATAAGTGCATTACAGTCTCCGGCGCCCTGCGGCAGGCCCTGCAGCTGATATCAGGGACCTCCATACCCATGACACGACGTCGATAGACGAGAGTGTTAAATACACCATCCTGGCAAGCCATTATGAATCCCTCGGTCTCAGACTTCAGCCCAGCTGACCTTAAGAAGGCGAAGGTCAGCCTTTCGGATAAGCCGAGGTCTTCTATATTTTTATAGAAGACCCCGTGCAATGGCTTATCCTTATGGAGCTGCAGAAGGATGTTGTGTTCTGCAGCTCTAATGTGGGCTTTTAGTCGAACGGGTTCCAACTCGGTGACAGAGTCGGGGTTTACCCGCTCGACGTCGAAGATGAGACCAAGTTCATCGGCTGCTCTCCGTGCTGCCTTAAAGAGAAAAGCTCCTACCTCTGCATTTTCATGGTCTCGGACCATGCAGAGGAGGGGATCCGAACTCCTGATGACCTTACATGCTCCATCCAGAACCATCCTGCTATGGAGACTCTCCAAGCTCAAGAGTCCACGGCCTCCCCGATGTCGTGGGAGATATAACCGTGGAACGGACGATTTAGGATGCAAGCTCCTATTGAGATGCATCTTCTTGCGGGTTACTACATCGAGTTGACGCAGCTCTTCTCTAGTCCACTTCACTACTCCGAAAGAGTAGAGAAGGATCGGAACGGCAAGCATATTTGTAGCAGACACCTTGTTCTTCCCCGACAGTTCTGAAGACCAGATCTGTCGGAGTAGGTGCTGATACTTGCCGCGGAGAGCGTTTTTCACTACACTCACTTCTTGGGTGGAGCGTTGCTCGACACCCAAGTAAGTGTACGACTCTCCGGCATCTAGATGGTGTAAGATGCTTCCGTCCACGAGCTGCGCGTCCTCTCCATAGTCACCGCATCGTCCTCTCTTGAGATGGATCAGTGCGCATTTGTCCAACCCGAACTGCATACCGACAGCCTGCGTGTACTCCTGTACCACCCTAAGGGACTGTTGGAGATCCCTCTCTCCAGAGGCATAAAGTTTAAGGTCATCCATATAAAATAGATGGGTGACCTTATGCCTCCTGTCGCCGGGGGTACCGCAGTTGTAGCCACGGGTTTTCCGGAGCGAGACGGATAATTTCAATAGTGAGATGCAAAACAGAAGGGGGCTGAGGGAATCTCCCTGAAATACTCCTCTTCTGAATGTCACCGACTCTGTTTGGACTCTATCGTTACCCGATGTTATGGTAAATCGAGTCCTCCAGAGCGGCATCAGTTCTTCAATACATCTCACTACGGGACCGGGTACCACAAGACATCGGAGCAAGTGAACAATGAGCTCATGTGATGTCATGTCAAATGCCTTGCGGTAGTCGATCCAGGCCATAGAGAGGTTCCGCTTATACTGCATGGAGTCCTGCGTGATACATCTATCGATCAGCAGGTTCTCCTTGCAGCCAGCGACACCTCTCTTCGACCCTCGTTGCTCATATATCCGTTCGTAAACCGGTTCGACTGCGCGGAGCACCCGCATGTACAAAATGCGTGTAAACACCTTGTAACATGCGTTTAGACAGGTTATCGGTCTGTAGTTCTTTGGGTTGGACAAATCTCCGTTCTTGGGGATCAGCACTGTCCGCCCCTCAACAATCCAAGAAGGGATTTGCTGCTCCCCATTTAACCAGGAATTAAAAATTCTGGCCAAATGGTGGTGGGTGCTCGATAACTTTTTCCACCAAAAGTTATTTATCCCATCGGGACCTGGAGCAGCAAAGTTCTTAGAGCCCTCAAGAGCCCTACGAACCTCTTCTGGGGTTATTGGTTCGCACACTTCCTGTGGTTGCTGAAGCCTTTGACAAAAGGCTTCAAAGTGTGCAAGGGCAGGAGAATCTCGGTTGAGTGGAAGCCTCTCCTCGTACAGCGTTTTCCAGAAGTCCTCCACCTGATCTGCAGTCGGCGGATTGTCTACAACACGCGGAGGCGGTTGGAAAAGGCGCGAGGGCTTCTCGCGGAACAGTTTATTTTCCGCAAGCCCTCTCGCCCGCCTCACTAGTGATTTTTTACAAGTCCGCGCGGGCTCACTGCTTTCATAGCAATGCAGAAGTTCATCTCTCAGTTCATCTGTCCACTCAAAGCGTCCTTGGACATTGCCAATTTCGTCAACGGGCGGTCCGTCCGGTTGGGCCCCACCACCTTGCCCTTGACCCCTATCCGCACGGGGTCGATCGTGGGGGCCCTGTCTTCGGCCTGCCGGAACCAAAGTTTAGGGTCTGTGGGTGGTTAGCCCAGCAGACCCACGACCGACACCAGAGGGGAAGACGCTTTCCCCTCCCGGGTGCACTAGGGCTGCCGGTTCGGTTTTGCACCCCAGCTGGAGTAAGTGGTGGCGCTACTCACCAAAGGCTTGATAGATGGAAGTCAGCCCCTCCTGCTATTATTATTATTATTATTATTATTATTATTATTATTATTATTATTATTATTATTATATTTTATATTTCATTTTTACGAAATACTTTATTTTATCACATTCAAAAAGAATTGAACCATAGAGCTATACCATATTTTCTTTAAAAAAATAGGAACAATGCAGATATGACAACAAAGAAATCATTTTCCTCTCATTCTAATGTCATTGGTAAAATAAGTTGTTTATTCCGCAATCCGTTTCAAAAATGTCATAACACGTTCCGCGCATGGGCGGTCAACAGGGATCTCTACCTGGATAGCCCAGCAGGCCACGGCGGGCCCTACGGACCGCCAGTTGTATATATTGCCGCATACGCCAGAGGACCGCTAATAAAAGAGATCTAAGTTATATGACGGCCCGCTGTGGCTCTGGAGGCTTGTCAGTCATATCGATTTTTTAAATTTTACTCATCGTAAAGGAATTACGGCCAAAATACATATAAAAAGGAAAAAAAATTATTGTAATGCAGAAACAACATAATAAAGAATGATTTGTGATATATTAGATACTATATTATTTGTATAAACAGCAAAACAATCTAAACAATAGTGTGGTCCGCTAGCGAGACCGCTGTGGTCTGGAAGACACAATAAAATTGACCGCTGGAAGGACCGCTGTGGCCTGGAAGGCACAATAAAATTGACCGCTGGAAGGACCGCTGTGGCGCAATTTTTTAAATTTTGCTCATCGTAAAGAAATTATGGCCAAAATACATATAAAAAGGAAAAAACTCTATTGTAATGCAGAAACAACATAATAAAGAATGATTTGTGATATATTAGATATTATATTATTATTTGTATAAACGGCAAAATAATCTAAACAAAAGTGTGGTCTGCTAGCCGGACCGCTGTGGCCTGGAGGGCACAATAAAGTCGACCGCTGGAAGGACCGCTGTGGCGCAACAGGAAAATGTTTCCCTACACCTCACGGCAGCCCCCGGGGGCCGCTAAATTTTTGTTTTAAAAAAACATGAATAAACATTGTATTGAGCTTTTTTGCATGTTGTACTTTACTACATATGCCTCGTAAAGTACAAAACTACAAAAAAATCAGTTGGCCCAATAGACCATTTTTGTTATATCCTTAAGGCGCGGAACGTGTTTTAAAAATATTTACTTAAATAATATTATTCTGTTTAACAGTTTTAAATAATAACTTTGGCTGATATCTATATCTGCGTAATTTTAATTTTAATGCTAACAATTTTAATTACGTGCTTAGTTGCTACGTTCTACTGTATAATTGTTTTTATTTGTGTTTTTATTTATAGCTATTGTACTTTTACCATATATTGACTTGTCTTATACCATTTAGTATTATGGTCTTTTGAACAATAGAGCAATAAAGTAATACTTAAGAAATATGTTCGTGAATTGTATCGGCATTTTTGTGACACCCTGTAGGACCATATTTATATGAATTATTAAAGACAGAGCTTTATTACTTCAGAGTAATGTACTTCTCTTGAAAGTGAATGCATTAGCTGCTAGGTTTTTAATTATGTACATTATAATTAGTGCTTTACTTACAGGACTAGAATCAGCGAGATACACTGAAAACCGCTTGGAGTTTTCTCACCTGTAACAAATAAATTTTATAACTTAACTTTGATATATAATTTTTGCTCCTACATAGGCAAGACACAGATATATAAATATCTTGTTGATAAACAATGCAGGACTTTTCGTATAGTGTGCGCTACAGTTCTTACCCCACAGGGTTTTCCAAACACACATTCATCTAATCAGATGTCTCTATCATACACTACAAATTCCTTTTCCTGGAATCGTATAACCACACATCTTCCAAAATAAAATATTTATGTATAAAATTTTATTTAATCTTGCATTATATATGCTATATATAGGGAGTTTCTAAAAACTGAGAGAAATGGCCTAGAGACTGACTGAATTATATAAAAAATATTAATTGGATTGAGTCTGCGGTAGGCTCTTGATGAGACATATTCAATACAACAATTGCAATACACGCTTGCTTTAATGTTTTGTCCAGCCTTTGTTTCGGCTTGCGATCATTATCAAAGAGTCTTAAGAACTGACCTAAAAGTTACCGTTTACTATATACATATATATATATATATATATATATATATATATATATATATATATTGTTTTTTAGGTTTTCGCGGGTGTTAAATGAAGTGTTGTTGTACTTCCGGGTGCTCTCCCGCGTCGATGGTCGACTCCTCCAGGAGTCATGGTTGTCTAAACGACGTTTCGGCAGAATCTCATCTGCCATCTTCAGGTTCTCGCTAAAAGCTGCCTACTGCTGCTCCTCGTTGCTCGAACTGAACTGAGTTCTGCCGAAACGTCGTTTAGACAACCGTGACTCCTGGAGGAGTCGATCATCGACGCGGGAGAGCACTCGGAAGTACAACAATACTTCATATATATATATATATGTTATATTAGAAATATACTATGATATATAATATTATCGAGACAGGCTTAACCTTCTCAAACATATCGTATTACATACTGCGTAACAGCTCTTCTCAATAACCGCTCACGCTGCATGAGCATTGTATTTCAATTCTAAGTAATCCTGATTGTGCTGAATCAGCAACACTGTTTCCTTTGTTCTCAAAACATTATAAATATTACCAACAACCTTTTTGTAATCAGTCTTATACTCACTTTCGAATAAACCTCATCTAAATTATTATTGTATTTTCTTAAAGAGTCAACGTCGACTCCAGTGTAACAAATAAAGTTTCTTTTTAAAAAGTTATTCAAACAATCCACTATCTAACATTGGCGCAGTCGTGGCGGATCTGAAAAACACACAGTTCGGGAGCCTAACCAGTAGCAAACATATCCGAGGGAACAAGGAGTCCATCTGAAAAAGGTGCCTAACCGGACGAAAAGAGCTTCTGGAACAAGGAGAACTTCTTAGCTGTAGTGGTGGATCCCAATCCTTTGTTCAGAAGAACCTACATTATTCTCAAACGCACAGAAGCGAAACAATAATAATTATCAAGAAATACAAGCAAAGCAACATTTCAAATCAACACGATTCAACAATTAGCAAGTAAGAATTTCATCCCGTCCCAGCGTTGGTGTCTTCGGCATCAAAGGCAACCCTGTGGAAGGAACACCCAGTGACACCCCTGGCAGAGAGAGACCTTTGGTGAAGCTAAGCTCACGAAGTCGCATTCAACTGGACCACGAGGAATGAAAAATTTAGGGTAAGTCATTTTTGAATCATCTCGCAAACATTTATTTGCAAACAACGACATAATTTTACATTTTATTTTATCAAAATACATTGCATTGCTACATACAGTTCTAATATCTAAGGTAGTAATTTTATTTAAACTTGAAACAAAATATCTTGATTATAATTTGTGTGACCTATATAAATAACCGTAATCATACACTGTTCCTATCGTAACATTATTTTTATGGTAATATCATATACTCTTTAAGTGCGAATTTATCTAATTAACTGTAATCACGTACCATTGTTATCTTTGCATTTTTATCGTAATATAATATTGCATACCACATAAAAGGTTAAGGTTAAGGCCGTAAGACAAGCTTGTGTTCTATAATACCGTGTGTGCAAAATATAAAATTATCAGAGACATACTATTTCCAAACTCAAAACGCTTTTTTAACCAAACGCGTTTTTCGAATTAATCTAGCTATTCTATAATATAAATTTTAAATATTACAGAATAAATTCTTGCACATTTCATATTAAAATTTCTTATTAAACACCAGTAGCGTACTAACTTAAATTGGAAAAAGGCGTTTTAAGTATTTAATCATCTAAATAATATAAATAAAATGGCTACAAACGTAAGCAATTCCAATGCAAACAATTCCATCACGGCGAACGAAACCATAAATATTGAACCTTATAGGTTAAGCGAAATATTTTCCATAGTGCCCGAATTTGACGGCAACCCCATATTCTTGCAAACATTTATTTCAGCTTGCATAACCGCTCAGGGTATCGCTGTTGATGATCAGCGCGTCTTATTAACGCTTCACATAAAAAATAAATTACGCGGAAAAGCCGCAGAATTAATAAATTCCCGAAACCCTGCTACATGGGCAGAAATCAAAAGCTTACTTGAAGCTCATTTTGGCGACTCTCGCGACCTGACAGCTTTGATTCAGGATCTGCAGAGGATTCGTCAGTTACCCAACGAAACCGCACTAATATTTGTATCAAGACTACAAACGCACAACGCGAAAATGCACGCAGCAGTGCAAAAGCAGACTCTAACTCTAGAGGAAAAAACTGCTCAATGTAACCTCATTGAAAATATGACATTGACTACTTTATTAACCGGATTAGAACCCAAATTAGGTCAAATCATTAGGGCTGGTAACCCTGGCGACATGTTAGACGCAATAAACCGCATTAAACGTGAATTGCAATTATCCTATTTTGAATCACAAAAATTTTCTAATAGAGTTCCAAATAAAAATCCCATTCAAAACCCACAAAGACGTCCAAACTCCCCACAATTTTGCACCTTCTGCAAAAGAAACGGACACCATTTTAACGAATGCCGCACAAGGCAAAACTATCAGTCTCCATCTCCCAACTTCACACCAAATGCTTATTCTAATCAAGCACAGCCTCCAAGGCCACATTTCCAAAGTACATATAATCATAGACCACAAAACTTCTCTAACCAGCAACAAAATTATTCTCAACAGAACAGGCCCTCAGCTATCAGGCCAAATCCAAACTTCAACCAGCAGAGACCTTCTGCCATTCAGCCAAACCCAAATTTCAACAGGTTCAACCAACAAAAAACGCATCATTTGAACCAAGAATTTTACGATAGCTCAAATCAATATGAAGACTATTCCGCAAGTTATTCTCCCAATTACCAATACCAAAATAATTTCGAAATTAATGAAAACAATTATGATTACGATTTTGGAACCCAACAATGTGAGAATTATACCGCTAATTCTCAACCCCAACAGTACGAGAATTATACTGCTAATTCTCAACCTCAACAGCACGAGGATTATACTGCTAATCCTCCGGATTTTTGCATAGGCCCGGAGTATTCCACGAGTACTCCAACACAACAAACGGACGAGCTAGACCAAATTTCTCATCAAGTCCAAGCGATAAACCTCCAAGACAGTTTCGACCCAAACCTGAACTTCCCGGAAAACCAATTCATGTAAAAACACCCCGCTACAAACTAAATGTCGTAAATTCTAAAAATCTATTTTACATAAAAGACTTCACAAATCGTTTCAAAATTCTTGTCGACTCAGGTGCAGGCATTTCTGTATTTAAAACCAAAACAGCGGAAAGGTACAAACAAAGATATCCTGAAAACGTAATTATACAGGGTATAACAGATGAAAAAATTAATATCACCGAATCTGTACTAATACCATTCAATATAAATGACCCATACAAGGTTTATGTTCACGACCTAGATATAGAATTCGATGGACTATTAGGTGCAGACTTTTTAAAATATTATAAGTGTCATGTGGACTTTGAAAATAATCAACTTATTACCAATTTTAAAACCGTACCACTATTTGAGGTGACTGAAGTAACGTCAATCAGGAACCACAATAATTGTAACGAAAACAATAATCCAGGTATTAGAATTTCAAACCCAAATTTAAATGTTAAAAACCAAAATGTAATTTCTATCGAACCACGCACAGAAAAGATTTTTAAACTTAAATGCAATTTACAAAATACTGAAGCTATACTAATAGCCCAGGAAAATGAAAAGGTACGTTTACCGAATGCCATTGTCAAAATAGACAACAATGGTGAATTTTTGACAACGATAATAAACGCAAACGCGATTCCAAAAACAATACATTTCTCGGATCTTAAACTCGAACCCGTTCAAAAATTTAGATCAATATTTAACGTAAATCTTCAAAATCCGGATTCCCAATACATAGACCGAAACTACGAAATAAAAAATCAATTACGCTTAGACCACTTGAACGACGAGGAGAGTGAATTAATTACTCAACTCTGTTTAGACTTTTCAGACATATTCTATTTAGAAGGTGACAACTTGACATTTACCAATGAAATCAAACATTCAATAGACACTAATGATTCCAAACCAATTTTCACTAAATCTTATCGTTACCCCCAAATTCATAAACAAGAGGTAAAATCACAAGTTTCAAAAATGCTCGACCAAGGCATTATCCAGCCTTCAATTTCTCCCTGGTCCTCCCCAGTTTGGGTAGTCCCCAAAAAACTAGACGCTTCTGGTAAACAGAAATGGCGCGTCGTAGTTGACTATCGAAAATTAAATGAAGTAACAATAGGTGATAAATATCCTCTACCTAACATTTCCGACCTTTTAGATCAATTAGGCAAATGCCAATATTTCACAACGTTAGACTTGGCCTCTGGCTTCCACCAAATTGAAATCGATCCTAAGGACATCCAAAAAACAGCTTTCACGGTAGAGAATGGCCACTACGAATTTGTACGTATGCCATTCGGTCTAAAAAATGCTCCATCCACTTTCCAGAGGGTCATGGACAATATTCTATTAGGCATCCAAAATGAACGCTGTCTCGTCTACATGGACGATATTATTATTTATTCCCCTACTATCCACGAACATATTTCCCGATTAACAGAAGTCTTCAAACGTCTACAAAGAGCCAACCTCAAAATTCAGCCAGACAAATGCGAATTCCTTCGCAAGGAAGTCGCCTATTTAGGACATCTTATTACAAAGGATGGTGTAAAACCAAACCCTGCCAAAGTCGAAGCAATTCTAAATTTTCCTCAACCCAAAAATCAGAAAGAAATTAAATCTTTTCTAGGTCTAGCAGGCTACTATAGACGCTTCATTCCTAATTTCTCCAAAATTTCAAAACCCTTAACTAAGTTGCTACAAAAAGATATACCTTTCAATTTCGACAATGACTGTACAAATTCATTCGAAACCCTAAAACAAACTTTGACAACTACCCCGATATTGATCTACCCCAACTTTGATGAACCTTTTGTCCTAACTACAGACGCTAGTGCATTTGCAATAGGTTCTGTACTTTCACAAGGAAGTATAGGAAAAGATTTGCCAATCGCATACGCATCTCGAACTTTATGCGGCGCGGAAACTAAGTATTCAACCATTGAGCGTGAACTTTTATCTTTGGTCTGGAGTGTAAAGCATTTTAGGCCATATCTATTCGGAAGGAAGTTCAAACTCGTCACCGACCACCGACCACTCACTTGGTTATTTTCCATAAAAGACCCAGGTAGTAGACTAGCGCGTTGGCGCTTAAAACTAGAAGAATACGACTACGAGATAATATACAAACCCGGAAAGATCAATAAAAACGCGGACGCGTTGTCCAGAATAAAAATTAATCACTTTTCAGAATGTTCCAAATTTTATTCAAAAATTCTAGCCGCAAACGAAGATTCAGATGAAGACGAAATTTCAGACAACGACGGCGAGATCACTGACGAACAAATTGCCCGAGAATTTGACACATTCTCCCGTCTTTACAAAACCAAATCTCTAATAGACTATTCCAAAATTCAAATCACAAATAAACAACTATTAGATCGAGAAAATAAAAACATCATAACGTTTTTCCAACAAAACAACTTGACAGACCTTCACCATCAAATTATCGAGGATATTTTCGAAGAAAACCCCGAATTCTATAACAATACAATCAATATCGTTTCCAGTAAATCGACCCGACAAAGAAATTATTACATTATCGCTCTACCCTTCGACCCAGAGTCTGTGGTAGAACACTTATTTTTAACATTATATAAACACCGGAACAAATTAGACCTTTCCAAAACTTACCATGTTGAAAACAATCTAGACTTCCCAATTCTCGAAATCCTATCATTTATTTTTGCTGAAAAAGACTTGAAACTAATCATATGTCAAAATTTAATACGAATTCCCGACGAGGACCAACGTCCGATCATTCTCGACCAGCATCACACCGGAAAAAATAATTTACATCGTGGAATAAACGAAACGATACGTAGAATCAAAAATAAATATAATTGGCAAGGCTTAACAAAAGACGTCGAAAATTTTTTAAAAAATTGTGAAACATGTCAAAGAACAAAAGTCTGTCGCAAGAACCTCAACAATCCCCTAGTGATTACCGAAACCCCTAAAACTCCATTTGAGAGAGTTAATATTGATCTATTCGAATTTCCCACGCGAAACTATGCATTAACTATCCGCGACGAGTTAACCAAATTTACTCAAGCCTACGCAGTCCCAGACAAGAGCGCAAAATCAGTCGTAAATACCCTGTTGCTTTATTTTCAGCATTATGGTACCCCACTAAGAATTCATTGCGATTATGGCGGTGAATTTGATAATAATTTATTAAAAGACCTTTGCACCCTTTACGACATAAAACTAACATACTCAAGCGTAGGACATCCTCAATCCAACGGATCTATCGAACGATTCCATGCCACCCTAGCAGAAATGATAAGAATACACAAAACCGAAAATCCCAACGAACATCCCTTTACTATATTACCCTATGCGGTGATATGTTACAATAACTCGGTAAACAAAACTCATGGCTTTACGCCATACGAGCTTATTTTCGGACATACGGCTAACCGACCACCTGAAACTCTTTACAACCAAAAAGACCTGATCACCAAATACGTTAGAGACCTAAATAATCGAATATCCCATTATTACAAAATTGCGCGAAGTCGAACAGAAGCACAAAAACAAAAAGCCAAAGTTCGATTCGACAAAAACATTCCCGAAAATAGACACACATATAATATTGGCGACAAAGTATACGTCAAAGAATCACAAATAAAAAATAAACTGCAAAATAAATTCAACGGTCCCTTTGAAATTACAGAAATCTTTCAAAATTCCGCTACATTACTAAATCTCGAAACAAACCAAACAACCAAAGTAAATTTTGATCGAATGAAACCATATACTGAAGATTAAATTTATTTTCAGGTTTCTCCTGCTGATCGGATCAGCACTTGCTCAATTTAAAATAACACCTATTAACAATACGATCGGAGTATATTATCACCAAGACACGGACATTGTGATTTCTCACAAGAAATGGACTTTACTGGTACACAAAAACATATCTACCTTTAAGACAGCTTTCGACAAAAACGACAAGATCTTACAGACACTATACAACACACTCGACCCAGCATATCATTACATGAACATCTTTTCAGGAGATGTAAAAACTCACCTTAGCTTATTGACGCAAATTTCCCAATCAATACAATCAAAATTTGACGAAATTTACCTTGACACGAAACGATACAAACGAGGAATACTAAATGGCATCGGAACGATTTTCAAATCAATAACCGGAAATTTAGACGCAGAAGACGGTCAGTATTATTCTGATTGTATCAACAAATTGAATAATGACGAACACCAACTCGAAAACCTAATTAAAAACCAAATATCCGTTACAACTTCAGTAATCAAAAATTTCAACGCAACTATTCAAAAATTGCAAGTTGACGAAGAAACTTTCAATAAGGATATTAAAGAAATCGAAACCTCAATTTTAGACATGACTAAAGACATAGAAAACGTCCATGCAAAACTGAAATTTATCGAAATCTGCGAACAACTTATGGCAAGTTATTTATTTATCGAGGATAACCTAAATGACATCCTAAATTCCATCACTTTCGCGAGGCTTAAAATAATTCACACGTCAATTATAAATCCAAAAGACTTAGTAAATTCTCTACAGGAAATTTCGCAAAACCTACAAAGGAACAATTTACCGCTTCCAATCAAACTATCAAAGGTTGCACAGTACTTAGACATTATAGAACTAAAAGCTTTTCAAACAAATTCGGATCTAATATTTGTGTTAGACATACCTTTAATAGACCCTCAAACATATTCAGTATTTCAATTATACCCTATTCCTATTTTGGATAATAGAACTGGTTTATATCATGTATTATCAACTTCTCAAAAATATATCGCGAGAGATGATGATTCATTAATGTACATACCTATCTCGAACCTTGAAGAATGCAAACCACTTTATTTCAACACCAAATTATGTCCAAATTTATTTGCATATCCTATTGACAACAATGCCATATGCGAAGCCCGTCTCTTCAAGAACCTCAAAACTCTGCCAGAAAACTGCCAGACGTCATTTATCATCAGCCAAGGCTACAACGTCCAAAAAATAGACGAAAACACATGGTTAGTTATTAACGCAGAACCTCTACAAAAAACACATGGTTAGTTATTAACGCAGAACCTCTACAAACAACCATCAACTGTCCAGAAAGAAATTCAAAAACTGAAGTCATCTACAAAAATTCAATAGTAAAATTACAACCAAATTGTTACGCCTTCATAGGCATCACAAAAATTCAAGCTAGTACCAATGAAGTAACCGATGTAAAAGACGACACTCATCCAATCCAAATTCCATTTGAATGTTGTAAACATATTCCAGACAAAATCCGAGCTCCAAATCTTAAACCACTAAAATTAAACAATCTCAATACGGAAGACCTCGAAGTTGCCAAACACAAGTTGGACCAATACTCCAGAGATTTAGATGATTTGATCAACGAACCCTTTATAACAAAACACATATCCTGGTTCACCTATTTTATCATTGTGCTAATAATTGGACTGTTATTTCTGTACCTATTTTGTAAGTGCAGAACAAAAAGACGAAGACTAGCCATCGATGTTTCTGCATCACCCCCATCTCCACCGAGGCCTAGCAAACCCTACAGGACATTTGCTAACCTATTTCCTTCACGAAGACGACCTACCTTAAGAAGAGAAGACAACGAAGCCGAAGACATAGAACTTACATAAAGACAAACTGTTTTGTGCCTTTTTACTGACTTTCAGTGCTGGACTCTTCAGTGAATTTTATTTCATTTGTTTAATCATTATATTTCATTATTTTTCTATCATTTGTTAATTTCAATTTTATTAACATTTTTACGTCATTTTCATTCAAACCCATCATGCTTATATTTTATGCTTTCACAGTAAAGCTATATTTTAACCTTAGGAATATTTTATCCTATTTTACAATTCAAACCTAGTATGTTTGTATTTTACGCTTTCTTGCCAAAGCTATATTTTAACTCTAACATTTTTATGTTATTTTATTTTATGAATCAAGCTTATTGTGCTTGCATTTCATATTTTAGACGCTAAGGTTATATTCTGTGTTTTAAACCATACGATTTAACATTTTTGTATCTTTTATATTTTCCAAATTGTACCATTACCTTTTATATACATTTTATATTCATTTCAAAAGTTGCTGCATAAAACACCAACTTTTTTTATAAGGGGGAAGCTGTTATATTAGAAATATACTATGATATATAATATTATCGAGACAGGCTTAACCTTCTCAAACATATCGTATTACATACTGCGTAACAGCTCTTCTCAATAACCGCTCACGCTGCATGAGCATTGTATTTCAATTCTAAGTAATCCTGATTGTGCTGAATCAGCAACACTGTTTCCTTTGTTCTCAAAACATTATAAATATTACCAACAACCTTTTTGTAATCAGTCTTATACTCACTTTCGAATAAACCTCATCTAAATTATTATTGTATTTTCTTAAAGAGTCAACGTCGACTCCAGTGTAACAAATAAAGTTTCTTTTTAAAAAGTTATTCAAACAATCCACTATCTAACATATATATATATATATATATGGTATAGTGGTGAGAGGTACTTGAATCCTCTCATGTTGTCTAATGCTACTATACACCAGACATCATAGATGTCTCCGTGGTGCATAGCGACTTGCCATTTTGCAAGTACCGAGAGCGGCGACCTTCAGCCCTTGGTGGACTTAACCTATATACTGTTATTATACATATACAAATCATGAAAAATTGGTAGCCAATGTCATAATGTAATGTATTTGCCCGCTGAGTAGTTGTTTCCTGCAAATCATGTATAATAACAATACATATATATATATATATATATCTTATCTTTATCTTTGAAATACTCTACCTACTTAGAACAACTTGATTTGCTATTTTTTTTTTAAATCCAACAATACAACCCGGTATAGTCCATGTAAGGACTTCCCTACACTCAGAAGCCCAGAGATAAGAAGAAAAAAAGATTTCCTCTTATCTCTGGGCTTCAGCATAGTTTCAACTGAGTCCATTTTGTAAATTATTTTAAATGAAATTTTAATCATATTTTATTAATATGTGTAATTAAACTTAGGTTAAATATTTTATTAATAACAATAGCAGTGTAGCTATGTATGTGGGATCGACCACTAGTAACATTTTAAGTAATTTTCCTGTCACGTGTTTGGACGCAGGCTTATCAAATTAACCTCAAATTAATGTCTTGAGAAAGCTAATAAACATTAGCGAGAGCTTAACAATAACAAAGAGTTTTCTTTTTATTGGCCAAAATACCTTATCACTGATTGCAACCTCACTAAATTTTATGTTTGTACCTTAACTAGTCAGTCAAGACTACCTTTCTATATATATATATATATATATATATATATATATATATATATATATAATTTTAAAAATTTAAACTTGGGTATGCAGTCGTGTGGCACAAAAAATTAAAGAAAACTCTTTATTTCTGTTCTAGCTTTCGAGGCTTTATTGTCTCTTCAGCAGGAACGGATATTTTGAGGTTATATAGAAGTTGCACATGTGAAACAATTTTTCAAATGGATCCCTTCAGGATACCATGCTTTTTTAAATTTAATGTTTTTAACAATTTTATTTTATCAATTGACATCCAACTATGTTTTAAATAATTTTTAACTTGTAAGTTTGTTAACTACTATTAGTGTTAAGTGTTGGTCCATATTTTTGAAAAATTGTTTCACATGTGCAACTTCTATATAACCTCAAAATATCCGTTCCTGATGAAGAGACAATAAAGCCTCGAAAGCTAGAACAGAAATAAAGAGTTTTCTTTAATTTTTTGTGCCACACGACTGCATACCCAAGTTTAAATTTTTAAAATTTTAACCTTAAATAGCCAGTCGAGCTAATTTTACCTTAAAAATATATATATATATATATATATATATATATATATATATATATATGGTATAGTGGTGAGAGGTAAGGGAATCCTCTCATGTGGTCTAATGCTACTATACACCAGACATCATAGATGTCTCCATGATGTATAGCAACTTGCCATTTTGCAAGTACCGAGAGCGGTGACCTTCAGCCCTTGGTGGACTTAACCTATATACTGTTATTATAAATGATTTGCAGGAAACAACTACTCAGCGGGCAAATACCCCGACCTGCATTGAATTATACCTTACAAATCATTTGCTAGCCAATGTCATTTGTCAACTCCCCGACCAGACATAGACCGGTTTCGAACTTATTAGTTCTCATCAGTATGCCATAGGTCGTGGAATAGACAAATGACAGTGGCCAACCTGCTAGTCTTATACAGACTAATGTAAATGGTGTAGAGGTGAGAGGTAAGTGAATCCTAGCATTAGACCACATGAGAGGATTCACTTACCTCTCACCACTACACCATTTACATTAGTCTGTATAAGACTAGCAGGTTGGCCACTGTCATTTGTCTATTCCACGACCTATGGCATACTGATGAGAACTAATAAGTTCGAAACCGGTCTATGTCTGGTCGGGGAGTTGACAAATGACATTGGCTACCAAATGATTTGTAAGGTATAATTCAATGCAGGTCGGGGTATTTGCCCGCTGAGTAGTTGTTTCCTGCAAATCATTTATAATAACACCATATATATATATATATATATATATATATATATATATATATATATATATATATATATATATACATATATAATTGTGTGTGTGTGTGTGTGCGTGTGTGTGTGTGTGTATACATGGTTTAGTTGTTTTGACTATCTTACCTGGAAACCCCTTGGTTACTTATGTATACAAATTTCCTATACAGGGTGTAGTTTTGGCTTCTACAGTTTCAAAATTCAGTCAGAATTATTAGGAATGGGTCCGGAAGAAAACACAAATACACTTTCACTTAGTCGTTTATTCTTTATAAAAATAACGGCTTTACTTTAGAAAAGGTAACAGTTGAATGAATATTCTAAGCACAAAATACTACGTGACACAATAATGATTACTTCATCAGTTTTAACATTTAAGTACATCTGTACCTAAGAACTTTAGCTTACAATTATAAAACAAATCATTGATTCTTTTTTGCTTTGCTTATAGTTAGATAACTCAACAAAAATTCTGTAAGTTTGGGGGAAATTGAAATAAAGCAGGAAAATGCACCCGAAAGAAACATTTTAAACAAGGTATTTCAGTTGAGTTTCTTAAGGAAACCGAGGAAATAAGACCCACATTACCAACACGAATAGCTACAAATGATAGAGTATTTAGCAATTTACAAAATCAATGATGAGGGTCGGTTAGCAGTTCAACAAACCTCGATTATTGACGAAAATCAGAATTTCTTGAAAGGTGAATTCTAGTAAAACAATAAAAAAGACAGGTGGTATGCTTAAGAAGATCTTTACAAAAATATACAATTCAAGTCCTGAAACATCGAGTACACAGAATATAAACTTTAAGTGCTCTTCGTACAAAACAATGAGAGAAGGGGGAGCAGGTGGAAAGCAAAGTCCAGAAGAGGAAGTCAGCAGAGAGGAGCAACCCTCGACGTCATCGAGGGCGGCCAGGACCAAATCCAGATACCTTATTTATTGACGTTTGTACTGTCAACTGGTGAGACGTTAGTTTTCATGTTTCTCCACTATTTTCATTAATCCATTGAGTTCTGGAAAAGATTAAATTGGACAGGCCCAAGAATTTTGTAATAGTCCCAAATTTGGCCATCGCAACCTATAAAATACGGGAAGTATTTAGATTAGCATTACATAAAATACGGGAAGTATTTTATGTAATGTTAATAGAAGAACCAATCAATTTCCTCATTACTTCTCCTTACAGAGAGAAGCATCCAATGCACAGGCCACTTTCCCTGATGGCGGGGAAACTGTGTGGAAATCGTTTAGTAAAAGAGGACTTCCAGAACCTGCTATTTTCTTAATGATAGGCTCCATTAAAAAAAACATTACCTCTTTTTGTATGAAAATTAATCAAAATCCTTATAACACAATTTAAGATATATATTGAAATTCCTCCTAGACACTTTAATGAATGATTTTCTTATTCATCTACTAATATTTATAGATCAGCAATCCCCTTAATTATGAAATTTTCCCCAGGTGACGAAAATATCATAAGACGTTTCATAAAAGGAGTTTATAATGGAAAACTGTCTGCACCAAAATATTCGGCTACCTGGAACCCTACCCAATCCTATTGTATTTAGAGAAGCTATATCTCTTAAATTCACTTACTTTAAAAGATTTCAGTTAAAAACTTGCCACACTATTGGCTCCGAGATTGTTACATCCGCGAGCAAAGTTCAAACAATATCAAAAATATCTTTAAACTCTAAAACCAGGCAAGATTGAAGTGAAAATATCACACAAGAGTAAAACCTCCTGAAGTGAAAATATCAGACAAGATTAAAATCTCCGGGCCAGAGAAAATGCAACTATTCCTAGTATTTCCATTTTTTAAAGAAAAGCTAGGATTGTGTGTAGCTACTACTTTAAATTATTATAAAATATTACAGAATCACTTCGGAAAAATAACAATGCATTGATTATAACGCATAAATAGTCATAGTGTAAGACACCCAACACAGCGGTATAGACTAAAAGCTCAGCAGTTTTTGTTAATTTCTATAACCACCCCTTATTAGTAAAATAATAATAAATAATTGTATGATTGATGGTCGAGAGGTGAGCGCACTTGCCTCTCACCCAAAAGTTCCGGTTTCGATCCCCGGTCGTGGCAGTGGAAAATACTGTGAGAGGGATTTTTCCACTATACACGGATATTGGGTGTGTGTCCCTTGTCTCTAAATGTGTGACCCCCTCCCGCACAAGGCTCTTCAAGAACCTTCCAGGATAAAGGGGATCGTCAGTAGCTGTGGTGTTTATTTATATTTATTTATTATTTATAATTAAAAAAGGAATATATATATATATATATATATATATATATGAAAAATACTAGGTTCTCGGGTTGAACCGCGTCTGAGATTGTTAATGTCTCGACGTTTCGGCTCCCGTTTTGGAGCCATTTTCAAGAGAAAAAGTGAGTCAAGTAAAAATCACCCAAGCCCTGAATTCATCCGAACTGAAGCCTACTTGCTGGCTAAGATACGTAGATGACATCTTCGTTATCTGGCCACATGGTAGAGATTCTCTAAACAACTTTCTGTCTCACATTAATCATATACACCCTCAGATCCAGTTCACTATTGAAATCGAAAACAATTGTTCTCTCCCTTTCCTAGACGTCCTCATTACAAAACAAAACAACAATCAACTCTCCTACTCTGTGTATAGAAAACCAACCCACACCAACCGTTACCTTAACTCAAAATCACACCACCATCCATCACAAATAAATTCCGTTGTCAACACTCTTGTAACCAGATCCCTCAGACTAACAGACAATTACAACAGACAATCCGAACTACAAACATTACAAGAAGCACTTCTACAAAACGGTTACGACAAAGGACATATAACGCGATCCATACACAAAGCACAAAATCCTTCCCAAACTGATCAGACAGAAACTCCTCCTCAGCAAAAAGCTTTCCTACCTTACATCAAAGGTGTCACAGACAAAATTTCAAAAATCCTGAAATCCAATAACATAAAAACCATATTCACAACACACCAAACAATTTCCAATTTAATCAGAACCCCAAAAGACCAAATACCTAATGATTCCCACGGTGTATACGAAATACCTTGCTCAAACTGTCCCCAAACCTACATTGGACAAACCAACAGACGGATTAACAATAGAATATATGAACATCGTCTTGCAGTTAGAAAATCCGATCCCACATCATCACTTGCCCAACACCGCCTTCTAACAGGCCATAATATAGACTTCGATAACACCAAAACCATAGCACCATCATTTTTCCAGAAACCGCGAATCATCCGCGAAGCAATTGAGATTGAAAAACGTCCCAATTGTCTAAACAAAAGGGATGACGGTCATCGTCTTCCAGTCGCTTGGAAATCATTGATCTCCAGGCTAGCCCCACAATATTCATCCACACCTCATAATCCTGATAGCAGCCGTTCTGCTCTGATGCCTCCATCAACAGACTCTCAACCCCCCACCACTCTCCCATCCACAGACAGCTTTCGTATAAATAACACTTCGTCCGATACTGCCAGCGAGTTCGCTCTAAGGAGTAGGCAGGTTGAGGCCTTAGAGACGGATCGCGGTGAGATCTGGGGAGTAGGCAGATTGAGACCCCGGAATCGAACCAGTTCCACGAACTCCTAGCATTATTTTCTTTGACAATTTTTACTTGACTCACTTTTTCTCTTGAAAATGGCTCCAAAACGGGAGCCGAAACGTCGAGACATTAACAATCTCAGACGCGGTTCAACCCGAGAACCTAGTATTTTTCATACCAACGACCGCGGAAGCTTCTCGGAACATATATATATATATATATATATATATATATTATTCTGTTTAATAGAATATATAGAATTTTTGATTTTTTTAATAAAATTTATAGATTTAGTTTTAATTATTCTTTTATTGAAATACAAACCCAGGGCGCCAATATCTTTCGATATACCTAATTTAAAAGCATGAGCAGACTGTGCATTGCCTGCAACCAGTTCTTCTAACCGCAAGAGCAGCTTCAAGTATGGGGTTTAAATAAATAAAGAAAATGTTGAAGATAGTTTTATGATAACAATGTATTTTGATATTGTGGAGAAAATTTGACAAATGAAATACCTATTTATTCTAAGAATTGAAAATTTATCTATTTTTTAGTTTTATGATTTGCTCGAGACTTATTCACTAAGTAAGCTTACTTGTATGTCCTTTTTAAAAACGTGAGATATATTATTGTACAACTTCCTTTTGTCTTCTTTCTTATTACTAAATTCTATCTTCTATTCTCCTTCCTTTCTCTTATATCCAACTCTTACTTTTATCTTCTTTTAGTTAAAACTTCTCTCTTCTATTTCTCAATCTTCTTCTGCTATCTTATATATCCTTTGATTTTATTTTAAAACTCCCTTTCTACCTTCTCATTTTCTTCTTCTCAATTATTTCAGACGTACAATCTTTTTTTCAAATTATATTCTTTTCTTTTTCTCTATCTTCCTCTGCTGTCTTATATATCCTATTTTAAAACTCCCTTACTACCTTCTCGTTTTCTTCTTCCCAATTATTTACTCTATTTCAATCTCTTTCAAATTAAATTATTTTTCTGTCATTCCAAAAAAATCTTGACAAATCACCTTTCATACCGGCAATGCCTTCACTGATTTAAAATATTTTAGCGCATATGAAAATTTTCAATTCAACAAAATTTCTTAAAATTACCTAAACTGTATAAAATTTCCTCCACCTATTCAAACAACATGCTTAATCAAATTTATAAATGATGACACCAAACTATAAACAATAAAATAAATCTAAAACAATATAACCCATATAACATTTCTTTATTTATTGAAACGTGCAAATTGGTGATATAATGCTGGTTGCACACAAAACACCAAACATTTCACGCAAAAAACATCTTCATATTGAAATAACAAAATAACAATTTAAACATTTAGGATATCATAATATTCCCCTCCCAAGTTAAATAAATTTTTAAAATTTGAAAAATGTATTTAATTTTTGTAAGTCAGGTATGATATTCACAATGTTAATTTACTATCTGAACCTGGCGTATACGGGTAAAGTATCTCTATGTGAAACTTTCCTCTACTAATATTTTCCGTTAAGTGTTTTAGTTCATATGTGTTCGAGTTTAATACTTTATCAATTATGTAGGGCCCTTCAAAAGGATACATGAGTTTAGCACACTGTCCCAGCTTTCTATTTGTGTACCTTAAACTTTTAACTATGACTAGGTCACCTTCTTTAAATTTGACTCTTTTTTTAATTTTTTCTTGTTCTCGTTTTAAATATCTTTGTGAATTTTTTGTAATGCGTTTTTTAACCATTCCATTTACCCTGTCTAAATCTACATTAGACTCGTTTATCCAAGGACGACTTGGATGTTCCCCTAACATAAGTGTTATTGGTGATATTTTTGTCACAGTGCTTGGGATATTGTTCAAATAATGCTCTACCGTCTCCACATAGTATATCCAATTCATAGTTCTAGTCATATTTTTCTTTTTTATTCTGCGCAAATTGTTTCCAGTGTCCCTCTTATTCTCCTTGTAAAATTTCTTCCTCGTCCGAAAGTTTCTATTTTTCTTTTTTCCCTTCAATTTAACCTTTAAGTAAACTATTCCTTTTCTAAACACCTTTTTATGTCTTTGTTTATATCTGCAAAATTGTCTTATTGTTTTATGTTTCTTAACCTTCTTTTTCCTTTCCCTATTTTCTTTCGTAGGTATTTGGCTTTGTTTACTTACTCTTATACTCTTGTATTTTTTAAATATTCTGTCTGACTTAAATTTCTTTTCTTTAATTGTTTTATTACTCGCCCGTTTTTGTGTCTGTCGAATTCGCTTCTTTTTTTCAAATATTTCTATTTTCTTCTTTTCATTCTTGTCGCTTTGAACATCTTTTAAAATCATCGTGTTCTGTTCAATTCTCTCCCCTTGTACTCTTACTTTTTGTGTAACCTCCTGTAACATCTGCGTGTTCTGTTTTATCTTCCCTTCCTGTTCTTTTAAACATTCATTGGTTTCCGTGTTTTGCTGTTCCACTTGCTCATTCGACACAGTAAAACCTTGCTCCAACAAAACACTTACTTCCTGTCTCACCTCTGTACTAATATTTTCCTGAATTTGAACCAATTTTCCTTGTATTTCATCCCTCACCTCTTGCCTAAACGTGTCCAATTTTGTTTCAATTTTCGCATTGTTTTCATCTAATTTTGCCTTTATATCCATGTTCGTTTCTTCTATTTGTTTTTCTATTTTTTTATCATTTACTTGTATATCTTGCTTTAATCCTGACATCATTTGCAATATTTGTGTGAGTATGTTATCATCTAGATTTGCAGGTGTCATGTCCCCAGCATGTTGTATTGTATCAATGTCGGCTGGTGAATTAATGTCTTGCGTGATAGTGTTTTCTGATTGTTGTAATATATTCGGTGTAGTAATGTGCGTTTGTTCGTTGTTCTCAGCCATTTTTGTTACCTTACCCGTGCGTAGTTTCATATGCTAATATTAAAAACATGAAAACAATACCTGCCTTACTTATATTTTAATATTTAAACCCCTTTTATCAATACGCCCCACGTTTTGGACGCCAATTATTCTGTTTAATAGAATATATAGAATTTTTGATTTTTTTTATAAAATTTATAGATTTAGTTTTAATTATTCTTTTATTGAAATACAAACCCAGGGCGCCAATATCTTTCGATATACCTAATTTAAAAGCATGAGCAGACTGTGCATTGCCTGCAACCAGTTCTCCTAACCTCAAGAGCTTCAGTTCAGTGTTGTTGTACTTCCGGGTGCTCTCCCGCGTCGATGGTCGACTCGTCCAGAAGTCACGGTTGTCTAAACGACGTTCAGTTCGAGCAACGAGGAGCAGCAGTAGGCAGCTTTCAGCGAGAACCTGAAGATGGCAGATGAGATTCTGCCGAAACGTCGTTTAGGCAACCGTGACTCCTGGAGGAGTCGACCATCGATGCGGGAGAGTACTCGGAAGTACAACAACACTTCATATATATATATATATATATATATATATATATATATATATTATTATACATGATTTGCAGGAAACAACTACTCAGCGGGCAAATACCCCGACCTGCATTGAATTACACCTTACAAATCATGAAAAAAAAATATATATATATATATATATATATATATATATATATATATTGCTATGTATTTGCATATTGGACGATTACGAAGATTGCATGTTTGTGTTATTTGCTGAATCAGGGTTTGAATTTGTTTGTTTCCTTTAGATGGTTTTCAAAATTTATTTAAATTAGCTAATGATCCGAAAGGTATGTGTTTTAGAATGTTAATACTTGTTTAGAGTTGTTTTAATAGTTATAAAGTTTTTATTTGATGTCAACAGTAAGTTTGATACTGACATCTATGTTAGTAGTTAATAAGTTGTTGTTGAAATAATTTCTGACATTTAAGTCATTATGACATTTCTTTTAAGTAGGAAATTTTTTTATAGTTGGTAAATGTTTTCCTTCAGAAAGATAAGGAGGTTTAAGTTAGGTTACGTTTGGAATGAAATTAATCAAAATTCATATGGTGTTTTGTTTTGTTTATTTTGGGTACTTTGATATTTAGTGATATAGAACAACAAACAACAGATAAAAGAGAGGTTGTAAAATTGGAAAAACATTTAAGAAAAAAAAGAACAAGTGAAAATTAGGGAGTGAAGAAGAAAAATAATAAACAAGAATTAATAATTTGAAATTGAATAAAAAAGTCAGAAATTGTGGGGATCAGCGAAGAAGAGTAAAAATAGACTGTAAATAAGAAGGAAGAGGTATTATTGTGAATAGGAATTGCAGAGGAGATAAGGAGGAGATAAGGCGAAGAATTAATGAAAGGAGAATTGTTGGATTTGGAAAGAGAAGAGTGTAGCTACGAAGAAGGAAGGTTTTGTGTGTTTAATTTTGAACAAGGTGGTATATTAAAATTTAAATAGTGTACTTATTAGACTTTCGAACCTGTTATAAAACTGCTAAATTATCTAGATATCAAGGAAAATAAATTACTTATATCAGATTAAAAATTTTACTTTAATAAAATTTCATTTTAAAACAGGAACTGAATTTGAACCTGCCCCTGAAGGAAAAGATAAGCTAGCCGGCCCATTAAATAAATTTGACATCCTTTCGGATCAAAAGGTAAGAGATTTTAATTTGATCTTTTTGGTTTTAAAGTTTCTTTTTTATTGGGTTTATCTATTGGAAATAAACAAGTTAAAGTTTGATTAGTACTGCAAATTATTAAGTTCAATAAAATTAGAACAGCACATATATATATATATATATATATATATATATATATATATTGTTATTATACATGATTTGCAGGAAACAACTACTCAGCGGGCAAATACCCCGACCTGCATTGAATTACACCTTACAAATCATGAAAAATTGGTAGCCAATGTCATTTGTCTACTCCCTGACCAGACATAGACCGGTTTCGAACTTATTAGTTCTCCTCAGTATGCCATAGGTCATGGAGCAGACAAATGACAGTGGCCAACCTGCTAGTCTTATACAGACTAATGTAAATGGTGTAGTGGTGAGAGGTAAGTGAATCCTCTCATGTGGTCTAATGCTACTATACACCAGACATCATAGATGTCTCCATGGTGCATAGCGACTTGCCATTTTGCAAGTACCGAGAGCGGCGACCTTCAGCCCTTGGTGGACTTAACCTATATACTGTTATTATACATGATTTGCAGGAAACAACTACTCAGCGGGCAAATACCCCGACCTGCATTGAATTACACCTTACAAATCATGAAAAATTGGTAGCCAATGTCATTTGTCTACTCCCTGACCAGACATAGACCGGTTTCGAACTTATTAGTTCTCCTCAGTATGCCATAGGTCATGGAGCAGACAAATGACAGTGGCCAACCTGCTAGTCTTATACAGACTAATGTAAATGGTGTAGTGGTGAGAGGTAAGTGAATCCTCTCATGTGGTCTAATGCTGCTATACACCAGACATCATAGATGTCTCCATGGTGCATAGCGACTTGCCATTTTGCAAGTACCGAGAGCGGCGACCTTCAGCCCTTGGTGGACTTAACCTATATACTGTTATTATACATGATTTGCAGGAAACAACTACTCAGCGGGCAAATACCCCGACCTGCATTGAATTACACCTTACAAATCATGAAAAATTGGTAGCCAATGTCATTTGTCTACTCCCTGACCAGACATAGACCGGTTTCGAACTTATTAGTTCTCCTCAGTATGCCATAGGTCATGGAGCAGACAAATGACAGTGGCCAACCTGCTAGTCTTATACAGACTAATGTAAATGGTGTAGTGGTATATATATATATATATATATATATATATATATAGATATATACGTATGTATATATGTGTGTAGATAATGTAGATATACATAAGGCACATATGTGTATATGTAGATGAGTATATAGATTATAATATCTTTCCTTCCCTTATTGTGTATTCATTTTTCATTACATAATGCATATGTGTATATATATTACAAAAAAGAAAAAAAACCGGGTGAGATAAAATTAAGAATATTTATTAAATGCAGCATATATTCATATATTATATAATCTCTGTTCATTGATGGTTCTTTTAAAGAAATTACATATAGCATTAATCGCACAGGCAGTTGTCTCTTTAAACATCTACCAGATCTATCATAGAAGAACGGAGATGCGATGAATAATTGTAAGATTGGTCGAATTACCTGTAAGGAAGATCAATCTTAATTATTCGAGCATCGAAGTTCTTCTATGATAGAGGCCTTCCACCACTTGTTATACCCAGGGTGCGATTAGTTCAGTCACAAATGAACTGACTAGATCGAATTTCGGGCCGGGCTCTTAGACAGCAAAAAGTTGTTTACTTTTAACACAGTGCGTGATTCACTTGAATATGAAACCTACCAAATCTATCATATAAGAACTCCGATGCTAGAATAATTAAGATTGATCTTCCTTACAGGTAAGTCGACCAATCTTACAATTCCACTAAGTTATTATCTGACATGTTTGGTAAATCTACCTACTTGCGAATCTAAAACATACAGATTTAAAGAGAAGAAAATTAAAAGATCTAACATTGTAGCACTTTTAAGCCCCACATACAAAAAATTCAGAAAATTTAACCGAGAACCATTTTATATAAGATAATGTGCAGGGCCCGTCATTTGAAACACGATGCGTCACTTAGTTTCAATTATTATTTATTATGGTTTTAAACAACGTTAAATATTGCACAGAAGCATGATAAAGCGAGTAATAATTTCATTAATCTACTAATGCGGGAAACGACTATAATTGTCAACAAATTATTTATCGTATAGTAGATATTTTTATGGTACTTACTGATTACGGAAGGTATTTTTTGACGACGGCGACGTTAGAAGAACATCGTAAGATATGTAATATGACTAAGCTTATATTTAAAAATTAAACGATTGTTTAAATAGGTCCACATTAAATTAAATAAGGGGATCGTAAAATGCTACATTTTTATTGACATAGTGAGAAAAAATATCTAAATGATTCATATTGCTCCCTTGTGCAACCAAGAAAAGAAAATTTTGTCAATCATGAATATCTAATGTTAACATAGTTCGCGATTGAATGAAAAGTTTTATTAAAAGACCGATTTGGTTGAAGATGCCTGTGAGGCGCATTTTCACCTGCACAGTCCTGTAAACAACAGAATAGCTGCTACTAAGATCCTCCACTTGGAGTTACTTTGTGATGCATGGATATTAGGGATAGATAAAGGGTGCTGAAATTTGTCGTACCAACGACAGCTACTTACATAAATTTTGTTTAAATTATATGTGAACAATTTTCCTAAAAGCAATAACATTTTCAGTAGAATTACTCATATAGATAATTGTTAAGTAATTAAATAGATTAGTTATCACTTCCGCAATTTATGTATTGTATTATGTTTATTGTTTTTATTTATACATTTTCAGTAGCAGTGACTTTTGCTAATAATTATGTGATAGTAAAGGTATTTATATGATAACGACATAACTCTTCTTTAATACAATTAAACTATAACAAAAATATAAACATCAGGTGACTGTACGGCCATATGTTCCCATCTTTTTCTATCATTGTGAATCTGATGGTTCATTGGTCGAAAAAATATAACATTTCCATAGATTGACCGGAAGGGGGTAATACTATTTTCTGTTACCTCACTTTACTAGCAATATTCATTGCAAGAGGTTGTGCGTGTGTGTCTAATAAAAGTGATTCAATCATGGCAAATCCCAATAATCTTCCAGTTCCTCAATTCAATGTCAGCGATGAAACATTGGTAATTAATTTCACCGATACTCAAGAAGAACCTGAAGTTATTGTCGATCCTTTCGAGATGATGCTGAATAAAAAAGTTTGTGGGTATTCCATCCGTTCAATCGTTGGATGTTCCTCCATTTTTGTGGCCATTACTCTGGGAGTAGTTTTGTACCTTGGTGCTTGGTTAGATGAACAGGCCAATTCAGATGACCATTTGATTAAGGTCAATGTTACAGATAGACCATTCACACGTTAACATTCACATACTTAAAGCACAACCTATTTCAACCTATCACTTCAAACTGGACATTTGGAATTTTGGATACCTTCCCCTGGACTACAGTTCAACTCCAGACGTTTACATAGTTTTCTTAATAATTCAAAAATGGACCGAACTAATTATCAACTCTGTTATTTCAAGTAAAATTTTATATCAAATGTACCTAATAAAGTGATTTGAAGCTTCCGATATGCTTTATTATAAAAACACAGGAGAAAAGTACTGGAATAATATAGTTTATTATAATTTCGTTTTAGATTTATATATTTTTGTGCCAAACGCTTTGTGATTGTGATCAAAAATATGGTTATAACCAACTTTATTTAGTAAATTTTTCTAATGTCTTTTATAATAGTGACCAGTACAGCAGGATGAAAATAAAAACATAAATAAAAAATATTTGCAGTGAAAAATGTAAAATACATTTTAGGTAAGTAAAACTTATACTTTGAAGCAATAATTAAGTAAGCAAATAATTTGAAGAAACAGTAAATTTTATCGTATATGGGATTGTCTCATGAAACTGAAGAGGTCGGGTAGGTAGAAGCTCTGGAAAAACATTTTATCCAAAGTTGCACCCCATGGGATTACCTTTGTTTAAACAATTTATTTTTGATAAAATGATTTTCCTACTTTCTTCTCTGGTATTTGGCATACCGATAAAACAAGCAACAAGTAGGTTTCTTCCCATAATTAAATTTATGATAGAGCTGTTGCAGAAAAAGCTGTTTCTGTTAATATGGTAAGTTGTAAGAAAATAAAAACAAAAAAGCAGTAAAAGTTGCCCCTTATTAATCCAAAATATCACGGATAAAAATTTGACGTCAAAATATTTACTTAAAAACAAATTATAATTCTAATAATTCCACTTATAATTCTGATGGTCGATTTGACAGTAAACTTTTTTGATTTCAGTTGCTAGGTTATCTATGTTTCGATAATAATAAAAAAACAAAAACAAAGTTTTGAACAATTTTAATTTTTTCGTCATAAACAAATTAACATTACTCTTTGGTTTTTGTGAATAAATGAAAATAATAAATAATACTTTAAATTTAATATGAAAAATCGTCGCTATCAAACAATATACAGGGTGCCCAATAATGGGTCAAAGTCCAATATCGGCCATATTAGAAGACTTTGGAAAATATTTCTTTTACGGAAGTGGTATAGTATAAAAAGGCGGACATTTTAAAAATATTTTGAAATATATAGGGTGACTCGCTACAGCGGAGCATGTTTGAGGTCATTTTCTTAAATGGAACACCCTATATATTTTTCTTTCTGAATTCAGCGTAAAATTACCTTTCCAACAACCTCCAAATTTTTGTTTTTGATGTGGCTTTGCTGAGTTATTCAAAAAAATATGAAACTTTTGGTCGGAACAAAGTTTAAAAAATTAATTCGTCGTGTGTATTACTATTAATTAAGAAGATTTATCTTGCAATTATGTAGACAAAGGATGTGCTACAACAACACAACCACCAAATATTGAATATAGTTATACAGGGTGTATTTTATACTAGCGCTAATTCAAGACATTTCAAAGTGAATTTTTGTTTTGCCCGTTGACAAAATTGTATTCAGTTTTCATAATCCCTATCAATCAGTTCCTGCAAGAAGTATTTTCACTCGCACCCAGAACATAAACCACATCAACCATTTCTTCTCTCGAAAAATTCATTATTGGTAAGTGCGAATTTTAAATTAATTTATTACTTAAAATAAGTGCAAATAGTTTATCACAATAGTTAATAATTAAACATCAATAAGATAACTTTCAACTATTCTCACTTTATGTCAAAATCATGGCTACTAGGTAAGTTCGAAATGAAAAGTATTGTAATTTAACGGTTTTTAATGAAAAAGTAAAAATATCTCTAGAAATATCGATTCTAGGTATAGGATATTATTCACAAAAATCGTAGAAAATTAACGTTCCAATTAAAAAAATACAATAATATACAGAGTGTTTACTTTAATTCACTTTAAAATATCTTGAATTAGCGCTAGTAGAAAATACACCCTGTATAGTCATAATCAATATTTGGTGGTTGTGTCGTTAGTACCTCCCTTGTCTACATATTTCAAAATAAATTATCTTAATTAATAGTAAAACACACACAGCGAATTTTAAGCCTTGTTCCGATCAAAAGTTTCATATGTTTTCGAATAACTCGGCAATGCCACGTCAAAAACAAAAAATCTGGAAATCTTTGGAAAGGTAATTTTACGCTGAATTCATAAATGTAAGAATATATAGGGTGATCCATTGAAAAAAATTATCCCGAAGATGCTCCGCTGTTAGCCAGCCACACTTTATATTTTAAAATAATTTTAAAATGTGTACTTTCCATAAAAAAATAATCTTCCAAAGTCTTCTAATAAGGCCCATATTGGACTTTGACGCACTATTGGAACCTAGTACCTAACACTTAAAAAACCTCTCTGTTGTAAAACCTACCTCCAGGATCAAAACTTGAATTTATAACTTTATAATTTTAGGCCTTTAAGCAAATATTTTAACATCAAATTTTGCATATTTTAATTTCATAAGCAGCGTATAAGTATTTAATAAATATAACCTGCTGTAATGTAAAATATAATAAATTTAAAAACTGGCTATTTTTCTGTTTTTGGGAAACAACATTTACTACTTTAGTTTTATTAGAAATTTAATTGCTAGGATGACTGAATTTCTATTTTATTGTGCTTTAGATAACAAAAGAAAGTCGCCTTGTATCTTTGTAGATGTGGCTAAGGCATTCGATACAGTTAGTCATGCAGATTTGTTATTTGCCTTAAGTGATAGTCTGCGTGGCGTTGTCAAACAACTTCTGCCTAGTTATATTGCTCAGAGATAACATTATGTAACTTTCAAACTGTCCAGCGTGGTGAGCTACAGGGAACTGTGCTTGGTCCACTACTCTTTACTATATATGTAAATAACTTATTGGAAATACCATGCGCTAGAAAAATCATATAGTGCACCGTGAAACGGGGAAAAAGTAGCTTCCTTCTTGAAAAAAAAATTTTAAGCTACAACCACATGGGACCTTCACAGCATAATAGATTTGGTCCTTGGTCATCTGTAATGGCCAATTACACAATTTTTTGGGAGGTCAAATTTATTTTATTACGAAAAATGCCACAAATTTGTCAAAATTAATTTTTGTCACTTTTCACACATCCCTCGTGGTATCTCCGGAACCAATTGAGATAATTATATATTTATTTTTTTAATTGATAAAGGAAATGTGAGCGAAGGTCATTGATTTGATTTCGTTTTTATGGAAAATCTAATTTTTCTGTAATACTAGGTAAAACTTGAACATTTACTTTCCCTGCAGCACTTTTTTCAGTAAGTGAAAAACTTTTTTATTTTAAGGAATTTTGCCATATCATTTTATGAAATAAAGGTCACACCTCAAGGAAGTTTTTTAAAAAAAACCGGGTTCTCTATGACTTATAGTTTTCAAAATTTTGTTATTTAAAGCTATCAGTTTTTCGATCCTAGATGCGCCGACCGCGGCGCCACGCAAGTGTGTGGACTACAAGTAATCTTATATTTCCCGTTGAAAACAAACTTTTCTTTATGTAATGTGAATGCGAATGAGCAATATTTGTTCTTATTGAGTTTTTACAGATTATTTAGTGCTTAACAATGGAATGTTTATTTTGTGGCCAAACTTTGAAGGAAAATAACAAATTAGTGACACAAAATCCTAGATTGCAAGGATTCAAAACAATTGTATGTGCAGCGGAAAAAAGGCAAGACATTTGTGCTGAAAAGATTTTGCAACAAAAGGAAAAAATCTAAGTGAAATTTCATAATATAGCCTGCAGAAAAACCTATATTAGTTTGCAAAATCTCAAAAATGGTTTTCAATTCAGTGAAATTGAAAATGCGTCATCGTTTTCGTTAAGATGCAATAAAGAGAACTTCAATATTCGGGCAATGTGCTTAATATGTAATGAATTAGGAAAGAAAGGCAAACAGTCTTTAATATCTCTGCAGGCAGGTAGTCGGGTGTATATTTACTGGGCAGTCAAAAAATGCAACAAAAACTTTACGACCGTATTAAAAAATACCGTTACTCTCTTTACTGAAAATACTGAATAATATTTGATATCATACATCACTATTTAAGCAAAAAAAAATTTTCTGACATCGATATCTTCCAATTTGCTAAATTCTTTTTAATAATAATGTATAGCGCTATTATTAAAATTTTTATTCCTATTTAGGGACGGACGGGGAAAAACACGTACTCTAAAATAATCGAAGCTGCCCAAAAGCGACAAGATATTGACATGTTTTGTAAATTAGCCGGTTATAAAGATCTTTTTGCCTATAATGCTAAATATCACAAAAGCTGTTATTGTTGATACATAGGCAAACGAAATTTCAAAGCTTGTCAAAATAAGTCTGCTGTTACCACAACTCTCCAATCAATAAAATTCCAAAGTGATACATCAGAATCAGAGACAATCAGCTCTGACTGTCAAACTTTTACCAAAATAAAATCAAGTAAACATTCCCAGACTTTTAAAGAAAACGAAATTCTAATTGTAAACAAAGCGGCGGGTATCTTAAAGAAAAAAATTAAATAATTTAAAACCCCAGCAAGTTTTTTTCCTACTCCAGACAGAGTTTGAAAATCAAGTTCCTAATGAGTTACTAAATTTGTATCATGGTATTATAAAATAGATAATTATCTCGTTTTTTTTTACTTCCAATATTAAGTTTTAATGTATAAATATATGGAATTTAAATAATGTGCAACGTAAATAATGATAAGTAAAACCTGCTAAGTCCTTATGAAAATAAAATTTATATAAAGATATGTTAAAAATAATATTTTATGCACAACACCCATTGCACACTGATTAAAGCACAGTAGAATCGGGCGAGCGAGGCTTCATGAAGTATCCTGCCCGCAGAAACTTAACTTCAAACTTGAAACTATAAGTCGTAGAGTACTGATTTTTTTTAAAAAAAACTTCCTTGATGTGTTAGCTTCACTTCATAAGCATACACTATGTCAAAATTCTTTAAAACAAACAAATTTTTCGCTTACTGAAAAAAAATGCTGCAAGAAAAGTGAACGTTAAAATTTTACCTAATTTGACAAAAAAACTAGATTTTTCATAAAGACTAAATTAACTCAGTGACCTCCGCTCACGTTTCCTTTATCGACTGAAAAGAAAACCTTGATTATCTCGATTGGTTCTGGAGACAACGTGAGGGATATGTGATAATGTAGTAAAAATTAATTTTGACCGATTTATGACATTTTTCATAATAAAAAAATTTTTTTGAAACATTTTTAGGATTGACATAAAAAACACTTACCCATAAGAAACTTCATGTTAGATTGCTATATAGATAAGAAATATCTCATACCAACTGTCCAAAAAAACCAAAAACTAAAACGTATTAAAAAACAAGAATAGTAATTATGTAGTAGTCATAAACGCCTACAAGAATTTATGGAAGCTGGAGGTTCTCATTTTGAAAATTTGCTCTATTTGTAATATTTTTAAATATATTTGGGTTTTCTACCACATGTATTATTATCCTCTTCAAAAACAAATCACCGAATCTACAAAATAATAGAATTATTGGAAAAAAGCCTCTGCGCCCGTGACGTTTACGCCAAAGGAATAATCAGAGGTTATGTTTTGCAAATAATATAAATCGGAATAAACAGAAATAATGTATTTTGCTGACGTTTCGGAAAGTAATCTCTTTCCGTTTTCAAAGATTTTTTTGGAAGAACTCTCATTTTGCTGTGTATGTCAAATACACAGCTTTAAGATTCTGTTTATGTTATTTCCATAGATACTTACTACTTACACAGAACATAGAACTGATGATATTTTTTTTAGATAATGTTGAGTTTGTTAAGTTCTTCTTTTAACATTGGTAGCCAGGTTGTACAAATATCTACAGAACAATTCGATACGCATTTATCTTCCAATAATTCTATTATTTTGTAGATTTGGTGATTTGTTTTTGAAGAGGATAATAATACATGTGGTAGAAAACCCAAATAATAGGAAAGAATGTTCGTAGAATGCCACAAATAATTTTCAGACAATATTTTTAAATATACTTTTGTACATATTTATTTGACCATTTTTATTTATTTGGATATTACTGTAAGGAAGTGAAGCTGTTTTTCTTCAAATTCCCCATTTTGCCAAATTCAATCACTTTTAAAAAATTTAATAAAGGTGCGACAAAAAATCTAAATACATAGTTTTGTTTAGTAATGTATGGGCTTTTATAATTGCAACTGAATGTTAAAAAACATATATACAGGGTGGTCTTTTTTACAGAAATCGGAAAAACAAATTAAAAAGTCTGGCCCTGGAATTAAAAAAAAATTATAATAGCAATCTATCAATTGTAATAAGTGTCTAAAGTGTCTAAAATTTAAACAAAATCCGATCAATAATAAGGACGTTCTGGACAAAATAAATTTAGAGCAAAATCAGTTTAGCACCCTGTATATGCCAAAAATTAAAGAATTCATTAGCTGTTGACCTCAACGAAAGCGACTTCAATGACTTTTACACATTAGGTAAAAATAATAATAGCCTCATAAAAGTTGAACTAATATCACACCTGAAGAAAAAATATATATTAGAAAAATGCCATAAACTGAAAGAAATTTCTATTACCATCACACACGACCATTTAGAAGAAAGAGCAGACAATAAAGTCCTTAGAAAACACCTGCATCACGCAAAACAAGATAAAAACAATACATGCTATATAAAAAGAAACAAACTTTACATAAACCAAAAGAGCTTTACAGTAGAAGAGTTCTTCTATTGTAAGCGTGAACTAGAAGAAAGAGAAAATAGCACTCTAACTACACCTACACTAAAAGAACCCAATCAAACTTCAGATCAACAAGGAGAGAGAAAACCGACATTAAAAAAAAAACTAAGGCTCCCCAAGACCGGCACGAAGAAATTTAATCAAACCTCAAATCAATAAGGCCGGGGAATACCGACATTAGAAAAAACTGAAACTCCCAAAACCGGAACGATAAAGACGTCAGAAGAGGTAATTTCGGCAAATAGTAAAAAGAGAAAACTCTCATGAAATAGTTAAACAGGTAACATAGTTTTATACCTATTTTGCATTAATATTTTATATAGGCTGTTCATTTTATCAGGGCCCTCGAGAATATCTCACTTAATATCGGTCGTATAAAAAAAATTATTTTTATGAAAATTGTGCCGATTTATATAACCTACAAAATGGTACGAATATAAAATAAGGTCGTTCAAATCTTTGCTATACTTAAACATTAACACAATTAAGAAGAATAAAGTAAATTCAGGTAACAAAAACAAATTAATAATAAAAAGAATATAGCACACAGAACACTAATATTTATCTAATCCTCATAATAATTTTTAAGAAGTGATATCAAGTGTTCAAAGTGTCCACCGCGATTTCTTATGCACAATCGAGCGCGTCGAGGCACTGCATTTAAAACATTACCATGTTGAATTCGAGCTTTTAGATCCTCTACATTTTGCGGTGTCGTCGAAAACACCTTATCTTTAATATACCGCCATAGAGAAAAATCCATTGGGGTTATATCTGGAGAACGAAAGGGCCATCGAATAAATCCATTGGTACCTATCCAATGTTGAGGCAAAATTTTGTTAAATAATCTAGGCAAATCTGGGAATTGTGGGGAGGAGCTCCATCTTGTTGAAAATATTGAAAGTTGTGTCGATTCTCTAAAGGTAGGTCATCTAAGAATTCATTAAATTCATTTCTCAAAAAGTTTAGGTACATTTGACCACTGAGGTGACCATCATAAAAATAAGGACCGATTAAATTGGTGCCTAAAATACCTATCCACACATTTATTGAAAAATGATATTGAAACCCAGTCGGTCTATACCAGTGTGTATCTTCTGAAGTCCATTTGTAATGAATATTGCGATTAAAAAATCCATTATTGGAAAAATTTGCCTCGTCGGACAAAAGTATTTTACTATATATTAATGGATCGGCACGCTTCTTTTCCAACAGCCACCTATAAAAAGTCGTCCTCCTTGGCTTGTCCCCAGCTTGTAAATTGTACAACACTGGTAACCAGTTTTTTTTTTTTAATTTTCTAACATTTGTTTTATTTATATGACAATCAATTTGAATTTCTCTTCTCTTCTTTCTGAGCAAGGAGTGACACTTTTATGGAGGACCTCTATATATTGGCATAACTGCAAATACTCTTTCAATTGCTCCATGTTGCTTTCTTGATTATTATTTTGTTTTTGTTACCTGAATTTACTTTATTATTTTTAATTGTGTTAATGTTTTATTATTATAGCAAAGATTTGAACAAATTATTTAATTATTTTATCGTTTTATTTAATCATACTTCTCCACGGCAAGTATAATGTTGTTAAAAAAAAAATATTGGTTTTAGAAAAATGTTTTTATAATTACTAACGTAGTATCAATGAATAAATATGGCATATGATATATCGTTGAAAAGGGAGGAAAATAGTCTATTTAATGACGCTATTTCCCGCCCGTTTCAAAATAATTTTTTTAACAGCCTGAAGAGCAATTCTCAAAATACAGCGGTTTTGAAAAAAATTTGATAAAATCTTGTTGAAACACTCTGTTTTGCAAAAAATTTTTGCCTTAGGATTTTTCTCGTATCTCTTCAAATAACGGAGATATTTGGCCTAGACGTTTTCCGCAATTTCGATATTTTCCGCCATAACTCTTAAATAGGCCATGGATTTCAAATGTCTTTAAACCATTTTGTAGGTTACATAAATCGGCATAATTTTCGTAAAGATATTTTTTTTTGTACGACCGATATTAAATGAGATATTCTCGAGTGGCCTGATAAAATGGACAGCCTGTATAACATAAAATAACATAAACATATAACATAAAAATGAATCAGTATATTCGAGATTACAATTACGTGCCTTTAACAACCCACGAATTTGACAATGTAACTGACTATAATACTCATATGGAAGAGTATAATAATGAGTTTAACTTTAGATTGTATCATCAAAATATAAGAAGTATAGCCAAAAATTTAGAAGACTTTGAAGTATACCTAAGTCAGTTTGATAAATCATTTTAAGTAGTTTTGACTGAGACTTTTAAATTATATAATAGTGATCTTTTTTGCCTTGAAGAATATGACATGGTATACAATAATGGCCAAATTAACAAGAACGATGGTGTTATTGTTTATATAAAAAGGAATCTAAATTACAACATGCAGTCATCGAGGTAAAAATTATGTTAAAATAAAAAGCTTTGCTATATAACTGCATTCTACAGGCCACCGTCTCTACTTGTATTAAAATATTTAACGAACAATTAAAACAATATATTGACAGCAGATTTACACAAAAAACTTGGAGTACCATATGATAGTTGGGGACATTAATCTTAACCTTCTTGATGACAATGAAGATACTTACGAGTATTTGAATAACTTAAATTAATCTAACTATCATTCAGCTATAAATTTAAAAACCAGAGTACAAGAAAATACTGGAATTTGATCATACATTTTTAAGAAACAAAAACGATAACCTAAACTGTTTACCTCTTGTACTCAAGTCAAGTATTACAGACCATCATTTGACAGAAATTAATCTGCCCCTTTCATTTGTTTACAACATGAAAATTGAACAAACGCAAATAATACATATTAACTAATATATTAATTTAAAGAAAGATTGAAAAGAACCAAATTTGGAATACTTTTATAATATCACAGGCGTTGAAAATGGTTCAAAATATCTAGTCGAAACTTTAACTAACCTAATCGTGAAACATTCAAACGTTAGGAGTTTTAAAAAAAATTAAATTAAAAGAACTCCATGGATAACACAAGGTCTTGTAAAATCGATAAGCAGAAGAAATAAACTATACAGGCTACACAAATACAACCCAGACAGTGCTATATTTAAAAACTGTAATAGAGCATACAAAAATTAATTACTATAAAGAAATAATCAACCAAAATAAAAATTCAGCAAAATCACTATGGAACAGTCAATAATATAAATAATCCCAAAAAAGAAACTATTATTAAACAAATTGATCACCAAAATTAAATAAAATCATATATGATAAGAAAGAGACAGCTAACCAATTCAATATTTTTTTTGCTGGGATCGGTAAGAACCTAGCTAAAAAAATCCAGGCACCTAATCTTCCACTCGTCCAAACTAATTCCTTATCAAATTCAATATTTTTAGGACCTGTAAGTAAAAAAGTTATTATAGAAACTATTATCAACTCAAAGGCTGACAAAGCACCATGAATAGATAAAATAAAAACCGAGACTGTAAAAGAAATAGAAAAGAAAATAATATTTATGCATTTTAGTAACAAAATAATAGAAGTATGTACTTTCCCAGCTGAATTCAAAACTGCCATCATTAAACAACTTGGAGTTAAAAATGAGGTAACAAATTACATGCCTATATCACTGATAACAAATTTAGTGAAAATTGTTGAAAACATTATTAAAGTAAAAATGGTAAAATTTTTAGACAAATATAATGTAATATCCGACAAACAGTTTAGATTTGGAGAAGATAAAAGTACACAAGATGCTATTACTTCTTTAACATCAGAAATATACAAAAAATTATATTTAAGCAGACCCTCATTGTACATATTTCTTGATCTGGCAAGGGCTTTTGCCACTGTGTGCCACTGACAGTTGTTGAAAGCTTTGCATGACCTTGGTTTTAGAAACAATGCATATAAATTCATGTGTAACTACTTGCATAAACGGAAACAATATGTGGGTATCAACAAATCACTTAGCAATGAAAGAACAGTAGAGTATGGGGTGTCCCAAGGAACCGTACTAGGTCCTATTTTTTTTATTATATATTTAAATAGTTTATTGAGACAAAACACTAGTGGAACTATTGTGAGTTATGCTGATGATACAGCTATTTTCTACACAGATAATTCTTGGGGTAATCTAACTACTACAAACTAACAATTTATTACAAAAAACAAAGTTCGTACTTTTTTCAATTTATAATAACATCTTATCTGAATATAAAATGTTAACGATTAAAAAATTCTAGCACAATACACATAGAAGCTGTGAACCATACTAAATATTTAGGAGTGACCACTGACCAACATTTACGATGGGACGTACATGTATTAAATGTAGCCAGAATCTTCCGAACTATCTTATATCAATTTAAGTTTTTGAAATCATTTTTAGAAATCGTTCTTGACTCTTATATGGTATTCTATGTTGGGGAGGAGTGGGAAATCCTCATACAGCTGGAAATCCTACAAAAAAGATTCCTAAAAATAATGTTAAGCAAAGAAAGAACTTACCCGTCAAACTTATTATACCCAGAAGCAAATGTACTGGACATAAGAAAGTTGTACATTTTAAGTATATCCATTAAACAATTCAAGACAAAAAATGATCTAACTTATGTTCACCATCCATATGAAACCCGATACTAGGCAAAAGATTCGGAACTGCTTCAAAATCTTTAACGCAACGAAGTTACGCCTTTTAGCACCAAGGGTATATAATTATCTTCCTGATGAAGTTAAAAGCATAAAAAAGCCTACAATTATTCAAAAAGAAAACAAAGCTGTTTATTTCTCATTCTAACCAGGGCATTATACATAATTTGACATCTACTAATATAGATCGGTACTCCTAATTTAAGTGTATGTACTGAAAGTAGTAATATAACTTAATAAATATGTAAATAAATGAATAAATGTGTGAATATATCTTTTTATCTAGTATTTTGTAATGGTCTTTGTGTATGGATAAATATCCATTAGATAAAACTTTCGGTACCTTTTGGTACATATTTAAACTTAAGTTTTGTTTTTATTTTATCTTTATTTTTATTTTATTTATCATATATAAGCCAAATATATCACTATCATTATTGTTGTAATTGTATAACAAATACTATTAATTTCATGCTCTAAAGAGCAAACATAAACTATATGTCACAGGTTAAAGATTTACACTTGCTGTTTTTTTTTCCGAAACTAGACGACTAGACACACGAGCAGGCTAACACTTTGTGGGGTTATTGTTTATTTGCATATAATAAATCAAGTGTTCTCTAATCTATGCATGTATATCAATATAATATTTACATGTAACAATTAACAATCCACCTGTCAAATCATACTTTTTGTAAATAAATTATTCTATTATATTCTACCTCAGAAATTAAGAGCGACAGGGACATTTCAATGGCTGTTTCTCAATACTCAAGTGGCCCTCTACCGCCCCTGAAGAATGTACAGTTCCTCAAGAAACCCCTGTGCATAATTGTATTTTATTGTAACTTTCATTATGTATTGTCACAGTGAATATTTTACCCACGCGAGAAATTTTCCTTGTGGATTTTCTGAATATTTATGCATCAGTGTATAGTGTGTGTTAATGTTAATTTTACGATAATCTTCCGCGAATATGTACAAATTTACTATTTGGATAGTTACACTGAGAAAAAAATTTAGTAGTGGCAAGTGAAAATTTAATTATAGCAGCACACTATATGGGACAGGTAAACGGGTTAATTGTGGTAGGTAAATGAAGATTTCTAAAACTGATGACTTGCCGCAGGTAAACAACTTGAATTGGAAATAACTCGACGAATTTAGTAGTGATAAATGGAGTTTATTGCTGGAGTCACTAAACTATGCTTTAGTGTAGTTTAAATGTGCTTTTAGAAGGCGGAATATTAAACATAATATTTTTAGTCGCAAACTCCTCTATAAAGTCCTTATTTTACTATAAGGAACGTAACCAGACTGCAACCAACAGCTACTCTCCGGGCTATGTGCCCCGCTGAGTGCTGAATTACAAGTTACAAGTCTGGCACGTTAAGTGTAATAAATTGCATATTACCATCAAAACGCTAATGCTTCGATTGCAACAAACACCAGCCGAAAGACTGATCCTACTAAAAGGAGCTCTCTTGCTCCGTGCAATTTATTACAGGGAACGTAACCATCCTTATAGTAAAATAAGGACTTTATAGAGGAGTTTGCGACTAGAAATATTATGTTGCACATGCACATTTGAACTATGCTAAGCCCAGTCAGGCTATTTATTTTTCGATTGCAACAGACACTGGACCGCTAGATGGCGCCTGCTGACTATTTTACATGTCGCTATTGTAAAAAAATACCGGGATGTACCACATAGTCAAAGGATCCTCGTGCTGGTCGTCACATGCCTACCTTGCACTGACGAGAGCCAACAGCTCGAAAGTGCAGTCTACAAGTGGTGTGTGACGGCTGGCAAGAGAGCTCCTTTAAGTAGGATCAGTCTTTCGGCTGGTGTTTGTTGCAATCGAAGCATTAGCGTTTTGATGGTAATATGCAATTTATTACACTTAACGCGCCAAACTTGTAACTTGTAATTCAGCGCTCGGCGGGGCACATAGCCCGAAGAGTAGCTGTTGGTTGCAGTCTGGTTACGTTCCTTATAGTAAAATAAGGACTTTATAGAGGAGTTTGCGACTAAAAATATTATGTTTATGTTTTAGTGGTAGTAAACTTTTCTGCTAGGGAATTAAATTATTTTCCGGGGTAAGTAGCAATAAGTAAGCATTGCAGCTACTATGACTAAACTGTTTCAATTGATGGTTGATTGATTTCAACTGATTTCAATGACATGACATCTCACATCGTATCGTTATTGCGGCATAGTATTCTGGGTATGTGCAATTGGCCTAAAATCCAGCTGTTGATGCAAGATTTTAGGTTATCCCGTATTTTAACTTTTGGAAGATGAACCAATGTAGATTTTGTCTGTAAAATATTTATTTTATCAGGCCATTTAACTTTGAAAAATATATGTATATTTCTTACTTAAATAAAATAATCAACATAAGTAGCATGGCAGACAAAGACAGCATAGCAAATAAGTCAATGCAAGAGAAAATATAAATACAATAATTATCTATAGTGTATGCGACCAGAATTGAAACCGTATAAAAACTAAAAGCCGGCAAAAACAGTCGGCATCTCTTGCGGAGGTAAACAGAAATGCTTGTTGTAAGAAAAACAATAAAGAGATGCCGACTGTTTTTGCCGGCTTTTAGTTTTTATACGCTTTCAATTCTGGTCGTATACACTATACCTTCAAATCTGTTTATATAGTTTGATAAATCCCACTCATTTAAGAATTTGTGAAAATCCATTTTATACTTAAATGCTGAAACTGAGGCACAAAGCACATTATACACTCAGCGTATTACACAGGCAGCTAATAGCTAGTGGCGGGGCAGGACGGATTTAATTGGCGAATTCATTTGCAGCAGTTAATCGTTCGTTTGTTATAAAACAAGAGTGCAATTGTAGTAGATATATCTTCACTTACCGCAGTAAATTTTTTTCAGAAATGTTAGTTTAATAACAATAGTTGACTATTTTGCAATATCAGACGTATTAACAACTCACCGCAAGTGAACTTCAAAATCTGGTGTACTAATTTATTAATGATAGAAAAATTGTTCATTTGTGACAGTACGTCTCGTTCAGAATTTTCGATTTACTTGCCGTTATTGTTAGAGATACCAGTAGGAGGCAAAAAAGTACTTGTACTATTAAACTTTTTTCAGTAACATAGTTTAATTGGATGAGTTTTCTCAGTGTACCTAGAAATGCATGCGAAAGATTTGTTCAAAGTAAAAGCTCTATAAGACATGAATAAATCAGTATGTGGAATAACATTCTCCCCGGTATTGTGTTGATGTTCTTTGAAATTACTGGTAGCAATGATTTTTTTATATTTCTGTGAAAGAATAAGTAGGACAGGATAGAATTTTCCCTAGAATATAGTTTAGAAATCGACATTGTGATAATAAAATTTGAAAATTAATATTACAAACATCAGCTAATTCCATAATGAACTTCAACATGTAGTCTGTTAATTTGCAGTACAGAATGATAATAATTATATTCTTTTTATACAATTGTATCTCCTGGTATTTTATTCATTTTCAAACAACTGTCATAATTGAATAAAAATTCATAATTTAAATCCCTCTATTCTAGGTATTGCTGCAGATATCCGATAATGTTCATAACAAACAAGTTATTACCAATAGTACTAAATGTTTTATCTTTATGTCTGTCTCGAGTATGGCAATCAAATTTTCAGTACTTATTTCCACATAGCTAATACACCAAAGATTTGTAAATAATATATACAGGTACTAAAATTGTATACTGTCATAACAATCTCAAACTTTATGTGAAATTGAAATTTATTGAAATAAAATACATACACAGCTGTTACACAAAAAAATAAAGAAAAACCCACAGCGCAGGCATCTTGCCTAGGCCTTGCTTGTATTGCAATACAGGGTGTTCGCTAATTAGTTATAGTCTATTTAAAGAATAGTTGTGCTCACAAAATGGAGTAGTTTTTCTATTTAACATTTTTGTCTAATATGTCAAATAACCGAAATAAAAAATTAGTTAACTTCTAAGTTATATGGGAAACTGACACTAACCGGTAACGTTGCACGTTACATTTGTCATCGCTCGCAATAAGCGCTCGATGTTGGTCACCAGTATTTATTAGTTTATTTACGTTAGCAGTAGAGCAGTGTAGTTCTTCGATAAGTGAAGACTAATGACGTTAATAAAACTGTTTTGCGTCATACGACAATATTGTGCGAAAAACTACTATAATAGAACTAATGAAATGAAATGAAATTTATTAAGTAGGTCATGTCTAATATACACAATATATAGTAATATCAAATTACATAATAGAATATAGTTATACAAACATATATACACATAGTACGAGTGTAATACAAATTGTAGGGCCTACATAGTATATTAATGTAAGTACACAAGTTCTAATACACCCATATCATCTTAAGAAGTAAAAAAGTAAAGTATAAACGAACTTAATTGAAACCGTATAAAAACTGAAAGCCGGCAAAAACAGTCGGCATCTCTTTATTGTACATGGGCGGAGGTAAATAGAAATGCTTGTCATAAGAAAATGATATGATTTTCGGGCGTTATTATGTTATCCTCTGTTTCAAATGGTGTCCAAAAAGCCATGATAAATTAGTAAATAATTAAAATATTTTACCTTTTATATAGTAGTAAATATTTATAAATATGAACAATAACTAACTAAACTCATATGCTTGATATTATAACAGGTATTTACGCACTGCACTGGCACATTAACAGCACAGCACATGTCCACCGTTGACTACATTTACGAGTTTTTTTATGCTAGTAGGCCTGTCCGTTTTATTATCTTTAAATCAGTGCCAGTCTCGGACTCGCCTGCACAGTTTCAACTACCATTCGAATGTCGATACCATTGCTAAATATATAGGACAAAATATCAAGCTCAGAGTGCACGGTCCTGTGCTTTAACACTGACCAGTTTCAATTATCCTCGTTTAAAGTATATGAAGAGGAACAATGATTATAAAAAATTAAAATATAATTTAATACAATACATTTTCTATACGTTAAATATTATGCGCTTGATTTACCTTATTTAATAAAAAATGGGACAGTTGTCTTTTAAAGATTGTTAGCGTTTCAGCTGTTTTTATCCCCATCGGTAACTCATTAAATTGTTTAAGACCTTTGTGAAATAGTGAATTCATTGATTTCTTGAAATTAGTTCTTTGTATGTGTAAATTGTTATTGTTTCTTGTTTGATAATTATGGATTTCTCTATTTATTGTTATAAATCGGTTGAAATAAGCAGGAAGTAAGTTGTGATTTATTTTATAAATAAATATCATCGAAATATAAACTAGTCTAGTAGAAACTGTAATCCATTGAAGATCATCTAACATTAAACTAATTGGAGTGTATCTACTGCATTCCAGAATTATCCCTATTATGCCACGATTTTGTAATTTTTGCAGAGCGTTCATTGAATTGTTGTCTAAAAGGTATAAAATACTTGCACAATAGTCGAAGTGCGGTTGAATAATAGTCTTATATACAGTAATATTTGTTGAAAAGGAAAGCTGATTAGATATTCTTGAAGAAAGTATAGTTTTTTTTGTTATTTTCTTTTGTATGTATAAGAAATGATTTTTAAATGTTGGAGTATTATCAATAATTGTTAGTTTGTTTAGACTGTGAAATAAAACACACCTTTAAACATTAATATTTTTATATTTAGTTCTAAAACTGTTAAGTTGAAATTGCCGCCTTGTACACACACTTGTTTGTATTCAACTAACTATGAACTATAAAAAATATAAAAATCACACTTAACAAAGAAATTGGTTTGTCAGCACATTCTCGAATTAAGATGATAACATAAACAACTCTTAGCTATGTTTATAAAATATAAAATACTATACTTTATTACTAAGGATATTAGTTTTTGTATACATAAAATATACGGGTATGCTAATACACCCCCTCAAAAACTAATCATACTATACAAAAATAAAAAAAATAACTAAATTAGATATCCTTATGTATGATAAGACAGGCCATATTTGGGTAAAACAAAAAATTAAATAGTCCAGCATTTGCTGCAAGGATTGGGGAAAAACCAGAACAAAAACCCGATCAGACTACATCAATATCTACATATTCAATATTAATTACACCATCATCACATGCCAAACCGAGTCCTTCCCTCAATTGCAAGCTGTCCACCTGTTGGAACATGTTTTAACATTATTACTTTCTTTTCAACTTGCTTTCTTGAAAAATGATATTTAATATCTATATGTTTTGATTTCTTTTGATTTATTGGATTATTTGCTATACGTATACATCCGTTGTTATCCTCATAAATTATGATTGGTTCTGTAAAACTAAAATCAAGAGTAGTTGCTAAAGACTTTAGCCAGAGTGCTTCACGCACTGCCTCGAAAAGAGCCATACACTCAGCTTCAGTAGATGACGCAGCTACTGAAGCTTATCTTTTTGTATTCCAACAAATCACACGTGTCATATAATTTAAATAAATATCCAGTTGTGCTTTTTCTATCTATATCATTACCACCCCAATCGGAATCTACATAACCACATAAATGATTTTTATATTGATTCCTTTTATAGATTAATTTAACTTCTAAGGTACCTTTTATATATCTTAAAATTCTTTTTAAACACTGCCATAACTCTTTATTATTTTTATTTACATATCTACTTAGAATGTTTACAGATAGACTCAAATCAGGTCTAGTACATAACGTTGCATACACAAGCAACCTACAAGATTACGACAAGGGGCGTCATATTTCTCATCTCAGTTTAAAGCCTCATAGTTTAATTTATTTGGAAGTGGTGTACTGGCAGAATTACAGTCTTGCATGTTAAACTTTTTTAATACTGTCTTTAAATAAGCACTCTGGTCGAATGAAGTTGTAGTATAATTTCTATCTATTTTAATACCAATGAAATATTTGATTTCCTTTAAATCTACCATACAGAATTTATTCATCAAATAGCGTTTAATACTGTTCATAGTCATAATATCTGAGGTAGCTATTACTATATCATCTACATAAAGTAACATATATATATTTTTATATACAGTACATCTGTTTAATACGTAAATACAACGATCAACGGTAGAATTTTTAAAACCTTTTTCTAGCAACGCTTGTTCAAATAATTCAAACCAGCACCTTGCTGACTGTTTTAAACCATAAATTGCTTTATGTAATTTACAAACTTGATTACTTTTGCATTTAATAGCTTCAGGTACCTTCATGTAAATATCCTCCTTTAATTAATTGTTTAGAAAGGCAGTTTTAGTATCCATGTGATGAATTAATAGTTTAAATTGATTTGCTACTGCCAAAAGAAACCTGAAACTTGGTATCCTTGCAACTGGTGCAATTCATTATAATCCATTAAATACTGCTGACTAAAACCACGTGCAAGAAGACGCGCTTTATATTTTGATGGATTTCCATGTTCATCATGTTGCAGTGTGAATATCCATTTACAATGAACAATATTTTTATTACTTGGTTTTTCAACTAGAGTCCAAGTATTATTTAAAATTAAGGAGTTAATTTCATCGTTTATAGCTTGTTCCCAATAAACCTGATCGGCTCTATATTTAATATCCTGGTATGATGTCGGAATTTGACAAACTAAACATTGTGTAGTTAAAAAATAATCATTTAGCAACTCATTTTAATTATAAGAAATAGTCGGAAGTTTTTGAATCCGTTCACTCCTCCTTGGCTCAATATATATATTGCATTTATTACTGTCTGAATAATCATTAGGTTTCTCTCCTAATTTAATATTTTATCTTGGCCTATCTGATTTATTTGTATCAGATTTTGACTGCAAGTCATATTCATCAAATTTTCCCCTTTTACTCTCTGAGTTACTAATCTCAGATTTATGTTTTACTCTGACTTTGACATTTCATCAGATGCGTCAGCTTCATGATCTACAACTAATTTTGACATTTTGTCAGATGCGTCAGTTTCATTATCCAATTTTGGCCTTGACCTTAAAAAATTTGCTTCATCTACAATAACATCTCTTACAGTAATAAATTTCATAGAGTCCACATCCCACGCTTTATATCCATTTGGTACATATCCTACTAAAGTAGCCTTTTTTTATTTTTCATCAAATTTAGCCTTTTTCATTTTATCATGTACATAAATGGTAGAACCAAAAATATTTTAAACTTGGCTTTTTATTATGCCATAATTGATATGGGGTTTTTGTTTGGACAAGTGCTTTAGTAGGTGTTATATTTATTAAAAATGTTGCAGTTATTACTGCTTCTCCCCAAAATATTTTTTGTAAATTAGCACCACTCATCATAGCACGAGCCTTTTCAGTTATTGTTCTGATCATGCACTCAGATACACCATTTTGTTACGGGGTTCGTGGCACTGTTAAATGATAGCTTATACCCTTATTCATGCAATATTCTTTAATATCATTGGACGAGTATTCTCCTCCATTGTCACAATATAAATTGACTAATTTAGTATTAAAATGAGCCTCACTTTTTGTAATGTAATCTTTAAAAACTGAAAACACATCAGATTTATATGTTATTAAATATGTAACACAATAATGAGTATATTGGTCAACAAAAATTACAAAATAATTTTTGTTATTTATTGTCGAAAGAGTGAACGATCCGCAAACATCTGAATGAACAATAAATAATGGGCGTTGTACATAACTTTTATTTTTTACTTTTGCAAATGGTAATGGTAATTGTTTGTTGTAATTGTTGATATAAGCTTCACGTAAATCATCATTAGGTATCACTTGATTAAGTTCAATAATATCATTTATCATTTGTTTATTTTTTAATTCTAAAAATTTTGATTTACTGATGTGACCTAACCGTTGATGCCACAAATTATATTTATTTATTTTTGTGCTGTATATTTGTGCGGCAGGGTTTATAATATTTCTGTCAATCGTAAATTCGACAGTCAATAAATTATTTAAGGGCTTACCTTTTATTATTGTCTTACCGCCTTTAATACTTCAACGCCTTTTTCATCAAAAACAATAGACAGTTTTGCCTGCTGCATCCTCTGAACAGATAATAAGTTGAAGGGAACATCTGGACAGTAGAAAACGTTTTCCAGAACTCAGTGGACACATAAGTTGCTAATAACGTTGATGGTCCCTTTCTTTGTTGTGGTAATAAATGCATCCTTCTTCACTACTGAAATTTTTAAGGGATTCTCTAGTTCAGTGAAGTCTGTAAAAAGATCATCTCTGTTAACTAAGTGGTCCGATGCTCCAGAATCCAAAATAAATGCGATTGTATTGTCGGTAATTTTCTTTTCTATTCATGAAAGCAAAATTTGGACTTTCACTATTTGCTGTACTTGCCTGATTAAATTGTATCGTTTGGATTGTTCGTTATCGATTTTCATATTGCTGGCTGCGTTTGTAATAAATACAATTTTTCTTCAAATGTCCTTTTCGCCCACAATGATGACATTTAATGAATTGAGATGTTAAAGGTTTTCTTGTAAATTTATGAGATCTTGTTATATTGAAAAACTTTTGTTGGTTTTGCTAATTTAAACGTCTTAGAAGAGTCAGCACTTTCTCAAGTAGTTTGAAGTACTTTGGCACTAGTGTCCTGACTTTCACCTTTCAATTTAACTTCTTGATCTAATAGTCTAATCTTCACAAACGCCAAAGTTAAATTATCTTCTGATAGAGTCTCAAGAGCTGTTATGACTCCATCGTAACAAGAAGGATGAGTTAATAATAAATGGGATACCTTATCTGTTTCTTCTAAGTTTGCGCCAGCTGCCAGTAGTTCTGTTATTAAATCTTCAAAAATTTTGAAATGTAACTTCAAACTCAATAATTTTTTGCGAAGAGCTAATTGGGTTGCCAGACTTTTCCGCCCATAAATAGCATCCAGACTATTTAATATCATTTTAGCGGTATAGTCAGGTTTAGCAAAGCCAGGAAAAGAATCGGTAAGATACTCAATAATTGTATTTTTAGCAATATTTTCTGCACGATACCATTCATCATTTGGCACCTCTAGGATCTCATTGTCTATTACTTGAAGCACGCTCAGTTCAGTTAATAAAGCACGAAGTCGTAATTTCCATACACTGTACTACTCGCCATCAAATGATTTTATATTTCGTCGCACTTTTACGTTATCCATTATTTTGTTTTTGGTTAAACATAAATGTCACAATTGCACATTAGTTTAATTTTTAATTAATTTCACAGTCTGAAGTTTTGCGTAAAACTGGGCATCATAACCTGTTAGTTTGTTTAGACTGTGAAATAAAACACACCTTTAAAGATTTTTATTTTTATATTTAGTTCTAAAACTGTTAAGTTTAAATGGCCGTCTTGTACACATACTTGTTTGTTTTCGACTAACTATGAACTACAAGAAATATAAAAATCACACTTAACAAAGAACTTGGTTTGTCAGCACATTCTCGAATTAAGATGATAACATAAACAACTCTTAGTTATGTCTATAAAATATAAAATACGTAGTCAAAATCATTGCCTTTGTTTTGCTGACATTTAGTTTGAGTTTGTTTATCGCTAAATACTCTTCAATTTCGGCTAGTTTATGTTTACAAGTTCTGCATCAGTCCTTTCAGTGGTATGATTGATAGAATTAATTATATCACCTACACTGTCAATAAAGTATCTATAAAAGTTTTCTGCCAACTCTGTATCTTCATTAAAAGAAACTATTCTATCGTCAATTACAAAATGTATGATATTATTTAAAAAACTATGATTTTCCTTAATTAATGTTTTTAGCATTGCTTTAAGGTTGTTTTTATTTGAGTATTTACAACATTATTTCTAAACACTTTAAATTGATTCCAGTATTGTTGCTTTTCATATATATTTTGACAATTTTTAAACATTGCGTACGATTTATCTCGATGTCTAGCTTTTATTTTTTTTTCCTCGTCATATCATTGTAACTGATTATTATTATGAATAACATTACGTATGGGCGCTATAGAATTTATGACATTCTTAGAATTACATGTTAATTCCTCTAGAATAATATTAACATCATCACTGTTTGCAACTTGGGAGCCATAACACAATTGCTTTGCAACGACGTTCTCTTTCAGTCTTTGAATTATAAAATTACTTTTTAAATTTTTGTATAGTAATGCTTGAATTAAACCACCACAGACAACGGACGAGCAGAGTCGGTCTTACCACTAGGCAGACACGGTAATTGCCTAGGGCGGCAAATTTTAAGTTTATTAATTTTTTAAAAAAATTTTGTTTCATTGTAATTTTTGTATGTAATATGTAAATTTGCATGACTGATCTGTAAATTATATCGGATTAAAACGTAAACAATTCTGCATAAATTAATGTATGTCAACATAATATTTTTAGTCGCAAACTCCTCTATAAAATCCTTATTTTACTATATATTTCAACATACTATTTGTTACTATATACCTAGTTGATATTAAATTATTATGGTGAAATATTAGCTTCAATATTACTTAAATCCGTTCATTCCTTAAGCAAGTGGTCAACACGTGTTGACAAGAGACAACTCCAAGGTAGTGTCCTATCGCCACTACGGTTTATGTTATTTGTCAACGATCTTGGTAAACATATACATGAAACTCAAATAGTACTCTTTGCAGATGACACCCATGGGAATCTCTGCCAAAAACAGAGGAAAATCTATAACTAAAAGATAATAGAACTAGCAACAATGTTACGATTGGTGCAAATCAACTAGACATAATCAATATAGAAAAACTAAATTCATTGTATTCTATAAAAGAAAAAGTGTTATATATCAAACTTCATATTAATAATATCTCAGTTAAAAAAACCAACTCACATACATTTTTAGGTTTATTTGTGGATGAAAAGCTTATATGGCAGGACCATATTACACACGTAGCAGTAAAACTCAACTCGGCGTACTTTGTGCTAAGAAAGTCAAAACACTTATTAACTCAAAAACAATTGTTACAAGTTTATTACTCTCTAGCATATTCCCATATAAAATGCATGATTATAATGTGGGGAGCAGCCCGTAGAATCAGACAGAATATTTATTCTTCAAATGAGAATCATTTGACTCATTTTTCTCTAAGCCCTATGTAATCATGTAGACCTGTGTTTAGGCAATTCAACATCTACAGTTTCTTTTCCGTTTTCGTGTCATAGTCATACATTTTCGATAATTAATAATGTTCATCACTATCCAACAAGAAATAATGAGAATATTTTTCTCAATAATATTCATTAAGTTTGTTCAAAAAAAGTCTCTCCTATATGTGTGCAACCTTATATAACCAGCTACCACATAATATCAAGACAATAGTTAACTTAAACAAATTTGAAAAAGAACTTAAGGGGTTTTTCAGAAAACTGCTTATATTCACTTAGAGAATATTATAATTATTCTGATCGACTATTGAAAATATGTTTAACTCTATTTTAGGCTGCCATAGATAACTTTTGACCGTTGAGATGTTCTACGTTTTTATTTCTTATTATTAACTGTTAAATGTTTGATGTGGGATTTTATTAGTTAGTAATATTACCTTGTTTAAATGTTTGTTGTGTAAACGCAGACATTAGTGATTTGTCATTTTAATTTAAACACCTATCTATTTTATACTTTTCTACTTAGTAATGACTTCCATATCTCTGCCCAGTGCTATATAGAATAAAAGGAAATAAATAAATAAGAAGGGCAAATAACTAACTTAAGTGTAACAAATAATACAAAGTGAAAGCTGAATGTAAATTAGGGTTAAATTGTGTCAAATACTCTTACAGGGATAATTGGTATAATGCAAAGACCAGTAAGCAATAAGGACAAGAATATAAACAGTAATAAAATTGTATTGGTTTGTGAGACTAATACGATTCAGCAGCGCCCGGCGGTGCCATTACTTTCTACTTGAGTTGCCTTATTTATCATTGCGCGATGAATTATTTTTTGAATGTAAAATGATACTGGAATTCTCCCGAATCTCGAATCAGCCGAATCACATTACGTGACGTCGGGAATTAATTTATTATTTTCTACTTGGCAGTACAGGTACGTAATGGTAATTTTCTTGGAATTTTGGAGTTGATAGCGGAATTTAACCCCTTCTTAAATCAACACTTAAAATGCTAAAAAAATATTGGATCTGGTGGCGCATCTTATCTCTCGAAAAGAATTTGCGATAAATTTGTAGAAGTTATGGTGGAAAAATTGAAAACAGAGATTTTAGAAAGAATTAGAGCAGCTAATTACTTTTCAATAAGTATTGATTCTACTCCCCATATTGACCAATTAACCTTCATCATTAGATATATAAACAATACAGGAATACCTCAAGAAGCATTTTTAGCATTTATTCTAAATCCCGGTCGTAAAAGTGAGAAACTAAAAGTTGCAGTAGTCAACTTCATAGAAGAAAATGGTTTAAACTTAAATAATTGTCACGGTCAATCATATGACAATGCATCATCTAATATTCAGGCCAAGCGAGATTAAATGAAAGAAATTCCGTCATTGATTATAATCATAATAATAATAAATCGACTTTATTGTGCAAAGAAAAAATTACAAAAATGTAAAATAGAAATAACTTTTTTATAATAAAGAAAGAAAAGGAAGAACTAATAGAGAAAGGTAATTATACTACAAAATGTCGAAGTCTAGCTGAAAGCTACTCATACTCAACCATGATGAGGCACATTAACAATTCCTTAACTTAAAGATGGAAAAAAAAAGATTACAGAGAACCTGACGAACATTAAATAAGAATATATATATATATATATATATATATATATATATATATATGAACAAATAAATAAACAACGCACTTGAATAGTAATAGCTAAAAATATTTACTCGGGAAGGAGTAAGTAGTAACCAAAAAAGAGAAAAAAAAATCGCTATTGCTTGCTTAATAGATAACTTTTAAATTTATATATGAATTTATTGATATTAAAAACTTTAAAGTTTTAAAGCTTTATAAGTTAATATAGTATTAAAAATAAAGCTTCTTCTATACATGGCCATCTGGTGATGAGGCATTGTAAACTTGTTTTTAAACCTTACATTTTTTTATGCACAGAGGATCGTGTATTAAATTTATTCTTCAGAAAAGAGGAGTTGGGAGCAATCTTCTATGTACAAAATTACTTAAATGGTGAATTCTCCGATTATTCATATTAAGCCATTTACATTCATTGATCTTATGAGATATATAATCCGATTTTCTTAATCCAAATATAGTGCGGCAACATGAATTTTGAACTTTTTGAATGCGATTCTTGTCAGATTGATCAAGACAAAAGCGAAATACAAAATCAAAATAGTTAAAATGAGACAACACGAGTGACTCACATAACATTTTTTTAGATCTAAATTTCAAATGTAACGATTTGAAAATGTTAGCTTCAAAGAAGAATATGCCTTTTACATCAATTTTTTTACATGGCCCTTAAATCTAAAGTTAGAATCAAACACAAACCCAAAACATTTTGCTTCGTAAACAATCAGTAAAGTTGTACCAACAATTTTAATATCAAGGCTAGTGCGTAGAACATTAATTTTATTCTTACTATCAAATAACATCAATTTAAATTTAGCGGAGTTTAACTTTAAATCATGCTCGATTGATAAACTCATAACTTTATTAAGCTCATAATTTATGAGGTCACACGCGCCTACCATATTTTCAATACGAAAATGTGAGTAAAGTACAGTGTCCTCTGCATAGGCTTGTATCCAATAATTTGAAACAGAGCAAAAAATATCAGACGTGTAAATAATGAACAACAGAGGACCCAAAATTGATCCTTGAGGTACACCTGATAATATATCTAAACTTGGAGAAGCATTATTAAATAAAAAATTTTGTGAACGTCCATTTAAATAATATGAAATAAGTTTAATAGCGGGCTGATCAAAACCATAATATTTCATTTTAGCACATATCAGTTTATGATTGATTGTGTCAAATGCTTTAGAAAAATCTAGTAATACCATTACACTCACCAACCCTTTATCCAACGTCTCAAACATATCATTGGTAACAACAGCTTACACAGTGGTAGTACTAAATCCTTTTCTAAAGCCGCATTGCGAATCAGGCAAAAATTTATTAAGTATGAAGTAATCATATGTTTGGTAAAATAAAACTTTCTAAAAAATTTTCGACATGGCCGGTAAAACACTAATTACTCCTAAATCGGAAAATGTGGACGGGTCATTATTTTTGGGTAATGGCTTGCCTACTGCAACTTTCCATAATTGTGGAAAATATCTGACCACAATGCAACAATATAATATGAGTAATATATTGATCTATCAAAGGACTGCAATATTTAAGCATAGTTGACGAAATGCCACCGATGCCTGTTGCATTTATTTTAATATTATGCAAAATTTTATTAACCTCAGCAACAGAAGTAAATGAAAAACTAAAAGATGTATATGGGTTCTTTGAGTTATTACTGTAATAATCAATTTTATTGTCACAATTATCAGTATCATCTTGAACAAAAGATGCAAAGTAATCATTAATTTCAGAATGATTGGCTAAATTATCTGGAATATTTATTTCTTTATTCTAGCAAACACTAAGAGTTTTGAGAGACGACCATGTATTTTTTGAGTTATTTTTCGAGAAAATAGACTGTAAAAAGCCCTTCTTTTCTCTTAGTATTGATCTTGCAAGTGTGGTCAGTCTTTATAACTCTTTGACGAAATTCTTAAAAATACTACGGGCTGGTTTCAGTAGCTTTAAAAAATTTGGCCAAGTCTTGCTCTGATATTCAAGAATACCAATTTGATTTAAAGCGTACAAAAAGGAGAAAACTTCAATTTGGTGAAAGTCATACTTTAGAAACATCACTTCAAAATTAACGCTTTCTATGTTATTATAAATTATTTGCAGTAATAATTAAGTCGCCGTAAAATAGTGTACGAAAATTTGCTCACACATTTTCATTTTCTGCAAAAGATAAAACCGGCACCACCACATGAAATAAGACAGTCAGTTAATAATTTACTAAAAATTTATCCAAACGAATTAGCGAATTCTACTAATGGATTTTCTAAATTATATGAAAGAGAGCTGCAAGAAATTTATTCAAATGTATTAATTGCACTGAGAATACTCCTTTGCAAACCAGCTACCAATTGTTCAGGCGGGCTCTCGTTTTCTACACTTCGACGTGTCAAAAATTATGAACGATCCTCAATCAGTGAAGATAGACGAAATTTTAACACTGATGTACATTGAGGGTGAAACATTTCGTTCAATGGGCTCTGATTCAATAATTGACAGTTTTTCCGCAATGAAGTCGCGCAAAAAAGTGTTTGTTTTTAAAAACTGAAGATTCGAGTGCTTAAAAAATCTGTGTTGAGTGGTATAGTATATACGATTGGAATTGAAACTGGTCAGTTTTAAAGCACATGACCGTGCGTACTGAACTTGATATTTTGTCCTATATATTTGGCAAAGGTATTGAGATTCGAACGGTAGTTGAAACTGTGCAGGCGAGTCCCAGACTGGCGATGTAATCAGCCTGAATGAACCATCTACGACTGCACTGGTTTAAAGGTAATAAAATGGACCAGACCTACTAGCACAAAAAGACTCGTAAATCGTTTCTTTATCTTGGAACGTGGAAGTCTAATATCGTGCTGTCTATGTGCCAGTGCAACGCATAAATACCTATTATAATATCAAGCGTAGGAGTTTAGTTAGTTACTGTTCATATTTATAAATATTTACTACTGTATAAAAGGTAAAATATTTTAATTATTTACTAATTTACCATGGCTTTCTGGAGACCATTTGAAACAGAGGATAATATAATAACGCCCGAAAATCTTATCATTTTGTTATGACAAGCATTTCTATTTACCTCCGCCCATGTACAATAAAGAGATGCCAACTGTTTTGCCGGCTTTTAGTTTTTATACGGTTTCAATTCCAATCGTATATACTTTAAGTCCGGATATTAATTTTTGCTTACTTGTTATTTTCCTAATTCCGCCCGACTCAGTTTTATTTTCTATAAAGAACTGACACGGCAAATAAATGAGTGACTAGAGGCGGCAAATGTCTAAGACCGGCCCTGCGGACGAGCAAACAAACGGTTCTTTTCCGTTTGTGAGCATCATATTTCATTCTCGTAGTCAGTAGATTCAATTATACCGAACTATTATTTTTCCCACAAATTAGTTACTATCTTTAGTTTCTCGAAATGATGCCAAATTTTTTGGCGAAATTCGCAATAATGTACAGTTTTGTTTTTCATGAGAACTATTTGAGCATTACTAGAATATCTTCCATTTGACGAAGAGTCAAGTATATTAAAATTCAACTTCCAACAATTCATTTAGTGTATCTCTAATATTTCTATTTATCGCAATACTAAAGTGTCATTGAAATGAGAACCATGTAATGGCATCTCCATCTCTCTTTGTCATTGATAAATCTGTGTATATTACGATTTATTTACAAAGCAAACAAAAACATTCCGTGATTTTTAATCGATATTAAACTCATTTCGAAGAAAATAAAATATAATTGCTTGCATTGATGTACCGAAGGCAAAAATAGTTCACGGAGTAAATAATTTGACTCCCAGATGGCAAATAGTCTGCTTTACCGGTAAATTGCACGTCTGGTTGACTTTTGTTTGATTCCATCAGAGTGTAATTATAAACCTAATACTATAAAATGTTAACCCCTGCGTTCAATAAACACTATAATTATATGCATCAATTTGTAGTTATCGTTTTTGTGTCCTCATTTGGCTTTATCCCGAGTATATGTAGCAAAGTTATAACAGCAATTAAAATCTATGTAAAATTTACGATGATATTGTGTCATTAACACACAATATTAATATATTTCCTATGATTTACCATTTGCCGATCAGTTAAAAGAACACCCATGTCCAATAAATACCTACATGTTTAGTTATTTTTATATAGTGGGGTCAAATTAGCTCAGAAATGCGATATGTTTCAGAATAATTACGGAAAGCTTGGATTTCCTTAAAACTTTTTGATAAACACTTGAAATAGTTTAAAATAAAAAGTTATACTGTTATATTTGCCCGCTAATTGTTTATTAATTGTTTAAACAAAAGAAAAACGCTTCTTATGAAAATTGAAATAACACAATTAATTTTAAAGTAATTGTATTCAAATTGATATTCTAGGGGTTTCTGAGGTCACTGAAAAAGAGGTGGAGATATTGTCAGTTTTTCTGATCGTGTAATGTGCGCGCTTCAATATTGAATCAATCAGTATTAGAGGGTTTAATAAAGATACATATTATATAACTGATGTTTATTAAAATATATTCTGTATCTGCTAAATTCCAGTACAGTATTTATTTATTTTTATGCTATACACGGAAAGTTTTAATTGCCCTGAGGATGATATTAAAAAATATCGAAACGTCGACTAATTAATAAGGTAGTTTTCTTTAATAATTTTCGCCATGTATTAAGTGGTCTAGAAACATTATATTAAACACATGTGTGTAATGGGGTAGTGAAGCATAGCCTCTCCTACTCAATTGTTAACCTCACCTTCGCGATGAGTTCAATTTGAACTTGGTGCACCTTGTTTTTACTACCGAGGCTCTAACGACCGAGTAAGGGCGGAATAACCCTTACCTTTTGCCGTGAGCACATCCACCTTCTCACGAAGAGTGCGGTAAAAATAACCCACCGCACACAAAGGTTGCTTTTGGAATCGTTTGGTTACCCCATCGTCGCAGTCTCCTTCTGTGCCATGGGACCACACCACTCGCCTTCCGCAACCGAGTTGGTCAGTTGCATACCTGCTCCAGCTAAAACTTCAAATACAGCTTCGTTTTCAGTTGATTAAGGCTTAAAAAAAATGATGGAGCGTTCAAGTGGGACAAAATAATCCGGAAGTAAAATACCCTCCCGATCGGATCTCCGGGGGAGGGTGCCCACAGGGACACCTCATCGAATGTCGAAAAAACACCGACAAGTTAAATCCAAGAAAACTAATTCTTTCATCTACGGCGCTTGGAATGTTCGTACTTTGAACGACAGCACTCGCACCGATCGGCCTGAAAGAAGAACTGCTCTAATAGATAGGGAACTTCACCGACTCAATGTTGACGTTGCAGCTCTCAGCGAAACTCGATTTTTGGAGGAAGGCTCTCTCACAGAAAAGTACTACACCTTCTATTGGAAAGGTTTTCCCACCAATTCAAGAAGACAACATGGAGTAGGATTTGCCGTTCGGAATCAACTTGTATCCAACTTAACACAAGTACCACAAGGCCTATCCGAGCGTCTAATGCTACGCTATAAGCTATCAGATGGCAACGCGGTAAATCTAATAAGCGCCTATGCTCCCACTTTGGATGCAAGTCACGAAACCAAGGAAAGCTTCTATCAACAGCTGGAAGAAACCCTCTGTAGAATACCTAAAACGGAACGACTCGTTATTCTTGGCGATTTTAACGCTAGAGTAGGGAGAGATGCAGACACCTGGCCAGGCATCATAGGCAAGAACGGTTTGGGCAACATGAACGCTAACGGTCAACTACTCCTAACTAAATGCGCCGAACATGATCTAGTTAGAACAAACACCATTTTCCGACAAAAGGATAAATTTAAAGGCACCTGGCGTCACCCCAGATCAGGTCACTGGCATCTACTGGACTATGTTATCGTACGTAGGAAGCATCTCAAGGACGTCCAAATTACAAAGGCGCGCATTGATAGCGAATGTTGGACCGATCATCGCCCTGTTGTCTCTAAAATGAAAATTGTTATGAGATCCAAACACCGAAGAACTTAAGTAAAACGTAGACCCCGTCTCTGTATTAGTAAATTGCGTGACCAACAAACCGTCGAACAGCTAAAGCAAAAAGTTCAAGAGAATTTGAGTGCACTAGAAGAAACCAATTCTGTAGATGTAGCTACTACCTGGACACAAATAAAAGACAGTTTAAAAAGTGCGAGTGAGGAAATTCTTGGCACTGCAGCAAGTAAAAAACAGGAGGACTGGTTCAATGATAATGAAGCTTTTATACAAGAACTTCTCGACCGCAAACATATTGCCTTCCAAAACGCTATCAACCACCCCAACGACTCATCAAAAGCAGAAGCTTTTACCCAATCGAAGTATGAAACGCAACGCGTAATCAGAAGAATAAAGAACTAGTGGTGGGCAAGCAATGCTAGAGAAATTCAAAGGTACGCCGATTCACACGACTACAGGAATTTCTTTCAAGGAGCAAAAGCAGTGTACTGCCCCAGTAGGAAAAATATGTGCCTTATTAAAGATTTAAATGGAAATCTCCTCAAAGAAGACTAGGAAATAAGAGCCCGATGGAAAAAACACTACTCTAACATTCTTAACCAGCAAAGTCAAGCCGATCACGATATTATAAATCTTATCCCTCAATAAGGAAGAGATCTTAACCGCCATTGGGCAGCTAAAAAATAACAAATCTCCCGGCGCCGACTCACTCCCAGCTGAGATCTTTAAAGCTGTATCGTCAGAGCTCATACCCTACCTCAAAAAACTGTTTGATGTCGTGTGGGAAAGTGGTCAAGCTCCGCAGGAGTTTCGTGATACACTTTTAATCAACCTCTTCAAAAACAAAAGGAGCGCTGCGGACTGTGGAAATTACAGGGGTATAGCTCTCCTGGCTGTTGGAGGGAAGATACTCACTAAAGCGATGGCAAATAGGCTAACACCTGTTACGGAAAAGTTACTTCCTGAAACACAGTGTGGCTGTGCACTTTTAGCCTCTACGCCGGAAGAGCTTCAAGAACTTTTAGATGTGTATGCCCAGAGCTATGATTCCTTGGGACTTAAAATCAACATTGGAAAGACTAAGATTATGTCAACTCCTCATCAAGTGAACCAAATAGACATTACACTTAACGGAAATTCTCTTGAAGTGGTGGATCAGCTCAATTACTTAGACAACGTTGTTAATGACAAAGCAAACATGGACAGCGAGATTCGCAATAGGATTAACGCTGCATCTAGAGCACTCTGAGGACTTAGAGAGAGAGTATATGACAACCACGACCTTGCTTTGTCAACGAAAATGGCTGTCTACAGAGCAGTTGTCATTCCAACACTGCTATATTGATGTGAAAGCTGGGTCACTTACCGTCGTCATGTGAAAGAATTAGAACGTTTTCAGCAAAGACACCTCAGAAGTATGATGAAAATCCGTTGGTTCCATCACATATCAAACGTGGAAGTACTCAGGAGAGCAAAGAGCCTTCCAAATGAGGTGCTTATTTCAAGAGCACGCCTAAGATTGGCAGGTCACGTTCATCGTATGCATGATAACCGCCTTCCTAAATGTACACTCTATGGTGAATTGCTAAGCGGTAGAAGAAGGCGTGGCGGTCAACGAAAGAGGTTCAAAGACGTTCTCCATGAAAATCTAAAATCCTGCGGTATTCCAGACGAGCAATGGGAACAACTTGCAGCGGACAGAACCGAATGGCGAGGGGTTGTGGCCAGCTATCAAGGAAATGTTGCTGCAAGAAGGCCGAATCCAAGACCTAACCAGGTCTATGTTTGTCCTGACTGCGGTCGACATGTGCTCTCCCGAATTGGCCTCTATAGCCATAGTCGTGTGCACCGTAGATGAATGGGAATTACAATAGACTACACCTTTTACTTGTTTTTTATTACACACAATCTATCGACTGTAACATTTTTTTATACTCGGACTCGAGTAAAGGCTAATAATAATAATTAAACACATAATATTGCCAATATTATCGATCGCGTAAGGTACCTATAAGAAACTTTCTTAGTAAATACAATCACTTTTAACGTTAGTATATTATCAATTTTGACATGATAGGTATGAAAAACGAATATGGAGCTTAAGGCGTACTCTGACATGCAAGCCGTCAGAAAATGCAGGGCAAGAACACGTATTCCTTTGTGAACACGAGGGACACTCCGGTGAATTAAAAAATAATAATCTGGAGGGTCGATAGAGACACTTGGAGCGCCTAGTGCACTTTCGGTAGTTGAGGTAGTTGAAAAACACTTTTTAAGATTTTGGTCATGATCCAACACCCTGTGGCACTGTGGTTGGTTGTAGAAAGCAAAAACACTTTTGACGGATTTCACTAATTTTGGTTAAGGACAGAAACTACACCCTGTATAGAACTTTTTGATATACATGAAATTAGAACATTTTTGATTAAACACTGTAAACAATATTTATATAAAGTAAATAAACAGAGTTGATAATCAAATTTAAACTAAATATTTGATTTTGCAGTGTTGTGAATAAAATAACAAATTCGACAATAATAATTCAGTCTTAAATGAAAAGTAGTGAAACAATAAACGAAAAAATAAATCTATAAAAAAAACACAAAAAAAATGTAATTTATACTGAAAAATTCACTGTAACAGTAACGGTGACCCGGTTACAAGGAAACAAGCGATGACGAAAGTAGGAAAGCTCACTAGGCAGAAGGTACTAAAACAATATTAGTTGAAAACTTATAGGTACACTAGATTATTACTTATTAAAGTAAATTACTAAAACTTCCACTCACGAAGATTTATAACACTTATTAGACCACTGACTTGCTGAAGAGTATAGTCCTTTGCCTTATATAGGTCCGGTAGCGTTTCGTTTAGATGGGGACAGTGCCTCGCCCAAACATTTTAGCCCATTTTCTGCTTTCGTTTGCCGCACCCCGTCCGTTCTTTGGGCTAGGAAGCGATTTTCGCATAAAAAAGAGAATATTTTCAAATTGAAACTTATATAAAGAAGTGGGCATCGACAAGGGGCATCTTTTGAACAAAGAATTAGGTCTGTATCTGTAACAGCCATTGAATTATTTAGAGTTAACTGTCGGCCATAAGAAGCTGATTATGAAATGGTCCGGTAAGACATCACGAAGGTCGGTACCTCGAGTTGACTGGCTTTGCGTATCGGAGAGCTTTCGCAGTTAATCTCGCGGGTCTGGAGTTAACGCCAAAGCTTCAGCGTATAGGCATTTGGTCTGCATTCATTGAAGCGGAAAATAGTTTTGATAAAAACAGTTAATCTTTGGGAACGGCGAGTTTGATGTTTTACTAGTAGATAATTTGAAAGGATGTGAAGCAGAATTAGAAATTATTAGACGGTGAATATCATGAAGGGAAATTAATAGAATTGAAAACTAAATATTATGAATATGGATTTGGAAAGCAGTTTTGATATGATTGAAGTTCATATGGAGGTGGTATTTTTTAGGGTAATATTTTGTAATGAGTTGTCTGCAAAATTAATTAGAAACATTATAGTTTCTGAATGGCTCTTATATTGCATTTTGGAATTATGAGCATTTTATTTATTTTTATTTTGAAAATTATGCAACTATTGAATTTTATTTTTTTAACCGTGTCTGAAAGTTACACTTGAAACGGTCACCCACCTAAGTACGAAACGCTTCTGACGTTACTTTACTTTACATATCGACGCCTGCGCTTGCCCCTTGTGATATGCAGGGTGTCCAGAAACGAAGTAGAAAAAATTAACTGTAGATTCCTTAACCCAAATTAATTGAGATTCTTCATATAACATTTTTCAAAATACCCCTTCGTTTTCAAGTTACAGCCCCTTTAAAGGGGTACATTAAAAACTATTTTCATTTTTTTACTCAAAAACAAGATTCCAAAAAACAAAATATATAGCATATCTACTACACTTATTAAAAGGCATCTTGTGAATTTTTTTCATCCCCTTCAGTGCTTCACCAAGGGGTGGAATGGGTAACCCCTAATATATTTTTTAAAATATTTTTAAAATCCAATTATTTTATATTTCAGAATAAAATATTTTTTGGTTCCCTTGTTAATTCTAAAACTTTTTCTTCTCTTTAAAAATTACCGTGTTACCTACCGTTTTCGTGATAAAAAATAAAATTTACGTTCATGCATTCCAATTGTTACGTATACCGATAATGTTTTTAAAGTTTTAGTAGGCTGCTATAATCGAATAATCTAAATATCCATTAACAACTTCTATGCAAAATGAATTGATTTTAAAAATATTTTTAAAAATATATCAGGGGTTGTACATTCCACCCCTTGGTAAAGCACTCAAGGGGATGAAAAAAAATCACAAGATGCCTTTCAATAAGTGTAGTAGATATGCTAAGTATTTTATTTTTTGGAATTTTATTTTTTGAGTAAAAAATGAAAATAGTTTTTAACGTACCCCTTTAAAGGGGCTATAACTTGAAAACGAAGGGGTAATTTGGAAAATGTTATATGAAGAACCCCAATTAATTTGGGCTAAGTAATCTACACTTAATTTTTTTCTACTTTGTTTCCGGACACCCTGTATAGCGCAAATGAAATAAGATTTCAGTTCTATTATTCACCACATCTGGCAATATTTAATATTCAGGAGGACCATGGAATAATGTAACAGAAAGTGGTCTTATAGAAGTAAGATGGTTTGGATTAATTGAAAAAAAAAAAAAAAGATTATATTAATACAATTGTCTGGTTGATAGCCGAGTGGGTTAAGGCGCGAGGTGACAATCGCGATTAACCATATGGACATCGCACCACCGGGTTCGAATCCTGGCTCCGGCACTGGCACTGTCGGAGGAAATGATTGTATGTCCGCGTTTTTTCAATGTGTAACCCCCTTCCGCGCAAGCCCTGGCTTCTGGAATTGGGGGTTGTCTAATTTCTGTGGTGTTTATTTATTTATTTATATTTATTTATTAACAATTTTACCCTAGCGCATAATAATATGTTCATACGTACCACATACAGAGTGACCCATTTAAAAGCGGGGCAACTCTCTAAAATTCTTAGTTGTGATTTATGATACCATGATGCAAAATTTCAAATCGAAATTCAAAATTTTAAGGCCTATTTCGATTTTTTCAAGGTCAAAAATCCAAAAGAGTGTTAGCAATTTCTTATCTCAAATCTGACTACACCACCGTGTATAGAGCATCTTCAAATATGTGTGTGACAGAAATGTAACAGAAAAATATTGGTTTCTAGCTGAAATATAGTATAATTAAAATGTATATTATGTTATTGAAATATTTCGAGTGGTTGTCATTTAATGCTCAATTGTTTGCAATGCTCCTTTAGATCGATATCTGTTGAATTTCAAAAATATTGGCAATATTTGTTTTCTTTAAACATGCTCCATACTAGGAATAATTATTTTTATTAGCAAGTTTTGCAAATTCTTAAGTTGCCATGGCAAGCCAACAAAACAAACGACGAAATCTGTCAAATTTATTCGCATCAATAGTGAAGTTTATTGTTCCGCAAGTACACTATCAATATAAGTATGACCGATAATTTAACTTTATTTGAAAAAATTGAAATCATAAGACTTCGTGGTGACTATGGGAAGGGGGAAGTATGTAGAATTTTTAATACGAAACACCCGGAGCGTCGGATTAATCACAGCTACTGTTGGTAATCAATATGGGTATTTAATTAAACACATTTTAAAGAATCGTAATTTACAATGACAAAGACCGAATAATGAACGAATTAGAAATTATTTTACTGGCAATCCGAGAAACAGTTTAAGAATAATTGCAAGTTTAGACTTATCACGTGAAACAATAAGAAGAAATCTTAACAAATATAATAATATGAAGCCCCTTAAACCAAAGTTTCTTCACACCTTAAAGGAAGACGACACTGAGAAAAGACTGGAATATTGTTTATGGACTCAAGGAGAACATGAGAATACCAAGAATTTTATAAATAAAATTTTGATTAGTGATGAGGCAGCATTCAAAACTAATGGAACGGTTAATTCTCAAAATTCAAGGTGTTGGATAGAAGAAAATCTACACTGGGTAATAAATTTTAGGCGGCAATACTCACGAAAAATAAACTTCTGGTGCGGTATATTAAATACCAGAATAACTGGCCCCTTCTTTTTTGAAGGCAATTTGAACAGAAATATTTTTTATATTTTTTGAGGAATGAGTTTACCAACACTATGAATGAACTTCCACTAGCAGAAACGGCTCATCTAATGTTTCAATTAGATGGCCATTCAATCCACCGTGTCCTGATTGTAAGGACTTGGTAGAATTGAAATTTCCCTAATCGGTGGATAGGGGAAATAGTGGGTTAGTAGAGTTTCTTCCCAGGTCCCCCGACTTAATCCCAGTAGATTTTTTCTATGGGGGTTTCTTAAAGAAAAATTCTACAAGGCCCGCCCAACTAACACAGAACTGCGTGAAAGGATACGACAGGCTTGTTTAGAAATTACACCAAACCAATTATGTAATGTTATGGCAAACATTAAAAAAACTCTACAATAAATGTATTGAATTAAATAGAGATTTAGTTGAATCGTCTAAAATTTGAAGTGTATGGCACTGTCGGGTCGATTCATTCTATTTTTTTAATTTTGTTTGTGTCTCGTGTTATTCTATTACAAGAATAGTAATTTCTGAAATTGTTGTTAAATTGGTAAATTTTTAATTGTAATGTATATGTTAACTGATCTTAGTAAAAGATATGCAGTTTATTTATTAAATACCAATTTATTATCGTCTTCTCAATACCGCCGCTTTGTAAAGACTGATAATTTTTTGTTTATGGGCTTCATTATTATTTACATAATCCTCCAACGCCAGCTGTTACGTTTGATTTTGTCGTGGCAAATAGTGAATTTTGCATTTGATTTGTAGATAAAAAGAAAGTTCACTTATCAGTAGCATTTCAGTTAATTATTTTTATTTAGTCGAGTAAATTGAGTCATTAACATTACCTGTAATTTTAAATTTTAATCACATATTCAACAATAGCTCAACACTAAATATATAAAAAGGGATATAATTGTCATTTTAATTCACACGTTAAATATAGCTTGCATTGTTTGTTTTATTATTTATATTTCGAATCCATTTTTGATTAGTAAAAAATCTTATGTACTTATTACTTCCACGTCCAGTGGAAGTAAGTAAGGCAAAATATATATATATATATATATATATATATATATATATATATATATATATTTTGTTGAAAAAAAAATTCAGTCTGTCGGTCTGCCTGTCTGTCGGTCTGTCTGTCTGTCTGGGACTTTTTTTTTGTGAGCACGTTTATTCCTGAACCGTTTATGATATTGACTTAAAATTTGATACACTTCTGGATCTGGAACTAGATTATATTTTGATCTGATTCCGTCGAAGTGTTCGGGGGTAAAATGGGTAAATAAAGGTAAATAGGCAAAGCAAGCAGGTAAGAATCCATAAAATTGCAACTTAGGATATGTACGAAAAATCAAAGTTTCAAAATATTTTACCATCAGTTCCCCCACTATCACCCCCAATACCTCCCCCACACTATTATAAAAGGGAGTAAAAAAATTGAAATGTGATCTAGTGGGTATACATGCAAGAACAAAACGTCTCAAAAATTTTTTTGGCGTTAGCCACCCCCTCTACCACCCCCAGCATATTATTAAAGGAAGTAAAAAATTTAATTGAGATTTAGTGTGTATACGAGAACCAAGGGACTCTAAAAAATTGTTGGCATTAGCCACCCTCTCCACCACCCCCATTGCTACCCCAACCTATTGTTTAAGGGAGTGAAATATTGCATTGGGATTTAGTGTGTATAAGACTTGGATACATAATCTGGATTTGGAAATAGTGATTCCTTGGGCAGCGGTTTTTTATTTACGATGTATTTGTCTTAACAGGGTCTGACTATTAAACATTCAACTACTCGGAAATCGTACTCTAGTTTACTAATAGCTCTTAGTTTATACGACGTATAGCTTGTCTGGCGTGGCACGTATCCTACCTGCATGTTGTATATGCCTAATATTGAATTAGGTTAGGTTTGGCATACTGATGAAAACTAATAAGTTCGAAACCGGTTTATGTCTGGTCAGGAAATTGACAAATGACATTGGCTACCAATATTCCATGGTTTGTAAGGTATAAATCAATGCAGATCGGGGTATTTGCTCGCTGAGCAGTTGTTTCCTGCAAATCATATATTACAACAACAGGTTAGGTCCACCTAGGGCTAAAAGGTCGCCGCTCTCGGTACTTGCAGTATCACAAGTCGCTATACACCATGCAGACTTCTATGATGTATAGTAGCAATTGACCACATGAGAGGATTCACTTACCTCTCACCGCTACTCCATTTACTATATTCTGTATAAAACTAGCAGGTTGGCTGTCGTTTGTCTGTTCCATGACCTATGGCATGAGAACTAATAGTTCGAAATCGGTCTATGCCTGGACAGGGAATTGACAAATGACATGGCTACCAATCTTTCATGATTTGTAAGGTATAATTCAATGCAGGTCGGGGTATTTGCCAGCTGAGTAGTTATTTCCTGCAAATCATATATTATGTTCATTATGTTGGTTTTGTTTGGTCTTCGAAATGAAAACTTTTATACCTATGCTGGGTTACGTCATGCTGATGGAACGTGGAGAGAAAGAGAAAGGTGTATTGTAGTCGATGAGACTTTGTATAGATGGAGTTCATAGTCTGAGGAGTTCGAGTTAAATATTTTATTTGGTTAGCCTGAGGAATTACAGGAAATTTTATCATTTTTCTTTCATAACGTCAAATTGATAAAGCAATTAGCATTTACTGGTATCAAGTTTGGAAAGGATGTTTCCACACTGAAGTCCCAAGTATATTACCTTACTACTCATGGAATAATAAGTCATTCATATTAAAAAAAAATTCTTGTAAAATTCATTTTTTTAAAATTTTTCTTGCAAATGTTTTATAGATGATAAACCCCAAATTGGTTTATAAAGGTTGATAACTGTAAGTAATTATTTTTAGTCTTGCAACTTAAATTTTGTTTTAACTATATTATGTAACCACACACTCTACTAACCTAGAGTATGTCCGGTTAAATTATAAATATGGGAATTAATTAAGAACTTAATGTAAACTACGTGCAATTGCATCTGGTGTAAGTAATATTACCTATTTTATTTCATTTATCAATTGAGTATTTATTTCTCTAAATTAGAAATCCATTATTGTACATTGTAGAATGTTTTATTGTACACTTTAACAATTATGAAAAATATTTATGTTCATACTACTTATATATATTTGCATAAAACAAATATTTTTTACTATTCTAAGAACTGTATCCATTAGTATCCATTCTAACTGAATAAAATTTGAACTCGATAACTATTCCTAACCTAAACCTAGGTCAACCACTGATAGGCCCAGTTCACTTGTTGAACTCGGGAATCTAAAACTTGAGAGTAGGAGGATTATTAGCCGAGATGGTAAGGTGATCAGAGTGTTCCGGGACCTGAGGTTAACTTTGAGGTTACCTTTTGATCATTACAACTAAAGCAGTAACACAGCTTTGATAATAAAAATAATTAATAAGACTTTCTAATAAAAATATTTTTTCTTAATATGGAGCTATAATATGTTTAAAGAAAACACATACTGCCAACGTTGAATACGTGATAGGTATACATATTTAAAACTCAACTGATAACGATCTAAACGAGCATGTTATACAATATTATTTAAACAATTGTGAATTACCTAATGAATATTCCAATTATTTCGATAACAATATGAATTTTAATAATGCTATATTTCTGTTAAAAACCAATATTTTTTTGTTAAATTTCGGTCGCATCCATTTGAAGGTATCATAAATCCAGTGTCGTAGTCAAATTTGAGATAAAAAACACTGATAACACTTTTTTAAGATTCTTTGTCCTTGAAAAAAAATTTAAATTTGACTGATTTCGATCTGAAATTTTGCACTACGATAGAGTTATTGAAGCTCTATCATTTAAAAAAAAATCGTTTAAATCGGTCACCAAATGAAAATTTTAGAGATGTTCCCCGCTTTTAAATAGGTCACTCTGTATAAACTTTTATGAATCATCTTGTACATTGTATGTATTCTAAATTCATATATTAATATGATTTTAGCAAAAAGAATTATTATAGAATGATTTTCCAGATCAGCAATTAGTTGAAAAGTACCTTGCGTGAAATACGACTAAAGAAAGGGATAAAATCGATAGGGTATAATCATTCTCGTCGCAAAATGAGGTACAGATAAAAAAGTATAGCTTTCAAATATAGTACGCGATAAATTCTTAAAGGGGTCCGTTTATACTTATTTTATTTATACGGTTCTGAATGACTAGACTAGAAATATTTGACTAGAGCGACCTAAGTGATAATGGCTGAAAGTCTGGGCTTACATAGATACCTGACACCATGCAAGTGAGCTAATAGTGAAGAGTTTAATTGAGCGTAAAGAGTTTAACAGAAAGACCACAGTAAAGCCTACTTTCTCGCAGCAGAACTAATCGATAATGGAGTCACTCTTTGGAGACTGGGAGACGACGACCGATCTTCGACGTCTAAAATCAGCGACTGCTTCTGATACTCGCGCTGACATATACATAAATTCAAAAGTACTTTCCATCAGTCAATCCGTTTCATTTTTGGACTTTACGATTCTTATATATTTGAGAGCTTTCAAGGAAATTCTCTTTGTCTGGCGCAGCTTTGTGTAAAAAGGCTAGGATTCGATTACAAAGTTTTCACAGGGTAGTTGTTTTAAATCACTCCTTTACTATCTAGTTCTGTTAACTACGCGAATTAAATATAGTTATATAGTTTATAGTAGAGTCAATCTGGATCTTGAATGAAATTGTGTGGAAAGGTGTTGTTTTTTTTAAACCTAATAAATAGTTTGGGTACGTAGAAGTTATGGATTTTTTCCGATGCTGTCCCCATTGAACCCATTTATTTCTTAAATCACGTTTCCCTTTCTTGTTGAACATCTCCGGGTATTTGTTATATCGAGAAAATAAAAATACAGGCTTCTTCGCAATTAAATTTCTTATAAAACTCCTGCAATAAAAGTGTTTTTTCTTCATTCATTTGTAAAGTTACATAAAATAATATTAATAATAATATAAAATGTATTTATTATTTTTCAAACATATGTTTCATACTATATTAGAGGGTACTGGCTTAAAACAAATTATTGAAACGCCTACTAGAGTCACGTCAAATAATGCTACCCTTTTGTATTACATTATTATTCCTGAGTAAGACAATATTTCTGTAGCAGGTACAGTACCATTACCCGAAATTTTAGATCATGAGTTTGGTTTATGCTCACTTAAACTTAAAGCATTCAAGTAATCAAGCAGTTATGCGCATATATAGAGACATGAGAAATGTAAACGGGGATTTGCTATATGAGCATTTGCAATCGATATCGTAGCGTAATATATATGATATTGACGACATAGATGACAAATTAAATCCACTTTCAAAAAATCCCACAAACCTTGGGTTACAGACAACATTAAGCTAATTGTGAATCTAAGAGGTAAGGCTGAAAAAAAGTTTAAAAGATCCATTACGTTTTGCACAGTATAAAAACTTACGTAATTTCTATATTTCTATTAAGAGAGAAAAAAAGCTTATTTGCAAACTTCATTACAGAAAGGCAATAAAGATATGTGGAATTCTTTAAAAAAATTAAATATCATTAAAAAGAATAGGGATGTCACTAAAATAATACCTGAAAATATTTCAAATGTGATTGCCATTAATAATCATTTTGTGATTTCTGTACCAGTAACTAATATTCCTGGTAAACATATTTATAATTACAAAAATAATAAAAGTGAACAATGTGCGTTTCCAAATCAATTGAAAATAATGTCCTATAACTTGCGACTATGTCTTCAATCGGAAAACGCAAAATAAAGTCTGATCTGCTGAGGGCTTATTCTTCTCGAAACAGCAGTAACAAGTCTTATTTAAGGTCTATATTAGGTACAATCCAAATATTTTCACAAAATCCAGAATAGTAAGTTTTAAAAATTTTCTCAAAATGTCGTAAATCGGTCTTATTTAGTGTCTATACTACTTTCCAGTTGACAGAATTTGGCTGAGTGCATTAATTTCTAAATAGATTGTTCTGGAAATTTTCTCAAAATGTCACAATAGGTTTTAGAATTTGGACAATATTTAATGTCTATATCACTTTCCAGTTCAAAGCACTTCAATATCTCCAGTGGTTTCCAAATAGAACACTATGGAACTTTCTAGAACTCTTCAGAAATCCTGTTGCAATTCCGCTTCCGATGCCAATTGTTACGTGCTTACAATCTCAAGTAAACACCCTGTACGTAAGTTCGATAAATTGCAACAAGCAGTTTCATAAACCACTGATTTATTAATCACTTAATTACAATAACTAGTCCTTGCAATTACACATTAGTACACACTAATTAGTTTATTCTACTATAGTCTCACAGAGAGACGACCTTAAGAAAATGGCAGGAAATGTGGAGCGACCATACAGGCACGGCAGCCTGGACAAACGCAATCATCCAGGACCTTCTTCCATGGGTGAAATGCGAACACAAGAAGTTGGACATTTTTGTGACGCAGTTCTTGACAGGCCACGAGTACTTTAGATATTACACCAAAAGAATGGGAATAACTGAAGACGACAAATGTATATACTGTGGTAGTATAGACACTGCGGAACACACAATATTGATCTGTGCTAGATGGTCACAATGGAGACAGGAATTAGAAGAAGAATTGGATGTCAGAATCAGTAGGGAAAATATAACCAATGTGATGATCAGAGACGTGAGACGTTTTTGTCAAAAAGGTATTGCAGAAGAAAAAGGTTGATGAGAGATAAAGGGATGGGTGAAGCACGATGAGGAAGTAAACGACGGCCGGGTGCTCTGATGTTATGTGGCTCTCCGGGATTCCCGTGGTGAAAAAGAAGGGGGTTTTAGTCGTTAAAAGTCCCGCACTACCATGACGCGATAGAGACCAAGCGCATGGTGTCCATGAGGATTTCCCCCCCACAAAAAAAATACTATAGGCTCACTACCATCATTCACCCATAATTCATAACTAGTACTGTTTTCCATCTTACCTTATTACGTTCTCATCTCATACATAGCTGAACTACGTGCGCCGAGCCACTCCCTATATATATCGAGAGCGATCATTCTGGAATGCTCCAGTCTATCCTTCGCGGCGCTTCTGGGCCTTTCTCGAATTTACTATGAGGCAGTGGCGTAGGCATGCACTTAACACTAATTTTATAAAAAATGTTGCGAAGAAGGCTTCATTTTTATTCTCTCTACATGATAACCACAATTGAACATATTTAACAAAAAGTGAGAAGAAACGTAGTTCAAAAAAGATTTTCCATAGGGTCAGCATTGGGTAAAATATGTTTCTACAACTTCTATTTACCCGAATTATTCATTTCATTAACAAAATTTACCCAAAAAACGGTGAAAATATGTCATTCAGTTGAAATGAATTAAATTATTATAATGCAAATGACATGTTTATAGATCGAAATCGTTCGAATTGTATAGGCAAAATAATCGAAATGAAAGTTAATGCACATAAAAAGCATTTTTCATGTAGGTTCTGACGTTTTTCTGATTAACTCAATCAGGTGAAGTAAATGAGACAAATCACGGCTGTCAAAGAACAAAGATTTTCTAGGATTTATTGGATGCAACTGGCTTATACTCCTTCCCGGATTTAATACAATAACGGTAAACTGTTTCTCAATATACGACTCGAACAAATCAATGTCAAAGGGTTGAAATACCGAAAGTTTTTCATTTCTCATATGCGGGGCTTTCTAACCAAGGCACTAAACCTTGGAATGCCGGAAAATCTGGAAAATATACTGAAAGCTTCAGCTTTCACCGTATTAGAATTTTGTTGCAATTAACGTAGCGGGGCAAATATCATAAATCAGTTGTTAATTAATCATGTCTTATTGAAGTTAACATGAAAGTATAGAAACATATAGAACTGATTATTTATACATGAGTTATCGAACAGACCAAATTTTATTGGAACGTTAATGGATGTATTGCGTGAAAACGCACAGTTAGTTGTTTGTGATTTTTTCGTGTTGCTACACCGTTGATCGCCTATTGGTTAGTATGTTAATAAAGCTAGTCTAGTATTTCAAGTATTCAAATTCATAAATATTAATTATTTGCATATGGAAACTAGAGATTTACTTAATATGACAATTTACTTGATAAACTAACAACGAAATCGCTCATTTAGATATTCATGCTCAACTAACAATTGGGTAACTTAAAAGGACGTTTACAAAACAAATTTATTTATTTATTTATTTACATATTTACTTATTTACTTATTTTTTACTTATTTACTTATTTACCTATTTACCTCTTTACCTATTTACCTATTGACCTATTTGCCTATTTACCTATTTATTTATTTACTTATTTGCTTATTTACTTATTTACTTATTTACTTATTTACTTATTTACTTATTTACTTATTTACTTATTTACTTATTTACTTATTTACTTATTTACTTATTTACTTATTTACTTATTTACTTATTTACTTATTTACTTATTTACTTATTTACTTATTTACTTATTTACTTATTTACTTATTTACTTATTTACTTATTTACTTATTTACTTATTTACTTATTTACTTATTTACTTATTTACTTATTTACTTATTTACTTATTTACTTATTTACTTATTTACTTATTTACTTATTTACTTATTTACTTATTTACTTATTTACTTATTTACTTATTTACTTATTTACTTATTTACTTATTTACTTATTTACTTATTTACTTATTTACTTATTTACTTATTTACTTATTTACTTATTTACTTATTTACTTATTTACTTATTTACTTATTTACTTATTTACTTATTTACTTATTTACTTATTTACTTATTTACTTATTTACTTATTTACTTATTTACTTATTTACTTATTTACTTATTTACTTATTTACTTATTTACTTATTTACTTATTTACTTATTTACTTATTTACTTATTTACTTATTTACTTATTTACTTATTTACTTATTTACTTATTTACTTATTTACTTATTTACTTATTTACTTATTTACTTATTTACTTATTTACTTATTTACTTATTTACTTATTTACTTATTTACTTATTTACTTGTTTACTTGTTTACTTGTTTACTTGTTTACTTGTTTACTTGTTTACTTGTTTACTTGTTTACTTGTTTACTTGTTTACTTTTTACTTGTTTACTTGTTTACTTGTTTACTTGTTTACTTGTTTACTTGTTTACTTGTTTACTTGTTTACTTGTTTACTTGTTTACTTGTTTACTTGTTTACTTGTTTACTTTTTACTTGTTTACTTGTTTACTTGTTTACTTGTTTACTTGTTTACTTGTTTACTTGTTTACTTGTTTACTTGTTTACTTGTTTACTTGTTTACTTGTTTACTTGTTTACTTGTTTACTTATTTGCTTATTTACTTATTTACTTATTTACTTCTTTACTTGTTTACTTGTTTACTTGTTTACTTGTTTACTTGTTTACTTGTTTACTTATTTGGTTATTTACTTATTTACTTGTTTACTTGTTTACTTGTTTACTTGTTTACTTATTTGCTTATTTACTTATTTACTTATTTACTTATTTACTTATTTACTTGTTTACTTGTTTACTTGTTTACTTGTTTACTTGTTTACTTGTTTTCTTATTTGCTTATTTACTTATTTACTTATTTACTTATTTACTTATTTACTTATTTACTTATTTACTTATTTACTTATTTACTTATTTACTTATTTACTTATTTACTTGTTTACTTGTTTACTTATTTACTTATTTACTTATTTACTTGTTTACTTATTTACTTATTTACTTATTTACTTATTTACTTATTTACTTATTTACTTATTTACTTGTTTACTTATTTACTTATTTACTTATTTACTTATTTACTTATTTACTTATTTACTTATTTACTTATTTACTTATTTACTTATTTACTTATTTACTTATTTACTTGTTTACTTATTTACTTATTTACTTATTTACTTATTTACTTATTTACTTATTTACTTATTTACTTATTTACTTATTTACTTATTTACTTATTTACTTATTTACTTATTTACTTATTTACTTATTTACTTATTTACTTATTTACTTATTTACTTATTTCTTTATTATTATTAATTTATTTAAAAATACAAACTTGCAATTTACAGTGCAAGAAAAACGGATAAAATATTTCTTCAGATAAACATGATGTACAAAATGGACAGTGTATAAATAGTGAATGATGTACTTATAGGTAACAATTTCTACAGCTTATAATGTACAATATACAATTGCCTAATATTTTATAAAAAAAGAATAATTTTGAAAAATAATTTTTTTTGACAATGTTGAATTTTTTTACATTTTTAATATGCTTGATCTCTGTTGGCAATAGATTACAAACTTTTGGCAATGTATATGTTAAAAGTTTATGACAAATATTTTTGTTGAATCTTGGAGTGGATAGAACCTCATTAATGGTGCTACGCGTGTGATATGTTGAAGATATATAATTCTGAAATGTTCTGTCTTTAATAAATACATAGGCTGTGAAAATATAAAGACCGGATGTTACAAATATGTCCTGTATAAAGAAGCGAGGTACCGTCATCGGTTTAAGCGCTGAGACCTCGATCGGCGAAGTTAAGCAGCGTTGGCCAAGTCCGTCACTTGGATGGGTGATGTTGTAGTGTATTGTAGGGTATGTCCCCTACAAGTCCTAAACAAAAAGCAAAAAATTCCAAAAATCACCAAAAAATCAAATCACTCCATGCACCATGGCAAACTACATAAAAAAAGTCAACCAGACACTATTCACATCCAAAAAGCACAGTCAATCTCAAATCTGAAAAAATTCACAAGCACTCGATAATTCAGAAATAACGTAAATTCACTAATATCCAATTTCAAACATTCATCGTCCATTCATAACAGATTCATTACGAAAAAACGTCACTTAAAAATACAGTCCCCATATATTCATCAACCTGACCCAAATCACTATCTAAACCCAAATTTTCAACGTCTTACTTCAATCCGTAAATTTTCTATAAACAATTTCATTTTCAAAATTTTAATACTTCTTGACCACCCCTCGTATACGTAACTACGTTAAAACTTAACATTCGAACTCATTTCATAACTTTCTTGCAACTACTTCGCATTTTATTCTTCTTACTTTTTGATCACCCTTTGTATACTTCAAACCACGTTTCGTGCCTCGAGTCTTAAAGTTCAAATTTAATTTCATCAATATCTCGCAACCCGATTGCTATTTTAAATTTCACCATTTTTGATCACTCCTCGTAATATAGCATACAATATCTCGGTTCAACTTGAGTCGTACCCGTTAGGAACATTTTAATATCTTATTTCCAGACCCTACGCACCTATCGGGAACATTATCATTTCATTTCAACTTTTAAACATCGGACCTCCGTTAACACTTTACGGGGTCGTGTCAGATTTTGCTAATTAAACGCTAATAACTTCTAAACAAAAATAGATCCAAATTTCATTCTTATTTCAATAGATTCCTCTTTTCATTGCCGATTTCTCTATGTAATTTTCATTTTCAAAATCTTAAATTTCCAGTGTTGTGCAATATATTGCAATCAATCAATGACTCATCCTCGCCCGCACGGAGCGATTTCCATCCTTTCCAGACAGTTTAAAACAGGATGCGAGACTCGATGGGGCGCGATAAACGAAACTTACACAAACGTATGTATACCCGAGCACAGCCTACCCGGGGCAAGTTCAGTTCTGGCAGTGACTCCTATGTTTAGTACTCGCGAAGTGATTCAGTGGAAAAAGTTATTTAAAAGTGATTTTAAGTGTAATAAGCTCATTTACTAGTGCTTCCGGTCCGGTTACTATTTAATTTAAGTTGTAGATACCCACCGTCTAGTTAGGATTTCTTACCCCCTGTCCTAGCATACTTTTCGTGACTAGCTGTTCAGAACTAGCTTCCCAGGCCGAATCCTGGTTAAAAAGAGTAGTTTTAAGAAATCGCCTTAAGTGGCCCCATCTAGTTTTAGTATATTCTCGCCTTAAGTGGCCCCCTTTTACATTTTTATTTTCACCTTAAGTGGCCCCTATTTATCTTTCGTATTAAGTGACCCCATTTTATTTCATTTTAAGTGACCCCATATTTACTTCATCTTAAGTGACCCCATTTTTTCTCGCCTTTACGGCCTACAAAATCTCAAACCAAAGTGAATCTTTTCAGATTAATCAAATAAAATATTTCAATAAACAATTTTTGCTAAATTCCACAGTCCGAATTTATGCTGTTGAATAGTTATATCCAACAAAGAAGAAAATTTTGTTAAATAAAACATTAACCCCTTATTTTTTGTTGAAAAAAAATCTTAAATAAATAATTGTTCGTTCCGCTTTAAAAACAAGTGTTGCTTTTTTCAAGAATACCATATACAGGGTGTAGCCGTTGACCCTGTCAGAACTCAAAGAAATACATTGTTAAATAAAAAATAAAAAATTGAAACCAAAGTTCTACAACAGATCCAAATTGCAATATACAGGGTGTAGTATTTGACCCCAACCATCACTACAGAAATCAAAACCAAAGGCTTCTCACATCACAAATAAGTGCATGAACGCCCTCTAGGGTCTCAGCTCTAAACCCCCACCACTCCAGATTTTTTATTTCACCACACAGATGGCTTTTTCGTGTTCAAGTGCATACTACGTATCAGAAAAAAATAACTCGAAAAAATTCCAGAATCTGTCAAAATACTCGAACTTTCCACTCGTAATGTCAAACCCCATAAAAAAGCCCTTTTATTTTCAATTATCAAAAAACTATAACTTTTCTCATAAAAATCCCCACTCGATAATTCCCAAACATGCCTAAAATATCGCCGAAACCTTCAAAACAGTCAATCTGCAATTTTACAAAAAAACTTTAAAATTTTTCAACTTTAAAAATATTGCCCCTGTATATTTTCATTCCACTCGTCATTCCACATACACAAAATATCAAATTTTTATTCTTTTAAATAAAAATTCTACACACATTCAGTCCCGCGATCTAACGTCTATCCGAAATTGCGTAGTATACGGTTATTTATCTTTCTGCACGTCAATCCACAATCGCATATTAATATCTACTTCTGCTTCCTAAACATTCAGCGCGGCAAGTAAAGTATAAACGATCTACATCCCACGGCACTTATTATACATTTAGTATGACCCCAGTCGTGAATAAGACTGAGGATTAATTAGTACAGGTGCTTATTGAAATTTAAATTTCCAAGTTCTCATAATTCATCAATTAACTTCCTTAATAAAAATGATACAGGGGTCATCAACAAATCAATATGCTTCAAATTTTGGGCTTTATTAAACGATAAAATGTTCAATTATGATTTCAAACGATTTTGATAATTGTGTTGATCCGTGTGTGCACGGAATGGCTGGGGCAAGCAACCGGTTTTAGACCAAGCCCGCAAGCAGTCTGGGGACATATCCAAACGTTTCTGCCTGACTCGCTGGGGCACGATTGACGAAAGCGAAGCTCGAGCAAGGCAAGTCAGTGCCGCGTTTTTTAACCGTACTCGAGTCTTCCCTGATGGTTCAAGTAAAAATATCCATAAACTCTACCCTACTGCTTTTTAATTTTTTTTTAGTGCATTATTTTAACCGGCTCCTTCGCCAAACGGTAATTTTTGAAAATTTCGCTTTTGAAAAGTTACCTTATTCAGAATATATTTTTGTTATTTTAAAAAAAATTTTTTAAACAACTTGTGAAGTGATCTAAATAATTTTTAGTTTTCGTTTTTAAACAAGTGTGTTTTTCTCAACGATATTATACAGGGTGAACCAAAAAGTACCCTGCCACATTTTTAAAGTGAATTTTTAAGCTTTTTAAACAAAAGTTAAGTGCTTCTACGACTTATACAGGGTGAAGCACTTGAGATAAAAAAATATTTATTTCTCTGAAACATTCTTTTATACGAAATTAAATGCTCGAATACCCTCGGGGGTCTCAAATCAAGCTCTTCCACTGTCAAATTTTTTATTTCTCCACACCGAGGTTCTAATTCGTGTTCAGTGAACGACATCTCATTTCGCCGTCCTGGTTGAGTGGAAGAGTAGCTGTAGCTAAACTCCTACGTAAATATAAACAAGGCATTAAAATAAAAAAATAAATAAATTTGTATGATACCATCTTAACACCATAACGTTCTAAAACATACAAGAGTTTTTCATGATGTAGAGTATCAAATGCTTTGGCAAGATCCAGGAAAACTGCAATGCAATATTTTATTTGCATCTAAATCCTCTATAATATTCTTATAACCGTACACATAGCATCACTGGTTATTTTACCAGCACGGAAACCAAATTGTAATTCATGTATGATACTGTTTTGGTCGAAAAATTTTACCAATCGAATTTTCAAACGTTTTCCAAAAACCTTTCCAAAATTATTAGGTCTGTAATTACAATTTTTTATTTTATAAATAGGGTAACTATGGAGATTTTAAATTGGGATGGGACAGCACTTGTTAAAAAAATTTAATTCATTACATGTTTGAGTGGCCGCAAAATATACTGATGAGTTTTTCCAATACTGTCAACAGTTATTCTATCAATGCCAGGAGAACTGCTATTTTTTAGTGTGGATATATGCTCTGTTAATTCATTTTTTATTACAGTGTTAAGAAACATGGTATTAAGATTTAAAGCTACAGCATATTTTCATTGAAGGATGTAACACTGTCGATGTCTTTGACATAGTTAAACGGACATTGATGAAATAGTTGTTGCAGTAGTTTGCCATTTGTTTATTGTCATTAAATATGATTTCTACATTATCAACAATTTGATACACGTTTTTATATTGCATTTTTTATTAGTAGCTTCAGATATTAATTGATACACTCTTTTTAGATTATTTTTGTTGTCCTCATCTTCTCTAAGATAGTAGTCACTTTTTGATTTTTTTAATAAACTATTCAATACACTTCTATGTGTTTTGTATTCATGTTCCAATTCTGGTGAGAAGTGTTTATTTAATCGTTTTTTAAGTTTGTTTCTATTTTTATTGATTCCCTGATAGATATTTGGTATATAAAATAGATTAGGATACATTTGATTGTATATTCTTTCCTATTATTTGGGTTTTCTACCACATGTATTATTATCCTCTTCAAAACAAATCACCGAATCTACAAAATAATAGAATTATTGGAAAAAAGCCTCTGCGCCCGTGACGTTTACGCCAAAGGAAAAGTCAGAGGTTATGTTTTGCAAATAATATAAATCGGAATAAACACAGAAATAATGTATTTTGCTGGCGTTTCGGAAAGTAATCTCTTTCCGTTTTCAAAGCTATTTTTTGGAAGAACTCTTATTTTGCTGTGTATGTCAAATACACAGCTTTAAGATTCTGTTTATGTTATTTCCATAGATAATTACTACTTACACAGAACATAGAACTGATGATCTTTGGGTAATGTTGAGTTTGTTAAGTTCTTCTTTTAACATTGGTAGCCAGGTTGTACAAATATCTACAGAACAATTCGATACGCACTTATCTTCATTTAATAAGATTATTGCTGATTCTTTAATTTTTCTTTTTTTGGTATCTGTTTCTTTTGTTAAAATTTTTGCCGAGTCCCAGTTTATTCTATGTCTGTTTTCCCAAGCATGTTCACAAATCTTTGATTTCTGAATTTCATTCTTTCTAATGTAATTCTTGTGCTCATCCAACCTCACACTGAAAGGTCTGGATGACTCACCCACATAACATTTATCACATTCGCACGGGATATTGTAAATACAGTTTTTTGAATTCTGCTCCCTGTTTATCGGTTTTGTTTTTGTTAAAAAAGATCTTAAAGTGTTATCCGTTTGAAATATCGTCCTAACATCAAATTGGTCACCTATACGGCGTAGTTTTTCCGATAGTCCGTATACATAAGGAATTATTGCTGTATAATGACGTTCAGGATTTTGTCGTACCTGATTGTCCTTATTTTCAACATTTATGAAAACTCTATCAACAAATGCTTCAGGATATTGATTTTGTACTAGAACCTCTTTGATAAATTTTTTCTCGTTATTTCATATTTCATTATTAGATGAAATTATTTTGGCCCTATCGTATAAACATTTTACAACACCCCTTTTAACATTTATTGACTGATATGAGTTAAAATTTAGATATCTATTAGTATGTGTTGATTTTCTATAAACGCTTGTTTCAATTGTATTATTTACCCTTCTAATTAAAACATCTAAAAACGGTAGTTTTTAACTATCTGGTAAATCGACATCATGAGGCCAAATTGCAAAGATCTCGTCAACATATCTCCACCAGACAACCGGTTTGTTTATACAATTTTGAACATGTGTGTTCTCAAAGTTCTCCATAAATATGTTGCTTAAAATTGGTGATAATGTAGACCCCATAGCCATACCAAAATCCTGCTGATAGAACTTATTGTCCAATTGAAAATAGGTTGTTTTTATACACAGTGTTAAGAGTTCCATTATGCTATTTACACTTAATTTAGTTCTAGTTTCCAAACTATTATCATTTTGCAACCTGTCTTTAACTATTTTTAAGGTTTCGTCTTCCGGAACATTGGTAAAAAGACTAACTACATCAAAACTAACCATCAGGTGTGATTCATGAATATCGTTTTCATAAATTTTTTCTATGAAATGTTTACTATTTTTAATATATGAATCGGTATTTCCAGATAATGGATAAATAATTTTATGTAACAATTTTGCCAAATTATGACATGGTGAATTAATAGAACTAACAATTGGTCTTAAAGAAATATTTTGTTTATATGTCTTTGGTAAGCCATAAAAATGAGGAGGCTTACTATGATGTGGTGTAAGCTTCCTTCGTTCAAAATCATTAAATTCATGTTTGTATTTAAACAAAGTTCTGTAAATTTTGCTCTCTATATTGATTTTGTTGGATCTTTGTTTAGTTTTGAGTAGGAAAAGCTACGCCGTATAGGTGACAAATTTGATGTTAGGACGATATTTCAAACGAGGAACACTTTAAGATCTATTTTAACAAAAACAAAACCGATAAACAGGGAGCAGAATTCAAAAAACTGTATTTACAATATCCCGTGCGAATGTGATAAATGTTATGTGGGTGAGTCATCCAGACCTTTCAGTGTGAGGTTGGATGAGCACAAGAATTACATTAGAAAGAATAAAATTCAGAAATCAAAGATTTGTGAACATGCTTGGGAAAACGGACATAGAATAAACTGGGACTCGGCAAAAATTTTAACAAAAGAAACAGATACCAAAAAAAGAAAAATTAAAGAATCAGCAATAATCTTATTAAATGAAGATAAGTGCGTATCGAATTGTTCTGTAGATATTTGTACAACCTGGCTACCAATGTTAAAAGAAGAACTTAACAAACTCAACATTATCTAAAAGAAAATATCATCAGTTCTATGTTCTGTGTAAGTAGTAAGTATCTATGGAAATAACATAAAGAGAACCTTAAAGCTGTGTACACAACAAAATAAGAGTTCTTCCAAAAAATAGCTTTGAAAACGGAAAGAGATTACTTTCCGAAACGTCAGCAAAATGCATTATTTCTGTGTTTATTCCGATTTATATTATTTGCAAAACATAACCTCTGACTTTTCCTTTGGTGCAAACGTCACGGGCGCAGAGGCTTTTTTCCAATAATTCTATTATTTTGTAGATTCGGTGATTTGTTTTGAAGAGGATAATAATACATGTGGTAGAAAACCCAAATAATAGGAAAGAATATTCGTAGAATGCCACAAATAACTTTCAGACAATATTTGATTGTACACATTTCAAAATTTTCAAATTTAATTTTCTCGATGAAGAATACACAAAATTCAAAAAACCTATATTTCTAGATAAAAAATTGAAAACCCTTTCAAATGAGCTATCGCACGCACCCTCGTTCCATTTAAAAATTAAAATAAAAATGTTTAAAGGGGTAGCTGTCACTCCGATGGGATTGAAGGGGGAGGTATAAAATTATGCTCAAAAAATGTCATTTTAGAATTAAAAATTGACGTGCTTTAGGATTTTACTCATACATTGCTAATTACGTAGATAATGAATTTATCGGTTACTTTTGGAAGAAGAAAATGTGGAAACATAAAATATAAAATACCAGTGTCTGTGATTTTACGGTGTTTTTTCCTTTATACATCCCTTCTTATAATTGTTCTATTTCTAAAAATAAACTGTTGCATTTTTTAAATGCGATTTACGTGTCTATATGTAATAATTACCATTCTAATATTATGTAACACTTTATTTGAATAAAAACAGAAAATAAAGAAAGAAAAGCTATATTTAGCACAATAGAATGAATAATATATCCGCTATATAGAATTATATAACGATTAACATTGTGAAACAACATTGTTCTATATTTGAATTGGGTGTAAATAAATCATTAATATGTACAGTCGGAGAAGAAAATAATAGGTATATTTTAAGGAAGCCACTAAAATAAGCACCAAAACATATTTCTGACTGACAAATTTCTATAAACTCTTAATAATCAAGTCTGAGAACTAAAATTAATAAATGATCAGCAAAGTACGGTAGTCGACCATACACGTTACAAAAAATTATCATAATGAAATAGGATTCAATTAAATTTCATTATCAGCACAATTCAACAATTACCAGAATTAAAATTTTCTGCCTATGCTTTTGATTACAGTCTGATAAAATTCGGAGTTAGCGAGAGATAAATGGAATATCTTATGTAATAATTTTACATAGTCAACATTTTACATGTAAATAGTCAAATGAGCCAATGAAGAATGACTTGTAGAGCTCGATGAGTTCAGCTGCCAGCACTTTCTGATGCAATATGGAGGGCCCTTTGACTTCATGCGTAGTAATTTAACTCCAGACCAAACAGTAGAGGTCCATAAATTCCATATCCACAATAGCGGAAAATGCCTTACTGATAATATAATGATTAAAAGTGAACAAAATTGTAACAGTAAAAATAGCGCGTGGTTATAGGTACTATACAACTACGTAGGCCGTGCTTTAGAAGTTCTTCAACTTGCAGTTGGATTAGAAGCTTTAAATTTGGTATGCAGCCATAATAGATCATTCCCGTTGTATTTTTAGTCCTTCAGCTATACAGGGTGTGCCAAAAGTCGGTACCAATTTTCTTATTTTAAATAGAAGCCTACTTTTTTTCGTTCGATTGGTCTTCTAATTATGTGCCTAGGCAACCCAAGTTATGCTAATTTGTCTATTACAGTTTTTGACATGTTATATTTTTTTTAAATTGCCGCTGTAGTAGATTACGAAGAAAATCTCGAAAACCGTTCAAAATTAAGAAAATTTGTGTTGCAATTAGCTGGAAGTTCAGGCTAACTCCTGATGTCCCATGGGTGGTCCCATTATGTATCATATGGGCGCAGGCGAGTTTCAAATGTCGCAATCAAAAATTGTCAAAAAGTCAATTTTCCCAAATGGCACCTACCATTCGAAAGAAAATTAAATTTTAGGGTGAGTTTCTTAAGTATTCCATATACCTAACTTTAACCTCTACCGAGTTATTCAATGAAAATCAAGAAATGCTGAGATATTCCTTTTTTTTTCAAGTATGCCATGGAAACAAAAAAATTATAATAATTTAATAAAAAAATATGGATATGGAAATAGAAATGTAAAAGAAAAAATCCAATAAAAATAAAAATGTTAAAATAATAAAAAAATTATTAAACAAACACACACAACAAATTACTATTAACTTACAAGAACAATGTTGAGATAACTCTAACGCAAATGTTCAAAATGAGCACCATTTTTGTTCAAACATTATATTTTTCTTCTTCTAACAGATTTCGTTGGGATCGAGACTGTCAAAATTCTGTATTATTCTAAGTCTCAAATCATCTATATTGCGAACTGGTGAAGAATAGAGCAAATCTCTTGCCCTACCTCAAATATAAAAGTCTAAAGGGGTAAGATCTGAAGACCTTGCAGGTCACAGAATGGCCCTCGATTTCCCCACCAACGGTCATTGAACAAGGATGTCAACATTTTTCACGTTTTTGTTCTTTGTCGGGCCGTAGAGCCAATTTGGGGGGTCATGCCCATAAACGCTATTAATCAGTGTCAGAAACTGGACAATATACCTGGTGTAAACGAATAGTGGACCTATCCCTCATATTTGTCACTTCCTGTCTTTTCTAAATGGACCACCCTGTATGTTTTTAAATTTTTAAAATAAAGATCACATTTTGTATACATTTATACTATTTTGAACAATTTATACAGAGTTACACGAAAAATAATTGGAATTTTAGCTGTCAATCTAGATGACTGTGAATATGTTACAATTATTTTTGGTCCAATGTAATTCATATAAAAAATACGAAAACGTCATTATGTCCAATAATACATTTTACAGGGCGCTGTAAACTCATTAAAATCACATTTTTCAAAATAACTCATTTATTTATAATATTATGATATAGGCCACCCGGATATTCAGAAAGCTCTATTTAATAGGGGTTAAACGGTACCAAAAGTTCCGTAATGTGTAATCGTTACCGGCAGGAATGACAATTTTTCTTAAAAAATTTATAATTTATATCTAACATCAATTAAATTTTGATCAACCCTGTATATTTGTGTTAATATTTTATGATATGCAACAAGAATTAGCCAGAGGCACATTCTGTATCTTGCAGAGGGTGGCATTCTTCGAATTATTCTATGTATTTTATAAATTTTAGAATCCTCCGATGTTTTTGCATTCTGAGTTAGAGGAACTCGCATGATGTAGTTTTTAAATATTATATGGTCATCGTAATGTAATAAACAATTGCTATGCTCATGTGTCAATTTTCTAAATCATTCGTATTTTAAGTGTTTAGCGTCTAAAATGGTTTTGATAATTTTGAGTGTTTAGCATTCAAAGTGATTTTGAAAATGGAATTTCGTTACAGTCAAAGTGAGAAAGTCGAGATGCTTTTAGTATACGGGTAACGTAAGAAAAAATCTGTTCAAGCCGCGGCGTTATACGGTTATACGCGAGGCGTTAAGCAGATATGAAACACCCTAACCGTCGCCAGTTTGCAGAGGAGAAATTGACACTGCGAAGAGCACCTAACGATGATGATGAGATATTTATTATAAATGAAAATAATGAATAGAAGTATTAGCTCATGTAGAGGTACATCATACATCATCTACAAGGGAAATAGCACATCACGCTGCAATTAGTCATTAATCAGTATATAAAATTTTAAAAAAGCATAAGTATAAAAGTTTTAAATACCAATTACATCAACACCTCTATGAAGATGACGGTGCTAGAAGAATGATTTGTTGCAATTGGGTTCTAGAAAAGTATGGGCAAGATGGAGAGTTCCACAAAACATATTGTTCTCAGACGAATCTCGTTTCACAAGTAATAGGATGTTCAATAGAAATAATTGTCGATATTGGGCCACAGAAAATCAACATTTATTTAGAGAGGAAAATTTTCAGGAGCGTCTTGGTTTTAACGTCTGGGCGGGGATAAAGAATAACCGGATATGAGACTTATTGTTTTTGACGGCCCACTTACCGGAGGAGAGTATTTGGAGTTTCTTCAAAACAAAATTGAAGATGGTATAGAATTTGTCTTTAGCTCAACAGGGACAACTCTACTTTCAGCAGGACGGAGCACCTCCCCATAACTCCAGAAATGATGCTGCTTATGTTAATAATAGATTCGGGGAGCAATGGATTGGGACAAACGGTCCTGTTAGATGACCCGCGAGATCTTCGGATCTAACTTGTATAGATTTCTTTTTATGGGCTCATCTAAAAAATATTGTGTACTCGACAGCTGCGTATACGAGAGTGGATTTAGAAAATCGTGTGAGGATGGCATTTGACAACATATCTCCTACAGAGTTGCAAAATGTTCAAGACAATTTTATTATAGAAAGAATTCCGAAGTGTAGAGATTAAAATAGAGTCATTTTGAACAATTGTTAAATTAGAGATTGGAATAAACAATTTATTAATCTACTGTAGTACTGTATTTGTTTTTAGGGTTATTTGCGGTAAAACCGGAAGTGACAAATAATAATAATAATCTCTATTGCCCAACAGATTACAGGAATCCAATTACAGGACAAATAGTTCATAACTAAATTGTGAACAAATAATAATAAGTATATGAGATTATAACATAGTTGTACATTTGGAGATTGTGCAACTGAAAAATTCTAAAAATTGTCTTTATGTTCCATAGTAATACTACGTAACTCTTTTAAGTTTATGTTGAATATATCACAAAATGTACTTAGTTTATTTAAATTACTACATTACATGGCTGAACGGACCAGTAAGTTGGTTCTAGCCATTGGTAAATTAAAAATGTCTACTTGTCTAGATGAAAACCTTGGCACTCAAAAATTCAACTCTCCAAGGAGATGCATGTTGCATACTATCAATTTTATTGTACAGAAGTTTAAAACCAAAGTTTATACTGACTAATACACATCTCAATTGTAGTGATGGCATATCAAAAGTATCAAGTAGTAAGTGATTATCGTAACCTCTTACGGGATAAGAACCGTAAACTTTAAAATGCATATATTTTAAGAATTTTCTTTGTACATTTTCAATGCAGATTTTTTATTATTATAGTATGGATACCAAATAAGCGAAGTGTATTCTAATTTAGATCTTACAAATGAGTAATAAAGAACTTTTAGTGCTTGCATATTATTAAAATTCCGACAGTTTCTAATAGTAAAGCCCAACATGCATAATGAGGACGATACAGATTGACTAATGTGATCATTAAATGTAAGTTTGGTGTCAAAAATAACGCCGAGGTCTTTTATGACTTCACATCGATTCAAATCTATTGAGTTTATTTTATATGTAAATTTGACTGGTTGTTTTTTAGAGTAAAGCTCATAGTTCTACATTTCTGGATACTTAACTGTAATTTATTCACCTTGCACCAAATTTCAAGATTTTCTGTTTGACACTGAATAAACTCACAATACTCAATATCGTTCACAGTATAATACATTTTTAAATCATCAGCAAATAAAATCAAGTTGCAATGAAAGACATTTGTAACGTCGTTATATGTCAGATAGGTCTCCGCAGGAGACAGAATGGGCCTCTGGCTCATTCTTGTTGCATATCATAAAATATTAACACAAATATACAGGGTTAATCAAGCTTTAATTGAAGTTAGATATAAATCATAAATTTCTTAAGAAAAATTGTCATTCCTGCCGGTAACGATTACACATTACGGAACTTTTGATACCGTTTAACCCCTACTAAATAGAACTTAATGAATATCCGGGTGGTGGGTTTAGAGCACCCTGTATGATGTGTTATTGGACATATTGATGTTTCCGTATTTTTCATATGAATTACATTGGAACAAAAATAATTGTAACATATTCGTAGCCATCTAGATTGACAACTAAAATTCGAATTATTTTTCGCGCAACCCTGTATAAATTGTTAAAAATAGTATAAATGTATCCAAAATGTGATCTTTATTTCAAAAATGTAAAAACATACAGGGTGCTCTAGTTAGAAAAGATTATAAGGGTCATGAAACCGGAAGTGACAAATATGGCGAATTGGTCTCAAAAAGTTGGAAATCATACCTAATTTTTACCAAACAAAGTTTCATCCCGATATCTTCAAAAACAAGGAACTTACAGGGGTGGCCCACTATTCGTTTACACCCGGTATAAAAATTTCGGCCGATTTCACCGACACCCAATTTCCATAAGAAATGTGCGAGGTCATTTGGGGTGCATAAACTACCTGTAAAAGTGAATTTTTGAACATAAAAAACGGTATGAGACCATTTCCAGTTTACCATGATAAAATCTAGATATCTCAAAATTCTAAATCCGCTCTCATTCGGCTATTTATAAAAATTAAGAAAAGTTATTTGGTATCAACATAAACGAAATGATAATTTGACTTTCTATGAATTAGTTTTCTCTTTTATTTCTTGTATATAAGTTATAAACACCGAAATTCGAAAAGTAAAGAAACGTTTAGCTAACGTATGCCTTGTATTATTTCTTCTTTGTGTTGACGGTTTATATTATCGTTGTGATTTTAAATCAGTATATAAAATTTTCAATCGTGCCCTTTGCATAGGACAATTGCTGAACGCATTTTAAAGATTTTGTTGCCCATGTACTGAGAACTCAAAATCTAGGGAGCACTATGTTATTTGTCTAAAATTTTAAAACAGTATTCGAATTTAGGGTTTGGCTAGTTTGTGTGGTGAAATTAGACGAACTTGCTGTACTCATTATAAAAATAGTTTTACCAATTCAAATACGTTCGCCAGTTAATGATATTTTGATTACTAAAAAAAGTGAGTATTTGATTAAAGAAAAATTATGATAGCAATTTTTTATCAGTATTGGAAATAAATTGTGTTTGACTGCCAAAAGTAGGGCACGGGAATTAACTGTATATGTACAGAAGGAATGAAAATCATATTAACAAAACGCTTTTTACTAACTTTTAATAAAAGTTGATTGTAACATAATATTAAAACTTTCTTATTTAAGATAAGGGAAGCGATACTGCTTATCATACAAAATGTGGATAAAAATAAACATTTAATTTATAATATCTCAATTTATAAACGAGTTTATTTTAACTCACAAACAGTTGTACAAATAGCGGAAAAACAACAACGTAAATTTAGTACTGAAGTTAGCAAATTTTTTTGATCGTACTTTACACTTTCAAAAATGTTGTGATACGCTTTCATTCTTCCAATTAATGTGGCAGAGTAATCATTCAAAATTAGCGACTGACCCTGTCAATGCCCCTGGTTAGTATATTTGAATTCACCTGTAACCTGTAAGGCTGGACTCTCAGGGGTCGATGCAGAGAAGAAAATGAGGGGTAGTTGAGCGCTAGTAGTACCTTCCCTCGATGAGCTTATATGCACCGGGGCCTAACTTCGAAATTTTCAGGGCGCTTGCTTGTAGAATGAGTTCAGTAAAAATCAGGTGTCTTGTATTTGACCATTGCCAATTCAAGAGTAGTAGAGCAGAGAAGGTGTCCCTGTTGCTGTGTGTGTGTAAGTGATCAAAGAAGGTATCTCTGAGTGAATTTTTGCCATTTTTTTAAGTAAAGGAAATGACATAATGACAATGAGTATAATCTTTGATATACTACATAAACTCGGCACTATAAACAACTATACATTTGAGACGGTGAATCGGCAATTATTGGTATCAAAATTGGAAAAAATGGGCATTGGAGGACTGCACTTAAATGGATTGAATCTTGCCTAACTGCAAGAAAAGAAAGAACAAGATGTAAATAGTGAATCTAACGTAATAGACAATGACTTCGGCGTATCACAAGGATCAGTGCTAGGACCGTTATTATTTGTGTTTAAAAATGACAGTAAAATCAATAAATAATTGTAAGATACATTTATTTGTAGATGACACATTAATTTATTTTTATGGAGAAAATATAAAGATGTTATTATTGTTATTAATCAAGATTTAAAAGATGTATTTGTTTGGTTGGGTGATAATAGCTTAAAAGTAAACACCGATAAGTGCAAGTATATCGTTTTCGGCAAAAAACATATACTAAATCGTTATTAAGGTGGGCAAAGTATTATATTAGATAATAAAAACTTCTTGGGAATTAAATAAATATATCAATGTTTCATCTATTATAAATCCAAGGGGATTTATAATAGATGAAACATTGATTTTGACCTTGACCAAAATACATTAATAAAATAATTGAGAATTATTGAAATTGAAATGATTAATAAATAAAATTTACCTGATGGTGTTCAAACACTAAGGCATGTGGAAATTAATGTAATATTAATTACTTGAAAATCTCACAGTCGAAAGTTTGTGGTGTCAATCAGATCAGATTCGGAAGGTAAATGACCACCCGGGATTTTTAACTAATAGGGTAAACTTTTTTATATCACAATTTAAAATGCGGTACCAATATACAAACTCTAAAAATATATTTATCTTGAATAAAATGAAAACCGCAATATTATATGAGTGTCGCCATCTGTTGATGGGCAACTTAAGCGCACAACCAGATTCTTTTTCTATTAAGTTTTTTTTTATACATTTATTTAACGTCGGTTTATTTCCGCTACTGAGGCCTAACACCGACGCCTGTAGAAGAGCTAGCCCCAACCAGGAATTTTGCGAAACCTCTTCCCTTAAGAAGAGTAGGGATCTTTTACTTGCCTAACATTTAATAGATAAGGGACCGACGGTTTTACATCCCCTCCGAAGGATGGTATATCCCATATACAACCCTCGCCTAAGGTTGTATAGCTTCCGCGCATACACTGATATACAAGCCGCTGGAAGATGTGGGAGGAGAGGACGCGATCTTCGTTGAAACGGTCATCCATTCAACTACTAACCGCGCCTTACGTTGCTTTACATCGCATATCGAAATATGTACGCAGTAAAGATGCACCCACGCCCGCCCCTTAGTAAGTTTTCTATACACAATTAAATTACTGAAAGGCATATAATCGATAAAAGGAATCCTTAAAAATCATTCAGAGCTGTTTGACTAGGAGTGCAAATATAACATAACCAAGCAATTATTATGAATTGACGAAATAAAGTAAATTGTGTTTTCAGACTGTTTTGTGAAGATCCAGTAAATACATTACATTATATATGATACACTATATAACAGGTTAAAATGAAATTAGGTCAGAAAATAACTACACGTACAAAGTAAACAAAGTAAAAAAATTAAATTTAATGAATGTAAATGTTTGCAGGCATGGCATAGACAATTACGGTACCTAAAGTGCTATAACAGAAATACATATTACATAAATTAGTGTTAAAAATACATGACTGAGTTCCTAAGATTTAAAATAAGTATATAAAATAATGTGAATATATTTAGCAGTGATACACATAATTCTGCTAGGTTGAAATAGTATCACTTCACAGAAAAACCATATCAAACTGCTACCAGATCGTGCTAAACACAAACACATATATGCCGCTTTAACAAAGTTGTTAAATGGACATAGGCCATGTAAAAAATTGTAGGTCTTATACTTTTAGAATTGATTTCTATGGAATCGACTATCAAAAGCAATTCGATTTGTTTTATTTTATTTGAAAACCAATTTTTGTTGGTCTTTGATAGACAAACATTAAAAATGTATATAAAGACATCATAGACAGTCCGAAATGACACCGTATGGTGTAGATTGGGTTTACTAGTTATAAATACAGAAATTTAAAAAATGTCCAGTTTTGAAACTATTATGTAAAAATTCATAAAAAATAATATTAATATAAATTTGATTTTCAAACAGAAATATGTGTGTGTGTTTTCTCGAAAGGCTGTAATAGCAGGGGTGCTGTATGCCTTTCCAGGCTACGTAAGTATGTCTTAAACATCGTATAAGCATTATTATCTTCAAGCCTCTATATTTTATATTATACCAGTTCTTTTCTACAAAGCTATTAGCGCATTTAATAAACAGAATAAAATATCCCCCTTTCGTTTATTACATATAAAACTCCAGCTTAATTTTGAAAAGGCAAAAGATTACTCTTGTTGTTCACATAAAAGTATTCGCATATTTTCATTTTAAATATCAGATATATAATTTGTAAACAGATGCCGTTTAAATACTGCTGGAAGGTATTAGTTTAAGAAAATTGAAATAAAAATCTTTTTTTAACAAATTAAAATTTCAGTGTACTGCAACGTTTCTGTTCCGTTTTAATTTTTAAAAAATGTTTTTAATTAAATTAATTTTAATTTGAAAACAAAGTATGAAGCCTCAGAATTCTCCTATACTTTAAATTAGGAATATAGTATTAATTTAAGATGATTATGGAGTGCCATTTTCTGAAAGTGCTACAAAGAAGCTGTAATTTTGTGAAATGATTTTTGTGTACTGTTTGCATTTATTTCCTTAGACTTTGGCTTAGGAAACAATTTTCGTAACGAATTAATTAGAAAAGACAATCACGCAGCAAACGAAAACAACATTTAGATTTTAACGAACAAACTTTATTAAACCAGAACGGATTTAAAAAATATCAATTTTGTGAAGATATTATAACAATACGTAAACCAAAATGTGGGGCGAGCGTAGATGCGTCTTTACTATGTATATACTTCGATATGCGATGTAAAGCAACCTTAGGCGCGGTTAGTACTTGGATCGGCTACCATTTCAAATGTTGTAGGGTATTTCCCAGCAAGTCAAAAAATCAAAACAAAAAATTTTAAAATTAACAAAAAAATTATAACGATTCATGCACCATAAAATTCAAACAGATACCATTCACATCAAAAAACCACATTCAAGGTAAAAAAAATTGAAAAAATTCATGAACAATCGATAATTCAAAAATAACCTAAATTCACCGATATCTAACTTTCAACATTCATTCTACTAGTTTTACAAAAGATTCATTACAAAAAATCCCTTAAAAATACAGCCCCCGTATAATAATCGACAAGACCAAAATTACTATCCGTACCCAAAATTTCAACGCTTTACTTCATTTCGTTAACTTTCTATAAACCATTTCACATTTTAAATTTTAGTACTTTTTGACAACCCCTCGTATACGTCAAACTACGTTCCGTGCCTCAAATCTTAACATTCTAATTCATTTCATAAATTTCTTGTAACCAATTCACATTTAAAATTTTATTACTTTTTGACAACCCCTCGTATATATTAAACCACGTTCCGTACCTCAAGTCTTAACATTCAATTTAGTTTCATCAATTTCTTGTAACTCTATTACTATTTTAAATTTTACTACTTTCCAAACACCCCTCGTTTACAACAAAAATTACTTTCCTTACTTTAAATCTCGATATTCTGATTCGGTTCATAAAGTATTTATTACCCGTTTACTAAATTCGAGTGTCACTATTTTTTGATCGCCTCTCGTAAAGCTACATACAATACCTCGATTCCCCTTGCAACCGATATATCCACTCAAATTCAACTCGTGCCTATTAATAACATTCTCATATCTTATTTCTAGCCGCCCGCTCATCTATCGGGAACATTCTCATATCATTTCAACTGTTAAACGTTTGACCTTCGTGACAGGTTTACGGGGTCCTCTCAAATTATTAAATTTTCAATCAATCAAACTTCAATATCTCCCAAAATTGAATCGATTCAAACTTCGTTTTTATATAAAAAATCTCTTGTTCGTTGCCGATTTTTCTATCTAATTTTAATTTTCGAAATCCAACTTTTGCAAAACTATTGCGCAATATTGTGAAATATTTCGCAATCGTGCCGATCCAAACTCAACGGTAACAAATCCAAATCTATAAAGAGGGTAAAAACGTTCGTGCTAGACTCACGGGGCACGAAAAACGCAACATACGAAAAGTATAAATACCGAGACATCGCCAACCCAAGTTCAAGTTCAGATTTTGACAGCGACTCTTGTGTTAAGTATTCGCGAGTGGTAACCCAAGTAGTTATTTTAAAAGTGATTCTAAGGTGCAATAAGCTTATTTACTAGTGCAATCGGTTTCGGTTCTATTTAACTAAAGTTGTAGATTCCTGCGGTCTAGTTAGGCTTCCCTATTTTCGGTCCCAGCATACTTTTCGTGACAAGCTGTCGAGTTCTAGCTTCCCATGCCGAAACCTGGTTAAAAAGAATAGTTTTAAGTCCTCGCCTTAAGTGGCCCCAATTAATTTTTAAGAGAATCTCTTTGCTGCCCCACAAAAAAGTGAATTTTTCAGATTGTGAAACAAATTAAGATTGAATTTCTGCCGTCGAATAGTTAACTATTCTAAAAAAATGACTTGTTAAATAAAATACACACCGTTCTAAACTCTGTTATTAAAATTAAAGTAAATAATTTGTTCGTTCCGTTTTTAAACCATGTGTTGTGATTTCAAGAAAACCATATACAGGGTGTAGCATTTGAAACTGTCAGAACTACAAAAGACTAAATAGTGCTAAAATAAACTAAAAATCAAATAAAAGTGATACAGTAGTTCCAGACCATATTATACAGGGGTGTAGCAATTGACCCTAACTACAACTACAGTATTCGAACCCCAAGATCTCAGCTCTTACTATCCACTGAAACAATTTTTAATTTTCCAATCAGAGATTGCTAAATCGTGTTCATATAGAAGACCGTGTCCGCGCCTCACATATCTTCCAGCGGCTTGTATATCAGTGTATGCGCGGAAGCTATGCAAACTTAGGCGATGGTTGTGTAAGTGATATACCATCCTTCGGAGGGGATGTAAAGCCGTCAGTCCCTTGTCTATTAAATGTTAGGCAAGTAAAAGATCCCTACCCTTCTTAAGGGAAGAGGTTCGGCAAAATTCCTGGTTGGGGGTAGCTCGTCTACAAACGTCGGTGATACGCCTCAGTAGCGGAAATAGACCGACGTTAAATAAATGTAGAAAAAACCTAAAATGCATCTCAACTAAATTGTTATCAATAAAAAAATTAAGAAAATTTGTAGAATTTGGCTTTGGAGCCAAGTTCTACAAAACGTATCCGGTATCATTTGGTTAGTAGTCCTGTTAACTACTTTGCGAAACGCCAGCAAAATACATTATTTCTGTGTTTATTCCGATTTATATTATTTGTAAAACATAACGTCTGACAGTTCCATTGATGTAAACGTCATGGGCGCAGAGGCTTTTTCCCAATAATTCTATTATTTTTTAGATTCGGTGTTTTGTTTTTGAAGAGGATAATAACACATGTGGTAGAAAACCTAAATAATAGGAAAGAATATTCGTAGAATGCTACAAATAACTTTCAGACAATATGGAGCTATACGTTTACCATCACAAAAGTTATGTTTCTCAATATACCAGATATGGTCTATTGAAGTATCCGTTAATATTGAACTTATTGGCTGGTAATTAATATATAGTAAGCGGCAAGCAAGTACGTACACCGGGCCGCGTTTACATGCGAAATAAATTGGCAACCGAGTTGCAGCGATAAGCCGGAGACGTTGTTACAGTACCTTTCATGCTTCAGCGACAGAAAAAAATATCAATAGTTTCATAATTTGCAAATTAATTAACTAATTCACCCCGTACAGTCAAGCTATGATAAAAAAAACTATTTTTGACATTTAAAACAATCAAATACCACAATTTTTCCAAAAAATCTGATAAAGTTCAAGAATCAACGATAATGCTCAAATAACCCAAATTCATCAACAGTATCACTCAGTCATTCAACCTAACCTTTTTACGGCTCATACATTACAAAATATCATCCTAAGAAATATCGCCCCCACATGAGCTTAAAATATATCAAAACTAATTTCCATACCCACAGCCACAATATTTTATTTCGCTTGCACAATTTTTTTACGAATTATCTTTCCCTTCAATTCAAGTATTCATTTGGTTTTACGCTTTTGATATCAAAATACAATCCATTTCCATTCATAATGTTCTGTAGAATACCAGTACTTTCGTTCCCCATTGTTATCAAAATTTACTTCCACTTCGTTCGACGCGGACCTATCGAAACATCCTCGTATCATATTATATAATATCAACATAGCTTAAAAGACCTTCGAAACAACTTTACGGGTCAGTTTCAAAATTAATAAATTTAATCAGACAAACTATCATCAATAACTTCCGAAATTAAATCTATTCAAACTTCATTCAAATAATAAAATGTTCTCCTTGTTACGGCCGAAATTATCATATATCTATAATTCCTGAAACATAATTTTATATTGTCTGGTGCAGTATTGTGCAGCATTGCACAATAGAGCCGAGATGAATGTCTGAAGACCTTTCCAGACCTCATAAAAAATGGGTAAAAACGTTCGTGCGAGATCACGTCCCCGTTCAAACGAAACGTTACTGAAACATATAAAAGGCCGAGCTCAGCGCGCTAAGCCAAGTTCAGTCCGATACTTGTGCCGTGAAGTTATATCTATATTTCGAGTGAAGCCTCTAGTAGTTTTTTGAACAATGTGTTTAAATATAAGCAGTGATTAACGAGACACTCTTTCAGGTTGTAATTCCGACGACTAGTTATCCTCCTACTTCGGCTGACGTTCTATCGGCTTATAACAGTGCCACTGAAATTGCTTCCTTGCTTGTGCTAAGTAAAAAGTCCTAAGCCATTTTGCCATCGCGCATTTACTCAAAGTAATTTTTTTCAGATTCTTTCACATTTTACTCTTAATATTCCCAAGACGTATTTTAGTGTACAAAACGTTTTCGTTATGGCGTTTGTGAAACATATATGCAAATTTTGTAAAAGAAGTGCCGTAACTAATACCGTTCAGTGCGAAATCTGTGAAACGACTTTACACACGTTTTATTGTGAATAAAAAACTGCTGATAACAAATGATAATAAGACAAAATGCTGCGAGGAAACATTTGACCATGAGGTCGAATCAATGGACGAAATCATCCATCTTCGAAGGGAACTTCGACTTCTAAATCAACTCTTAAATGAAAAAAAAAAGAAATTAATGAAGATAAGTGTAATAGCGTTATTGAAGATAAAAATGTGATTATAAACATTCTCAATGATCAAAATATGTATAAACATAACCATAAAATTTTTGATAATAATCAACTACTCAGCGCAACGCCATTTATAACCAGAGAGAATAGTTTCGCCGTCGCTGTCTCTACTGGTAAGATAGCGGCTGCTGTTTCCTCAAAGTAGAGCGTCTAAAATTTCTACTCAACAAAGTGCGACAAAGGTAGCAAGCCCGCGGAGAAGAAATTTTCGTACTCAATTAAAAATAGTAATGTCCAAAACAATTGCAAAGCAACAATGTAAACAAAACAATCAGCAAAAACCAGGTTACTGCAGCAGTTATGGAAGCTTAAACAGCATTTAACTTTCATGAATTTGTGTCTCTTACCGATAATACGAAGAAAGACGGTTGGAAAACAGTATCTTACCTGGCCTTGAAAGAGGTTCTGAAAAAAGCATTTATATACGTATATAATTTGGATTCTACTAATACCGAACAAGATTCTCTGGATTACTTAAAAGAAGATTGTCCAGAAGTAAAGTGCAAAAAACTAGAATCAATGCATCCTGATAACTATTTCTCATTTAAAATTGTTGTTGATGAAAATAACCTATCTGTTGTGTTCAATCCGTCAATTTGGCTCAAGGGAGCCTATATAAACCGATTTTTTAACAAGCGGAGACCGGAGGAGATAAAAGAATAACAAGTTCTGATTTTATGTTACCTACTAAATGTGCAATGTTTAAATCCTAAAAAAGTCGATCTGTTTGATGTTGAATATTCTAGTAGGGATAATATAAAGTTTTTATGTTTAACTAAAACCTGGTGTAATAATTCAAGCATTGAAAGTGCAAGTTTCCTAAACCTTCAGTTGTCATCTTTCTTTTGTAGATCCACCTATAAAGGCGGTGGTGTGGGAATATGGTCCAATAGCAAATTAAATATAAAGAGACTTAGTTTGGATAATTATTGTGTTGAAAAAGATATAGAAATATGTGGCATAACTCGGAAGGTCTCGGTAGGTGTGTTGCTCTATATCATCACAGCATAACGTTCCCCCTCAAGAAATTTTAAGGTATTTATAAATGATTTAATTGAAATTTTGGATAAACTATACTACCCAAAATGTCATATCATTTCAATGTTGATCCTGGATCATCGGGGGATAATTATAAAACTTTAATCGAATGTCTCGCATCCTATGGTCTGTCGCCTAGGGTGGAGGAGCCAACAAGAGTAACTTTTTGGAGTTCATCTACGATTGATCATCTTTTCACAAATTTAGATAACACGGCAAAATGGCACGTAGAAAGTAATATTTTGTCTGATCATAAAACTATTTTATTTAATAGCAATATATCTAAGACGGTATCAAAAAATAAAGCTGAAAGATTCATTTCTATTAAGTAAGCGCTTTCCTGAACTACAAAATAAGTACTTGGTGGCAAAAACAACTCACGAACTATTAGTAAAATCTACTAAGAAACAATATTATAACAATTTGATATTAAACTCGAATCCTAAAGACCAAAATAAGACAGCATGAAATGTCATTTTCACTCTGACTAATACGACTCAATAACATACAAATGAAATTTTAAAATAGACAATCCAGCTCAAGTAGCTGATAAATTCAATATTTTTTAAAATAGGAACCTATTAGAATAATATCAAGTATAAAAAGGAACTATAACTCTCCTGCAGTTAGTAATGTAAAAATCAATTGTGAAAGTATGTATACAGGGTTACTGGTAATTCGATACATTCTTTTGGAGATGTGATGGGGCATGATCTAAGAAGTAAATTTAGCCCTAACATATATTATGCAAAGCTCAATAGTTTTTGAGATATTTAATTTTTTTTATTTTTCTCAAAAAGTACATCTTAATGTCCTAAAAGTTAATTTTCCAAAAATCTATTTGACATTTTTAATTTTTTTTTTTACTGGATTACTTGTCCAATATTATAGATATCCGTTTGGAATGAAAAATATCTGGAAACATTTCGATCATGTGAACATCTGAAATAAAAACTTTAAATTTTTTTTTTTAAATCAGCTATGAAATTTACCTATTAGTTTTTTTCAAAAAAATACTAACGTAACACGCGTATAAATTATTATAAAAACTGCCTTATTTCAATAGCTATCTAACAAGGTACAAATGTTCAATGTACCCTTAATAGTTCTAAGAAAATACTAGTAAAAATAACACAAGTAGTACAAATTTTATTTTTAGATAAACAGTAAAAAACATTTTAAAAGTAGAGTTTAATTCTTCATTAATTTCAAAATTGTACTTTATTTTTTATATGTCTTGCTCAAAATGGGAGCCCCTATTCCGTATACAGACACGGCAGCGTCTTCTTATTTCAGTCCTTGTTACTCTGGTTGTCAGATTATGCCTTATGTGTTGGGCAGCATCGACTATCCTTTGTCTAAGGTTTTCTATAGTATTGACTGGTGTGGCATAGACCATCTCCTTCATATGACCCCATACATAATAATCAAGGGGTGTTAAGTTAGGGCTTCGCGCTAGCCAAGGTATTGGGCCCGCTCTTCCAATCCAACGGTTAGGGAAACGTTGATCAAGTAACTGTCGTACTGTCAGCCGATAATGTGCTGGACAACCGTCGTTCTGAAACACCATTTCCTGTCTGACGGCGAGAGGAACATCTTCTAAAATCACCGCCAGATCATTTCTTAAAAAATTTTCATAGATTTCCCCGTTTAAATTTTGAGGAAGAAAGTGTGGCCCTATTAAATAGTGGCCAATGACTCCAATCCACACATTAATAGAAAACTTCATTTGGAAACTAGTTTCACGTGTTAACTTGTTATATTCCTCTGCCCAATAATGTAGGTTGGGGAAATTTGTTATACTCTCGCGATTAAATTTCGACTCGTCCGTCCATAAAATTTAACATAAAGCGGCAGAATTCCACTCTCCTTCCAGGATCACCTTCCTCCAAGCCTTGGACAGGGGTATAGTGGTAAGGATGACATCCAACTCTACATATCGTAGACCAAACTTTCCATTGTGACGCTCCGGTTAGTCTTGCGATTTTATTAGTTGAAATAGTTGGGTTTTCCTCAAAATACCTCAATATTTCTTCCTCATCATCTGGTTCATAAACGGGAGGAGCACCAGCGTCACTTCTTCTACATTTCACGGAGCCAGTTTCAGCGATATTTCGATATGCCGTACTGAATACACGTGCATTTGGTAAGCGGCGGTTAGGGTACCAAAGACCATATTCTCGGCGAGCTTCAGCAGCGTTGCCGCCACAGTATCCATAGACAAACAAGATATCAGCGTATTCTGCGTTGGTATACGCGACCATGGCACAGAAAATACAATAATAACAACTAATAACAACTACGGACAAAATCAAAATCTTCGATAACTAATTTAACAAGACCAACAAACTTAAAGGACACAGAGATAAGAATGTCAGTTAATGACTATATGCACAAACGTCAAAGTCAAGGACTGACTGACTTAAATGAAAATGAACGATTAGTCGTTTAATAAATTTCGCCACCAGCATTATCTTTACTAATTTTTTATTAGAACTATCAAGGGTACATTAAACATTTCTACCTAGTTAGATAGCTATTGAAATAAGGAAGTTTTTATAATAATTTGTACGCGTGCTACATTAATATTTTTTGAAAAAACCTAATAGGTAAATTTCATAACTGATTTTAAAAAAAATTTTTTACAAGTTTTTATTTTAAATGTTCACATGATCGAAATGTTTCCGGATATTTTTCATTCCAAACGGATATCTATAATATTGGACAAGTAATCCAGTAAAAAAAAATTTAAAAAATGTCGAGTAGATTTTTCGGAAATTAACTTTTAAGACATTAAGATCTACTTTTTTGAGAAAAACAAAAAAATTGAAATATCTCAAAAACTATTGAGTTTTGCATAATGTATGTTAGGGCTAGATTTACTCCTTAGCTCATGCCCCATCACATCTCCAAAGAATGTATCGAATTACCAGTAACCCTGTATATAGCATTTCACTGAAAATGAAATTCTACATATAGTGTCAACTAAATTAAAAAATAAGATGTCTCAAGGACCAGACGATATTCCGTACAAAGTAATTAAAAAATGTATGCCTCTGACTATTACATCACTTACTTATCTTACAAATTTATCTTTATCCTTAGGAATATACCCCGATAAACTGAAATTAAGCAAAATAAAACCTATTTTCAAGTAAGGTGACGCCTGAAAAGTTGAGAACTATAGGCCAGTGGCCCTATCCTCGGTTTTTGCTAAGACTTTTGAATATTTCATGCTTGATAGACTTCTAAAGTTTCTTACAAAATGTAATATAACTCACAAACTGCCAACACGGCTTTAGACCCTCATTTTCTACGTCCACTGCTATGGATGCTTTCCTTGTTCATGTTTATTTTTCCCTTGGCGCAGGCAAGTGTCCTGCTGAAATCTTTTGCGATCTCACCAGGGCATTCAACTGTGTCAGTCATGGTAAACTTTTATCAAAATTGGAGTGTTATGGCCTTCGAGGAATTGTTTTAGAATGGTTTTCCTCCTACCTCAGAGATAGGCAACAATATGTGGAAATAGTGCACAAATCTAATTCATCTCAAGAAATGTACAAGTCTGACTATGCTGATATTCAAGTGGAAGTACCACAGAGTTATGTACTGGGTCCTGTGTTATTCCTACTTTATGTTAACGACCTTCCTGATTCCATTAAGGACTGCCTTTTGGTGATGTATGCAGACGATGCATCGGTACTAATCACTGGTAAATCTAATATAGAGACAACAAAATTTTAACGTGTTATTAAATGAGATGATAAATTGGTTCAATACCGATGAACTTTACTTTAAATTTTTTAAAACTGGATACGTACGATTTCATACGAGACAAAATTATAACCAATTAGATATTGATATCAAATCTGGTGAAATATCACTAGATAGATTAGAAACAGTGAAATTTCTTGGCCTCTCAATCGATGAATGCCTTTCATGGAATGCCCACTGTGAATGCTTAATCTCAAAACTTAATTCAATTGCTTTCAAATAGGTAATTTAAGGACGGTGCTTGATGAACAGGCATTACTCAATTTTTATCATGCTCAAGTTCACTCTAGACTTTCCTATGCTATATGTTTTTGGGGTGCTGGTCAAATGAGATATTTTTATAACACAAAATAAAATAATTGTGATGGCAGGGATTGTGAGGCGATACTCTTGTCGAGATCTCTTCAAAAAATTTAAAATTCTTACCGTATATGGTATACATGTTTATAACCTGCTTCAATATATTTTTAATAATAAAAGCAGGCTTATACGAAATGGTGAATTTCATAGTAATGATACGCACCATAGAGACGATTTCCATATTCCCTCCCACCGGCTTAATCTCTCTCATAATTCACCACTCTTTTATGATATTAGACTGTACAACAACTTACCTCATCACATTAAAATAAGTGAAAATATTAATATCTTCAAAAGAAGGATAAGAGAAAGATTGCAGTTGAAGGGCTTATATAGTGTGCAGGATTTCGGTTGGTAATTTTTTGTGTGTATATACTTCTACTTAACTGTGTTTATGTTATGTTGTGACGAAGTGTTATTTGTGAAATTTTGATATTTGTTATTGTATATATTTATTACATTATTATACAGGGTTAGACCCCTCTCTATCACGAGATATTTTTTTATAAAACCAGTTGGACAATAAAGATTATTATTATTATAACTCTGTTCAAGTATATTAAATAATTGATCTCGTTTCGTTTAATCACAAGTGTTGTTGTTTCCAGAGAGCATATACAGGGTGTAGCTTAGCTTTGGACCCTGACATAGACATTAAATTAAATCAAAGTGATAAACAAACTGTTCAATCAAAAGTAAGTGCATGAGGAGCTCTGAGGTTCTCTATTAAGCTCTAGTGCTCTAAACTCCAAGAACATTTTTTATTTTTCAAAAACACTTGGACTTCCTTCATGTTCACCTTCTCGATCGAGCCCCCACCATTTCCATTTCTTTGTATCATTGTACATTCAATCTTGTTAGCACATGTGAATGTGAAATGTCTAGATACCCATAAAATCGTCCGTGTACGTACCTGGCCGCCGCTATCTGTATGTATTATTAGTACCATTATGTATTAGCATTATGAAAAATCAGACACTTTTGAGTAGCGAAATAAATAAAACTTCATATACCGTCACGAAAGATACGTCATTCGGCATATATAAATACACTGAATTGCAATATTCGTTAAAGTTTCTGAAATTGAAGACGTTATCACCAAACAAAATACGTTAGCAATGCACGTAATTATTAATGCTATTAAAATTAATGAGTTCTCGATGAATACTTTTAACAAATATTTGCGGGTAGTAACAATTATAATAAAGTTAATGTGTATTTAATTATTCAATTTAACCGTATAACTTTGTAGCTACTATAGAATACGATTCCAGCTTAAAATATTAACAGGCATAAAAGATTTGTTAGGTTTCATTTCTGTTCATGCAGAAGCAAAGAGAATAGATAAAACAAGGTATGTTTGTATAATTTACATTAAAACTGTTGGAAATTGGCCCCTGGGCATTGAAATATATTCATATGTAATTTTATTACGGTTAGGTTCTGCTAGTGTAATTTTACTGGACTTGTTATATTATTATTATGTACTAGTAATTAAAGCACTAAGTACAGGTATAGTGTTATATCCATTAGCGGCGAGTTATAGCCATAGTCCATACTACAAGATTTGCGCTTAACTATATATCACATTAGTAAATTTTAGGTACAGTTCATTCGTAAAACATATTATACAATGTGGTCCATATGTAGCAAATAAATTCATTTTCTACGTTATTAATAGCATTTATGCAAAATCCTGAGCGAGGTCAATTTTTTACTTTAAAGTTATACTTTTGGCACAGAATTTTCACCCCCCTCAAACCCTACTTTTTTTAACTGGAAGCACTGAAAGAATGATTTAATTGAGATAAATAAATTTTATTACCCCCAACTAAATGATTTATTCGTATTTGGCCCATTAAACATTTAGTTGGGGATACTAAAGCATTTATTTAAAAATGAAAACTAAATATTTAATATTGTCAAATAAATTCAAATACTCACGAGTAAAAATTATATAGTTCTGAGACATAAAGATTTATTTCTCATAAACAAAGCTTCTTACAAAAGGTTCATTGATTTATTCGTAATTAACAATGTTTGTTTCATGTAAATGAATTTGCCTTTCAATTTATGCGTAATAAAAAATATTTCTTTCTTAACAAAAATCATTTTTTCTGAGTACTCTCTAAATTTGTTGCTAGTAAATATGATTATTTGTGGTTAATAAATGTGTAATTTTCTTGGTTGCAATATAGAAATATTTGTTTTATGTTAATATACTCTCGGAGAGGAAAAATTGCGTTAATTTCAACAATCGAATAATAATATACAATAAGTACCGAGTAAATTTTTGGATTTAATAATACTAAAATAAAGCATTAAACAAACAAATAACACAATAAACTATATTACAATGTTTTATTGTAAAATATCTGCATTTAAAAAATTACAGAACAAGAAAATTTATAATCACATAAGTAGATTGAGGTTATCTAAAATGTACACGGACACATAGTACTTATTAACTTTTAACTTTTTTAGTATACTCCATTGTGTCCCAAAACTGCGATAGAATTTACCAAAGTAGGCCGATTTTCGTAAACGTACTTATCATCATAAATAAAATTATGCATATTCGCATTCTAGGACAATCAGATATGATATAATGCACATATAATATAGAAAATTTAATAATGCACGTGCATGCTAACTTTAGTTGTACTAATAGTAAAATGAATACAATGGCGACCTCACAAATAGTTGAGCTAGACTAGTTCATACCTTTAAAAATTTGCTGGATGCATCCAAGGCCTCAAGATTACATTAAATTCACTCAATTCAATCACTATTATCCATTCTCAAAAATAAGCACCATAAACTGGTTAAAAACACCACGAATCGCGAAGAAAACTGGGACCACTTAATGGCGTCTATATCGAAAACGATAAAGTACACAGTATAGATTTTTGACGGCAGAGGGCGACATTTGAACATTTAGTTTTCATAAATAAATTTATTAATGAGTAGTAAATATTTACTATATAGAACTAAATATTTACTTCACGTATTATGATTAACTCTTTGCTGATATATTTATTTCTAGGAAATAAATGTAATATTGCAATAGATTTTGTTACCTCCTTTCTCTTATTATTTATTTTTGAGAAAGAATTGAGGCAACATATGCGGACGACTAGCTGGTTTAAGTCGGAGCAGAGAGCCGTGGGTCCAGAGCATTCGTAAGAGTGGAGAAACTTACCCTTTCTGACATGTACAGCATAAGCGACAGATTTCTGTTTATTTCGAGAAAAGGAGACAAAATTGTTGGTAAGAGAAATAAAAAGATAGTTTAAAATGAATATATGAATATGAATATATATATATATATATATATATATATATATATATATATATATATATATATATATATAATGAAGGAGCCATAAAAAGGTGTCATCGTGTACAACAAAAAAATGTAAACACTGATAACGCTCGACCTCCTACAATCTTGGTAAGATTCACCGATATCTCAATGCGTGAAACTGTGCTAAAAAACAGAGAATTATTAAAATCAAGAAATATTTTCATCCAAGAGGACCTAACGAAATATAGATTGACTCTTATGAGTAATTTGTTAAAAACATTTCAAAAAAAAGATGTATGGTGTTACAACGGCAATATATATGTCAGATGCAATGATGTTGTGCAACGAGTTTACAGCGAGGACGATATTCCAACTGTTAAACCAAATTAATACCATTATTATAATATATATAATCTTAAAATATTTACGAAAATATAAGAATTGTTATTATTATTTGATTTGCTATTTGCTGCACTTAGTAATGTTTTTTTTCTTTCAATCCAGTATAAATAAACACATATGGTGAGATATATTTTACACACACAAATAATTTGGATTACTTTTAGTTTTGAAATAAATTATTTTATTTTATTAATTGTGTTGAGATACCTATTTTTAATACAGGCATGTCTCTCGTAAACTAGGGTTTTTCTATTGTGTTTTATTAGGTACTTCCTATAATTATGACAAACAAATTGTCTTTTATACTTATGTTTTTCTTTAGATAAATGAAACAAGTAACAAGTATATACATATTATATGAGGTAGTGTTTCACGGTATTTTGCTTTACTTATTCAATCTCTCTAAACTTTGTCTTTTCTAATAACTTCTTATTAGCTATTCTTTTCTGTCCATTTTCTTTAAATTCTTTTATTTTAGATGAATCTTAGTATTGCACATATTAATGTGAGATCGCTGGTAGCAAACTTCAATGAATTTCGGGATCAAATAAGCAGGTATAATTATGATATAATAGGGGTGACGGAAACATGGATGTCTACAGCTATTTGCAGTGACATGGTAAAAATTGACCGGTACAGTTTTATCAGGAAAGATCGTCAAACGCGAGGCGGGGGAGTTGGTATGTATATAAAAACTAAAATAAAATACAATGTTTTAATAAGCGATTGTCAAGAACACATTGAGCATATTTGGTTGAAAATAAAATATAACCAACAGGAACTTGCTGTTGGTGTTGTGTACCGACCTCCTAATACTAATATAACATCATTTTTTTACAATTTTGAGGATACGGTAATAGATATTTATGCAAATTTTAACAATGTAATATGTTGTGGTGATTTTAATATTAATATGTTAAATATAAATTCTAATGTGTGTTCGCAATTTAACTCGATCTTGGATACATTCAACCTTAAACAAGTAATTAACGAGCCAACACGCATCACGAATACAACTGCATCCATAATAGACTTAATTTTGGTAAATTTTGAAAATGAAAATGAAACTTGTGTAACTGGAGTTATGGATATTCAAATATCAGATCATCTACTTACTTATTGTAAAATCAGTCAAAGCTTAACGAAAGTGAATTCCAAAAAAATTTGTTACAGGCCTCTAAAAAATATAAATTTTAATAATTTTCAAAAAGATCTAGAATCTTTGCCTTGGAATCTAATATATAGCGTAGACAATATTGATGAAAAAATTTCATTTTTTAACAACAATATTATTGAGCTGTTTGATTTTCACGCCCCTATTAAAACTTTTACTATTAAAAAGGAAAGCTATGCACCTTGGATAACTGAAAACATAAAATTAATGCAGAAATTAAGGGACAAAGCATTAAAAAAATATAAACAAACAGGTACGCCTGAACATCGGACATACTATAAACAATTGAGAAACTTGACAAACTCTGCCATAAAAACGGAAAAAAAGGTTTATTTGAGATTTAAACTGCAAAATTCCAATATTAAAGACAAGTGGAAAGAACTAAAAAAACTGAATATTGCAAAAAATAAAAACCTCAATATACCGGACAACTTAAAAGATGCTGATGCAATCAACAATTTCTTTATTAACTCTGCCGTTCACAATTCCTTGCCCGATGACAACTTAATAAACTTTTATTTGAACAATGTTAAGCAGGGTGTGCCTAGTTTATTTTCTTTCGAACTAACTAATGAATTTACCGTGGCTAACATAATAAAGAATATAAAGTCAACAGCATTCGGCTTAGATATGTTAAATATAACTCTTATCCAACTTTGCTGTCCTTTTATAATCCCATTTATCACACACATCATCAATGAATGCATAAAAACTGAATATTTTCCCGTGGAATGGAAAAAAGCTAAAGTCATACCTCTACCGGAGGTCAGCAATCCGACTGTTTTCAGTGATCTAAGATCCATAAGTATCTTACCTGTTTTGTCAAAAGTATTTAAAAAAGTTATGGAATTACAGATAAGAGTACACTTAAACGCCAATAACATATTACCAACTAAACAATCCGGGTTTAGACAGGGTTATAGTTGTGCTACAGCTCTCTTGGATATAACAGATGACATTATTAAAGCTAGCGACGAAAATAAGATTAGTATTTTAATTTTATAAGACTATTCCAAGGCGTTCAATATGATAAATCATACTATATTAATATCTATGTTGCATTTCCTTGGATTTAATGACAGTGCTTGCACACTGTTATCCTCTTTTCTAACGGATAGGTTTCAGCAAGTTAACTTTGACAACAGCACATCAGAACCACGTAATGTTTTAGCAGGTGTTCCTCAAGGGAGTGTCATAGGTCCACTTTTGTACACAGTTTATACGTCAACTTTCTGCGAATCATTAAAATTTTGTAAATTTCACTTTTACGCTGATGATACACAATTATATTGTTCCTTCAATTTGAGCGACTTAGAGGAATCCAACCAACTGATCAACAAGGATTTAGATGCACTTTTACCGTTTCAGTTAACCATCTGTTGAAGATTAACCCTAGTAAATCCTGTGCCGTACTATTTTGTACTGAAAATATAAGAAATGCTATTTACAATGATCTTAGTTTGCGTATTGGGAATGATATAATACCGTTTAAAAATTATTCTAAAAGTTAGGGTCTTATAATTGATAGTAAACTTCGATTTAAAGAACATGTTGCAAGCGAATTGCAGAAAGGATATTTATCTTTAAAAATGATATATACACAGCGCCACTTTCTAGACCATGATATTAAAAAAAATTTATGCGACTCTCTTGTATTATCCCAATTCAATCACTGTGATAGTGTTTACGGACCCTGTTTAGACGCCACTGACGTTCGACGCATACAGAAACTTCAAAACTCCTGTTTACGTCTTATTTATGGAATTAGAATGCGCCACCGAATATCTCATAAACTCCAAGATATTAAATGGTTAAACATGTATAATCGGCGGCAACTTCACATGACTTGCTTATTTTTCAAAATTTTAAAATTGAAATCACCATCTTATTTACATGATAAATTAAAATTTAGAACTGATGTGCACAATATAAATATTCGCAGAAAAGATATACTTACCATTCCTCAACACCGCAAAGAAATTTTTAAACGGTCTTTTTCATATAACGCTGCAAAATGTATTAACAAAATTGGTGACATGGATCTTAACTTATCATATAATTCGGTCAAAATTGAACTTAAAAAGCATTTATTGCAAAACCAGCGATCACATTAATTCTTCAACGTTTTCATGTTTCTTCCCTTCTTCCTTCTGCTTCTTCTCTGTCTTTTTTCTCTTTCTTCATTCCTATTTCTCCATCTTTATAAATTGTATTTTATAATTTACCGAGTATTGGTGGAAGAGCAGAATCTGTTATTTCAGAATTCTGAACCTTTACCGTTTATTTATCACAATTAAATTTTATTTTGTTAAATATTTTGTATGTACATATTGATAAATAATAAATGAGTTATTATTATTATTATTATATATATATATATATAAAACAAATTTATACCAGTATCCTGGATTGATTATGGTTGAGGTGACTGGTTCTGGGACAGCAATCCAGGCCCACAATTGTCTCTTGTTGTAAGAATGAATTCTAAAGTTTCCTTGGCAATTTACGTCTCTCAATAAATGGGCTGAAAGGTGTAGGAAAATTAACCAACTATGTGGTTTAATGTAAAGATAACGAAATTTAGATAAACTGTGCAAAAACTATGCAGGAATGTAGAAGAAGTATCTCAGAATTTAAGTATCTAAGAATATAAGCATCGAAGTATGTAAGCATCTAAGCATGAATGCATGTACAAAATTTAAGCAAGTTAAAAGTACATATATAAGCAAGTTAGCTGTACAAAATTTAAGCAAGTTAGCTATACAAAATATATTTAAGTTAGCTGCACGAAAGCTGATTTCATAAAAACTGTATATTAAACACTTTGTAACTGGGGTATAAAAATTGTAATATCAATTACTGAAGTCCACAGTTAAAAATTATATAAGTACGTTTGAATCAGTACAAAGGCTGCAAGCAAAATGATTTCCTGGTGAGTTTTACTGATAAGGTAAACTTTTTGTCCTAGTTACTGGAAAATAATGCTACCAAAAAAACTAACCTGACAAATTTAATTCCCTAATTAAATTGAAAGCCATAAAAATATAGAAATAGTACAGGTATGGCCATCTGTCAATGGCCGAGTTAAGCGCAACAACTTGCAGGTCGCAACTTTACAATTTCCTTCACTCACAACTAAAATAGTGGCATATGATCGTTAAAAGGAATCTGTAATAAAAGTTTTTGTTCCATACCAATGCCTTTGCCACAGTTTGTAATTTCTATTTTATACATAACCACAAATATGAACAGATGTAAATAAATAGTAAAACGTATTGATAACTCAGTAAATATATTACATCTTTTAGGATATATTATATATAGAATGAGAAAAGGTAAGGAAAATAACCATATGTACTCCATAGTAAACAAAAAATATAAAAATTGAAAAATAGATATCTGATGTAAATAAATGTATTGTAGACAATTGTTTCCTGGGATAATAATGCTGTATTACAATGGAAATACGGATACATAATAATTAATAGAAAAACAGGACTAAGTTCCTAAGATATAAAACTAAGTACATAAACAGTGTGAAATGGTTTAGCAGTTATACATGTAAAATTCTGTTAGTTGAAAACAGTTTCACTTACAAAAACTGAATCGAAAAATGTTATACAGGTCGTGCTAAATATAACCAAATCGCTAGTTTTTATATAAAACTGTTAAATGGACAAACAAATATCTTTCTCTCAACTAAATCTATCATTTTCGTACAGTAATTTACTTAGGAAGAACAAATACGGCGGAAATAAATCATTTAGTTTTATCAACTAATTGAATATGTATATTCTTGTCGGAACAAAATTTTTTTAAATAATTATTTGTCTGTATTAAATATTATAAAGGATAACAAATATTTACTAAATTGAAAAAACTAAGGCTTCTTATTTATTTCAAGCTTCATATTTCCCTCAGTGAGGAGGTGCATGTGATACCTCATTTGAAAGTATATTCATTTTCTATTCAGCAATGTCAACTTGACTGCGTTCGCTAGTAATCGATTAAAATTTCACAACACGAGAAATAAGGATATCCAAATATTATAAAATAACGGTTTATTAGAAAAAATTAGTTAATAAAAGCATTATAAAATTGTAAAAGATTATTTTAACTACAATTAGGTAGTCGTAACATTCCTAAAGGTTTTTTTGTCAAATGAATTATACCTAACACATTTCTGTTTATTTTAAAACAAAGTACTCTTATTGCTGTGATTTTCGTTTTGAAGGACTTCAAAGAAGCTTTGATCCAACACTTATTTTTTCACAATAGAATGCTCTGTTAAGATGATATTAATATCATGCCCTAGAGGTTTAACAAAATGTATTAATCGATGTCTCTTTCATAGAAAATATAATAAGTGATGCGACCAAACGAAACTACAAAGTAAAGTTCTTCTGAAATTCTTTAGAAAAATATTAGCTATTTCTCTTTGAAGCGAAATGTATCTTTATATTTTTTTGATAAAAAAATATATGAGGTTATTGTAGAAATCTTATTTCCCTATTGCCGTTAAAAATGAAAACTTAAAGCTTATAAACATATTATCTTAGATTTAAAAGTGGCCCAATACAAATTAGTCCAGCAATAGAAAACAAACTACCGGGTGATTTTTAGGCATAGGCATTCTACGAAAAAATGTCCATAATCAAAATTTAAGCATTCCGCGAAGGAAATACATTACTGTTAAAATTAGTCACCCTCCCCCCCTCCGTGTAAGTCGAGCAGGGGATTTGAAGTCTTAAATAGGAAACCCTATTTTTTATTGCAGATTCGGATTCTAGGGATAAAAATACATAGGACATTTTTTTCTATTCTATAATAGATGGCGCTGTAATCAATGAAATTCTATTTTTTTCGATTCCTCCTAATGAGAATCAATGCCTATGATTCTACAATACGTTTGTAATACAAATTCCACTTTTTTTTTTTATTGTAAATAATCTAAATTTTTACCTCAGTTATTTTAGAATGCGGAGAAAAAGATATGCAGGGTGTGCCAACAAAAACTCCCAGGTGAAATATTTGAGAAACTATTACATTGAGCACGTATGCTCACAGCTTAATAAGGTCGACTTTGCTATATTGCAAATATATGATGCAGACAGATGAAGCAGAGCTATCGAGCTTATTGTTATGTGCTTCAAAGTAGTGAATTTGTGTTAGATTAAAGTATAATTAGTTGTGTTACTTTTAAGGATTAATTATTGTAATTTTAAATTAGTGGTTTGTGAAAATTCTTGTTGCAATTTATTGAACCTACGTACAGGGTCTTTACTGTGGATTGTAAACACGTAACAATTGGTCTTTTTCTTGTGTTTCAAAATTCTTTTTCAGGTTAATTAAGAAAGTGCTAGTATTTATAGTCTGACGTACGTACGACGTCCGATTGATACTATCAGTGACAGCAGTTAAGCAAAAGAAACAGTAAGTATAGATTTTCGTATTTTTCGTCTGAATCAGTCGTTTTGAACTCTTTAAGTAAACATTATAGTATCCACTTTAGGAAGGGTAATAAAAGTCCTTCAGACGTGTTAAGATGGACCGTTCACATTAGAAGCCGAATTGCAACAGGATTTCTAGAGAATTCTAGAAAGTTTCATAGTGTTCTATTCGGCAACTACTGGAGATAGTGAAGTGCTGCGAACAGGAAGATCATATAGACAATAGACAAGGCTTATTATGCTAGTGTGAGGAAATTTCCAGAATATTCTATTTAGAAATTAGTGCAGTTAGCTAAGTTATGCCAACTGGAAAGTAATATAGACATTAAATAACACCTACTATAATATTCCATTGGAGATTAATGTCAGCTGGAAAGTAGTATAGATACTAAATAATACCTGTTGTAAAATTTCGAGAAAATTTTCTAGAATATTTGAATTATATCTAATATAGGCTTTAAATAAGACTTGTTATTTCTGTTTCAAGAACTTTTTGGATGGAAACAAGAAGCATGGCTGCCGAAAAGCAAATGCAAGACATGTTCGCGGAATTAAGATAAATGACGCTAGATCAGGCAGAAAAAAAAATGAACTGAGCAAAATGACGTTCGTTAGGTCAGGAAAAGAGACGTTATGAAGAAAAGGCAGAACAGAAAAGAAAACGAAAGGAAGAAAAAGAAAGAAAACGTCAAGAAGGAAAGGAATAACAAAAAAAAACGTCAAGAAGAAAAAGAACTCAAGAAAAAAGAACAAGAAAGACGTGTAGAAGAACAAGAAAGATGAAGGAGTCAGGGAGAGTTGAGAAAATGATGTGAGACCTGGAAATAAGAAGTGATGAGGAAAACAGGAAGAAATAACACGCCAAGAAGAATTAAGAAATATTATACAGGTGCAACAAAACGCTATCTTTTCAGCCACTGAAGATCTCAAATGTGAAATTAAAGACTATATGAGCAACATAAAAGCTGAAGTGAGTGAAGTCAAAGCAGAAGTTAGTGGCATTAAAGGAAAGTTACCAACGTCGAGGGAAGGTTTCATGCAGTTGAAGGAGAAGTAGAACGGCTTAAATGACAGCTGAGGGTAAAAAGAGGCCAGTTAGTAATGTCATCAGGTCCTAGATTACAACCTCCCTCCTTTGATGGACAAATTTCTTGGTCAACATATAAAAGATAATCTGAGGCAGCTTCATGCAGTGCATGCGCAAACAACTGGAGTAATGAGGATAAGGCTATAGCTAGTGCTAGCGATGAGAGGTCAAGTCTCAGAATTGCTTCAGATAATCCCAATGGCGCAGTAACAGGATTTTAGAGTTTTAGAAGCTGCATTAGATCTGAGATATGGCGACCAGCACCTCGTCCAAGTATATCGGACACATCTCAAATCACGTACACAAAAGGCTGGGGAAAGTTTACAAGAATTTGAGGTCGCTGTTGAGCGACCTGACATACCCGGAAAAAAACTGGTAGTGAAGCTCTGATCCATGCCCTAGAGGTCGAAGCCGCTTATAAAGATACTTCACCTCCAAGAAAGAGGAAATCCGCTTCGGTATGACGAGATTGATTGTTGTGCTAACAGCTATACAGAAAATGGTCACGCAAGTACTCAGAGAACTAAGTTCGCGACCAGTGCCGAAGCAGGAACTGCAAGTGGTCAAACGCTGACAAAAGGAATCCGCTATTATAATTGCGACAAACTGGAGCATGTCAAAAGGTACTGTCGCCTGAGGCACCCTAAGGAAGTAAATGCCGTAGATGCAAAGAAGCAACAGGATGTAGCAGAAATGGAGGCGACTAAGATAGAAGTACCGAAGGATTGGACAAAAGGAATTGTAAGGAAGGAACAACTAAATGACGACGAGATTTGACGACTACTGAAGGCAAAAGAAAAAGGAATCCGCCCGAAATGGAACGACGTTTCGGACAAAAATGTTGGGCTGAAGGTTTTGTGGGCGCAAAGGAATTCCTTAAGGCTTGAAGATGGACTATTACGGAGGGCATGGGAGAGTCCGGATGTGAAGAAATTACTATGCGGCTGGTGATACCCAGGTGCCGGGTACCAAAAGTACTTCGGGAAGTGCACGAAGGAAAATCCGGAGAGAATTTTGGTAAAAATATAACCTTGGCTATAATACGAGAACGATTTTATTGAATACGTAGCCGTCCGGATGCAGAGGCTTGGTATCGCTGCTGCAAGGTTTGTGCGGATGTGACTGCCAAGGGGTCGTCACCTACAAGGAGTGGTGACGGAATGAAGGCTCGATATGACCGTAATGTCAATTCAGCAGGATTCAAGGTGGGGGATAGTCGCAATACTATAATTATGTTTTACTTTTCAATAATCTTCCGGCTGAAATCCGAAATATTCAAACTACAGAAGCTACAAAACTGCAATCAAAGATATTTTATTTGAATGTAATTTTACAGTGTTCAAGATTTTTGAGTAGTGAATCTGGAAGCCAAATTTATTTGGTCTCTATCGTCCTAACAATTTTGTGAAGAACTTTTATAATTCACTGTTTATATTTCTTATATCTGTGACTGTTATTTAAATATGTATTGTGTTTACTTATACGTTTTATACAATTCTATTTTTTTTTATATATATACATTTATTTAACGTCGGCCTATTTCCGCTACTGAGGCCTAACACCGACGCCTGTAGACGAGCTACCCCCAACCAGGAATTTTTGCCGAACATCTTCCCTTAAGAAGAGTAGGGATCTTTTACTTGCCTAACATTTAATAGACAAGGGACCGGCGGCTTTACATCCCCTCCGAAGGATGGTATATCTCCTATACAACTCTCGCCTAAGGTTGTATAGCTTCCGCGCATACACTGAACAACAAGCCGCTGGAAGATATGTGAGGCGAGGACGCGGTTTCCGTTGGAATGGTCACCCATCCAAGTACTAACTGCGCCTGTCGTTGCTTTACATCGCATACCGAAGTATGTACATAGTAAAGATGCACCTACGCTCGCCCCCTACAATTCTATTTGTAAACTATATTTACTTAGTGTTTTTATATTGTAACATATTTTATGTATATTTTTCCAGGCAAAATTTTGAAGATTTCAATAATGCACAATTAATAACATGTCTCTTTCACACGTGTTGTTAGATAAGCTGATAACTAAATAGTAGGTGAAAAATGCTTGTATCCATCTATTGCGGAACTGTGCATGTCAATTATAATCAGAGAAGCTCAGGTGAAAACGAATTCACAGTTTCAAGCAGTTTTATATTTTAAACGACTTACGTGTTAAATTTCACGATACGTTCTTTTCAGGATCAAATACAGGCATTCACACAGATGGTATTGTTAGATAAAACAATACTGACTTAAGGCAAAAAATATTATTATTACCTAGTTTTAATCTGGTTTTAACTGTGTGGCCAAGTTTGAAATGCAATATAGAACTATTAATGCACGTAAGCCGTGTTTATTTTCAACCAAGTGTATTCACATTTAAGTTCAAATTTATGTGACATTTAAGTTCCACAGAATACACAGCTTACGTGATAATCTATCGATGAGTAGGTTTCGTAATTTTTAACTTGCATTCGTTTTAACATTTTATTACTCTTCACTTGTTTTATTTCTATTATTAGATAACAACTAAACAACGTGTGGTGAAGACTTTAAGAATAAGCAGAATGCATTGGACCTTAAAGAGAGAGGCTAGTATGTCTCTCTGTGTCAGGGCTGTTATATGAAGATTGTGCTTTAATAAAGTAGTTTAACTATTTGATGATATTGTAATAGCAGAATGTTCACTATACGCTTCTAGTTATTGCCAGTCCATGGGCTACAAAATTCAAAGAGCTGCCATATGACGAAAATCGAAAGGTAATACATAAAATTGTTTAAATTCAAATCTGTTTAAAGATTATACTATCTAAAGGGACACTGTTAAAAAATTTCATGTTCTCAATATGAACTAATAGCAGAGTTAACTTTCTATATTCCATCAACTGTTGGAAACGATATCTGTGGCTGCTTAGTTTTAACAAAACTAAATAATTGTCGAGAAGCATTGCACCTAATAATAGAATACATACTATGCCTTAAGAAAGCTAATGCCCTACTAGATTGAAATTTACCCCTAAATTGATTTCTTCAAATTGGCACTATTCAAAATTGTCTCTCATGTAGATGTCCAGCTTTAAACGCTCATAACTCCGTTCGAGGTGCTGATCAAATTTATTTTATATATTTTGCCATCGTCTTTCCTTCCCCTATCGATTTGCCGAAAAACCGGGCCTTAAGTAAAAGAAATCCTTCTCTTGCAAAATTTTTGTGTCATTCCCGATTCTCATGTTTGACTCATATTTTTAGTATTGATAATAAACGATGTCTTATTAGAAATTATTCATTTCACCTACCGTCCCTATACATCTCACCCACAACTTGGAGGTACATTTGAGTAGCAATACGATTGGGGTCTGTTAAGTTGTCCCCACCACACTTGTTGTTTGAACTGTTTTTTTGGCTCTCCCATTGTACGGCTCCCTAAAGTGCGCTATCTTTTCCACTGGAGGCGCAAAAGGGCACTTGCTGTTCTTTATAATTACTTTTTAATTTTTTGATAAAGTAACTAAAAAAGCTTTAACCTGCCCACTCCCAACTTCAATACTTAATAATTGTGAGGTGGTTAGGGCGCTAGCTAATAATTTTGGGGAGCGTAGTGGCGTATAACAGGCGCAATTTTTTGAGTCAAAAAACCATTTGGAAAAACAAGTGGGGGGGTTGGGGCATTAAACCCAACCATTACCATTGTCTATTAAATAATAATATATAGTATAACTAGTAATAATAATAATATAATTATTTTGTTAATTAACTTTAAGATTTAAAATAATTTAAGTATATTCTATTGCTTGAAAATTATTTGAAGCGTAACTTGATTAATTATCGTTTATTTCTTTCTGGAATAACACGAATTGTAATAAAAGATAAAATAAGAAAAATTCTTATGTAGATTTTTGTTGACACAATTCGAACCCTTGGGGCTTTTACGTTCCATATAAAACAAATAAAATAAAATTTTAACATATTTTTTTCCCAATTTATATATTTTTCAACAATCACTAAATATTTTTTTACACTAGCATAAATACTAGAAAACCACTAATAACGTTACAATTGAATTTTTCTAATGTCATATGGATTAAATACAGTGTTTTTTTTTGATACTTTGCTTATTATTATACCCCAATAATATTTCCGTTTCTTACGATTTCTCTTTCCATATTTTTCACCTTTTGGCAAGCTTTTCGTCTTGTTGCAAAAATTAATGGAATGAAGGGTATTTTTTTAACGTACACACACCATTTACTTTTACAATCTTATATAAAGACGAATTTTGTGAAATACAAAGCAAAATACAATATACTTACTTTTTATTGCTTTTAACATACATCTAGTTAGGAATAATTCAACTGTTAGATGGAGGTAGGATTAATTAGATAATAATAATAATAGAAAAGAAATTACAATTTTTACAACAAAAAAGGAAAAAGAAAAAAATAAATAGAGAAAAGTAATTATACCACAAAATGGCGAGGTCTAGCTGAAAACTACTCATACTTAACCATGAGGAGGCACATTAACAATACCTTAAAATCAAGTGACAAAGAACCTGACGAACATTAAATAAAGAAAATATATAAATAAATAAATAAACAACGCGTTTCAATAAGCATAAGCATATGTACTTGGGTAAGGAGCAAGTAGAAACAAAAAAAAAGGAAAAACATCACTGTTGTTTGCTTAATAGATAGATAGACTTTTATATTCATATTTGAGTTTATTAATATTAAAAACTTTAAAATCGTCAGAAATTAGATTGTAAATTGATATAGCATTAAAAATAAAACTTCTCCTATACACGGCCGTCTGGTGATGAGACATTGCAGACTTGTTTTTAAATCTTACATTTTTGTATGCACAGAGAATCGTGTATTAAATATATTTTTTAGCAAAGAATACGAGTTGGGAAATATCAATCTTCTATAGTCAAAATTATTTAAATGATGAATTATTCTTCGATTATTCATATTAAGCCAGATTTTCTTAATCTAAATATACTGCGACTACATGAATTTAGAACTTTTTGGATGCGATTCTTGTCAGATTGATCAAGACAAAAGCCAAGTATTAAATCACAATAGTTGAAATGAGATAACACGAGTGACTCTCATAATATTTTTTTTAGATCTAAATTTAAAATGTGACGAATTGAAAATATCAGCTTCAAAGAAGATTATGCTTTTTGCATCAATTTTTTTACATGGCCCTAAAGTTACAATCAAAAACAACCCCTAGAATTTCGCTTCATCTACAATCGGTAAAGTTGTACTAGCAATTTTAATATCAAGGCTAGTTAGAATTAATTTTATTCTTACTACCAAATAACATTAATTTAGATTTAGCGGAGTTTAACTTTAAATCATGCTCGACTGATAAACTCATAATTTTATTAAGTTAATGATTTACGATATCAAAGGCGTCTACCATATTATCAATACGAAAATGTGAGTAAAGGAAAGTGCCATCTGCATAGGCTTGTATTCTAAAATTTGAAACAGAACAAGGAATATCAGACGTGTAAGTAATGAACAATGGAGATTGACCCTCGATGTACACCTGATAATATAACTATCTGAACTTGGAGAAGCATTATTAAGTTTTAAGATTGTGAGCACCTATTTAAGTTCAACAGCGGGTTGCTCAAAACCATAATAGTTCATTTTAGCACATATAAGTTTGTGATTGTATCAAATGCTTTAGAAAAATCTAGTAATACCGACACACTCACCAACCCTTTATCCAACGCCTCAAACATATCATTAGTAACAACAGCTAACGCAGTGGTTGTACTAAATCCTTTTCTAAAGGCGCATTGCGAATCAGGCAAGAATTTATTGAGTATGAAATAATCTATTTGAGGAAATAAAACTTTCTCAAAAATTTTGAACATGGCCGGTAAAATAATAATTAATTTTAAATCGGAAAATGTGGAGGTGGCATTATTTTTGTGTAATGTATAATAGCTTGCCAACTGCAACTTTCCATAATTGTGGAAAATATTTCACCTCAATGCAACAATTTATAATATGAGTTATATATTGATCTATAAAAGGACTGCAATATGTAAGCATAGTTGACGAAATGCCATCGATGCCTATTGCATTTGTTGATAATTTTATTAACTTCATCAAAAGAAGTAAGTGAAAAACTAAAAGATATATATGGGTTCTTTGAGTTATTATTGTAACAATCAATTTTATCGTCACAATTATCACGAACATTTTGAATGAACAAAAGATGAAAAGTAATCATTAATTTTAGAAGGATTAGCTAAATTATCAGGAATATTTATCTCTTTATTCGAGCGAACATTAAGAGTTTTGCGAACTGACCATATACTTTTTGAGTTAATTTTCAAACAAATAGACTGTAAAAAGCTACGGCGCATGAGGTCTAGTAAGTAACCTTCATTTGTTTAACCGGTGCATGTTTATCAAACTGATTAATTAGATAGATGTGTTGTGACGACTTTGTCTTCTTTCAGCTGTTACTCATATTTCAAATAATCTGGTAGGTTCTGGATTAGTTACAACGAATTTAGCTCAAATGTTGCATTGATATTGAGCCCATGGACTGTACTGATAGAGGCTCTCTTCAGTAGGTGAGTTTATCAATGGTCTTTGAAGCACCCAATATTTTCTGCAGATAAATTCATTGTTCGTATGTAATTTGAGAATAAGATCATAGACATTCTTAAATATACTAAGCCATACTTACATACATACTTAAATATAACCAGATTATTTTAAAATAAATTTTCTTTATTACTTAGAAAATTTAATACCCACCAGTAAATAATTTTTTTCTGACATTATGATACATCATTGAAAGGGGAATTAAGAGCACTATTGATTATACAAAAAATCCAATATGGCCGTCCATTAGAAAAACAAAGTTAGTGGCATTAAATGAGAAACAAATTACTGTAGAAATTTTTGGTAACGTCAATGAAAGCACCTTAAAAATGTGTCCTAACAATGTACTTATTAAAATATCACCAGTCATCAAATTAGGCAGATAAGTTTTTAAAATGAAGTTTTCAGTTTTTTGAAAGTATTTCTGAAACGAAGATAGCTAGGCCAAATTTAAAAACGACATCGAGACGGTCAGAAAATTATTCAAAAAATTCCCCATTTAACCATTCCTCTATCTCTAATAATAACAGAGATAGCAATACATGCACCCCCAATTTGGGATACAGTGTATTCTCAATGAATATACTTCCAAAATCATTCAATAATTCTGAGTGAACTAAATAACAGTATGTTTTTATGTAAGAATCTGTTATTGGTTTGTCATTAGTTATGGGAAACACTGTATACACAAAATAAATCTGAGAAAAGAATAGTATGGATTTGCTAAAAGGATCATACATGTGTACTTCACTACTGTATACTTCCATGAAAACTGAACAACGTCGTTGAATACACTGGCATTGTAATGAAGATATCTTGTTACCACATAGAGTAACCGATGTAATACAATAACGATATTAATACAGTTATCAGTCATGTTAATAACGGAATAATATCGATTTTGAATTAATCTCATACAACTGCGTATAGGTACTACTTAAGTTTAACGAAGCATTTAAATTAAGTTTCCATTACAATGTAAATAGTCCTTTATTACATTATCTTAAAATTAAGTTTGTTAAAAGCACTAAAACTCAACACGTAAATTTATGTCCAGAGTAATGTATTGGAATCACTGGGAGTTACTTATTTTACTGTATTTCAGTCAAGCTCGTTAACTTCCTTGCTTTTATTTTTTATTGTACGCTGCAGTTTTACTGATTCTCTTTTATGGGAATCCATTTAATCTCTACATATATAATGCACTGCATTGAATTGAATAAATGTAGTGAATAATTTTGATTTGGAAATTAAAGTAATCTTATCAATCATTTAAAATACACAATCACACTAGCATAAATAGAAATATCCAGTTTTATTTCTTAAAAGTGTCAAATAAATGTTTAATTTATAGACAATTAAACATCCATGATTATTATTTGGATAAAAATTAATATATTTCTCTTGATTCAAGGAGATTATATGGTAGAACGAGGTGTCGCTTTAGTATCAAATAAGAGCTACTATCCTTTGACAAGTGCCGCTTATTTTTACAGAAAAAATAGCGTATCATTTAAAAAGAAAAAACACAATTTAAGAATTGCTTACAAAACGAATAGTACTCTTGAAAAATTAAAAATAATAAAGATATAACACAAATAGAAAATAAGACTAGAGTCTATAAGCTGCCATGTTACATGCCCTAAAATATACATTAGACTGACAAGGATGACTTCGAAATCAATAAATTTAAAAAACAGACATCATATTATATGATCAATTAGATTTAAATTGTTCACCACTTAAATTTGTTCTGAATTAAAGCCTACAACTATTGTATATCTCTTAGAAGATTATCGGTTTTAGACTATTAATATACTTTTAAATTTCATTTTAAATTAGGGTCTTAAACTATTTATATACTTTTTAGATAATTACCTATTTTAGACTATAAACACCCTGTGCTTTACTTAGTAATTTTAGTATTATACTAAACATGTGAAGCAGCCACAGCGTGGCGAAACACTTGTTATGTTTTAAATTCGCAACACAACACATAAACTTGTTTTTTGTTCGATATGCGATGTAAAGCAACTCCAGGCGCGGTTAGTAGTTGAATAGGTGACCGTTCCAACTGTTACAGTACGTTCTCCATATTAACAAGATGGCTGAGGAAAAAATTTCTAAAGTTATCAAAAAATAATTCAATCTTTAAAGTCAATCAGTCAAAACCCGATAAAAAAGTCATTAAGACACTCGCAATAGTCAAAAACCACAATTTCCAAAAAATAATTCTGAGAAAATCCATGCAATATCAATAATTCACAAACAATTTAATTCACTCGACAAAATTATTCAAACATCAAAACTCACCGAATTACAACCTAAATCGTACAAAAGATTGCCTTAAAAAATACATTCCCCTCAGTAACTCTGTTCACTTCAATACCACTCTGTCAAACCGAAAATTTCCTATAAACAAATTTCCCTTCAATTTTACTCAAAAACCAATCTTCTATTCGTATCTCAAAACACCCTTCATTCACCTTTCCAACCAGCCCATAAACATTCATCCGCATATAAGTCCAATTACATGTTCCTCATCGAGTGCTAGCCACTCGCCCCTATCTACATTCTGTTTACCCTAAAATTGATCTTCGCTCCGTTCAACGCCGGCAATGCAATATGACTTAATATAATGTCCAATATGAATTAAAGTACAGCTCTTAACGTTACTTCACGGACCAGTTCAATTTAACATGTTATTCAGACAGTTATCGTTCGTATTTCTAAAACAAAAATAGATTCCACTGACATTTCTATATCAAAATGTTCCATTTTTCATCACCGTTTTATTGATAAAATTTTCGACCTGAAATTCCAAAATGTCAGCATTTATTGCGCAATATTTCACAATTCGAGACCCATAGAGCGGCTGGGGAACGATCCGACTCTCATCCAGACTTCCGCAAGCCTAGTATATTATCATCAGTATAAATAAGGAAGCAAGCAAAGTCCCCGGAAAGTTGTGTTTTCGGAGTATCTCGTGACAAATAAATTCAGTGCCCGTGTTACCTCTTCGGTTGCCCCAGCGCATAAATCCAAGGTGTGTTTTCCCGGTGTATCTCGCGATATAAATCCAGTGCCCGTGCATCTTCCTAGGCAGATCCTAGTAAAAAGAATTTTCTTAAAATCGCCCCAGTGCATTTAGTAAATAAAAATCAAATCGCCGTCGCGCATAATAATTAAAGTGAATTTTCTCGGATTTATAAAATCATTTAAATTAATAATTTAAACTGAACCCTACCTAAAGCAATATTTCAAGTGCCGATAAGTTAAACCATTTATACCGTGTAATAAAATTTAATTTTAAGTGAATTAAATAATCAACTCTATTTTTACGCTTAAATAAATATCGGTTTATTTTCCGTTTAAAATAAAGTATTTAATTGAAAACTCTAGTGCAAAAATAAAATACAGGCTGTAGTCTTTGACCCTGCCAGCTACAAGAAAACTCTTCTAAGCTGAAAAAGAGTATTCAGAGTGTAGCCTTTGGCCCTGCCAATAAAAATAAAAATCATAAAAGTGCTATTTAAACTAATTTAAAGAATCTCAAGTCAAAGAAAGCTCTGAAACATATACAGGGTGAAGCTTTTGGCCCGTTCCAGCCGAACTAACCACCCCGACTTCGAATCAAACAATATAAAGTGCACATACGGCTGCTGGTGTCTCACTAAAGCTCTTCAGCCAAAAATATTTTATTTTTTCAAACATAAAAGGCTAGTGCGTATTCACAACGAAGACCGCGTCCTCGCCTCACACATCTTCCAGCGACTCGTATATCAGTGTATGCGCGGAAGCTATATAACCTTAGGCGAGAGTTGTATAGGAGATATACCATCCTTCGAAGGGGATGTAAAGCCGTCTGTCCCCTGTCTATTAAATGTTAGGCAAGTAAAAGATCCCTACTTTTCTTAAAGGAAGAGGTTCGGCAAAATTCCTGGTTGGGGGTAGCTCGTCTACAGGCGTCGGTGTTAGGCTTCAGTAGCGGAAATAGGCCGACGTTAAATAAATGTATATATAGTGATAGGAAAGTGTAAACAATCGTTACTTATATGTTGAGGGTGCTGCCTATATAGAATATTTATTCTATCATTAGTGACTTATGGGGCGGTGATTTTATCATGGAAATTCGTTTCGCCTGATTCCATAATTCGGTAGCTGGAGTATTTTTATTTAATTGTGCACACCAGTTCCTCCAGTGTCATTTAACCTTATTTTTTTTTAATTTTTTGTGCGTGCCATTTCTCTTTTACATAACAAAAATTTTTCCAAAGAACTAGCCTGCTTATATGAATTTAGGGCATCTTTTCTTTTGTTGACCGAATCATCACATTTGACGTTCCGCCAAGGAGGGAGTGGACGGCTTTTTCCTTTGGTTTGTTTAGTGGTATGGCTGCTACAGCTACTGGGTTTACCCCTTCAATAAAGTGGTTAAATTTCTGATTTACATCATAAAATATAGGTGGGTTGTTTGCAAAATGTGTGTTTGCCTCATTCTCATAGAGAATCCAATTAGCCTTGCTGATTTTCTATTTAATTTTAGGATATATAATTTTATTATCATTAATGGGACAATTTTCTAATTCTATCAAAATAGAGAAGTGGTCTGATCCTAAATTGTCTGGAATAGTTTGCCAGTTAATTTTAGGGGCTATATCTGGGGTACTGAGTGTAATATCTATGACAGAATTTTCCATACTTCGGTAAAATCTTGTAGGATTACCATTATTTAAAATAATCAGATCTAAGTTGTCCAACACACTTACTATTTGTTGACCTGCTGCATTATTTTTGTATGAGCCCCAAGCACCATAATGGGCATTGACGTCGCCCCCAATGATACCAGAGGAAGTTACAGTATTTAGTATATTTGTCCAGTCACAATTTCTAATATTTATATTTGGTTGGCAATACACTGACAGAAATTTTATGTACGAATTATTACTATGTGGAATTTCTACCCAGCAAATTAATACTTCTTCTGGTATATTATCAGGTATTTGTATTTTCTTAAAATGAATCGATTTTTTAATCAATACAGCAACACCAGCTTTGCCATCCAAAAACCAATTTATATAAATTGGTGCTGGGTTCCGAGGTATAAACCTAACGGCATTCCAATATGTCACTGGAACTAATATCGTACCATTTGTACGAGAAAAAATGGACGTAGAAGTCTCTGATCAGGCGAAGAAACTTTTGCATTGTTTTTCCAGAAATGCCGGGTGGACAGTATATTTAATCAATTTTCCCCTGCGCCCTCTACGTGCGGATATTTGCAAAAATGACGGTGGCTCACTGTATTGTATTGATCTTAGTAACTGCAAAATTTCATCAATTGATTATGTCAGGAAGCGTGTTAAATAGAGGATGCAAGATATGAGGATAAACATGAAAACTGAAAAAACATTGTGAGTTAAAGAAAAGCAAGTAAAAATAGCTAAATTACCGGCAGAGAATTAAATATTATAAACATGGCTTTCTACTAAAAAGTAACCCATATATTAATGACATCATTTAAGTGAATATATATCTTGTCAGAGTGCTTTCAATAACAATTCAGTTGTTCTATTTTATACTGAGTAACAGCATTTCTTATACGAAAGTTGCTTGAAACATTCTTTTAATCTTATCTGAGGACACATTTAGCTTTTCCGCGTCATTTTCCTGAAATCATGAATTCGCTGAAAGTAGAATAAGAGCATAATTTGATTTACCCGTGACCTTTCTGAAATCAAATCTTTTATTTTTTAATTTAAAACTAAATTAATTTTAAACACTATCAACACTTGGCAAATAGAAAACGAATAAAATAAGGGTGTAATCTAGGGAACATTCGTTTAAAGTTTTTTTGCCTCTACTTGTAGCTGCGACTTCCCAAGAATAATGAAGTAGATATGTTTAGGAATCAAATTTTTTCTTTCAAGGGCTATACAGGGTGTTTTTGAAATACGGCATATATTCTGATTCTGATATTTTTAAAATTAGTAGAACAACATTTATTTATAAAAACCAAACAATAAATTAAAAAATAAATTCTGGATATCACAAATAATAATTATCGATTATTTATTTATTTAGATACATCATCCAACAGTCGTAAGACCAATTACAGATGAGAACAATACATATTTGCAATAGAATGAAGAAAAAAGAAGGAAAATGTAAGATAATAACAACAGTAATACTATACAATAATAGTACAACATAGATAAAAACTACAAAATGTATACAAACTAATAATATAATAATAATAATAATAATACAATACAATACAATGCAAAGCAACGCAACGCAACGCAACACAATACAATACAATACAAGACAATAGTATAGCACAAACTACAGAGTGAGTACGAACATAATTACAAATGGGCTAGTAGACAATAACGAAAATGACAAATGTAATATACCATTATACTATGACTTCAATATGTTCTAAATATAATTTCAAGGTAATTTTGCCGATTATTATTTGATTTTATTGTAAAATGAATATGCTTAAGATCAGAGTGGATTTAAAATAAGGCAGTATGCCGGTTATCTCGTGACGTAATAGCGTAACATACGCAATGTGTTCTAAATATAATTTCAAGGTAATTTTGCCGATTATTATTTGATTTTATTGTAAAATGAATATGCTGAAGATCAGAGTGGATTTAAAATAAGGCAGTTTGCCGGTTATCTCGTGACGTAATAGCGTAACATGCGCGCGCATTCAAGATAACACCGACAGCGCCGCACATACATTTTGCACAACTTTGTTGGCTCCGCCATTCTACTAGCGCTCGTTTCTCTGCTGATTACGCTATTACGTCATAGCCAATAGCATAGCCCAAACATTTACGACAATATCTAACCGTTTAAACGTAGTTTAAACTTCATAATTTTTTTGTACTTTTGTAGTATAAGGCATTAAAAAAATAAAAAAATAATACGGGTAAACTGTTTTTATGTGTAGATGTTATTAAAATAATAATTAAAAAATTGTCTACTTGTCCATTTACGCGTTTAATGGACGAAATAGAACTATGGAAAATATCGAGCTCATCTTGCAGGTGGTTATAGGTGTTACACATGAAATGTAAGGGAGATATATTCCGTATATTCGTTCGGGGTCCAGCAAGATAAGTTGTATGATGTCGAGTGGTACATGTGTTACCTCCTTTCTCTTATTATTTATTTTTGAGAAAGAATTGAGGCAACATGTGCGGACGACTAGCTGGTTTAAGCCGGAGCAGAGAGCCGTGGGTCCAGAGTATTCGTAAGAGTGGAGAAACTTACCCTTTCTGACATGTACAGCATAAGCGACAGATTTCTGTTTATTTCGAGAAAAGGAGACAAAGAAAAATTGATGTTAAATTGGGCACCATCTATAGTGAATAAGCAAAATAGTCTCTTTTTCTCGAATAACCAGTCTGCTATAGATCGGACTGAAATTGTTGGTAAGAGAAATAAAAAGATAGTTTAAAATGAATGACAAAATATATTACAAAAAAAATTAGACAAATCGGTTTGAGACAAATTGAAATGTAAAAAAAAATATATATATATAAAAAACAAATTGATACCAGTATCCTAGATGGTTTATGGGTCAGGTGGCTGGTTCTGGGACAGCAATCCAGGCCCACAATTGTCTCTTATTGCAAGAATTCTAAATTTTTCTTGGCAATTTACGTCTCTCAATGAATGGGGTGAAAATTGTAGGAAATTTAACCAAATATAAGCACATACAAAATTTATGCAAGTTATTTATGCAAAATTTAAGCAATGTTAGCTATGCAAATATAAGCTAGTTAGCTGTACAAAATATATTTGAATTAGCTGCACGAAACATTAAGCTAGCTATACAAAGCTGCAGGAAATTAATTTAAGCTATACAAAAGTAATCTGATTAGCAGTACAAAAGTAATTTTAACTATGCAATAGTAATTATTAGCTATGCACGAGTTATTATTAGCTATGCACGAATTATTATTAGCTATGCACGAGTTATTATTAGCTATGCACGAGTAATTATTAGCTATGCACTAGTAAGCTGATTTCTTAGACTATAAATTGCCAAAAAAATGAAAAGGAAAGAGAAAAATATTTTTACAACCATGTGGCACATATAGCATTTTAACTACTTATTAAATTAAAAAGAATTGACTTTGAATTCAAAATTTATTTTAAAAATAATTGAAATTATATCAAAGGCAAAATTTGGAGATTAATTAAAATATTTTAATGAGTATAATGAAATGAAATTACCTGTATGTTCAACACTTTGTAACTGGGATATAAAAATTGTAATATCAATTACTGAAGTCCACAGTTAAAAATTATAATGTTTGAATCAGTACAAAGGCTGCAAGCAAATGACTTCCTGGTGAGTTTTACTGATAAGGTAAACTTTTTTTGTCCTGTTTACTGGAAAACAACGCCACCAAAAAAATGTGAGAAATCTAATTCCCTATTGAAATTGAAAGCTATCAAAATATAGAAATCGTACAAGTATGGCCATCTGTCAGTGGTTAATTTAAGCGCACCAACTTGCCTTGTAGATTCCCATACTCAACTAAAGTAGTGGCATATAATCGATAAAAGGAATCTATAATAATAGTTTATTTTCCATGCCAGCTGATTTGCCTTTGCAATTTCTATTTTATACATAACAAATATTAACAGATGTAAATAAGTAGTAAAACGTATTGATATTATTGATAAATCAGTAACATATTACATGTTATAGGATTTACTATATATAGAATGAGAGAAGGTAAGGAAAATAACCATATGTACTCCATAGTAAACAAAAATATAAAAATTGAAAAATAGATATCTGATGTAACTAAATTTTGTAGACAAATTGTTTCCTGGGATAATAATGCTGTATTACAACGGATATGAGATACATAATAGTGTTAATCGAAAAACAGGACTAAGTTCCTAAGATATAAAATTAAGTACATAAAACAGTGTGACATGGTTTAGCAGTTATACATGTAAAATTCTGTTAGTTGAAAACAGTTTCACCTGCAAGAACTGAATCCAAAAAATATACAGGTCGTGCTAACTATCCACAAAACACTAGTTTTTAAATAAACTGTTAAATGGACATAGGCCATGTAACACATGGATTAACGGTTTTTCGGTTATTTCAGTGCAATTGATTTTATTATTTATTAACTTATGTAAAAATATGACTGCCTGCTTTTTCCTCCGTGTGTTCAGACTGTCGGTTGACAATCTACCTAAAAGTGTATCATGAGGATATTCAATAGGGGGATATAGAACATCCGTCTTGTAGGACATAAATTTCAGGAAAAGTCTCTGGATACTTTCGAACATATTGCTAAATGGGACATACCCCGAATATCATATTAATGACGCATATTCTAATGTAGACTTAACAAATAAGGTTAACAAATGAGTGTCCTTAAAACCTAATGAGTTTCTGATAACAAAACTGAGACTTTTGTTTGCAGACAAAACTGTGTCTTCAACGTGTCTATTGAATGTTAGTTTGTTGTCAAACAGGACGCGTAGGTCTTTGACGACTTCGACTCTTTTTAGTGATGTGAAGTCAAGTTTATAGCCATAGAGAAACGTTTCTTTTTTCCTAGAAAAGGATATTACGTTGCATTTGTCGACGTTGAGAGGCAGACCATTATGGTCGCACCAAGTTTGTATTTTCAGATTATCTTGAAGTTACAATCAGCTGTAGTATTTATAACAGAAAAAAGTTTGACATCATGGGCATTTAGTAAGGCATCGGCATTCAGGTCTACCACGATGTTGTAAATAAATAGTACGAACAGTAGAGGTCCTAACATAGAGCCCTGCGAAACTCCTGAGGTGGAATTAACTTCAACTGACCTATGACTGCGGTATTTCACATATTGTGTTCTACTGGTAAGGTATGTTTTATTATCGAGTTACGCTACTGATTAGTTTCCATATGGTACTTGACTGTGAACTTATTAGTTACTGAAGTTAAGGTGGGGTTTATTCGATAAGCAATTTGCTTATCAACCTGGCAAATTAACAATAAATGCTCTACATGGCTTGGTGAAAGGAATTGAAAAAGCACGTATGGCAAAGGAAGTGGCTATGTGTGCTTTGGTAAATATAAATGATGCTTTTGACAACACCTCCTAGGAATCGAAACAAAGAACCGCAAAAAAGGGGAATACAGACAACAATCAAATGGATACAATCCATGATAAGAAACAGAATAAATACGACAAATATGGGAGATGAGTCGGCCACGGCGATTGCAGTCAGGGGTTGTCCACAAGGTTGCTGTGGTTAATGGTGGTCGATGATCACAATAAATTGGGTAATTCTGGCTCCAACATTCAGTGCTTAAATATAATGTCAAAATGGTACTTGACAGAGGGACTTAGTATCAATCCGAGCAAAATACTTATTGTGACCTTCACCAAAAGGAGAAAATAAATTTGAGAGTTCATACGTTGAATGGAAAAATGCTGAACCTTTGCAGTGAGGTTATGTATCTAGCAATAATCTTGGTTCAAAACTTAACTAGAACTTACATTTGGATAGGACACTTAGAAAATCATCGGCGGTTATTTGGACGTGCTGTAGGCTGTTTTGGTAAGACTTGGGGTCTGAAGCCGAAAAATGACACACTGGTATTGGCATTAGACTAGGAAAGTTGTAGGAATCGCATCTCCTTTCTTGTTTAGGAACTACAGGAGCAATGCTCTCCTGTCCCACAGTAGCTATGGAGCCACTGCTCGACATACTTCCGCTGCAGTTGCATGTTGAGGAGGGAGGCATCATTTAAACCAGGCGATCTGATTGGTCACTTGGTGCTTATCCATTTTGAATCCACGACTAAATACACTGACTCAGTGCCAATCAAGCGGAACTTTGACTGCCCCTTTGATGTGCAGATTGAAAGCCGCCAAACAAGCAACATCAAAGCGCTGCACTTGAAAAAAGGATCACTCATCTGGTATACAGACGGATCAGATATGACTGAAGGGTAGGCGTGGGCGTAGCGGGGCTTAAATGCAGGCTATCCAGAGCCCTTGGCAATACTCTTCCAGGCAGAAATTTACGCTATAGATCTATGTGTCCAGGAATGCCTAAACAAAGACATTCAAGAGATTCGCAGGGAAAAGCTATATATATATATATATATATTACTCTGATATTCACTCATACTTAATTACAAACATGAGGAATATGTTTTCTAGTGTGTGAAATTAGGTGAATACTGTATTATACACAAATTATTATTATCTTTGAGTACTCTTGGTATCTTGGTATTCTTTGTAGGAATTCGAGTCTGTAAATCGTAATACACTGAAAAGTGTTTTCAGTTTATACTTTCAATGGGGGTTTTTAGTTTTAAAAACTTATCTTTATCAGTATTTTAATTTAAAGTATTTATACTTATTGCATGTTATCTGTTATATTTAACTTACCTTTGATGGGATATTGTACTGGGTTTTATTATGGTAGATAGCAAGAAGTTCTGGTATAGATAAAGAGAAAGGGACAAATTCATATTTTATAAGCAATGGAATGAATTCGAATAAATTCTATAGTATATTGTGTTTGTGATGCAAACAATTTTAATTAGGGAATCTGTATGGATAGTTATTGGGTTTTATTGCTATTTTAAAGCAAATTTTAATATTTGGTTTTGACCTAAGTCAAATAATTTCTTACTTTCCATACAATTTCTTAATTTAGCCAATATAAGCAATTAGAGATTATATAAACTGTTTAAGAAGAGTTGAATTATGATATGATTAGTTTTTATACATCTGGGTATCTGTATCGGACAGTCATAAAACTGAGATTACTCAAAATCATCGTTAGTGATCATAATTCTACTTCTAAACCATCTCTAATTGTTTATTGCATTTTTATTGTTCTATTACTTTTAAATTTGTAAATTAATTTGTGCGTGAGTGCGAATTTTGACACAAAAAGGATCTAATCTGTACCAATAAATACTCACAGAATAAGATAAAAATTAGCACAAAAGATGTGTAAGACTCTCGGTCACACATTTTATTAAGGAATGTCAACCCCAATTTAAAAGGGGTAGACAGAAAACGTAGTGTTAGAATTGTAAAAATTGCGTTGCTATGGCAATATTAAACGTCAAACCGACCCTATATAAAGAGCTGCAATAGCTGAAAGAGGAGGTTGTTTTTTTAGTTTTAATTAGACCACGAATCTGAAAACATGTAACAACGTAACCTGAAAATTGGAGATTTGACAAAAGTCTAAACATTTTGAAATTGGTATCATAGAAATTTAATATTGGAGTGGAAACGAAATAGAGTTGGAGTTTTTTTTTTAATTAATAACTTTGGAAAGCCAGGAGAGAGTACATAGACGTTTGGAATTTATTTTGAAATCTAATATCCTTTTAAAACATTCGTGAGTTTTATTAATTTTAATACTGAACTTTTATCCATTTGTTGTCATTTTTATATTTTATATTTTAAGTTAGATCAGGCAGATTAAGTTAATGTTGTTGTTTTTTATATTTTACATTTTTATAAAAATACAATATATTGTTAGATTTGAATTCGAATTTGTTTCTTTGTGTGTATGTCGAGTGTCAAATTTGAAGATCAGAATTCATGCTCTGAGCATTAGGAGTGTTTTTGTTAATTAATAATTTAGAGTGGGAATTTAATTCCAGCACATTAATAAAGGGGTTTGTTTTTTGAAAATGTTGTACAGGTGTAATTTGCATTTTAGATTGCACTGGGGTGTACACGGCAATATATGTTGTTTTTTTTTGTTTCTTAGGTTTTCGCGGGTGTTAAATGAAGTGTTGTTGTACTTCCGGGTGCTCGCCCGCGTCGATGGTCGACTCCTCCAGGAGTCACGGTTATTAAACGACGTTTCGGCAGAATCTCATCTGCCATGTTCAGGTCAGGTGTTACTGAAAGCTGCTCTATATATATATATATATATATATACTTTCAGATATATGTACTTTCACTGAGGAATCCCGGGTTTGAATTCTGGCTTGGGTATGGATGTTTAGTGGTATTTGTCGTGTCTTACCGAGTTGGTGATAGTGGACGAGACGAGGTTGTGTAAGAGACAACACGGCTAGTTGTTGTATCACTCCTGAGTTCGAGTCTCAGCTGCGGCAGATGGCAATGTCGTAGGGAATGGTCGTTCTATAATTGTCTATATGTATGTGTTCTGATTGAGTGGTGGAATAGCTAATGCTAAACTCCGTCAGTACGTTAATCTAAACAGGGCGATAAAATAAAATTAAGAAATGTGAAAAATATGTGAAAAATATGTATACAAAACTAAGCCACGGTATATAACTGACGAATAACGGATGTGGTTAGGTCGGTCACGACTCAGATCTTGGAAAACGTTAAAAGACATTTTCATTTACGATTAGGATGCTGCCAAGACGTTCAAAGAACTCTGAATTTGAACACTTACTACATTGAAACTAAGTTTTTTTTTTTTTAGTTTGCTGTTATGAATTATGTCAAGCGCATGAATTAATTTTTTTACCGCTAATTTTTGCAAAAAATATTAAGACCATAGCATTTTCCAATTAAGAATGAAAAGACCTTTTAAATGAGGTATTACAAGCCCCTACTTCCCAATCAAAAGATTAGGGGTTGTACTGATACTCGAAGGTGGTTTAATTTAGGGATGAAATGTGCACATTGCAGGATGTCATTTCAGAATCCAAAATCGACGTGTCTCGGCATTTTTTGTAAATCTGCACAATAATTGAAATACTGAATTTATTATATTTGGCTGTTCCATACTATATGTTGTTATTATTTAAATAAGTTGACTATCAAATTAAAAGACATATTGACAAACTCCTACGGCAATTTCTGCTTATTAGGTATTAAATTTGTAATAATAACGAAGAAGTATTAGCTGTATATAACTAGTTCCATGTTCCATCCAACGCCGACGTGAATAACTCACGTCGAGTAATTGTCTTCTGTGAGGCAGAGCTTTCAAGCTTTTTATAATTTTTTAATCCTCTTGTTCTTTATGTCTTCTTTCTATAAATGCAGTGTAAAAAAGACAAAAGAGTATGAGTTATCACATGAATAATTTCGTTACCATAAATTTTATTAAATATGCATTCTACTTTGTTGACTTATTTTGCACGTATATATGTTGTGTTCTTTGCTCTAATATAAAATATATAAAATATTATATGGGATATATCTATAAATGTTAGTAATATATGTCTCTATAATACATAATTTTATACTACGTCGATTCAAGTTGACATATTCTTATATATTATCATGTATTTAAGTTTTAATTCATACAAAACAATTTTATTAGTACAAAAATAAATATGTAGTAAAATACATAATGCGATAGACCAAAAATTCCACTACTTCCTATAAAAGGAATTAAATTCATTGCCGCTCACCAAGATGCCAAATGTGCGTTTCCAAAACATTGAAAATAATGCCCTAAAACTTGCGACATACGACGTCTTCAATCGGAAAACGCAAACGTAAGCTCTTAGCATTTTGAAGTTCTACACCAGTCTGTATAAAAAAACAGTTGATTTCATTTGTGCAGGTATACGAAGGGTAAGTCATAGGGGAAAGTCGGAAAACTCAGTTTTTGGGTCGTAGAATTTTCCAATTACTGTATTAGTAAAAGTTGTAGGTACTAAAAAGACCTTTAATTTCATTTTTATGAGTTAAAATCGATAAATAAATTATCAAGATAATGGTGAAAACCCACCTTTTTTGTACTTTTTATAAATATTAATAACTTTTGCAATAATGGCAGCTGTGACATATAATATCTTGGTGACGAAGCTATTGTGGGTCTTTTTAAGCGTGCAAAATTTCAGCCAGATCGGTTTGATAGTTTATGAATACTTGCATTTGTTTATCCCAGTTTAAGCAATCGTTATAAGCAAGATAATGGATCTAGAGATGTTTAACAAAGTGCAATGGATTTTTGAAAGGTTGAACTACAAGGTAAGTTGAAGAAATAAACTATTTGTTGAAAAAGTTGTTGTTAAAAAGTTCGTTTAAAAGGTAGGTGTTTTTTTAGCTCCAATTTGAAGTTTAGATCTCAAAAAGTCGCCGCCTGAAAACGGAGCTCGGACTGCTCTTCACACTTCCTCTTCACAGCGCTCTTGCAAAAGTACCTTCACTTTCAAGGGCTAACATACTCATTGCATAAATTGTATACTTATCGTTTGAATCATAAAATATAGGTCTTCATTGAAAATCTGTGAAAATTTCAACTATTAATGTTTATAAAAATAATACAGATATGATTTTTTTTAAAAAGTTGCTATCTTGACTGCTGTTGGTCGTAGAGGATTAATAAAAAAAATAATACGTGTTTTTCAAACGGCTTTTCAATGCACCTAATTACAAGCGTGGAAGGCGAGCGTAAATGCGTATTTACTGTGTACATACTTCGATATGCGATGTAAAGCAACGTTAGGCGGGCTTAGTACTTGGATGGGCGACCGTTTCAAGTGTTATAGTACGTTCTCCATATTAACAAGATGGCCGAGGAAAAAATTTCAAAAAATATCAAAATAATTCAATCTTTAATATCAACTTGTCATAACCCGATAAAAAGTCATTAAGACATTAGAAATATTATAAAACCACAATTTCCGAAAAATAATTCTGAGAAAATTCGTGCAACATCGATAATTTACAAACGATCCAAATCAATCGACAAAATCATTCAAATATCAAAATTCACCGAATTACAGCGAGAAACTTACAGAAGATTGCCCTAAAAAATACAGCCCCCTCAGTAACTCGATTCATTTCAATACCACTCTCTCAAACCAAAGTCAGAATATTTTTATTCAGTCCCGAAAATTTTCTACAAACAAATTTCCCTTCAGTTTTACTCAAAAACCGTCTTCTATTGGTATCTCAAAACGCCCTTCATTCACCTTTCCAACCAGCCTATAAAACATTCATCCGAATATAAGTCCAATTTACATGTTCCCCATCGAGTGCTAGGCACTTGCCGCTATCTTTATTCTGTTTACCCTAAAATTGACTTTCGTTCCGTTTAACGCCGGCCATACAATACTCTCAATATGATTTAATATAACATCAAATAACGTTGGGAGCTGTACTTTAATCCATATTTAATATGGATTAAAGTACAGCTCCCAACGTTACTTCATGGGACCAGTTCAATTTAAGGTGTTATTCAGACAGTTATCGTTCATATTTCTAAAACAAAAATAGATTCCACCGACATTTTTATATCAAAATGTTCCATTTTTCATCGCCGTTTTATTGATATAATTTTCGACCCGAAATTCCAAAATTTCAGCATTTATTGCACTATATTTCACAATTCGAGCCCCATAGAGCGGATGGGGAACGATCCAGCTCTCATCAAGACTTCCACAAGCCAAGTCCCCATCGTCAGTATAAATAAGGGAGCACACCTAGTCCCCGGCAAGTCAAGTGCTCGGGTGTGTCTCGCTATATCAAATCCAGTGCCCGTGCAGTGTTCCTAGGCAGATCCTAGTAAAAAAGTACTTTCATAAAATCGCCCAAGTGCATTAATTAAATAAAAATCAAATCACTGTCGCACATAATAATACAAGTGAATTTTCTCAGATTTATAAAATAATTTTAATCAACAATTTAAACCGAACCCGTCTTAAGGCAAAATTTCAAGTGTCGATAAGTTAAATCATTTATACCGTGTAATAAGAATTTAATTTTAAGTGCAGTAAATAATCAACTCTGTTTCTTACGTTTAAATAAATATCTGTTTTCATTTTCGATCAAAATAAAGTGTTTAATTTTCAACTAGTGCAAAAATAGTATACAGGGTATAACCTTCGACCCTGCCAACATAAATAATAGTGAAATTTGGCTCTGAACGTATATAGGGCGAATCGATTGGCCCGTTCCAGCCGTTTAAGAACTAACCACCCCAACTTCAAATCAAACAAAATAAAGAGCACCAAAGGCCTCTAGAGTCTTACACAAAGCTTTCCAGCCCAAAATATTTTATTTTTTCAAATCCAGAGGGCCCGTTCGTGTTCACAAGGAAGACCGTGTCCTCGCCTCAAATACCTTCCAGCGGCTTGTATATTAGTGTATGCCCGGAAGCTATGCAAACTTAGGCGAGGGTTGGTAGGTGATATACCATCCTTCGGGGGGATCTAAAGGCGTCGGTCCCGTGTCTATTAAATGTTAGACAAGTAAAATAAATATTTTAAAAAAATTCAAGAGTTTATCATAAAAATTAACAAAGTTATTCTATTTGTCTGTAAGCCAAAAAATACCCATCTTTTAAATGGACTTTTAAACAACAATTTTTTTAACAAATAGTTTATTTTTAAAACTTACCTTGTAGTTCAACCTTTCAAGAATCCATTCAACTTTGTTAAACATCTCTAGATCCATCATTATCTTGCATATGATGATTGTTTAAACAGACGCTCTCTGGGATAAACAAATGCAATTATTCATAAACTATCAAACAGCTGAAATTTCGCATACTTATAAAGACCCATAATAGCCTCGCCACTAAGATGTTACGTCACTTACTGGCATTATTGCAAAAGTCATTAACATTTATAAAATAGTGCAAAAAAGAGGGTTTTCGCCATTATCTCGGCAATTTATTTATTGCCTTTAACTCGTAAAAAATTAAATGAAAGGTCTTTTTAACACCTACAGCTTTTACTGACACAACTTTTCGCCGAAACGTAATTGGAAAAGTCTACAGACCGAAAACTGAGTTTTCTGACTTTGGGCGTTGTTTATAAAAAAATAGCGCAAATCTGGCTGCACGTCTATACGTGCCTGTATTATTTGTTTGCGTGAAATCGATCAATTTTCTATACAGAGACTGGATTACCCAGTGACTGAAAACTTAAAGCATACACAGAGTGGGATAATAGTGCGTTGGACCTCGTTATCTCGAGTTCTACGATAGCTAGAATTTTTTTAAAAAATTGCAAGTAAACTAGATAAAAAAGTCTATAGCTGGAAATTATTTTCGAACATACAATGCGAGCCAAGACGAAATTACAGGACCAAGTGCCTTTTTTAAAAATTGAATGCTATGTATATCAGTACATTTTTTGAAGCCTCTTTCTAGGCTCTATTCATTCCTATATTAGCATTGAATTTCTCCCAACCACTTGGATGTAACGAAGTTTTTTGTTGAAATAATGCAATCTGCAGATGGATATTAAAAAATCACCACATTCACAATTATGGGTTTTAAGAAAAACTTATGTGAATACCAGTTACGAGACATCTAATTAATGTTTTAGAATCATTTTCATTTCCTAAAAATGTACAGGGTGGCCAAAAACTATTTTTCGATTAAGAACATTTTAAATTGAATTTTCTAAAGTTTTTTAAATGGAACACCCTGTATATTTTTCGACGATGTGATGTAGAAATGAAAAACAAACATTTTTGTAAGTACTTCCCTATGGCTAATTACAACATTTTCGTTTTATAAATAAATAAGTATCAAATTCAAGAATAAACTTAAGAAAAGAGGTTCCCTCAAATAATTCATTAGAAAAATTTATAATAGGTGTTCGACGTGTTGCCCATTTTGATTAACACACGTCTTTATACAATTTTGAAATGAGGCCATTTAGTTGGACCATTTCTTCCAATTCATTGAAATGAGTAAATAGTATTTAACTGGTCCATTATTGGAATGTTTTTTTTGTACATTTCTTTGCTGTTTTCGTTACTCGACAGGCAATAAAACCTCAGTTTGGCATAAATTGTCGTGTACAAAAGCGCATTTATCACACTTATCGGTCGTTACAATTATTTGTAATGAATTTAAAATATTTGGAATTTTACAATATGACTTTTAATAAAGCGGAACTTGTAGACATGACTTTTGTTTTGGGCGAGTCATACAGAAATTGTTTACTTGCCAATAGAATTTATCACCAACGTTATCCTGGAAGAAGGATTCCTGATGTTAGCACCTTCCAAAACTTTCTCGATAGATTTCTGGAAGCTGGAAATATCGAATATAAAAAAGTGAAAGAATAAAACGTGTAGTGAACGAAGAATATGAGCTTTCTGTGGTGCTTGCAACGGTTGTGAATCCCCATGTTAGGCAAAGAGATGTGAGCTAATTAGTAGGAATAAGTAGACGGTCTGTGTGTCGAATCTTAAAAACAAATAAGTTGCATGCCTATCATATTCAAATGCACCACCATTATCTGATGATGATTTTCAAAAGCGCCTATAATTTTTTAATTTGGCCAGAGGTGAAATGCAACATGATATTAACTTCTTCAATACTGTTTTATTTAGAGATGAGGCAACTTCTCATAAAAATAGATTTGTTAATAGGCACAATTTCCACTATTATGCTTCGGAAAATCCTCACTTTTGTATGCAAGTTGATAACCAACACATATGGTCTATAAACGCTTGGGGAGGAATTATTGAAGAACATGTAATAGGGCCACATTTCTTTGATGGTACATTGACTGGAGCTATTTATGCAAGATTTGAGCAAGATGGTGCTCCACCACCCACATTATTTAAATGCAGTTAGAGACCACGTTACCTACTCTAATCAATGGATTTGAAGAAATGGGCCCACTAAATGGCCTGCTAGATCCCCAGATCTGAGAAAAATGGATTTCTTTTTATAGGAATACGTGAAGGAAATTGTTTATAGAGACACACCAACAACAGTACAAAATATGAAGGAAAGAATAATAACTGCCTTTACATCTATACACCGGCAGTTTTAGGAACAGTGGGAACCTCATTTCAAAGCGCATAGAGATGTGTGTCAATCAAAATGGGCAACATGTGGAATATTTATTATATTTTTTTTCTACTGAGTTATTTGAAGAAACCTCTTTTTTTAAGTTTATTTTTGAATTTTGTAATTATTGCACAACAAAACGAAATTAGTTGCTATTAGCCCTAAGGAAGTACTTACAAAAATGTTCGTTTTTCATTTTTACATCACATCGTCGAAAAATATACAGGTGTTCCATTTGGAAAAATTGAGAAAATTCAATCTAAAATGTTCTTAATTGAAAAATAATTTGTACATTTTTAGGAAATGAAAATGATTCAAAAACATTAACGTCTCGTCTCGTAACTGGTATTCATTCACATAAGTTTTTCTTAAAACCCATAATTATGACTGGTGATTTTTTTAATATCCATCTGCAGATTGGATTATTTCAACAAAAAAATTCATTACATCCAAGTTGTTGGGAGATATTCAATGCTAATAAAGGAATTAATAGAGCCTAGAAAGAGGCTTCAAAAATGTACTGATATATATATATATATATAATATTCATTTAAAAAAAGGCACTTCGTCTTGTAATCTCGTCTTGGTTCGTCCTGTATGTTCGAAAATAATTTCCAGTTATAGACTTTTTATCTATAGTCTGTTTTTAAACCAGGAGGACTCTTTCGAATTTGCCGCGCTAAATCATACACATGTGATTGGCTGCCCGTTCGCCAGTCTTACACTAGGTCAAAATCTTAAATTTTGACATACATGACAGTTGAATATTTCAACCAAATTTCGAAGTGTCTTCATTAATTATTTATCATCACTCATTCTCGTTTGTAGAAATTTGAAAGCAAAGGGAAACAGTTCTTTACAATATTCTGGAAGTTTTTCAATATGGATGTTGTGGCAAATTTAAATTTAGTGGAAGTTTCACCAGCAAAGAAACGCAAACGATTAGATTTGGGTGCTTTAGCATTATCTGAGAAGCAATGTGTAATAAATATGTATAAACAGATGTTGGGTGGAAAACAAAGGTCAAAATGTGTGAAATCGTATCTACAATTGTGAATGCAGTGGGTGAGATATAAAACAATGTAAGATTTGTAACATACCTATTTTAAACACTTTTACTGTTAGGAGTTGCAAGATCAACTGTATTCCGTACGATAAGGGAATATAGAAAGACAGGCCAAAACAACTTGGAGGAAGACCAGGAATTATTACCAGATTTGATGAAACAATGAAAAGCTCTATTCGACAAATAATACATAGTTTCTTCTTGGTTCATCTTGCAAGCAGTAAACGAACCCTGTGATAATAAATGTATTTGAAGTGTATTTAATAGGAAAATTTTGTTTTACTTTCATTTACACACTTAATTTTTTACAGGCATATAATTTAAAAATTAAACGCACTTTATATCTCAAAGCTTCCTCAGTATATGGCAAAATTGGACGTGGAGGGAAAATTATATATATCAATGACACATCAATTGAAAATAATTAACTTTGTTTTTTTTTTAATATTGTTTAATAAGTTTGATATACCAAATCAAATTTCAAATATCTAAAACAATATTCTTTTTTGGAATTTATTATTAAGAATGTGAGGAATCCCTAGACCCCTTTTTAGTAAGTATATTAGACTGCATACACCTATACTGTAGTCGTGTAAGGTTGGTTGCTTAGAACCCCTAAAATAGTCTAGGGTAATTTTCTGGTAAGTTTTATAGTGTAAATTGGGATTCTACATTTAGTCCTCCTGGTTTAAAAACAGACTATAGTTTACTTGCAATTTTTTAAAAAATTTCTAGCTAACGTAGTACTCGAGATATCGAGGTCCGACGCGCTATTGCCCCACCCTGTATATCGAGCGCTGGCTGTACTATATGATATGTAATCTGTGTTTAATAATGTAATAAAATGAACCGTGTTTAAAAAGAGATGCACGTACAATACAAAATAGTTATCTTTTGGCAGTCAAATCCTGATAATATAAGGGCTTTTTATATTTTCAGTAATAAACTATGTTTCACTATAGATTATGTTTCTTTAAGATGAATTATATACACACAAAAACTATAACAAAACAGTTTGCCAAAGGAGTATAAATTTTTATCGAATAAATTTATACAATGCTTTACCTACATACAGAAGTGAGAAAGTTCAATCAAACATATATTTGAAAAGCCACTAAAAATCCATCCAAATTATAATTCATGAATAACAATTTTTTTCATATTAAATAATCGACAACGTCAAACATATAAGAAATAGAGGCATTTTATTGGTATTTAGCAACTCAGAGAAAGTCACCAAGTTAGATAAACTTGCAAACGAAAAACTTCCTTCCGGCTACAAAATTCATGGACTAAAATGTTTTCGCCCACATTAAAATTGTTTGAATTACTAAAAATAATAATAACAATAATAATCGTCTTTATTCAAAAGTAACAATGTTAAATACAATATAAAAATCAAATATTCTGTATATTCTGTCAAACTGTGGAGAAGTCTAGCTAAGTAGTTATTCTACTCAACCACATACGACAGAAGGCGAGAACAAATCATTAAAACAAAAGAAGAAAAACCGTAACTACATTAAAAGCACACAGGATATACCTACCTATACATATATTCACAACAAAGGCATACACAGATTAGATTACATATGATAACCAAGAGTATTTATTACACATCATCCTGATCCTACCTATTTAATAAAAAATATTCTTAAATTGATTAGGACTTAACATGGTTAAATCATCGGATAAAGAATTGTAAAGCATGACTGAATTATAAATAAAAGACCTTTTAAACAATGCAGTCCGGTGATGAGGCATAGTAAGTTTATTTTTGTCTTATATTTATAGGATGTATATTAATTCGAAGTACTAGTTTCTTTCTTCTGGTCATGAATAGTGCAATACATTCACTACGAAGTTACCAAGATGATGCACCCTACGCTCTTCCATAGATAACCAGTCTGTAGAGATGGAGATACCCTAATTTCGGAACTGCTTTCAGGGAGGAAATATTTTTTTTAGATCCTTAGGTCTGGTCGATAGCCGAGTGGGTTAAGGCGCGAGGTGGCAATCGCGATTAATCACGCGGGAATCGCACCACCGGGTTCGAATCCTAGCTCCGGCACTGGCAGTGTCGGAGGAAATGGTTGTATGTCCGCGTTTTAATGTGTAACCCCCTTCCGCACAAGCCCCTGGCTTCTGGAATTGGGGGTTGTCTAATTTATGTGGTGTTTATTTATTTACTTATTTATTTATTTATTAATTATAATGGGTTTTCTGTGACTTGTAGTGTCCATATTGTTTATTTATTCCTTCCGAGTTTCTTATGGCATTTGACACTTGGTTTTTTCAGGACTTTTTTACACATCTTGGCTCTTATTTCTTAGCGGCTGTTTATTATTTTTATAAGATACTGTTTGCCACGAACTTGTCGCGCCAATCTGATTTAAATTTTCTTTACTTGTCGTTTTGTTTGATTGACTTGTTTTGGCGATTTCGGATGATTTTTGCTGATGGTTATCTGAGTTAACGACAGGAGACGGTACCTCTGATATGATTTTATATTACCCGTTCTCATCTTTTGATTTTAATAGGGTTATTATGTGTTCTAAATCAGAGATCCTTTGGTATAGAAGTTGAATATAATTTTCCATTAGTGCTTTTTCACTAACCGAATTTTTTAGGCTGTAGTAAATTTTTACACATTTTTTTTCACACTTCACTTCATCGCAGGGGTCACTCTCACCAGTGTTATTATTTTTAGAGTTACTAGGATTAAATGCACGATATTTTTTAAGATATTTACTTAGAACATCATTATTTGTGCCTTCTGGCAGTTTATTATTGATTATAATGCCTATTAACTCTTTTTTTAGTTTATCGAGCAACATATGGGTCGACACGGTCGGCCATATTTGTATATGTAAATGTATATAACGACACTTTATTTAAAAATTAATTTACAATATTTATTTAAGATCTTTGAACATAGTTTTATTTAACGTACAGTTAAATTTCGACTAGACAAGTTGTGTTTAATTATTTTATATTATTTATGCTTTTTCTGTTTCTGAAAAAATTCACTTATATGTTTGATGCGCGACGGCAGATTAAAATTATTTAAAAAACTCGTTTTGCTAGGTTTCGGCCTAGGAAGTTCTTTCAGGGTTCCGTTTATAAAAATAGAACTAGACAGTCAGTAACTATTCTCTGAATTTCATTAAAACGATAGAATACTAGTATACTTCTTAATACAATCAGTATACGGTTTTTTATAATATTAGTTTAAAAAAATTCAACACAAATTAATTTCACTGAACTTGTAGAAGAAACTTGGAGAACGATTTAAATACGCGAAGGAAACCACTGGAAAACTACTTGCTTTGAACTTGTGGAATTCGGCTTTTTATATAAATAATAATAAATAAATAACACCACAGGTAATGACGACCCCCTTTATCCCGGAAGGCTCTAGAAGAGCCTTGTGTGGGGAGGGGGGGGGGGGCTACACATTTAGAGACAAGGGACATACACCCAATATCCGAGTATAGTGGAAAAATCCCTTTCACAGTATTTTCCACTGCCACGGCCGGGGTGCGAACCCGGAACTTTTGGGTAAGAGGCAAGTACATGCACCTCTCGACCACCAGTCATACGCTAGAACTGTTGCGTTTTTCGTGCCCCGTGAGTCGAGCACAAACGTTTTTAACCCCTTCTTAGAGCTGGAAATGTTACCGTCTAGTCTGGATCGGCGCGATTGCGCAGTATTGCACAACACTGTGCAATATTGTACAACATTGTGCAATAGTTTTGTAAAATTTTGAATTTCGAAAATGAAAATTATATGGAAAAATCGGCAGTGAAAAGGAGAAATTTTCGATATAAAAATGAAGTTTGAACCAATTCGGGTTTAGAAGCTATTAAGGTTTTATTGTCTGAAAATTTAATAGTTTCGAAATGACTCCGTAAAGTCGTCACGAAAGTCCGACGTTTTACGGTTGCAAAGATATGAGGATGTTCACGATAGGTGCGAGGTGAATGGAACGGAAATAAATTTTGCAAGGGGAATCCCGATATTGTATGTGGTATTACGAGGAGCGATCAATAAGTAGTGAAATGAAATGAAATGAAATTTGAAATGAAATGAAATTTATTAAGTAAGTCATGCCTAATATACACAATACATAATAATATCAAATTAAATTACATAACAGATTATAAGTATTTATACATACATACATACATACGTACATACATACATGCGTACGTACATACATACATACATACATACATACATACATACATACATACATAATAATAATAATTCATACACATAGTACGAGTATAATACAAATTATAGGGTCTACATAGTATTTTAATGTAAGTACACAAGTTCTAATGCACCCATATCATCTTAAGAAGTAAAAAAAGTATGAAGAGGAACAAAGATTATAAACATTCAAAATATAATTTAATACATTTTATATACATTAAACATTATGCGCTTGATTTACCTTATTTAATAAAAAATGAGACTGTTGTCTTTTAAAGATTGTTAGCGTTTGAGCTGTTTTTATCTCCATCGGTAACTCATTAAATTGTTTAAGACCTTTGTGAAACAGTGAATTCATTGATTTTTTGAAATTAGTTCTTTGTATGTGAAAATTGTTATTGTTTCTTGTTTGATAATTATGGATTTCTCTATTTATTGTTATAAATCGGTTGAGATAAGCTGGAAGTAAGTTGTGATTTATTTTATAAATAAATATCATCGAAAAATAAACTAGTCTAGTAGAAACTGTCATCCATTGAAGAGCATCTAACATTAAACTAATTGGAGTGTATCTACTGCATTTCAGAATTATCCTCATGCCACGATTTTGTAACTTTTGTAGAGCATTCATTGAATTGTTGTCTAAAAGGTATAAAATACTTGCACAATAGTCGAAATGCGGTTGAATAATAGTCTTATACACAGTAATATTTGTGGAAAAAGAAAGCTGATTAGATATTCTTGAAAAAAAGTATAGTTTTTTTGTTATTTTCTTTTGTATATATAAGAAATGATTTTTAAATGTTAGAGTATTATCAATAATTACTCCGAGATATTTAAATTCTTTAGCCAGTTCCAATTTATTATTTTCTAATAGTATATTTATATTATTTACGTTAATGTTATTATATTTAAATGTCGTAGTCAAAATCATTGCCTTTGTTTTGTTGACATTTAGTTTGAGCTTATTTATAGCTAAATACTCTTCAATTTCGGCTAGTTCATTATTCATCCTCATTACGGCATTATCTAAATTATTATCAACTACAGCAATTAAGATATCGTCTGCAAATAGATTTAAAAAATCACAAGACGTAAATTTAACAGTATCATTTAAATAAATCATAAACAATAGGGGTCCGAGGACACTACCCTGTGGCACCCCAAATTTATTTTGACGAGGATTAGAAAATTTATTGTTAATTTTTGTAATTTGATATCTGTTCCTCAGGTAGTCCTCAAACCAGTTTAATACTATGCCATCTATACCATAATATTTTAATTTTTTTAAAAGAGTCAATCTGTCGATAGTTTCGAAAGCTCTTTTGAAGTCTAAAAATATAGCTAGGATATATCGATCGTTATCAATCTGGTTAATCCAATTAGCGATAGTTAATTGTAATGCTGACTCACACGAGTGATTCTCTCTAAAACCAGACTGATTACTGATTAATAAATTATTCTTATTAAAATATTCAGAGTTGTATATGTACTGCTATTTCTATGATTTTTTCTATAGCTGACAAAGTATTAATCGGTCTGAAGTTACAAGCCTCGTTTGTATTTATTATTTTTGATATAGGTGTTATTGTACTAGCTTTCAAATTATCTGGAAATTTACCTGTTTGTAATGAGGTGTTTACTAATTGTAAGACGGCATGTCCAATGACATCGAAAGAACTCTTAATAATTTTAGCACATAATACGCCATGTACATTTGTCTTATTACATAAATCTGATACAATTTCCTGTAGATCGTTCATTGTTAATAATCTAAAGTTAAAAAAATTACTATCTATGTTTATAAGTCCTGTATCAGTCCGTTCAGTGGTATGATTGATAGAATTAATTATATAAATTTGTAATAGTAAACGGGTTGTAGAAAATTAACGAAACGAAATAGAATGTGAATAGAGGTAGGGAAAGTAGTTTTGATATATTTTAAGACTATTTGGGGCTAATATTTTTAAGGTGGTTTTTTGAACAGGTTCGAGTCCTAAAATGGTGAATTTGAATGTTTGGTGGAATTTGGCAGTGAATGCGCGTTATTTGGGAATTATGGAATGGGCAGTAAATTTCTTCAGAATTGTTTTTGAGAAACTGTACTTTTTGATTAATTTAAGGTATTGCTATTACTTTTTTTATAGTTTTGACTTGGCACACGTAAAGATTGATTTATTTGTGAATTTTTGAAACTTTTTATATTTCTTATAGTACCAATATAGGAAAGGTACTATAACACTTGAAACGGTCACCCGTCTAAGTACTAAACGCTCCTAATGTTGCTTTACATCGCATATATAAATTTCTGGCTACATCGGGAGTGCCTCAAGGCTCAATACTGGGACCTTTATTATTTATTTTGTTTATTAACGAAGTATTCTCCACGAATCTTTTGGGTCACCTTTATTATTACAAACGAAATTTAAATATGCCTTTTTCTTTCTACGTATGGCCCTTAATGTGAAGTTACAATACTGCTTGTAGTTATCAAAGTTTTCAAGTGATTTGCTAATTTTATATTTATTTTTGGCTTCGTTTCTATTCTTCATCAAGATTTTAATCACAACTGTTAGCCACGGAGCTTTAGGTTTTGTAACACGTACAGTTTTTATTGGAGCATGCTTATCAAATAGATTAATTATATTATCAGTTAAAATTTTTATTTTGTTCTCAATAGAATCCATTTGATTGAGTCTATTCCAGTTAATAGAAATTAAACCACTTCAGAATGTATCACGAGAGATATATTTGAAATCACGGAATGTATAAAATGTTGGCACTTTATGAAAACATTCAAAGTTCAGTCATTCATATCTCGCGTAATATCTATTGTAGAATAATAAAGTTTTAGAAACGGTTATCCCAATTTTTGTGAGCTATAGTTCAGTAAAACGAAATTTGAAATCCATAACCTACTTTGTGAGATATATTACAAAAGCCTGAAAAATAGGAAACCACAAACGGTTATAGCTTCCTTATTTGAGAAGATACGAAAAAAATTAAAGGGATGAAAGTTGACGGCAAAGACAATAGCATACGCTGATTTTTACGATTCAATGATATGAATTGTGGTTTTCGTAAAATATTAAATATTGAAACTGTCAGTAAAAATTTTTGTGATATGTTTTATATCATTGAAAAGGGAAAAAATAAACGGAATTAATGGTGCCATGGCCTACTTTGAGATTTGTTCTTTTCAGTTTTGCACAAAAGCGTATGTCAAAACCAACAGCGTTTTTTGAATTTCTTGATAAGATGCTCTTTACGAGGATGGATTTGTAGTTCTTCAAGAAAATCTCTGGAGGGACATACAATATTTCAAGGACAAATTTTTCAAAATTTATATGAGATTCAATATTCAAAACCATTTTGATATCTTCCACTGCAATGCAGCTATACGTAAAACGACTAATTGCATAAATTAAAATTTTGTATTGTTTTTTATTCGTTTCTATTTATCGGTGTTATATTCTTGTCTCCACGCAGTCATGCACTATCTATTTAAATACTAACTTGTAATAATCTTGACAGGAATTGAAATGTTTTGTTAGACAGTACATTGTTAAATAAATAAATAAATATTGAATGTATGAAAGTTATCTTCTAAATAAACAATATAATATTTTTCGGAGAATAGATCCTTATTAAAATTTATAATGTGCATAGGTATGTATCTCTTCCCTATTTTTTGTTCGCAACAGTGAGGTAGAAACATATTTATGATGAAAATTTTAGTTAGAACACTATATATGACCTAGTAAAACCGAAATTAAATAAAAATAAACAATGTATTGCACGGTTATGCTTGTATCATTTCCCAAGAACTCATAAAACATGGTTATAAACGTGACTATGGGGGATGTGTTATTACACGAGTCCAAATAGCAAAATAATTTTCTGTAGATGCTTTACCCTGAGGTTATATTTTAAAAGTTTTTTATTACAATAAAGTTATAACACGTCTTCCTTAAAGAAGTTCCATATTTACAAGGATAAGCTCGAAAATTACTAGTCTGTCTTGCATTAAGATCTAGCGCTATTTTAACACCTATTATCTGCTTCTGCAATACACGACTGTGCGCAAGGACAGTTCATAAATACCTTCATTATAAACCTAATAATTTACGATTTTCGTACTTTTAGCTCAGTCAAAATACGTAGAAGTAAAGAATTATCTGGATTTTTTATAACAGCGCTTCTGTATGTAAACAGTTATTTCTTCAAATTTTCCAAAAAAAAAAAATCCATTGTGGCAACATTGAGAAGCAACATTGGGAGGTAACACTGAGTGGCAGCAGAGAGAGTTGTTATTTATGTATGTGTATATATATATATATATATGAAGTGTTGTTGTACTTCCGGGTGCTCTCCCGCGTCGATGATCGACTCCTCCAGGAGTCACGGTTGTCTAAACGACGTTTCGGCAGAATCTCATCTGCCATCTTCAGGTTCTCACTGAAAGCTGCCTACTGCTGCTTCTCGTTGCTCGAACTGAACTCAGTGAGAACCTGAAGATGGCAGATGAGATTCTGCCGAAACGTCGTTTAGACAACCGTGACTCCTGGAGGAGTCGATCATCGACGCGGGAGAGCACCCGGAAATACAACAACACTTCATTCAACACCCGCGAAAACCTAAGAAACAACATATATATATATATGTTTTTGGAAATTTTTGGAAAAATATTATTAGATAGTTTTAAAAAACAGCACACAGGCCACAACCAAAAACCAGGGAGCAGAAATGATACATATTAAAAAAACACTAAATGCTGTGAATGACAAAACCGAAATTAAAAACTTTAAAAAATTTACCACAATGAGCCGTTTTGGGGCATATCTCTGCTCAGTTTAATTGAAATATTATTCACTAAGCTTAGAGGCAGAGGTATGCCCCTAGTTTTTGGTTCTGGCCTCTGTGCTGTGCTGTTTTTTAAAACTATCTAATAATAAAAACAACCTTAAATTATTATGTATGAACTATTATCAATCTAGCACATATCTCACGCCGGATGTAACTCGGTTGGAAATACGTTTAGAGTCTTAAACTTACTTTAAACTTTAAACAAAAAACAATTTTTTTACCCAATCAAATTTATATCAAAAGTTAGAACCTTCATAACACTGCTTAGATTTAAAGTGGTTTTATGATTATTCAAAAGTTTCCCGCCTAAATTACTAACATATTTGCCAATAATTGATTGGAGTATCATCAAGAAATTTTAAATAATTTTATTTTATTTTTGTTTTAAAATTGTACTGTTTTTAATTTTTTTCCACTTCCATTCTGTATACACCGCCTCAGAATTTCTGTCAAATCAATATATCATTACATCATTTTCTTACTTTCATTCACGTATATTAAAAGCTAATAAGATTTATGGTGTACTTAATAAACGAGTCACTGTTTTATTGCGTATTTTGACAAGAGACCGCCTTCTCATGAGGAGCAGGTTTTAAAAGAGGATACAGGAGATCTATATATCTATTTTATAAAGCAATTTTAAAACCGTTTAAACACTTAATAGTTTTACAGTTGCTTGAATTGATCAAATTTGGATTCGAAGGTTTTTTAAAACCAAACTGTTGTGTTAATTCCTTTGAACATTAATAATAAAACTTTAACAAAAAGTTTTATGATCAAGTTTTAGATATACTACAAGGCTATTTAATAAACTCTTGTATGTAATCGATTTTATACCCCCTTGTACAAAATGGTCAGTTTTACATACGGCAGCTGTTTTTTTGTGTGAGAGCAAAGGGTGTGAATAAGGAGGGTGGATATGAGAGGGCGCCACTTGGTTGATGAAAGGTCACTTAAAATTTTGTCCAGCCAAGAAGACAAAATTGCATAACCATACTTACTTAAATACTGAAAGTTATAAAAACTAATAATTACTCATTTTAAAGAGAGATGACGGGTTTACTACTAATAGATTACGAGACAAATATCATCAGAGAGATGCCAGCATTAAAAACAAAATTCAACGAAAAGAACGTTTATTATACACAACATGTACAAGAGCTAGAAAGGTTTAATTGTGAAGTTAAATCGTAAATGCAAATAATTGACAAAAATTGAACAATATGGATTAACGGGTAAATAATGTTTATCCCAGCGTGTCCTGTAAATACGTTATTAAAGCACTAGCTTTGCATGATTATACGCTACCTTACAAGGCTTATGTTTTCAAAAAAATATATGCTTAATTACTCATACTATGAGCCCCATAGCTTGGATTTATATTAAATTCAAAAAAGTATTACGGTAAAGTAGATGTTGGAAATTTCAAGTAAATAACAAAGTTAAATGATTAAACAATTTAAGATTTATCACAAAAAAAACATAATAAAAGGAAGGTTAAACCTGCTCCAGCGATAAGCTTGCTCCAGTAAAATGGAAAAGAAAAAACGGTGTAAAACAAAATCTGCTCCAGAACTGATCGATTCCATCTGCAGCGTGGCTAGAATGTTCCTGCGATAAGATATGACCTGGTCGTCTTCATGATATCAACCAAGGAGACTACCCTGTTGTCCCTGATTACTATAGGTGGTGTTCCGCTGGCTGCTGGTGAATTCATAACCCTAGTTGCTGGCTGGTACATCGGCAGATCACAATTGACTTGAACGTAGATTAATTCTCCAAAAAATATAGCCAGTTCCAAACACTCTGTAAGTTTTTACAAGTATAAGAATAAACTAATGAAACAAAAAAGTAAAACTCACCCCTATAAGTAGAGAGTAGCACATGAATTCCACAAAAAAATATACCAAAAAGAACAGGAGACCTCTCCAAAATAAAATTTTCATGCGACAGCTGACAAAGCTTCACACAAACAAATATGGAAATTGTGACGTCATTCCCGTGCTGCCAACTTAAATTTTCTCAAAAGACTTTCTGCAGCCAACCAATGAGAAAATTTATTTACATTAAAAGAGAAAACAACCCTTACTACCAAAAAAATTTAATGAAACTAAGAAATAAACAATGTAAAATGAAATTAATTATTATGAAACTTTCATAGGTTGATTGTGACGTTTTATTGGTAATGCGCCACTATGTACACTTGAGTGTACACCTGGTTGCCTACTCAATGGCCTCATAAATTAACAGTAGTATTTTAAAATGCTACATGTACTCTAGAAATACATTATGTTTCAAATAAACCTAATATAAAACTAATTAATCTGCAAGCATCCTTTATAAAACCCTTATAAAACGAGAGCCAGATTAAACAGCATTAAATTGATATTTGGGAAGTAAAGTTTCGCGTGGGTATATTAGGTAGTAAATGTGATCGGTTACCATATAGTTAAGTGTCAAATTAGGAAACTAGCAACTGTATCACGTATTTTCAATTCGCCCACGATACTTGCATAAGATGCAAGATCTGTGAACTTTTCTAAAGTACTAGGATAAGTACTAGGATAGTTCAGTCCATCCCAATGCTAAACTAAAGCGAATTACAATTAATATTGTTATTATATGCATTCGTGCACTCTTTTGAGGATCATTGAATTCTACAACTGACAGTTTCACCAGCCGGAGTAACGAGTAAGAGGTTTGCTTTTCCAGTTTTATTTTTCGTAAAATCTAGGCATGTTTCCATGGGAACTTGCACCTATTTGCATTAGTTTTACATCGAAAATGGATTGATTTGCTTTTCATTTATTCAGAAACAATTTAAATTTCGAATACCTGGGTTGATTGGCATATAAGGTTTAGGAAATAGTCAATACAAGCCGAAACCAGCAGTATCAATAATTAATACAGTGGATTTATTTCAAAAGCGTTTTCTTCACTATTCATTAATAAAGCGTTGCCGTCTAAAAGGTTACGAAGATAATAGAAAGTAATAACTATAAATTATAAACTAACTTTTAACACAATTTTAATTAAAACCAAAGTTTGCAATATTTAATTAGATTTATTGGCTTAGCGTTAATTAATAAAAGAACACTCAGTGATTAATAACATTTTATGAAATTTTGCTGAAACTACCAATCAATATTTACAATTTCCGTAAATTAGTTATAAAATCAGAATATGTATCTAATAGATTACCTATTATATTATTTCTAAGAAAGAATTAGAATTGTTTAAGTTCATATGCACTTGGAGATTATGCCAAAATAAAATGAAAAGTGGTGTTATAAACCTCAGAATTGCAAAAACTAGTAAGAAGTAAGTATAATCGGGTGAAATTTTACTGGGCACTTAAAAAACGCAACAAAAACTTTACAACCTCATGAAAATACCGTTATTCTCTGTACTATCTCGCCTGGAAATTGAATCACTTCACTAAAACCACTTTTCAGTAGCTAGACTTTTTCAACATATGAAGATTGCTTTTGCCTCACACTCTCAACAATTCTTGATAAAGCACGCAATGCACTCTCAATATACGACGATTTTCAGACGAAACCCAAACTTGTTGACTTTTTCTTTTTTCATTATTATGTCAATCAATAGAAAAACAAATTAATAAAATGTGATGTATTTGTAGTCTAAAACCTATATTAGCACTTTTTGCTGCATGGACTTGGGATGAGCCAAACGGTACGGCTTGAAGGGAGAAGGTTATGATGAAAGAAAGTGACAAGAGATATAGGAGAACAAAGAATATTTGTTTAAGATAAACAGAGACGGAACATTACCGCCCACCAAGTTCTGAGTGAAAACGGAATTTTGACTAAAGTAAAAATAAAATGAAGCACAAATTCAAGCAAAAAGCGAAAATTATCGAAATGAACCCGACTTGGCATATCACTGGGATGGAAAGGCGCATAGTTTAACCAAAGGGCGTTTGAAAGTACCTTGAGAGGTACCGACTATCTTAACACTATTCCATCTTTACCTGGGTGGAGTAGTCTTCATTTGAGAGGAAGAGCTAAGTTGTCTTTAATTGGTACAAGGGTGCCAATATCGATAGATTCGAGCATATGTGAAGTAGATCATTTGCTTCTTTGATATAGTGTATGTAAATATTCATTTTTCTGCCGAGTGCAAAACCTCTGGGCGTTTGTTGAACTAGCTGCCAACGCGATAAACGATTGATAGATAAATGACAAAGGTATCAGTGTCGGGAGCTGAAGCTAAAGGTTCTAATGTTAAAACCAGGCGATAAAACGTTAAGATCATTTGGGTCTGAACTTAGAGTACAAAGAGTTCGAGAGTTTAATAACGATTTTAATTGTACGAAGATAGTGTTCATTTCCTTGTATATAAGGATTTGGTCTCCGATTACCTGATAAAAATGAGTTTTGACGGCTTTGATACCACTGCACTATTTTCTGCGTTAAGCTCATGATCAGTACCGATAAAGTTTGTTCCTTAAGGAACGGCCTTAAGGCACCGATAAAGGCATCTGTAGATAAGTCAGAAGCTAATTGGTGAAGGCGAATTGCTTTGGTGGCAAAACATATAAAAAGACATAGGTATATGCCTTGATTTTTCTTGCCTCGTGATTTTTCCCTAAGGTAATTGAAACGGGACCGGCATAATCAACACAGATGCAGCTGAATGGCACGACAAGATAATAGAATCCAAAAATTTTGTTGAAGAAGATACAAGATTATTAACCCCAGAATGTAAGTTTCGAAGATGAGTTTGTTCGATGATTAATTCAGTGATGAAATGTTTACGTGAGAGTATTACAGAGTGTGTGGTTGAGAAGGATAACTCAGCATTTGTAATTCTACCCCCGACACGTAAAATTCTATCAGCATCAAGAAATGGCGACAGTATTTGTAAATGTTTAAGAAATTTTTTATTTTGTTGAATGACCAAAACTTCCGAGGAATACACCTGATATTGAACTAGTTTAACAAGTCGAAGTAAAGCTTGATGAATTTCCTGATTTGATAGCGGTCCCACAACCTTGTGGTAAGCTCGGCTATTGGTAATAAATCGAAGAATGTAGGTTGCAATGCTTTGGATTTTGCGAAGCGAAGAAAATGTATCGAAAAGATTTAAAACTTCCGAAGATAAGGTTTTAGCAAGAAGAACGATTGCTTTTTCTTCCAACACATCTATAAGAGAATTCGAAGCTGAAGAATCTAGTGGCCCCGCTAGGATCAGCTGGGTTATCGTTATACGGGATATAACTCCAATACGAAGGGGGTATGCGTTCTTGAATGAAAGTAACACGATTAGTGATGAAGGTTTTCCAACGATGAGGTGAGGCGCGAATCCAGGCTAGGGCAACTGTAGAATCACACCATGTAATAATATGATCGAAAGTAAGAAAAGATTGATAAGTATTAATAACGAAATCGACGAGTTTCGATAGCAGCACAGCTGCGCAAAGTTCGAGATGGCGAATAAATAAACGTTTCAATGGGGCTACTTTAGATTTGGCCATAACTAGTTTAGTTGAGATCTGATGATGGATATCCACTATGTGAAAGTAGATAACACGCGATTAACCATCCTCCGACGCATCACAAATGGCGTTGAGTTGGCAAGATTGTAATGAAGTATCGAATAAGAAACGAGGAATACAAATTGAACAAAGACAAATAATCTCTGATTTATATTCTAACCACATCTTTTTGACATCCTCAGAGGGAGTGTCATCCAAAACAAGTCCTCGAGTCCATAAATGTTGAAGAACGCTTTTTGCAAATAAGGTTAATGGAGATAAAAATTCGAGAGGATCATAAATACGAGCGACCTCGGATAAGATTGAGCGTTTGGTACAAGGTGAGTCAAACGAAGAATGCCAGTACTTTAATAATATCCGATTCATTATCGAAACTGAGATTCTGTTGTTGACGATGACTTATGGGAATGTCTTTCAACATCATAGGATGATTGGATGACCATTTTCGAAATTCAAGGCACGTTGACTGCAATTGGTTACGAAGGATTAATGTGGCTTCTATGCGTGAGGTACCGCAAACTAAATCATAGACATAAATGTCGGTATTAAGGAGAGCAGCAGCGAGTGGAAATTATCTTCTTCAGCGAGTTGAAGTAAGGTTTGTATAGCAAGATACGGCGATGAGTTGATACCATATAACGAAGCCTTAGATTGTAACTTCCTCTCAAGAATCGTGAAACGACAGTCAGCTATCGCACGACTGTTTACAAAATGAGGTAACCTTGAAAGGCAACGTAACACCGAAACGACCCGAAGATATACGAAAATGAGAGTTTTGATAATGGTTTTCGATAAAATTGTCTTCAGGACAGGATATATAGGTTTAGATGGTACCTCCTCAACATCCCAAAACCTTTTTAGAATAACATCTGAACACGATACAACGCTTGTAAAGAATGAACGAATGTTTGAAGATATCTGGTTATGGATAGGCCCTAATAGAGTCCAACCGAAAACAGTTTCGATGGCCATTGGTTCTGCATTGTTGTTATGGATGATAGTGTGACCCTTTAGTAACGATATGTAAATATCAGCGCCCAACAATATTTGAGTGGGTCTAGGGGTATTGAAACAAGGATCAGCCATTTGTAACTTGTGAAGAAAATCCAACTGTGAAGTCTCCACGGCAGCGGTAGGAATATTGGAGCAAATGGATTAAATAATTAGCGCATCAATTGCAAGTAGTGGTCCATGGGACCCACAAGGACGAATATGATAAGTTGTTATACCTGTAGATGAGTGCGAAGTTGACTGACCAAGTCCGAAAATAGGAGTCTGATTTTTTAACCTAGGTGGACTAAGTTGTTTCATCGAAGAATCAATAATAAATGATGCCTGTGAACCGGGGTCCAGCAAGACTCGACAGTAATTGTATAATTTGTTTTTTATTTCAAACTACATGGTCGCTAATAAAACTGTTGTTTTCGAAAAGTTACTTTCCGAAGAAATGCTTGTGCATGCGTGAACACCAGCTCAGGATGACGAAGACGAAGAACTATGAGGTTGATTTGAATTTGCAGAGAGATTTATAATCGAAGGTTGAATTTGATTCAAAGACATTTGGATGGAAAAGTATGTGAGTTAGAACGTTCTCTTATCGTATTTGACGAAGATTGTTCAAAGTGTAAAAGCGAATGATGTTTAAGTCCAAAACGTCGACATGTCTGTATGACTGACAGTTGCTTACTCGATGGGATTGCCGTAAACAATTAATACACAGATGTGTTTGTTTGGCTACTTGAAAACGATCCGAAGGTGGTTTGTACAAGAAATAAGGGCAACGATGAATTGAATGATTTATGTCGCAAAATACGCAGGCTTCTGAGTACGACGATTAATTACGATACGATGAATTTGAATACGATGGCGATGGGCTCGATAATGGTTTGGTTGCATTAACCAAAAAAGACAGAGGAATGTCCTTTGGAATCTTTAGAATAAGTGGGACCAAATAACCGAGCGTTAGATGGTTTGTTAGGCCGTTGCGAGGTAGTAGGATGATTCGAAGATTTGGGGCTCCCAACTGCATACATTACATTGTTTATGAAGAAAATTTTGTATGTCCTCATATTTAGGAATAAGTTTAGTGTCACAGCTTAATTCAAAACGTGTGCGTGTCGAAGAATCTAATTTATATAAAAGTATATCAGTTAAAATAAAATCCAATTCTTTAATGTTATATGTTAAATGTTTTAAAATTGCAATATTTTCACTAAAGGTGTTGTTTACTGTACGAAAGGCCTTATAATTATCGGTGCTTAATACCGGATAATTTTTTAAAGCATGCCAATGATGCTGCATTAAAAGTATTTTGTTAGAATAACGTTTAACAAGATATTTGATAATTTGTCGCAGCCAATGGTCTAAATTTAACCAAAGTTAAAGGTCCATTTAACAATGAAGTAAGTAAATATTAAAATTTGTTTATATATAATGTGAACATTATCATGTATTGAGCTGCTGAATATATCAATAAAAGTTTGCCATTGCTTGAAATCTCCCGAAAATCTCATTAATTTCAAGGTAGGTAATTTTGGGGGGGACGTTTAAATCACTCTGGGGCGACGTGTTATGTGTAGGAAATAATTGCTCATAAATATTTAAAATTTGATCATAAACATTATCGATTTCTTTGCGTATATGATCTTGTGCCTTAAGTTCGGCGTTTGAAGAAATTTGAGCTATAATATCAATATGAATGTTCCCGAAATCTAAATATGACTGATCCAACCGTCACTTTTGTACTATCACTTAGCGCAGCTTGAGCGAAGTCAAGAGTATCATGAATATTTATACTAGCCACGATTAAGTTGCGTAGGGCGAGCGTGGGTGCGTCTTTACTATGTATATGCGATATAAAGCAACGTAAGGCGCAGTTAGTAGTTGGATGGGTGACCGTTCCAACGAAGACCGCGTCCTCGCCTCACACATCTTCCAGCGGCTTGCATATCAGTGTATGCGCGGAAGCTATACAACCTTAGGCGAGGGTTGTATAGGGGATATATCATCCTTCGGAGGGGATGTAAAGCCGTCGGTCCCTTGTCTATTAAATGTTAGGCAAGTAAAAGATCCCTACTCTTTTTAAGGGAAGAGGTTCGACAAAATTCCTGTTTGGGGGTAGCTCGTCTACAGGCGTCGGTGTTAGGCCTCAGTAGCGGAAATAGGCCGGCGTTAAATAAATGTATAGTAAAAAAAATAATAAGTTGCGAGTGGCCAAGGCTTCTTTTTGGAGCCATTTTAAATTCAAAAATATTTATTGAAAATTACAGGTGAAAAAATCAAAAAATTACATCACTGGGCGCGGCACACTAGTTGCGAATGCACCAGGTTGTTATCGAAATAAAGATTTGAATCAAATACGAATTATTACAAAGTTTTAATTAAAAAAAAACCAAGGTACTACTTAACTGAGTACCATATAAAACGAAACAGACACGACAAAATACAAACAAATGCGATTACCGCAGTGCGAAATGCCAAGTTATAACGAATTAAAATGAAAAAAAAACCAACAGTAAATGAGCGAGATATATTTTGTTGTATAAAAATGAAGAGTAAAATTCAATAAAATTCAATTATCCGGCTCGAAGAACCAGTAAAATAATAGGTATGGCGGACCTAACCTAGGCGAAATGACAAAAAAATAGTTTCAATTACTGTTGGTTTATTTACTAATTAACAACAAATACAATAATATAAAATGGTCTGCTAAAAGATCTTTTGTGAATCACCCTACAACTAGTTATTGTCCAGGATTCCAAGACTTTTTGCAAAGCTTGTGATTTTCCTGGAAGCCAATTTCCCTATGTCTTCAGGCTTTAATTCCGCCTGTTCCAGGTATTAAAGTACCGTCTAGTGCGGATTAATACCTTGGAGTTATAGGATATGTTTGTATGTATCACCATTTTCTTTTATATGTTGTACTGTTCTTATTGGTTGCGTGTCATATAGTTATTATTATAGTGTCCTATATGCTTAAGAAGAAAAACAGGGGTAGTATTACTCACTACCATCTGATCTTCGGCATTTTCCATTAGGTCATCTTAAATGTTATATATATGATATTTTTAATTTATATGTACTTGCTTAATCGAACATAACGAGGAAAATAGAGACCTATTATTATTATTATTATACTGCAAATTTCAAAATAATTGGTTAATAAATACAGAAGCTGTAAGCTTGGTGTTGTGGCTTCTTGGTATATCTGTATTTTGATTTTGCGAAGTATCGTTTAAAAAAACAGTGTATATCCAATGTTTACCAAAGATTTCATAAACTAATTATTGTCTGTGATGGATGTACCTTTTATATGCTTAAGGACTACCCTGTAAATGTTGTTTTTAATTGAGTTGTTACTCCAATATTAAATGTTCATGTGGGTATAAAATATGCAAACCCCATTGAAAGTTTTCACATCCCACGTTGACAATATTTTCAAAACAATGTAGCAAACTAACCGTTCCATTTCGGTTAGATTCCAGAGAGATATAAACTTATTCAATATTGTCTTCACACTGAATGAAACAATGATATTCTGAAAACAATCAATAACAAGAAATATTAGTTTCTCCCATTATGATATCTTCCTCGCTGGTCAATTAGTGTAAAGATAAATTATTATTGTAATACTAGCTGATGTGTATGCTGATGTAGCCATTATAAATTATTGATTTTGTATATGAATAAGAACTGTACTTATTTACGCTTAATATCTCATGTAGAAAATTGACATGAAACAAAAGGATAATGCCTCAAGGGAGATGCAGAAACCTTTATGTATTCATAAGAATTCAGTTCAAGTTCGGATTTATTAAATAAGTATACACTATTTTACGTCGTACAGTCAGCAGGAGCCATTTTTATTATAAAACTGTCTACATATCAACATACTTTATATGAATATATTAACTTACAGGGTTATGCCTCTACTGATATAAAATTCCTGTTTTGGATGATTTGTAATACATTTAGAAAGTGTGCTTTGACATATTTTTATGTAACTAGAATTTTGAGGCCTTCTGTTTTATTTGAAAAACATTTTTTATTGCACTTAAAGTTAATCATACTTTGTCTCTTCTGTCATCTCAGCTGACAGAGTAAAATTTAGTATAAAATAAAACAAATAAAAAGTATAGAGTAAAATACAATAGAATAAAAATACGAACAATATAATGAACTTTCGTCCAATTTCTATATTGTGCAATTTTAGTAAAACTCTCGAATTCTTACTGCACAGTAGTATATATCATTACGTCAGCAATAGACTCTCGCCGTATCAGCATTCATGAAAGGTCGATCCACCACGACTAACCTAGCTGTCGTCACATAGTTCATTTCTGAATCCATTGACATGCAGGCTCAAGCTGACGTTATTTATACTGATTTTTCAAAGGCATTCGACAGACTTGACCATAACTTATTACTAAGAAAACTTACATCATTTGGACTGTCCTCCTCTGTATATTGCTGTTTGTTTCATATCTGTCTCAAAGAAAGCAATATGTGGTATTTAATGGTTTCAAGTCTGTTGAGTACCTTGCAACTTCGGGGGTTCCTCAAGGATCTGTTCTTGGTCCCCTGTTATTCAACATATTTATTAACGATATCGTCATAGATTTAGATGTGAATTGTCTTCTACATGCTGATGACTTAAAAATATTTGACGTAGTTAGGAATATCGAGGACTGTGAAAAAATTCAGTACAATTTGGACAAAATTTCTAACTGGTGTCTATTAAATAAATTACCACTTAATCCTCAAAAATGTAAGGTAATGTCTTACACATTAAAGTCTAGCACTCTAATTTTCAATTATTCTTTAGAAGGTACAACTCTTGAACATCCTAATATTTTTCGAGATCTTGGAGTCACTTTTGATAAGAAACTATCATTCAGTAATCATATTGAGACCTTAATTTGTGATGCAAACAAATCATATGGTTTTATAGCACGTAACAGCAGGGATTTTGTGGATATTAACACGATTAAAATGTTATATAACTGTTTTGTTAGATCAAAACTTGAATATGCTGCGATTATATGGTATCCGCATTATAATGTTCACATTGGTAACCCCGAACGTGTTCAGCGCAGACTTGTTAAACTGTTGTGTTTTAAATCTGATGGCGTGTACCCGCCTATAGGCGTACCTCAAAATGAACTGCTTGAAAGGCATTCAATGGCGAGTCTCATTCAGAGGCGTGAGTATCACTCACAAGTACTTCTGTTTAAAATCATTCACAATAAAATCGACTGTCCAGATATTGTAGTGAAATTAAACTTTCATGTCCCTAGAATAACTGCCCGGGATAACATCTCTATCTCCCCACGGCGCGTACAAATAAATGTTCTTCAGTATTCACCCATATTTACAATGTGTAATAATTGTAACCTAGCGGGAAGTCGGTTAGATATATTTTCTTGCAGCCTTAATAATGTAAAGGAGTTATACTTGAAACGATTGTATTGTTTTTTCTTTGTTTCTTCATTGTCTACTTATACATTTGATATTGTTGTGATATATACCTGTTTTTATCTATACCTATATGTTATTATTTACACTTATATTTTTCATCACTTTCTTACCATGTTATTTATAGTTATTGTTTTTTTTTTATCATACCCTCATGTTCTGTAATTGGGTATTACCTGTAGAACAGTGTAATTGAAATAAATAAATAAATAAAAATAAATAAATACGTTGTAAATAAACGGGGAAAGCCTCGCAGAAGTACAGAGTACTTGATTTCGAGGTAAGCATTAATTTAACATCAATTTTATATGAAATGTTGGCAGAAGAAAGTGGTGTAGATTTAGTGTAGTACAAGAAGGGGAATAGTCAATATTTAGGTCAGCTCCGTAAAAGTACTAAGTACTTAACAGTGGAGTTGTCCTAAAATTATCTAACTGGTGTTACATGGGTTTCCTCTTTTAGATTCTAAAATTATAATGCAAGATCAATACGATATGACATGAATTAAATAATATAGAATAAAGTTTAGCTATTAATATATATTTTTAAGATCAATTAATTGATGTATTACTAGTCTAGGGGTATTTTGAATCCATAATCTAACTTTTTTCTTATAGAGCTTTAATGATATTATATTTTTTGTTTCGAGCGGTAGGGTATCATAGATTTTTAAGCCAATAAATGTGTGATTTCTCTGGCCAACTGTTTTACTAATTTCGGGTTTATTTGTTAAAATATTTTTGTTTCGTGTATTATAAATATGGTCTGTATATGTGACATGGTCTCTATTCTTGTATAACTTTATTAATATTTTTTCACAAAAAAGCTGTCTTACATCCAATTTTTTTGTTTCTTCGTATAATTTGTCAGTGTTATATGTAATATTTTTCGTGTAGATGATTTTAAGAATCCATTTTTGTAATACATTTAAGTTTTTTAAGAAATTATTACTCACACCTCCCCAACCAGTTATACCATATGTTAATTGTGATTGCACTAAGGAGTAATACAATATATTAAATTCCTTTAGATTTAGAAATTGTTTAAGGTACTTAAAAATTTATAGTAGAGATCTTAGTTTTTTATAATGTAATTTATTTGTAGGTTCCACCTAAGTTGTTTATCCACAATTATTCCCAGATATTTAACAAAATCAGCCTCCTCGATCTTCATGTTAATATTATTTTCTAGGCTTATATTTAAAGAACTAAGGTTGGGAAGATTGTTCTGATAGGATGTAAAGGTGAGATATTTAGTTTTGCTCTTATTTATAGTGAGTAGATTGGAGTCAAACCATTGTTTGATTAATTTAAAGTCTGTCTCCGCCATATTTTTTAATTCCTGCCAGGTATCGGCAACATATATAATTGCAGTATCGTCTGCAAAACTCAATATATTTCCTTTAGATGGTAAGTTTAGTAGATCGTTGATATAAATATTAAATAATAAAGGACCCAAAACCGTGCCTTGGGGAACGCCGTATTCAATCTCTCTCGAGTCGCTTATGGTCCCGTCAATTTTAACGTACTGCCTTCTGTTGGATAAGTAACTTTCCATAAGTTTAAATGCAGTGCCCCTAATGCCAATATTTTTCAGTTTTTCTAATAACAGTAAATGGCTGACCGAATCGAAGGCCTATTCTAAGTCGATAAAGATACATAGCGTAGGTTGTTTGTTATCTAAGGATTGATAGAGGGTATTTGTTAAATAAGCTATTGCATCTTCTGTTGACATTTTATTTCTAAATCTGAATTGCATGTTAGATAAGATTTTATATTTATTAAGGAAATTATCTAATCTTATTTTAATGATTTTTTCAAAGACTTTTGCGAGTGTGGATATTAGAGATATGGGTCTATAGTTTACTGCTTTCGTCTTATCGCCGTTTTTGAAGAGGGGGTGTTATTAATCCTATTTTAAATTCACTTGGGCATTCTCCCTTTTCTATAATTATATTTATCAAGCCGGCTAAGGGCTCCGATATTATATCTTTAATTTTTTTTAGTGGATCTGCAGTGATTCCATCTTTACCTAGTATGATAGAACTCTAGGGCCCTAGGGTACGTTACTATACCCTGGAGAACTGTCAGAGTGGTTTTCATCCCAAAAGCAGGATGTATTTCTTACGACACTGGCAAATCCTACAGAGCAATCAGCCTTACATTCTTCCTACTCAAAACATTAGAGAGGTTGGTCGAAAGGTACGTTAAATACGGAGTACTATTCTTGGAGCCTCTGCATCCATCACAACATGCTTACCAAGTTGGGAAGTCGGCGAAGACGGCACTTCACCGAGAAGGCGCTGTATCGCAAAAACTCGCAGCCGGAGCTTTTCTGGACATCAAGGGAGCCTTTGATAACAGCTCCTTCGACTTTGTGCCGTGCCTGTCTATCATGGCTTCGAAGACGCCATCATCAGATGAATAAGGGCCATGTTGGTGGACAGGCAAATTACCGCTGCTAGTGGTGAGACGGCGGTGAAAGTGGCAGTAAGGAAGGGCTGCCTACAAGGAGGCATCTGTTCCCATCTGTTACGATGCCTTGTCCTTAATGACCTATTCAAGGAACTTTAGGACGCAAGGCTATGCCGATGATTTAATCATTGTTATATCAGGAAAATTTCCTAATACGGTTAGCGAACTCATACAAGGGGCTCTGACGAATCGTACAGTAATGATGCAATGACCAGGGCAGAGTAAAACCTCTAAGGTAAAATTGGTCGTTTTTACTAGGAAACGTGTGCTGGATGGTTTCGTCGAGCCTGTTCTCTACGATACTACTCTAAGGCTCTCCAGGACGGTGAAATATCTAGGCGTTATCCTGTCCTGAAAGATGATATACAAAGACAAATACAAAGGGCCACCACTTTCCTCTGGGTATGTAGAAGGACCTTTGGCAAAACTTGGGGATTGAACCCCAGGGTAACAATGTGATACTACACTGTTATAGTGAAATCTATGATAACGCACGCTTCCGTTGTCTGGTAGCCTGCAGTTGTTAAATTACACATTCAACAGAAGTTAGAGCAACTCCAAAGACTCGCCTGTTTGGGAGTCACGGAGGTTATACGCACTACTCCCACGGCAGCACTGGAGGTCCTTCTTGATCTTGTGCCCCTTCACGTGTTGATCAAGACTGAGGCTCGCAAAGAGGCCTACAGACTGAAGTGTATTGGTCAGTGGGTAGAAGAGGGATAACGGCTAGGACATACAGGGGCCCTAATCGACGCGGTGAGGACTCACTCACTTCTGGAGGACAATATAATGCCCATGCTCTCCTTCTCAGTACCTTTTAAGGTCATCATTCATTCCGAAAAGGGTGGATTGGAACCCATTCGGGAATATACTCAGATCTTCCGATATCGTCTTGTTTACAGACGGATCTAGGTCTGAGGGTGGTTCCGGAGCGGGAATATACGACGAGAAACTCAGGACAAAATTTTCCTACGCCCAAGGTAAATTCGTAACGGTATTCTAGACCGAGATATTCTGACAAACACATATTATATATAGTGATGGCCTAGCGGCACTCAAAGGTTCTTTGGTTCAGGAATGTAAACAGTCACTCTGCGAATTTGGCTCGTCCAACTGGGTCAAACTTCTCTAGGTGCCTGGGTACAGTAATATTGAGGGTAACGAGCAGGCAGATGTTCTTGCCCTTGAGGACTTCGGCAAGCGAAACTCCTCATTTCAAGACCCTCGCCGAAGAATTCAACAATTACTGTGTTTAAGCAGAAAGCAAGTTAGAGTTGTGGTAAGTCTCTTGACTGAACCTGGCTCTTTCAGGAAACACCTGCACACCATCGGAGTGGTTAATAACCCCGACTGCAGGTTCTGTGGAGAAGTAGAGGAAACTTCCATCCGCCTCGTAACTTCCTGCCCCAGTTTCATGAACTTGAGGCATACACACTTCGGTATTGGCTTCCCTATGCCGGAGGAAATTAGGAATGCTCCGCTGGGACGGATTTTGGCTTGGTTTGGAGTCCGGCCTGGATGAGGACATCCACTGACCAGCTAGCAGATGCACAATGGGTCACAAGACTTGAGTGCCGCGATTTATTATTGCGCCTCTATGAAGAAAAAGAAGAAGAATTTTATAATTAAAATAAAATTTCATTTTAAATGGTTGTTTTATGAAAATATTGTGTGTCGAGTGACATTAAGTTAGAACTTTTAAAAGAACGATTTTACGATTTAAACAGTTTAAAATTGTTTTTTACTCTGATAATATATTGTTCGCACGCCCTCTTCCAGAGAGAGGTTTAATCCCGAGTAGTAGAGGGAAAAGCCTACTTGATTAACTACCCGTAAAACGGTAGTTCGCCAGTTGGCCGAGATGGAGCCATTATCACGGATAAGCTAGAAACTTCTCGAATGACAGACTAGATAAATCGAGAATAAGCGCCACGGATACATAAGAAGCGGGACTAGCGCATCGGGGTCAGTTGGGTACTGTTCTGAGACGGGACAAGTAATCGGATAAGATAAAGAACAGTGACTCTTAGTAATGAATTTACGGTAGTTAAGTTATAGTTAGTGTATAATTATAAAGACTTATTATTGTAATTTAGCGATTAATAAATCAGTGGTTAGTGATAATTCGTGTTGCAATTATTAAATCTACACTTGGAGGTGTTTACTACAGGGTGTAAACACAAAATAATTGGTGTCAGAAGTGGGATTGCTACAGGATTTCTGAGGAATTTGAGAAAGTTCCAGAATGCCCTATTTGAAAACCACTGGAGATAGTGAAGTGATTTAAACTGGAAAGTATTACAGGCTTTATTCCAGGCTTATTTGTGCCAGTGTGAAGAAATTTCCAGAACATTATATTTAGAAACTGGTACAGTTATCTAAGTTCTGTCAACTGGAAAGTGCATGATATAGACATTAAATAAGACCTATTTTTGGCTTTTTGAGAAAATTTCTAGAACATTCTATTTAGAAATTAGTGCAGTTTTTTAAGTCCTGTCAACTGGAAAGTGATATAGACGTTAAATAAGACCTATTTGTGGCAATTTGAGTAAATTTCTAAGACATTATATACCGAATTTTGTAGAAATTTTCGACTTGTACCTGATACAGACTTTAAAAAGACTTGTTAGTGCTGTTTCGAGGTTTTATTAATGGAAACAAGAAGTATAGCTGCTGGAAAACAAATGTTTGCCGAACTGAGAAAAATTATGCTAAAACAAGAGAAGAAACGTGAAGAAGAGAAAGAACTCGAGAAAGAAGAACAAGAACGACGACCGACGTCAGGACAAAAATTTTTGTTTACATTTATATCCGAATTATTTTGTTTTCTATTTTCAATTTCAACTGAAACTGATTTACATATATGATGTGATAGTTTTGAACGTTATACGATTGCGAATTGACATTATTTATCAATTAAGGAATTTATCAAATCATGAAATGTTGAAATCTCCACAAATAAAAATATCGTATTTTTGTTTGTTTACTAGATATACGAGAATGAAATTTTCAAAAATGGTTCAATATTACCTGAAGGCGACTAGTACAGAGAGAGAACAATCACATGTCTTTATTCAACTAAAACACATTCACAATCACATCTATCTACTTATTTGTTTTATTATTATTAGCCGTTACTCGAGTTCGAGTATAAAAAATGTTACAGTTGATAAATTGTGTACAATAAAAACAAGTAAAAGGTGTAGTCTATTGTAATTCCCATTCATCTACGGTGCACACGACTATGGCTATAGAGGCCAATTCGGGAGAGCACATGTCGACCGCAGTCAGGACAAACATAGACCTGGTTAGGTCTTGGATTCGGCCTTCTTGCATTTCCTTGATAGCTGGCCACAACCCCTCGCCATTCGGTTCTGTCCGCTGCAAGTTGTTCCCATTGCTCGTCTGCAATACCGCAGGATTTTAGATTTTCATGGAGAACGTCTTTGAACCTCTTTCGTTGACCGCCACGCCTTCTTCTACCGCTTAGCAATTCACCATAAAGTGTGCATTTAGGAAGGCGGTTATCATGCATACGATGAACGTGACCTGCCCATCTTAGGCGTGCTCTTGAAATAAGCACCTCAATTGGAAGGCTGTTTGCTCTCCTGAGTACTTCCACGTTTGATATGTGCTGGAACCAACGGATTTTCATCGTACTTCTGAGGTGGCTTTGCTGAAAACGTTCTAATTCTTTCACATGACGACGGTAAGTGACCCAGCTTTCACATCCATATAGCAGTGTTGGAATGACAACTGCTCTGTAGACAGCCATTTTCGTTGACAAAGCAAGGTCGTGGTTGTCAAATACTCTCTCTCTAAGTCCCCAGAGTGCTCTAGATGCAGCGTTAATTCTATTGCGAATCTCGCTGTCCATGTTTGCTTTGTCATTAACAACGTTGCCTAAGTAATTGAACTGATCCACCACTTCAAGAGAATTTCCGTTTAGTGTAATGTCTATTTGGTTCACTTGATGACGAGTTGACATAATCTTAGTCTTTCCAATGTTGATTTTAAGTCCCAAGGAATCATAGCTCTGGGCATACACATCTAAAAGTTCTTGAAGCTCTTCCGGCGTAGAGGCTAAAAGTGCACAGTCATCCGCATACTGGAAATCACAAATGAATCGTGTGCGTGTCTTCGTGAAAGCTCTAAAGCGCCCTATGTTAAAGAGACCGCCATCAAAACGGTATCTGAGACCTATTTCTCTGACTGTCAGTTTGTTGTCAACAATAATTGTCAGAGCAGTGGTAAACAAATTAAAGAGTAGGGGTGCCAGGACACATCCCTGCCTAACTCCAGTGAGGGTTTGGAAAGGTTCGGTTGCCTCATTATTATACATAACCTGGGCGTTGTTGTTTGTATGTAGACTGCGACATACTTCCACAAATTTTCTAGGGATACCTAAGCGGAACATAATTTTCCAGAGCACTTCTCTGTCCACCGAGTCAAACGCCTTGGTTAAATCAATGAAGGCCATGCGAATTTCTCCTTGATGTTCGAGTGCTTTTTCTTGAAGCTGTTTAAGTGTGAAGATTAAATCGGATGTGCCTCGGTTTGGTCTAAAGCCACTCTGTGTTTCAGGAAGTAACTTTTCCATAACAGGTGTTAGCCTATTTGCCATCGCTTTAGTGAGTATCTTCCCTCCAACAGCCAGGAGAGCTATACCCCTGTAATTTCCACAGTCCGCAGCGCTCCCTTTGTTTTTGAAGAGGTTGATTAAAAGTGTATCACGAAACTCCTGCGGAGCTTGACCACTTTCCCACACGACATCAAACAGTTTTTTGAGGTAGGGTATGAGCTCTGACGACACAGCTTTAAAGATCTCAGCTGGGAGTGAGTCGGCGCCGGGAGATTTGTTATTTTTTAGCTGCCCAATGGCGGTTAAGATCTCTTCCGTTGTTAGTGGATTATCTAAGTCTTCGAAGGTGTCATATTGAGGGATAAGATTTATAATATCGTGATCGGCTTGACTTTGCTGGTTAAGAATGTTAGAGTAGTGTTCTTTCCATCGGGCTCTTATTTCCTGGTCTTCTTTGAGGAGATTTCCATTTAAATCTTTAATAGGGCACATATTTTTCCGACTGGGGCCGTACACTGCTTTTACTCCTTGAAAGAAATTCTTGTAGTCGTGTGAATCGGCGTACCTTTGAATTTCTCTGGCCTTGCTTGCCCACCACTCGTTCTTTATTCTTCTGATTTCGCGTTGCGTTTCATACTTAGATTGGGTAAAAGCTTCTGCTTTTGATGGGTCATTGGGGTGGTTGATAGCGTTTTGGAAGGCAGTATGTTTGCGGTCAAGAAGTTCTTGTATAAAAGCTTCATTTCATTTATTTGTTTTATACTTGGTGATTCAAGGACTGTATAATGTTTTTTTACAAACATATAGAACCTCGCGTTGATTAAGTGATCTCGAATAACTTACTTCATTTTTATATCCTTATGGATTCGAACTCCTCTTGATCCAACCAATGTTCGGTGAAGGTAAGAACATCATAGTCAACTTCGTTTATTTCAAGAAAAGCCTTTGTTTCACAAAGTTTTAATATTTTGGGGAAAGATATTAATGTCTTTTTTATTCTGCAATTGGGATGGACACACATTTATTATGTTATTTGATTGGGTCTTTTAGTTTCATATTTATTACTTTGCAAGCTTCCCGCTTAAAACGGTACGACTTTTATAGTATTTAAACGTAAGATAGCAAAATTAATAATACAAAACAAGCCGCAAACCTATTTACATGGCGGCAGCCCACCGTCGATCTCCCTATCTTAAGTTCCGAGAAGCGTGTTATTGGATGTACCATACATCAATGAGGTACCAACTGGAGTAATTCGTGGGTCACGAGACATCTGTCAAGATATTAACTAGAAGCGCATATTCTGCATACTGTTCAAAAGCCTTCTCGCATGATCCATGGCATTTAATTTACAAAAATTGTTTGGCCTTTGTTAGATACTATGCAGGTGAATTGGGGAGGCTCTTGTACGTTGTTCAAGGGTAAAAGGAAAAAATGCACACAAAATCAGTCAGCGAAGTCACATTATAAATCAAGCTGTCACCAGCATACTCTAAGTAATAATAAAATTTGCGTGTGTTGAGGCACATGATTAAGCAAGCATGATACATATAATTTACTATGTATGATAAAAGCTACAATTACCTTTACTTTCTCTTTAAATTAGTTTCAGTGAAATCTAGTGAAAAATATCGTAAATCACCAATTTTATTATGCCTTTCGCTGCAATTTCTGATAATAGTTGTGTTTGAAATGCGTATTTGTTTACATGGCAATTTCATAAAGTCAGAGGCTAGTCTCTGCGATTGTGTTTAATAATTTTACATGTTGGTAGTTTTTAAAACAATTAAAAGCAAAGTGCTAATACAATTATGACAACAAACGTATTTTAGAAATAGAAAAGATGTATGCAATTTTTTGGTAAATGCATTGGCATTTTTCAGGGACATTAATTAAAGTATGGCAATTTACAAAACATCCCTTCAAAAAGCTTTTTTCAAATGAAACATTCTGTCATTGTCAATTTGATATAAATAGGCGCATTGAATTATCTGGATCAACCCGTTCAAATACCAATTTCATCCGCCAGCAGAACAGAATATTAAAATAATTATAAACACTCGCACCCCTGTATGTGCGAGTGCCAAGGTGTAAGTAATTACCACTTCAATTATTTAGAATTCTCTCACCCTGATATAGCTGCTGATTTTAACATATATATTGTTGTTCTATATACAATATTTATTTGTCCATTAAAAGCCTCTACATTTCCGCTGTTTTGTATTTAGATAATAGAGCTTTCTATTTTACAAAATAGATCTACTTTTGTCTTTTTCCCTTACAAGTATCGATGGCAGTTGTTTTGTAATACTCAGACCAAAATTACATTATTCAAAGAAGGAATATGTCAACATTCAACATTTAGGTATTTTCTTTTTAATTTGTTCAGAGTATCTCAAGCAAATTCTGTGAATTTTTTGTCCATTGCAGTTCCAATAAGCTACTTGCTTCGGTTGAAATAGATACAAGTTAGAAATTATGTATTGTCTAAATAGTCAAGTCAATGAAAGTTTTTACTTCTTAGTCCTCAGGGACAGGTGCAATTTTGATATTTTTTTAATGTTTGTTTTTCATATTATTTGAAATTAGAAACATTTCAATGTGTGCAATTAAATATTTATGTTGTTTTAACAATATAAACACAATTTATGCAGAAATTAATTTTTTTTAACGGTATTTATTAACTTTTAAATAGTAAAAGTTTAAAAAATTTTGTTCCTTTTTTATTTTATAATAATTATTAAAAGCTTTAAATGATATGAAAATTGTCAAAAAGAAAAACAATAAATGATTTTTTTATTTATTTTATTTAAATATGATACATAATTCATATATTTAAGAAAATTATTTTTTTTTAATATACAGGCTGCCCATTTTATCAGGACACTCGAGAATATCTCACTTAATATCGGTCGTATAAAAAAAATTATTTTTGCGAAAATTGTGCCGATTTATATAACCTACAAAATGGTTTAAAGACATTTGAAATCCATGGCCTACTTTAAGAGTTATGGCGGAAAACGTCTAGGCCAAATATCTCCGTTATTTGAAGAGATACAAGAAAAATTCTAAGGCGAAAATTTTTGCAAAACAAAGTGTTTCAACGAGGTTTTATCTAATATTTTCAAAACTGCCGTATTTTGAGATTTACTCTTCAGGCTGTTAAAAAATTATTTTGAAACGGGCGGGAAATGGCGCTATTAAATAGAGTATTTTTCTCCCTTTTCAACGATATATCACATACTCAATCAGACTCGTTTAAGAATTTAGAATTGTCAAAAATGATTTTCACTCACATTGATCGTTATATGTTCGTTACATATTGCCAATGCAATTATAACTCTAGATTAGCTCAAGTAGAATATTGAAAGAGATTTCCACAAGCACTACAGCCGACTAAATCTCTGTTCAGAAAATTAGCTACGAAACTGAAAAATAATGGTTAATTTTTAAAGAAGAAGACAAGGTTGAACAGTGATAATGTAAATAAGGTAAACCGAGTTATTAATTATGTAAGAAATAAAAATACAGAAAATTTGGAAACATCATTAAGAGAAATTCAAATTGCTTGTCATATAAATAAAACAAGTGCTAGAGAAATTTTAAAGCAAATGGTTACCGGTGTTGCGGGGGACAAATCAAGGAGGTCGACTTTTTGCAGGTAGCTGTTGGAAAAGAAGCGTGCCGATCCATTAATATGTAGAAAAATACTTTGGTCCGATGAGGCAAATTTTTCCAATAATGAATTTTCTAATCGCAATATTCATCACAAATGAACTTCTGAAAATACACACTGGCATAGACCGACTAGGTTTCAAAATCGTTTTTCAATAAATGTGTGGATAGGTATTTTAGGCACCAATTTAATAGGTCCTTATTTTTATGATGGTCTCCTTAGTGGTCAAGGTTGCCTAGATTATTTAGACGAAATTTTGCCTCAACATTGGATAGGTACCAATGGATTTATTCGATGGCCCCCTCGTTCTCCAGATATAACCCCAATGGATTTTTTTCTATGGGGGTATATTAAAGATAAAGTGTTTTCGACGACACTGCAAAATGTAGAGGACCTAAAAGCTCGAATTCAACAGGCATGTATTACAGTGACCCCCGAAATGCTGAGTAATGTTTTAAATGCAGTGCCTCGCCGGGCTCATAAGTCTTTCATTTTTTTCATGTATTTAAAAATTATTATAAAAAACTAATTTTAAGATCATTATAAATAAACAAGTTATTCTTATAAAAACGACGTGTATTTACATTTTATTAATAATTTTTTTACACTTAAAGAATGCTTTGAAATATAATTAAACGTAGAAAATCGCCAATAATCAATTAAGTGTTCCAAATGTCCTCTATTTTCTCTTATGCACAATCTAAGCTTTTTTTAAGGAACGTTGAATACCATGTAAAACTCCTGCATAATTCTCTAGCATTGTAAATTTTTTATCTATTTTTTCTCTCAACTAATCAACTGTATCATGAGTATTGTAAACTCGTGATTTTAGATAAGTCCACACAGTGAAATCAAGAGGAGTTAGGTCAGGAGATCGAGAAGACCATTTGATCGATGGATCTGCGCCCCGGCCAATTTATCTATTAGGGTAGTGAATGTGTAACCGTGTTCTACATGTTCATGCATAAAAACATATCTCTTCTACTTCGCAATGAAATATTACTTAATATTGCATGCAAGGCCTATCCCAAAAAATCATAATACATATTGCCATTTAAATTTCCAGGAAATATATGGTATCCAACTAACTGTTTCCCTACAGTTGCTACCCATACATTTATTTGCAAATGAAAATAAATCGAGCTATCGAGATGTTGTAAACAAAAGACAAAGAAAATATGTCCAGAGGAAGAGAACAGCTGAAGGTAAAAACGCAAATTCCACTACCTCTCCGAACCAGTTCCCATCATGGGCAGTACAAAAGAAAGTCTGGCTCTTACTTTCACGAATATAAAGGGACATTACCGAAGAACATATAAGTTCATTTCTAAAATCAGAACCTGGGTGTTATTATTGTTAAAGAACAGCTATCAGAAAAATCTCAAACTAAAAGTTTTATGTTTTCAGCGCCATTCCACATGAAAGAAGAAGTATATAAGACCAGTTTCTGGCCAAAAGGAATCGGCTATGAAAGGTTTCACTTCCAATCGCATAGATTTAATCAATATAAAAAGACAAACAGCAATAGATTATTTTTATAATAAAAGAGCAGCCAAATGCAAGTAATAATACAGAAGAACTCCACCCTGCTGAAAAATCTCGTTTTTCCTCGATTGACAGCACATATTTACCCTACATCAAATCCCCACCTGAATCTGTAAATTGAAACATTCTCATCATAGGCAATAAAAATAAAAAAATGAAAAATTATTCCAACTTCAATATTTTATACTTAAATATACAATGTATCCGCAATAAAATTAATGAAATTGAAGTATATATCGCCGAAAATAAATACTACGGCTTTCTACTTTTAAACGTACATTGGTGTACCCAGGACGAACTAAACTATGTAAGTCTAAATAATTATACTGTTGTCTCTGAATTCTCAAGAACACACTATTCTTATGGAGGTGTAGCCATATATGCCTTACAAACTTATAAATGCTCAATAATAACTCAAATTAACGCAATTTTTAATGAGTTGGGCTGCGAAGTAGTGGCAGTCGATACAGAAAAGACAAAGACTGTATACAGATCCTCCAATGGCGATTTCAACATATTTACCGAAAAGATATCAATGGCATTAGATATACTGACAAAAACTAACAAGTTAATTTTTGTATTGGGTGACTTTAATGTCCAATTCCAAAATAAAAAAGACCGCAAAGTGCAAATCCTAATAAACATATTTGAATCGTTTGGCCTTGCACCCACAACTCTAGTTATTCCCAGAATCAATAACTGTTTGGATAGCATTTTCACTAATTTGTATCCCAACAGCTATGAAGTTAATGTCATTGACACCACGCTTTCTGATCGTTTTGTCATGCACTTACAAACTAACATTCACACTAAGTCAAACAATAAAGTAATAAACTACCGACCCTTAAATGATGAAGGGCTTGCTAGCCTAAATAATTCTCTCTTGAGGCAAGATTGGAGCTTTGTACATAGTTGTGACTTGAGGGTGCACCAAAGATTTGAAATGTTTGTTGATGTGATATCTGATGCAATTGATATTATGTTTCCGATAAAATCAAAAGTAATAAACACTGAAAAACAGCAATCAATTAATTGGTATAACAACGAACTGCATGAAATGAGAAACCACTTGCTATTATTTATTTTATTAGCCGTTACTCGAGTACGAGTATAAAAATGTTACAGTCGATAAATTGTGTACAATAAAAAACATGTAAAAGGTGTAGTCTATTGTAATTCCCATTCATCTACGGTGCACACGACTATGGCTATAGAGGCCAATTCGGGAGAGCACATGTCGACCGCAATCAGGACAAACGTAGACCTGGTTAGGTCTTGGATTCGGCCTTCTTGCAGCAACATTTCCTTGATAGCTGGCCACGACCCCTCGCCATTCGGTTCTGTCCGCTGCAAGTTGTTCCCATTGCTCGTCTGCAATACCGCAGGATTTTAGATTTTCATGGAGAGCGTCTTTGAACCTCTTTCGTTGACCGCCACGCCTTCTTCTACCGCTTAGCAATTCACCATAAAGTGTACATTTAGGAAGGCGGTTATCATGCATACGATGAACGTGACCTGCCCATCTTAGGCGTGCTCTTGAAATAAGCACCTCAATTGGAAGGCTATTTGCTCTCCTGAGTACTTCCACGTTTGATATGTGATGGAACCAACGGATTTTCATCATACTTCTGAGGTGTCTTTGCTGAAAACGTTCTAATTCTTTCACATGACGACGGTAAGTGACCCAGCTTTCACATCCATATAGCAGTGTTGGAATGACAACTGCTCTGTAGACAGCCATTTTCGTTGACAAAGCAAGGTCGTGGTTGTCAAATACTCTCTCTCTAAATCCCCAGAGTGCTCTAGATGCAGCGTTAATTCTATTGCGAATCTCGCTGTCCATGTTTGCTTTGTCATTAACAACGTTGCCTAAGTAATTGAACTGATCCACCACTTCAAGAGAATTTCCGTTAACTGTAATGTCTATTTGGTTCACTTGATGAGGAGTTGACATAATCTTAGTCTTTCCCATGTTGATTTTAAGTCCCAAGGAATCATAGCTCTGGGCATACACATCTAAAAGTTCTTGAAGCTATTCAGGCGTAGAGGCTAAAAGTGCACAGTCATCCGCATACTGGAGATCACAAATGAATCGTGTGCGTGTCTTCGTGAAAGCTTTAAAGCACCCTATGTTAAAGAGACCGCCATCAAAACGGTATCTGAGACCTATTCCTCTGACTGTCAGTTTGTTGTCAACAATAATTGTTAGAGCAGTGGTAAACAAATTAAAGAGTAGGGGTGCCAGGACACATCCCTGCCTAACTCCAGTGAGAGTTTGGAAAGGTTCGGTTGCCTCATTATTATACATAACCTGGGCGTTGTTGTTTGTATGTAGGCTGCGACATACTTCCACAAATTTTCTAGGGATACCTAAGCAGAACATAATTTTCCAGAGCACTTCCCTGTCCACCGAGTCAAACGCCTTGGTTAAATCAATGAAGGCCATGTGAATTTCTCCTTGTTGTTCGAGTGCTTTTTCTTGATGCTGTTTAAGTGTGAAGATTAAATCCGATGTGCCTCGGTTTGGTCTAAAGCCACTCTGTGTTTCAGGAAGTAACTTTTCCATAACAGGTGTTAGCCTGTTTGCCATCGCTTTAGTGAGTATCTTCCCTCCAACAGCCAGGAGAGCTATACCCCTGTAATTTCCACAGTCCGCAGCGCCCCTTTGTTTTTGAAGAGGTTGATTAAAAGTGTATCACGAAACTCCTGCGGAGCTTGACCACTTTCCCACACGACATCAAACAGTTTTTTGAGGTAGGGTATGAGCTCTGACGACACAGCTTTAAAGATCTCAGCTGGGAGTGAGTCGGCGCCGGGAGATTTGTTATTTTTTAGCTGCCCAATGGCGGTTAAGATCTCTTCCGTTGTTAGTGGTTTATCTAAGTCTTCGAAGGTTTCATATTGAGGGATAAGATTTATAATATCGTGATCGGCTTGACTTTGCTGGTTAAGAATGTTAGAGTAGTGTTCTTTCCATCGGGCTCTTATTTCCTGGTCTTCTTTGAGGAGATTTCCATTTAAATCTTTAATAGGGCACATATATTTCCGACTGGGGCCGTACACTGCTTTTACTCCTTGAAATAAATTCCTGTAGTCGTGTGCTATTATTAAACGAATATTCTAAAACTCATTCTACTGTTGATAATGTAACTATTTTTAAAGCTTTTAGATCCTTCTATACGAAAGAACTCCGAAAAGGTAAAATAAAAACCCACGATAATTTCATAACCTCCCACAGCAAGCCATGTACCATGTACCAATAAAAAACCGATGCCCAAGGAATCATTACTTCCACATCCAGATTTTGTATCTAAGTTTTATACGCGCTAAATCTCAATGTAATATTTTATTCCCTTTAATAATAGAGTATGGGTGGTGGAGGGGGTAGCTAATCTCGATTTAATTTTTTACTCCCTTTAATAATAGGGTGGGGGTGGCAATGGGGGTGGTAGAAGAGGTAGCTAATGTCAAAATTTTAAAGTCCCTGGGTTCTCGTATACACACTAAATCCTGATTTAATTTCTTACTCCCTTTAGTAATAGGGTGGGGGTGGGAATGGGGGTGGTAGTGGGGGTAGCGAATGCCAAAAAATTTTTTTGAGACCTGTCGTTCTTGTATACACACTAAATCACATTTTAATTTCTTTACTCCCTTTCATAATAGTGTGAGGGGGGGGTGGTTGATGTCAAGAAAAATATTGAGACCTTAACTTTTCGCACATACCCTAAATTGGAATTTTATGGCCTCTTACCTGCTCGCTTTACCTATTTACCCTTATTTACCCCATTCACCCCCGAACCCTTCAACGGAATTTGATCAAAATGTAATCTAGTGCCAGATCTCATTATAGTACATGAGTGTACCAAATTTCAACTCGATATCATAAACGGTTCCAGAGTAAACGTGCGCACAAAAAAATGTGACAGGAAATTTTTTTCGCTCAAATTATATATTTCAAGACATTTTAAGCATATTTCAGCAAAAAAAATAATTTTTTTTTGCGTTACTGTACTTCCACTTTTTAATACATATTTCGTTAATGCAGCTTCACACATAGTCAACTGGTAATAGGACACATACTGATTTTCTCGATAACTTCACAACACCTAACACCTTCAATTTCACTTTGATATCTAATGAAACTTACAATAATAAATAATAATCTTAAAAACAAAAAAACGGATGTGCATGACATTTAAAAACTTTTTATTTATTTTTTATTTGTTATCTTTTTCTTAGAAACTGCCAGTCTTTATGTAGGATATTTTACTAAGTTTATTTCATCATATTAAATAGGCCATTGAATCTAAGATTGTATTTTTTCTTTATTGGCTTTTATAGCTTACCCATATCTATATCCTAGTAATTCTAATGATTAGTTTTTATTTTCTAACAAGTCTCCCATTTTTATCTTTATCGTGGATAAATAATACACTTGTTGCATTTTCCTTTACAGGGATGTTCTTGAATATTATAGATATAAATGCTGAATAGCCTTCTAAACCTTTCTCATTTTAATATCAGATCTATTTGTGCACAATTTGATTTATTTTGTGAGTATGGTGCAGATGAGGCACTCGACATTATTGGGCTGCCTGAAACTTGGTTGGATCCGCTTTTCCCAGATTCTGTATTAAAAATACATGGGTACAATCTTATAAGATCTGACCGATCCACCCGTGGGGGAGGAGTTGCCTTTTATATTAAAGATTTCATTCAGTATAGAATAATTAAAACACCATATGATGATAACCGTTCCTTGGAGCAACTATGGGTTAGTATTAAAATAGCAGTAAAAAAATATGTTTTGTGTCGCTGTACAGACCACCTAACGCCAATTTAGTTGAATGTGTTAATACCCTTGAAATTTTTTTTACTACCATTATTCCTGATTTTGATTTCCTCATATTTGGTGGCGATCTCAATGTTAATTTTTTAAATAAAACTAGTCCTAGTTTTATACTTTTAAATAATTTTTTTCAGAGATATGGTCTTGAGCAGATTATTTTTGAACCTACTCGTGTTACTGATGCTTCTCATACTCTCATTGATATTATCGTCACCTCCTGTAGTCACATATGTTCGAATATTAATGTAATAAAAATGAATGACATTTCAGATCACTTTCTTATTTCTTGTAATTTAAAAATTAAGAGAGAACGTCAGCCTGTTTTGTTTAAATCTTATAGAAACATTTCTACGTTCGATTATGACTTATTTTTAAATGGTCTTTGTTCCATAGATTGGGATTACATACATAGCTTTGATGACATTGATCTAATAGTTGAATTTTTCAATATAAATATTATTCACATTTTTGATATTCACGCACCAGTTAAAACAGCTAGAAGCTCTAAACCTCATGCGCCATGGTTAACTGATAATTTAAAATTGTTGATGAAACTTAGAAATAAATAATATTCTAAATATAAACAAACAAAAACAAATCTTGCTTAGAAAGAGTACAAGGAATTAAGGAACTTTGTCAATACATGTGTTAAATCTGAAAAAAAACTTTTTTACAACACAAATTTAGAACCGATCCCAAAAGTTTCTGGAAACTCTTGAATGCTCTGAACATTAATAGTGATAAAAATCTCGTTAATACAAATGTTGCTACTCCCGATGACTTCTGCAATTCTTTTACGAGTTCTCCAAATCAAGTTAACCCTAATAATAACAATGTAATTTTAGACTAATATATAAATAATAAATTCGCAATTAATTCGGAGAAACTTTCTATTACAGAGGTTACTTCTGAAGAGGTTGATAAAATCATTTTTAAATTAAAATCTAATGCTAAAGGATCTGATGGTATTGACCTGAAAACAATTTTAATGGTTACTTCTTTTTTAATGGGTCTTTTCCTGCAGCAAGGAAAGTTGTTAATGTTATGCCTCGTCCCAAAGTTCCTAACCCTTCTCTTGTCAGTAATTTGCGTCCTATCAGTATTCTGCCAACGCTTTCAAAAATTTTAGAAAAAATAGTAGCTGAACAGGTAACTACGTATCTTAATAGTTTTAATATTTTACCTTCCACTCAATCTGGTTTCCGGGCTCAGTTCAGTACTAGCACTTCACTTAGTTAGTTACAGATAATATTTTTAAAGAAACTGACGCTAACAATCAGGTTTGCTTAATTCTCTTGGATTACAGTAAGGCTTTTGATTTGTTATTTTAAATAATGAGTCTTCACACTTTGTCAACATCACTAGAGGAGTCCCGCAGGGTAGTATTCTGGGCCCCCTACTATTTCATATTTATACGGCTGATTTTAATGAGTATCTTCAAAACTGTACGTGCCACTAATATGCCGATGACACTCAATTATATTTCTCTTTTAATTTTCAAAACTTTTAACTGCTGTATCTAGAATCAATGACGAGTTACAAATAATTTTGGAGGTTTCGTCGGCTCATAGTCTTGTTTTGAATGAGTCAAAAACTGTAATGCTGGTATTTGTTAGTAAAAAGGAAATCATTTTAAGTAATCCCAAATTTAAAATTATGCTGAATGGAACAATTTTAACAAGTAGTGAGAATTATAAAAAATTGGGAATTTGGATTGATGTTAACCTCAGATTCTCAAAACATGTAAACTATCTTGTGCAAAAATCATATGGTAAGTTGAAACACTTATATGCTCATAAAGAAATTTTAAGTTCAAATGTTAAGTTAAAGATATGTGACTCTCTTATCCTTGTCTTACTATGTGTGAATACAGAGAAAGTTTGCAAAAAGTTAAGGACGCATGTTTGAGGTTCAATTATAATGTGCGCAAGTTTGATCATATTTCGGCTAGTTTTTTGGAATCTAAATGTCTTAACCTCGCAGAAAGGTGTAATTTACATTTAGCGTGTTTAATATATAAAATTTTGAAATATGGTAAACCTGATTATTTGGCAGCAAAATGAGTTAAAAATAGTGATCTGCACTCGTGTCCTACTAGATAATGTGATTTATTTAGTGTCCCCAAGTATAGAACAGCCCAGTTTAGGCGTTCCTTTAGCTATAATGCTGTGAAAACTTTTTATGCCTTACCCAATGATGTCAAGTCGCTCTCCTCAATTCATTCTTTTAAAAAAGACACAAAAGATCTGATATTCAGTTTGAGAAATTAGTATATGGGATATGATGTATTATACTCTATTATTGCCTGTATTTTATTTCTTGCGATAGTTTTTGTTTGGTATTTATACTGTTAATTTTAATTTTATGAAATGAAAATATTTCTAAATTATTAATTTTATTTTAATATTTTCTGCGAATGGTTGTATGGAAGAGCATATTGCATATGAATACCGCCAACCTCTTGCATTTTGTATTTTTTATACGTACTTTTTTGTGTAATAAAGGCATATTATTATTATTATATGAGCGCACAAATAATTAAATCCATTGAGTTTTCTATATTACAACCATTAACAGCGTTAATAAATATTAACTTAGCAAATAGTATATTCCCAGACTGCTTAAAAATATCTAAAGTTGTACCCATCTATAAAAAAAAACGATATTAATGACCCATCAAATCACAGGCCAATTTCTGCCATACCATCAATAGCTAAAATCTATGAATCCTCCTTAAAACAGCAAATAACTGATCATTTTGAAATTGAAAATTTATTTAGTTCAAGTCAATTTGGATTTAGAAATAAGTTATCAACCTTAAATATATATAAGTTAACCAGGCAGGTAAATCTAGGTTTTGAACAAAAGCAATTTATTTGCTCCAAGTTACTAGATCTCACCGAAGCCTTTGATTGTGTATCACATCAAATTCTTACAAATAAACCACAATTCTATGGCTTTACAATAAATAGTATCAGGCTTATCGAATCTTGTCTCAGCAATAGACAACACAACCTCAACCATCGTGTTTGCAGATGACACAAATCTAACCATACGAAATACTAACTTAGACGTTTTAAAGGTATTAATGCTAGAAACAGAGTCTACAGTAGAAGATTGGTTTTTGCGAACCAACTAAACTTTAACATCACTACGACCGAGATCATGATCTTTAGTCTTAGAAAAATGGATCAAATTGTTAATCCAGATTCTGTTAAGTTTCTCGACGTTTATTTGGACAGCTAATTACTATGGTAGAGTCATACAGATCATGTATGTAGGAAAATCTCTAGAAACATGTACCTACTTCGCAACCAAACCTAATGAAATACATACTTACCACACACGTAACGGAAATTATTTGGATAATACCTACTTAAGATTATCAAAACCAGAGTTGAAATAAAACTCCTGCCACAAACGTTTGGTGATATATATCCATTCATAAGTCTAATCTTCTAGTACTTATCGTAGGATCTTCCATTACAAAATGTGGTATTTCTTCTCCAATGTCAAGAGTTCTTGCTTTTCTTGGACGACCAGCGTCTCTGTTTTTCAATTGAAGACTTCCTGTTTCACTAAATTGGCGTTCTGTACTTAAAAAAGTTTTGTTATCAGGAATATTTCTACTCGGGAATTTATCTCTATAACATTTCACAGCTGCTGAAGCATTACCAAAACATCTCAAAGCCAAAACTACGTCTGCTAAGTCAGAGAACATGTAATCGCTCATTTTCTAGTAATAAGTCTAATAAATAACAGAAATGTCAAAGTAATATTTCAAAGCATTCTTTATGTGTAAAAGAATTTATTAATAAAAATGTCTTAAATGCACGTTGCTTTTTAAACATAAATTGCTCGAGGATGGCTTAATTTATGGAAATTAAGAATACCTTTTTTTATTTCTAATAATCTGAATAGTAGTTTTTTTATAATAATTTTTAGAAATATGAAAAAAATTAAAAAGTTTCCGCGTAAACTAGTGTCAATATAGTCTGTGACTAAGATTAAAATATGAATTTAACGTTTTACGGAAGTTGGAAGATATTGCAGAAAAACTGAAATTTATATTAGATAATCATTTACAATTCAATTCACATTATATATATATATATATATATATATATATATATATATATATATATATATATATATATATATATATATATATATATATATCTATACAGAAAAAAATAGCAAAAAAATTACATTTCTTCTCTAGAATATCTCAGAAATTATCAATCACGACAAAAATCACCGTGTACAACACCATTATACAACCTCATTTCGATTACTATGCCAGTCTATTGTATTCCTTGGATTTAAACAAAATAACTGTCCTTCAAAAATTGCAAAACAGAGGAATCAGAGTTATTCTGAAATGCAACCGATATACTTCTATCCGACATATGCTCTCTTCTCTTCAGTGGTTGTCTGCAAAAAATAGATTGTTTTACATGGCCATGGTTTTTATTTTAAAAATTTTGAATAACTGGATACCTGAATATCTAAACAAATTTATATCATTTGCCAACCAAACACATCAACATAATACAAGAAACAACAACAAATTCTATATACCAAGGCAAAATCTAAGTCAAACTATGAAAATTTTGCTACATAAAGGTCTCGATGAATACAATAAGTTACCTGATAATGTAAAGGCATCTAGTTCACTACCAGAATTTAAGCGTAAAATTGTAAAATATGTCAAGTCGATTACTTCATTATTATTAAGAGTATTATTTTTATTTATACATATATGTGTGTGTGTGTGTATAATATATGTGTGTGTCTTCCATTAACTGTGGGGATTTCCACCTGCAAAAAACCAGGGCTTTGGGGACTGTCCCAATTGTGGGGACTTACACGCGTCCCCACACTTATTTTCCCTATTTTCTGGGCAGCGCCAACGTTGCTGTCAATAATTCTTATCTAGAAATGTTCACCAATAAATATTTCATAATTCTGCAGACTATTTTCAACATCACATTACTGATATTCTCAATGTGAACCAAATTATGACCAACCTCAGAATTTATGTAGATTTCACGTTGTTGGATATGCATAAGCTATGAGGTCTTTAAACATAGCTGATAATAGCGCCCCCTGCACAATTTTCCTAGTATTAAAATAATTGTGTGTGTTTCTCATATCAGGTTAACTCTGAGGACTCATCCTCGTTCATTGTCGTGTATTATCGGATCGTTCTTATTATATTAAGGTAACAGATATTTTGACTATTGCATGAGTTGAGTTCACACACTTTCCTTATTTACCTTTAGTTTGGGGTCTGGCAGAACGTTTAAGCAAATGCTAAGATGGTAATATAGTTACTTCCACGTTCAGTGGAAGTGTAGTAACGCAAAAAAAATCGTTTTTTTGTTGTTGAAATAAGCTTAAAATGTCATGAAACGTCGAGATTTTAAATTTGAGCGAATAAAATTTCCTGTCTGTCGGTCCCTCTGTAACTTTTTTGTGCGCACGTTTACTCTGAAACCGTTTGTGATATTGAATTGAAATTTGGTACACTTATGTATTGTAACAAGATCTGGAACTAGATTATAATTTGATCTAGTTCCGTTGAAGGGTTCTGGGGTAAATGGGGTAAACAAGGGTAAATAGGCAAAGCAAGCAGGTAAGAGTCCCTAAAATTGCAATTTAAGGTATGTATGAAAAGTCAAGGTCTCGAAATTTTTTTTGGCATCCCTCCTCCACTATCACCCCCAATACCACCCCCACACTATTATAAAAGGGAGTAAAAAAAATTAAAATGTAATTTAGTGTGTATACAAGAACGAAACATCTCAAAAAATTATTTTGGCATTAGCTACCCCCTCTACCACCCCCACCCTATTATTAAAGGGAGTAAAAAATTAAATTGGGATTTACGAGAACTAAGAGACTCTAAACATTTTTTGGCATTAGCCACCTCCTCTACCACCCCCATTGCCACCCTATTATTAAAGGTAGTAAAAACTAAATTGGGATTTAGTGTGTGTACGAGAACCAGGGGCATCTAAAATTTATTTTGGCATTAGCTACCCCCTCTGCCATCCCCACTCTATTATTAAAGGGAATAAAATATTACATTGGGATTTAGTGTGTATAATACAAAATCTGGATGTGGAAGTAGTGATTCCTTCGGCAGCGGTTTTTTAGATATTATAGTGATTAATGTGATTTCTACCAAATATTATTTAAAATACTTTAACTTTATATCGGGTGCACTCTTTCACAAAATCACATACAATATCAATGTACATGTTGATATTTAAGATATATTCAAAAACATATTAAAGTATTCTAATGATGTAAGATTACCCCATCATATAAAAGAATACTTTTTTATAGAATATTAAATTGCCTATACAAGTACGTTTAAGACATATTTTTTCCTTTATTTAGTATTCAGTCAGATAATTTCTAAAATATACTTTTTTGTATTTTTTCTTTTTTTACTGCATCCTAGGTAAGTATGCGCAATGTCCAGAAAATAAAAAGAAAACAAAGAAACTATTTTATTATTATTGTTGTAAAAATGCGCATCCTTTGATTTTGGCCTCAAGATCCTGGAAGGATATAAAATATTTTATATAAAAAACTATAACACGAAACTAAATAAACAGCAAAAATAGATTATTTTACAGTTTGTAAAAATACTAACCATCTACATGTTTGACATTTTTTCAATATTGGTTTTTATGTCCTGTATTTTAGTGAATACGATCAGAATTGAAACTGTATAAAAACTAAAAGCCGGCAAAAACAGCCGGCATCGCTTGCGGACGTAAATAAAAATGCTTGTCGTAAGAAAAACAATAAAGAGATGCCGACTGGTTTTGCTAGCTTTTAGTTTTTTTACGGTTTCAATTCTGGTCGTATACACATTACTAAAATTTGCGTTTCTAATGTCATGCATTTGGAAATAAATTGCTTTAATGCTCTACCAGAAGTCATCTTCCTTAACTACCTTACTTTCAATCTTGGGACTAGACAGACTCATCAATATAGTCTATCAATGATGGACTTTGAGAAATTTTGTATACTTTGTTGTAATAATAATAATATAAAAAAAACAAATCTTTATTTTGTATTTTGATACTGTGATAAAAACTATAATCTAGAGGGCTAAACATTTTAGTATATTAGATTAAATGCTAATATACTAAAATGTTTAGCCGTCTAGATTATAGAGTTTTTTTTTTTTGTTTATTCGTGAACCGTTACAAGTATTTTATTTATATTTTTATTATTCGGTTTATCGGTTCTAATTCTTCAGGGCTACAAAAATACCTTGTATGCAACTAAATGTCATTCATAACAATGTTTATAGACAATACATTATTTACAATACACACACTTTTTAGGAGTTATGCAATAACTACTTTAATTGTTGGGTTATTTATACACATTTCTATGATCTCATTAATTGTAAGGCCAGTCCTCATGACAGAGTTGTGAGTGTGTAATCGGTTATTATTAAGAAGTACATAAGGAAATCAATTTTAAAGATATGTTTACACGTATTATATATTCAATAAAATGTGGGGTCGTTGTAGACACAACAACTACTTCACATTAACTGTGGGGTAATGTTTACACATTACAATGGCTTCATTAAGTTTGGGGACATTGCATACACACTAGCTACTTTACATTTACTGTGAGGTCATTTATACACATTTCAATGGTTGAGTTCACTGTGAGGACAGTCCCCAAACGTTTGCATGGAGTCTATTCGATTATGAGCGAGTGCATCGGTAAACGGATTAGAGCCCCGTGATCACCAAAAAATGGTTAATCATGTAGCGGTCGTAGTTTCCAAGTCCCCACAATTGAGTATTTTGCACCAGTCTTCACAACTTACGGAAGACATGTATGCGTGTGTATACATGTGCATATTAGTTCAAATGTCTGTTGTAAGTGTGTGGATTTATGTACAAACTATTTGTGTTTAATTAAATGAATTTGTATATTAGGATTTCCTATTCAATAAATTATTCATTCATTCATTCATTCATCCTTATTATTCATTTTCGGAGCTAAATTTATATAAAATATTACCATCATTTTTGGGCCGTCGGCCGCAGAAATATCGGACCACTTTATATATTTTAAATCATTAACCAGCTAATGCATTCCAATTCGTTGTTAGCTTATTTTTTCTATTTATAATTTACTAACATATTATATTGTATCTTCTTCTAAACATAAAATCCAAGGAATCCACAGTATAAGAGATTTACCCAGTATATTACTGGGAAAAAGGCTATATACCTGTGACTTTATGTCAAAGGAAAATAAGAGGCAAATAAGCTAGAAATAAAAATGAAAATAATGTATTTCGCTGACGCGACGTTTGGGGAGGCTATCTGTTTCCTTTTTCAAAGCTTTAATAAAAATCGTTCATGTGTGTTAAAACACAGCTTTATGTTTACGCTTACAATATATCCATAAATACTAACTTATACAGAATTGATCATATTTTCATTTCTAATGGCATTTCATTCCATTTTACTCAAATAAAAAAATTTACTATAATAATAAGAATAATATATTTATTGATTCTTGTCGCCAATATTTACATTGATTGGAATAAGTTAAAATACAAAAAAATAGTGTTTACTACATTAAAATATCGGAAATAAATTCAATAAAAGGATAATAAAATTACACATATACTGGGTGTTTCATGAGGAACTGTACACACTTCCAGGGGCATTAGAGGACCACCTGGGTATTCAGGAACGGCTACTGAAATTTTCCTGTCGCTCTTAATTTCTGAGATACAGGGTAATAAACAGATTTTGATCCAAATTTATTTTGGCCAGAACGTCCTTACTATTGATCGGATTTTATTTAAATTTTAGACACTTTATACGCACATCGCAGTTGATAGATTATACTATTATAATTTCTTTTTAAATTCCAGGGCCGGATTTTTTTTATGTGCTTTTCCGATTCCTATAAAAAAGATCACCCTGTATATATATTTTTTAACATTCAGTTGCAAATTATAAAAGCCCATACATCATCAAACAAAACCATCTCTTTAGATTTTTTGTCGCACCTTTATTGATTTTTTTATAAGTGATTGAATTTGGCAAAATGGGAAATTTGAAGAAATTTTTTTGCTTACATTAATTGTCGAAATAAATAAAAATGGTCAACTTAAACTTGGTAAATAATGTTCAATATGGAAAAAGAAATTAAAACCAATTTTTTCTTTATTCCAAAGAATGTGTAGCGTTTAAATATTCTAACTAGGTACATTTTAAAATAATAGGAATCATTAAACAGTTTTCTTTTTATTAAAATTATAGTAGGCCTAGAAATTTGACATTTCTATGTTTATTGCCATAAACATTAGAACTAGTGTACCTTTAATGGTAAACTCAGTCTGAAAATAATCATGCCTTATAATTTTACGAATATGCCGATATTATTTATGTTTATGTAGTGTGTGATGTTAGTTGTAGACAAGCCGCAAAGGAATACCATATTTGTTTTCCTAACAGAAGAACACCAAATCATCAGACATTTTCAACTGTGTATCGCTATGCAAGGGAACACTGCAGATTCAAAACGTTGAGGGGCAAGAAAATGTCATTAATATTCTTCAAGAACACCCTGGAGTAAGTACCCAATTAGGAGTTTCCCATGTGCGGGTTTGGAGGACTCTAAATAAAGAAAGATTACATCCATATACATTCAGTAACGTTCTGTGAAGCTTAAGTTAATATAAACAGGTGTGAGTAGCTCTAAGTTATATGTCAAATTTGGGAGTAATCTTTACCAAAAAAATTTGAAGAAGTTTGTCGTATACATTCTACATACGCTTCACCTGTAAGTAAAACATTACTAAATTATATCACTGTAAAAAAACAATAGAACATTGGAGATATAAAATAGTAAACAAGTTTTTACTCTTATCTATAACAACACTGATAACAGTAAAGGAATTCCTATGCCTAAAGCGTACTATACCACTACCTGTGTGGATAAATTGAGTAAATATTATAAATCTAAAATAGAATATGACAGAATTTAGTGAAAATCAAAGAGACTATTTAGATAATCTGTTTAAAAATATTACTATAGCATTAGCAGAAAAAACGGCCGATCTGAAAACCGAATTATAAACGCAAATTCTGGAAATAAAAATGAATTAAATTCTATAATTTGTCAAAACCAAGAAAAAATTGCTACTCTGGAATCTAAGAACAAAGAATTGCATGAAACAATTATTCAACTGCAGAGACGTGTCAGAAAAAATAATATAGTGGTTTTTGGTATAAAATTATCTGAGCCAAATGTAATAGAACAAGTTACTAAAACACTAAGTAACACCCTAGAAATAGATATTTCAGTCACTGACATAAGCGGCGCATATAAAATTGGCAAAAACAACACCGAAAAGGTGAAAAAGCTACACATACTAAAAAATGCATACAAGCTGAAGGAAAAAAATATATCCATTGCGAATGATCTGTGTTGGGAAGATCGGGCAAATAACAAAATTTTGACCAAACACCTAAAAGAGGCAAGAAATAAAGGTGCTTAAGCATATATCAAGAGGCATAAGTTAATCATCGTCAACGAACCATGTACTGTTGATGAGCTGGAAAAAAAATATGAGTGAAGAAGATACACCCAACATTAGAAACACAAAAGGTTGAATCCATAAATGCACCAGCTACACCCGATCTAGAAACTCGGTATAAACGTCTTTCTCGTAGAGTTGGTGAGGAAGAAGTAGAACAGAATCCAAAAAAGACAAAACCAGCAGCTAAAACTCAAAAAACAGAAAAAGTGCAGCCCATAAAAATAACCCGTGTTAATAATATTATAATACTTTTTTTTTCTTTTTTTTTTACTGTAATTCTGATAGGTATGTAAGTTAAATAACTATAGTATAACATATTTTTTCTTTATATATTTAGTCGAAAGATTAACATTAGGAATAATAATTTAGCAATCCTGTGAGTATTCTTTTAGATAAACTTTCTTTAATAAAAATTGATCAATATATGAGACTTTGACGACAGTAATGTTATGATTATCTAGTGCAAGTGAGTGTGATGAAATATACAAGATAAACAATAACGTAACTAATTTTAAAATCATACACAACAACATACGAAGTGTTGCAAAGAATCTAGATGAGTATAAAATTTTCCTTGAACAGTTTGAATTTAACTTTGAATGTATTGTCTTGACTGAAACATTTGATCTTACTGACAAAGAATTGAACATGTTTAATATTGATAGGTATCAATTATTTACAACAAAGGCACAGTTAATAAAAACGATGGAGTTCTAGTATACATAAAAGAAAATCTAAATTATGAATATAATATTATTAAAATCGGTGAGATAAATGTTATAAAACTCGACATAATAAATTATAATAAATATAATATTGGCATATTCGCTGTGTACAGACCCCCATCTACATGCACCAGGGATTTTAACATATCCTTAGACCAATATCTACAAGGATATACTGGCACTGTTGATTATACCGTACTACTAGGTGACATTAACATTGACATTCATAAAACCCAAGATATTTATGCACTTGAATATCAAGATATTCTGTATTCACATGGATTCAAGTCCTACATAAATGACATTACTAGAGAAGAAAACGAAAGTCGTAGTTGCATAGATCATATTTATATCAAAGACCAAAAAAACACTACTAAATGAATGTCGATATCTTGCATAATAAAGTCCAAAATAACGGATCATTACGTAATTGCCATACAAATAATACTAAGCAACGAATTATCAATTTCCAAAAATAATACTCAAAAATGCGTTAAGTATATTAATTATAATAAACTAAAAAAAAAACACTTAAAGACATATCTTGGGAACAATTAGAGTATGAAAGTTTGGAAAATGCTATCAACAAGTTTGTCAACATAATAAAAAACGAGATAATATCGTGCACGAATATTATTAAAATTAAACATCAGGAGAAAAAAAGGAAAACTTGAATAACGAAAAAACTTATTAAACAAATAAATATTAGAGATAATATGTATGTCATATTAAAAAAGTATCCAAATAATAATGAATTAAAAAATGAGTACATAAGATATCGAAAAGATCTAAATAAATCGATTAAAAAAGAAAAGAGCTAATATTTCAAGAATAGGATAGAAAAAATAAAGCCTCCTCCAAAACTTTGTGGAAGGTCACAAATGAATTTAGCGGCATACACAAAAAGAAAACAGATATACCAACAATTAAAAACGCTGCTGGTAAAAAAATCAAAGAGGATAATGAAAAGGCTAATATTTTTAATTTTTTTTTTAGTAGCTAGCAAGTAAAATCATTCCAGGCCAGTACAATATAAGACCTGAAACAAAGATACAAATAAATACAATTTTTCTGGGTCCTACATCTCCGTCGGAAGTCAAAAAAATTATTAATGAATTAAAAAACAACAAATCGCCTGGGCTAGATGGAATTACGGCAGCTACCTTAAAGGACATTTCAGAATACATTGCAGTTCCTCTGACCTTTATAATAAATAAAGCAATTGAGGAAGGAAAATATCCATCGGCATTTAAGGTGGCTGTCATAAAACCCATTTACAAAAATGGTGCCTGGGAGGAGGTTACAAATTATAGACCGATATCTTTAATAAGCAATCTTATAAAAATATTTGAAAAAGTCATTAAGTCTGATTAAGTCTAATTGTAAATTACCTAGAAAAATATAACTTGCTATCAAAATCCAATATGGCTTCAGTAAAGGTAAAAGTACTCAGAATGCAATTGCAAGCCTTATAAGTAATGCTTACGAAGCTTTGGATAATAGAGATAAGTGTTTAGTAGTTTTTATAGATTTAACCAAAGCTTTTGATACGGTATGCCACACTGAACTTTTGTCCACACTTAATAATTTAGGTTTTAGAAATGACGGTTTGAAACTTTTTAAATCATACTTAACTAACAGGGTACAGTACATAGAAATAAACAATGTGAGAAATGAGGCTGAAGTTGTTGAGTATGGCATACCGCAAGGAACAGTGTTAGGACCTATACTGTTCATAATGTACATAAACTCTCTATTTGACATACAAACCTGCGCTACAATAATAAGTTATGCTGATGATCCGCCCTCTTTTACACAGATGCTAATTGGACAGATTTAAAAATCAAAGTAGGAGAAGACCTAAAAAATATTTTAATAATAAATATCTCACACTAAATGTAGCGAAAAAGTATTATATACCGTTTTATCTAAATCAAACATCTGCTCCGCCATTTCAAGAACTCACAATTGAAGAAAGTTTTAAAATAGCCGCTACCACTCATATTAAATATTTAGGAATAGTTATTGATTCCCAAGTCAAATGGAATTTTCATACAGATCATATTTCAAATAAAACAAGAAAATTAATACATAGGTTTAAAACTATGAGAGATATTTTAGATATAAAACAATTAAAAATTCTGACCATTCTCTTGTTGAGTCGCACTTAGTATATGGGATTCTAGGCTGGAGAGGAGTTCTCGACATACACTTGAAACACCTAGACTATTTTCAAAAGATATTACTAAAAATTATTTTAAATAAAGAACTCATTTACCCATCAAATGAATTGTTTAAAGATGCCAACGTAATGGATATAAGATTACTGTTTTTCTTACAGTGTGTATTATATCAGTGGACATCAAATGTGCAAATAAACGAAGGTGCAAGACTCAGACAAGAGAGAGAAAGTCAAAGAAACAACATCAGAACTCCGAAAGCTAGTACTACTTGTGGGCAACGTTGCTTCACTTACCTTAGCGCGCGGGCATATAACAAACTACCTGCTGGTATTAAACACATTTCTACTTCTTCTAAAGCAAAAATAAAAATAAAGCAATACATTTTAGAAGCCCCTAGGGAAGAAATTGATCTTGTAGTAAACCCTAAACCGTATCTCAATACATTATTTTGACTTAATAAGAATATTTTAAAAAGATTCTCCAGTATATGTAAATGTTTGTCTTGTATATTCATTACTCCTAAAACTAACCTCCGCACTTGTATGTGTATATATGATATGTATACATGGATGTATTATTGGTATGAATAAACTTCAAAGTGTATGTATGTATAGATGTGTGTGTGTGTGTTATATAAGTATCTTATTACATTATAATTTTTATATTTGTTTATGGTTATATTTGTTAAGAGTTGTTCGGAGTGTATTAGTCATCCATGCTTCCAATTTTAATTGTAAATGACTTCACGTCAATAAAATGACGCAGCCGAATGTACGGTGTGCTTGAAAAGAGAGAGATAGAGATGTAATAGAATATGACATTGGACAAATTTATTATACCTAATCTTTAAATTTCTCGGTACACTTGAGGACATTAGGGCTAATTTTATTTTAGTTGTACAAAAGGGAAAATGTTTATTTTAATAATACCTATGTGGGATGACAAGAATTATTTTTGCAAATCGAAAATAGAAGAAAAAAAGATATTTTTTTATATATACTGTTTTTTCCCTCATCACCCTCATTGTAACATGTTTTTAATGTCTTTTAGTGAAACCCGTTTTTTAAAATAATGATTTATATGAGAGTAAGTTGAACCGTCTTTCCGGCCTATATCCGGAGCGCTCTTAACTATATATGTCTACATTTATTTGTATTCTTCATATACAGTGCTGTATGGCACTTCTTTGAAGTAGGTGCTATGTTTATTTACACTTTTATATTGATATTTATTTATACTTATTATTATTTATTATTGTAAATAAACTTTATTCTATTCTATTCTATCCTATCCTATCCTATCCTAACCTATTCTATTTTATTCTATTATATTCTATATCATATTCAGCAAGCGCAAAGGCTTCAACAGGGTGACAATGTAAATAAGTTAGAATATGGCCAATGGATTATTCACAGACGAAGACCAATTTACACGGGATGGCATATTTAATTCAAGAAATTCGCATAACTGGGCCGAAAACAATCCCATGCTATAAGATAAGCCCATTCTCAACATAAGTTCTCGGTAAATGTCTGGTGTGGTATGATTAACAGCAACCTAATTGGCCCAAATATTTTTCCGGCGAGGTTAACTACAAATGTGTATTTAGATTTCTTACAAAATATGTTATCTGGTTTAATGCAAGGTATTAATATAAGAGGACATACTTCCAGTATGAAGGAGCTCCTCCTTATTTTGGTATTGAAGTTAGAAGGTACTTGGATAACGAGTATCCAAACAGATGGATTGGACGTGGGAGACTTCATACTTGGCCGGCTAGATCACCAGATTTCAACTCCGTCGATTACTTTCTATGGGGATATCTCAAAATTGAAGTCTGTAGTGTCCCAATAAATAGTAGAGAACAGTTACTTCAGCGAATTATCCGCTGTAGTGATCAATCCTGGGCAAATTAGAAAATCTATTGACAATAAACGCCAACAAAAATATATGGAAGCTGGAGGTTCTGATTTTGAAAATTTGCTGTTGCTATAAATATTTCTAATATTTTGAAATAAACTTTTGTAAATATTTATTTGCCCATTTTATTTATTTGGCAATTAATGTAAGCAAATGAAGGATTTCTTCAAATTCCTCATTTTGCCAAATACAATCGCTTGTAAAAAAATCAATAAAGGTGTGACAATAAATCTAATTACGTGGTTTTGCTTAGTGATGTATGGGCTTTTATAATTGGCAACTGAATGTTAAAAATATATATACAGGGTGATCTTTTTTTACAAGAATCGGAAAAAACAAAACAGAAATGTCCTGCCCTGGAATTAAAAAAAAACTATAATAGTTATCTATCAACTGTGATAAGTGTATAAAGTGTCTAAAATGTAAATAAAATCCGACCAATAGTAATGACGTTTTGGCCAAAATAAATTTAGACCAAAGTAGTTTTAAGTTGTTTACAATGAATCATGAGACCTTTTCGTCGAAGACAGATATTTTTATAGAGTACATGCAATTTTTATTTTTCAGCTTTTAAAAACAGTTAGAGATATTTATAACACAATTTAATGGTAATTAGAATCAGTTGTGTTAGTTTAATAAAATAAGGGAGACTGTGGAAAAATTGGAAAATTACAAGTTGCCATAGGATGAAAAATAAGTAACAACAAGAAAATTACAGAAAGTTGTTGGGGTGAAAATTTTAGAGAAAGTAAATACTTACAAGATGCAAGAAAATAGACTGCTGTTGGTGAAAGTTAAGTCTAGTAAGAAGGAGGAACACAACCAGTCTACAAATTTGAAACAAAAAAAAAAAAGAAAATTAATTTTTTCCCAAAATTTTCCAAGTTGGTGAAAACGAAAATTCTAAATTATTTTAAGGTGCTGAAAACAATTACTAGTGGAACCGAGATATCACCTGAATTGTGTAGGAGTTTAGCAGTTGTATAGGAGCTTGGCAGATTGCAGGTGATCATCGAATTAAGTGATATAGTGCGCTTAAAGGTCTTCATTTCAGCTACGCGGACTAAACATTGTAATAAACGTCATATAAATTTCTTGTAAATCTTTTAATAGTTTGGAAAATAATGTTTTAAATTGAAAATTTCGATCATTAATTATATTTTTTTATTAACAAATTTGATTTTATAATTATCCAAATTACATTATTTTTAGTATCGTTATTATATTTTAGCTAGATAAGGAATCTTATTGTATTAAAATTTTATGGTTCAACGTATTGAAGGTTTTAGAATAAACTAAAAGGACTAATGCACACATGTCATTATTGTCAAGTGATTTTAAGATTTCATCTGTTATTTCCACCAAAGCCGTTGAACAACTATACCCAGATCTGAATCCTGATTGGTATGTAGGCAATAAGTCATACATATTTAAATGACCTCTTATTTGTGTTTCCATAATTTTTTCTAATATCTTAGACATTGTAGGTAAAATACTTATGCTACGTAAATGAGAAATCCCAATTGGCTGACTTACCTTTGATAATGGTAGAACATGAGCATGCTTCCAAGCTTTTGGAAAATAACTGCTTCTAATCAATCTATTTATAATATACGTTAAATGTAAAACTATATGAGGGGAGCAGAACAGGATTAAATCTATATTTATATCATCAGTACCAAAGGCTTTCGTTTTTATATTCTGAACAATTTTTAAAACTAAAACATAATATTTTTAGTCGCAAACTCCTCTATCAAATCCTTATTTTACTATAAGGAACGTAACCAGACTGCAACCAACAGCTACTCTCCGGGCTATGTACCCCGCCGAGCGCTGAATTACAAGTTACAAACCTGGCGCGTTAAGTGTAATAATTGCATATTACCATCAAAACGCTAATGCTTCGATTGCAACAAACACCAGCCGAAAGACTGTGATCCTACTTAAAGGAGCTCTTGTGCCAGTCGTCACACACCACTTGCAGACTGCAGTTTCGGGCTGTTGGCTCTCGTCAGTGCAAGGTAGGCATATGACGACCGACACGAGGATCACTTGAACATTTAGTACATTTTGGTATCTTTGGGATAGCGACATGTAAAATAGTCAGCAGGCGCCATCTAGCGGTCCAGTGTCTGTTGCAATCGAAAAATAAATAGCCTGACTGGGCTTAGCATAGTTCAAAATGTGCTTTTTAGAGAGCGGGATATTAAAACATAATATATTTAGTCGCAAACTCCTCTATCAAATCCTTATTTTACTTAAGGAACGTAACCAGACTGCAACCAACAGCTATTCTCCGGGCTATGTGCCCCGCCGAGCGCTGAATTACAAGTTACAAGTCTGGCGCGTTAAGTGTAATAATTGCATATTCCCATCAAATGATGATGATGGTTATCTTTTCCTTACAGTATGAAACTGCGACGAATATTTACCAAGTTAAAAATGTTTCTGTTAAGGAAATTAATCTTTTCATCTATAGTGACAAAATCATAGGTGTTATTCCATGAAACACGTAGAAGATCATTGAGGTTTATTAGAGAAAAATCTCTAAAAATTTCCTTGCTGATTTAATTTGATTCTAAGATATAAACTATTACTATAATTAGCGTATAAAAATTGTCTACAAAATGATAGTGTAAAGATGGTTTATGATCCAAAGTCTATAAAAACCGATTTAGTTTTTATCATTTCACAAGTTGGTACTCTGACAGTCGAATTGTCAGTTTAAGTCATTTCTCCTTGTTTTTGTGAGTTACCAAAGGTTATAAAATCACTCAAATTGCTTCAAACTTCCTTTTTAAATCAAGAAGTTGAGCCGAAAACTTTGCTAAGAATTAATTTAGTTAAAAGGCACGTAATTGCTAGTCGGTTTGATACCGGATCAAAAACTAAATTTAACCCAATTTTCAATTAATATTTTGGTTCGTTTAATGGAAATTTCGATTTATTCGAATTAATAAGCAGGTTATCGTCTACAAGTAATATTCTAGGTAAGTTTGAATTTCTTTGATTTATTATATACACGTGCTCACGTTAGAGGTTAATTTTGAGAATAATTTTGTAACTTAAATTATAGACGATTTTGGTAAGGCCAGATTTTGAGTTAAAACTTGCCAACTGCTCTATTTTTTGATTAGTTTGGATCATTTGCTATTCTTTCGTAGACGAATTTTGGTATACAAATTTGCCCTGTTTTACACTACGATTGAGAAAAACCCTATTTAATTGTCTTGTGAAGATTTCTACAACCTGCAAGGATCTCGATCAACAACCTTCAAGTCTGAAGCACCTGGAAACTCAAAATTTTGTAAAAGCTAAGTAATTACTGTATATAGATAATTTTAATTGTAAAATTGTTTAAATTAATAATTCTTTTCCCGTAGCGTTAGCTTAAAAACCCTAGACTTTGCTGTATTCTTGATATTATTGTAAGCTTTTTATCTTTCATTGTACAGTACTTGCGATTTTTACAAGAATTTTTATTTGCTTTACTTGTTCTTCTTATTGTTCGTAAGACCTGGGACCTCGTTTGCTTGTCCTGACTTTAGGTCGTAATAGTTTTTACACTAAAAAAATCTTCATATACTGGGTGTAACAATTGACCCTGCCAGAATTATTAAAATCAAAACCAGTGCTTCTCGACGCAGACAACCTAAAGCGTAAACCAACACCCAGAGGGACTTAAACATATACAGGGTGTAGCATTCGACCTGTCCTACATTTTAGACGCAACCCTGCCGAAGTGCTTCAAATAAAAAAATAAAGTGTACGAAGGCCCTCATAGTCTCAATTAAGCTCTAAGGTTCAAGCTAAGTTTTTTATTTTTCGATCTACGAGGCACGTTCGTGTTCACCACCACCGTTCCATTTGAAAAAAAATCCGAGTTATTTCTGAAAAACTAACTTACTTGCATAAAAACGCATACAAAATGGTTAATAATAGTAACAATGCATAACTATTTTTTTCCGTAAAAACCGAAATAACAAACTACGTATTTCTTTATTTCATAGTAGTCTAGATCAAACTTTATAACTGCCGTAGAAAAAATAACAACTGGTTAGAGATTTCTAAAATTCACCAGGTGTTCAAAAATTTACCCTGAATCCAAAAATGTAATAATATACAGGGTATACTGAACTGAGTTTGTGGCTGGTTCCTTGTGAAACATCTTAAAAATAATTGTTTTTAAGTAAACACTGCTTTTAGATGTATCAAATTACTCTGTTTAAAATTCTCTATAAATGTTTCAGCTTATTAGGCCTTTATCAAGAGAGTACAAAGTGTATACTTTGTACTCTCTGTACTCTAGCGTATACACTTTATACTCTCTTGATAAAGGTCTAATAAGCCGAAACATTTGTAAAGAATTTTAAACAAAGTAATTTGATACATCTAAAAGCAGTGTTTACTTAAAAACAATTATTATTAATATACAGGGTGTTCCATTTGAAAATCAAAAGTTAGGGTAAGTTCCGGTGAAAGAGGAAGTGATATTAAATTACTTCATATGTCAAAAAAATGCGGTCTGAATGGCTGTAATCACCTAGCTTCATTTCGATATGTTCAAAAATAAAAGCGTTATGGGGGCGTGCCATTACTTTGTGGTAATAATATTGCAAGAAATTGTGTTTAATTTTTTACTTGTACGTATTGTCACTGAGCTAATATACGAACCCATATACATTTTTTTTCTATCATATTAATAACTATTAATTTTCTTTTTTAGACATTTTTATATCCATATTTCACATATCTAATCTGATAACGTCTGTGACATTTATATTTGCCCAGTATTTTAAATTTAATTACTTACTTTTTATTTTAGTTTTCAATTTTATTACATTCCCAAATTATTACTACATAAACTTCGACATCATTGCGTTATGCCCTAACCGATATGAATGATTAATTTTGGTGCCTATTACAAAAACATTCACTATGAATGTATGCGCATAGAAACAAATACATTCACATTCATTTGAGATTACATGAACCGGTTCCACACAGTTGGCTGTACTGAATACTAAGCGGTTTTTAGGGGTAGATTGTGCGAATGAAGATCACTCCGTATAGGTAGGGTGCAAAATCCATCTGAACTAGGGAACTGTTGATTTCAAGAATTGTTCTTGGCAGTTGCGAATTCAAATAAGGTTTCCTATTACGTCACGTATAACCTAAGATACTCTGATAATTACAATGATAATATAGTTATGATACTGCCACTACCAGAAATTGCAGTCTATAGCGGTATGTATACGAGAATTAATATGGCATTGAGATGTTTGTCTCTCGGTAATTATGTTATAACTTGGATTATCTTCACACAACGCTTTATTTTTATTACTTACTATAATCCACTTAATGTTCCGCGGGCTGAAAGTAGATCCCTTCACCTGCACGTATTTTAATGCTTAATATATTCTCTCTAAAATATTGCCACAAAGTCAATGATAATGGTGATTATATAACACGAAATACATTTTAATTTTTTTGTTACCATAAAGCGGTCAAAAAAAGTGCTGTAATGAATTGGTAACGTTTGCATTTATTTTGCAAAAAAAAGTATTTAAAATATATCAACTGCATACAAAAAAATATTTTAAAAAAATATATAAAACATCACTCACTGATATTAGATGAAATTGTAATTTTGACATGGATTGTCTGGTCAAGGCATTTTTTATTTCAATGCGTATTGTTTATTTAAACAATAAAAAAATTTGAATTTTTTTCATCTAATTTTTAAAATGTCTCGACATCGGTAAGTCCAATGACAAATATCCGTGATGGTTGTGCTATAAATATATATAAACTAGATTTCACTCCCACTCTTATTATTATTGTTATTATTTTTTAAAAAATATACATGGTGGCCCATTAGTGCGAGGAAGTCCAATATCTGGCCTATTATAAAAAATATGAAAAAAAAAGTGCAAATAAAAGTTAGATGGCCATACATCGTTGCCTATTTCTAAAATACTTTGAAAAGCACAGAGTGTTCCTATAAACTGGGAATAGTCCAAAGTCGAATTATTTAAATAACACACCCCATATGTTTTTTTTTTATACATTTATTTAACGTCGGCCTATTTCCGCTACTGAGGCCTAACACCGACGCCTGTAGACGAGCTACCCCCAACCAGGAATTTTTGCCGAACCTCTTCCCTTAAGAAGAGTAGGGATCTTTAACTTGCCTAACATTTAATAGACAAGGGACCGACGGTTTTACATCCCCTCCGAAGGATGGTATATCTCCTATACAACCCTCGCCTAAGGTTGTATAGCTTCCGCACATACACTGATATACAAGCCGCAGGAAGCTGTGTAAGGCGAGAACGCGGTTTCCGTTGGAATGGTCACCATCCAAGTACTAACTGCGCCTGTCGTTGCTTTACATCGCATACCGAAGTATGTACATAGTAAAGACGCACCCACGCACGCCCCTCCATATGTTTTTACACCATTAATGTATACTAATTTTTGAAAAACAGTGCATCACAAATGATATACATTTTTTTTTAATGATAGTTAAGATAAATCATTTAGTATGTGCTAAGATAGAGGTCAAATAAAATGTTTGAGACGAGCGAATATTTATTTTTATGTACAGGAGATTATCAACTTGTTCAATCTTCAACATCTAGAACTTGGTTTTTTCAAATGGAATATTTAGTATATTATTCTACCATTTTGTACAACTATTATATCCCTTCAATTTAGTTATCGTGATATTAAGCTCGAAAATTGATAGTCTTTGAGATATTTTCAATTTAATTGGTAACTTAAAATGATTGCATTTTTCCGCAAGTAAAACTATGACCTTGGCATTTCAAATTCTAGATGTAAACAAATGAAGACAGAGTTTACGACTGATGTTAGTAATGTAATGATATTACAATAAGACAAACAGTTACTGTCACATAATTTGATATCTGAGGGATTTTAGTGTAATGTATAATGTATTTAAAATAATGAATTTTTCTACGGAAGAATTGACAGATATAGTTTTTGTACTAGGAGCAAGTGATGAAAATTGTTTACTTGGGCCAAGCATTTATAAACAAAAGTACAAAGAAAGAAGCTTTTGAAAATTGACTACAGCGATTTACCCGAATTGGAAATGTTACATATGAAAAAACAAAAAGAACCAAAACCGCATTAAACGAAGAAATGACTGTATCTGCTAAAAGTTACAGAAGATCATCAGATCTCGAATAGAGAAATATCAAAACAAACTGACGTAAGTCGGACCGTCATGCAAAGAAATTTGAAGAGAAACAAATTCCATCCGTACCATATGCCATATAGTGCAAGAGTTATTAGACAAGGATTTCGAAAAATGGGTAACGTTTTGTGAATGAGCTCAGCAAATAATTCTTGAAGATAAGGATTTTTTAAATAATGTATTATTCGTTGATGAAGCAACATTTCATAGAAATAGGTTTGTCAGTAGACATAACTTTCATTATTACGCAAGTGAAAATTCACATTGTATACTAAGGCTAAGTACCAGTCAAGTTAGACAAGGTGGTCATTAAACGTATGGGGCGGCATAATAGGAAACTGAGTCTTTGTGCCTTATTTTTTGGAAGGAAGAGTTAGCGGTTACTTAAATTTTCTAGTACAGCTGCAGTAGTTAATATATTATGGAAGATGGATGTGTAGAAGAGGACTTTTGAATTGGCCGCCTTGCTCACTGGACCTAATAAAAATGGATTTTTTTATGTGGGGCTACGTCGAAGATCTAGTATATCAAACAACACCCCCCCCCCCACCCCAACTATAAAGGAGGATATGAAAGTTCGAATTAGAGAAGTATTCCAAATCAATAACATTAATGTGTTAAGTAATGTTAGTCGAACCTTTGAAACCTGTATTCTCAAGAAATATTTCGCTCTCCCGATCTCCCCTTGCAATTTCGTTTGACATTCACATTACAACACAGCTTTTAAGTGTTAATAACATAATACAAGGAACAAAATTTGAGCGAAAATCGACAACAAAAGATAATTGAAGTGAGTAGGGCTACGTTCAAGACAATAATTAAAGCGTAGGGAAACTTCAGACAAGATAATTCATCAGAATCAGAAGTAATATTTTGGGTCACATACTTTTAAATAATTACTAATTGCAATTACCTGAAGAATTAATTTTGGAAGGCAGAAAAATGTTATACTGATATATGTTCATAAGAAAATGAAACAAATTATCTGTATTGTATGCAAAGTGAAACGGTTTGATATGACAAAAATGAAGGAGTGTAATGTTTTTCCTAATCTAATAAATATTCTTTATGTCGCGATTTGATTAACGTTCTGGTAAAGTTTAGCCACGGATGTTTCACTATTTATCTCAAACACACGCATATACAGAACTGTACAAAAATCAATTCTATTTGCTGCAACTGGGATTCGAACTCAGGAGAGATAATAGCGAGCAGCCTTATTGTCTCTCCCACAACAATTACAATTACAATTTAAAATGCTTTATTCAGTTATGTGTACATTCCATTTGTTTGTATATTATTTATTTTATTTATATTATTTACAGTATTTACAATATTTATACCCGACGCGTTACAATAAGTCAGTGACTCAGAAACGAGGCAGGCGGTCGATCTTAGACCAAATAAATCGACAAACAAATTTAAAATTAATCATTAAAAAAAAATTCTCCAAACAGATTGAACTTATTAATTCGTTATATATACAGAAGTTTAAAAGGTTAAAATTAATAACATTTTGTCTGAAGACTGAAATTATAAAATAAATTTACAGGAAACTCACTCCGAGAAAAAACCTGTTTTAAAAAAAAATCAAATATACAGTTAAAAATACACCGATTATATCAGTAGTATAAAAAATAATAAGAAAAATAAAACAAGTATTCATCATAAATTATAGCAATATTTTTATTTAATAAAGTATATGTTGCATGCTCCAGGGCCACATCAAGTCATCACAGTTCCACTAGACTCTGTAAGAAATTATCCCACAACCGCACTCTAGTCCTATACTACTGGCTTGGTAATACATTTAAGATGTTATTGAATATTCATACCTTAGCCAGGACTCAAATCCGAGATTTCTCGGTCACAAGTTCAACCATAGGCATTAAGTCATTGAAAAAATGATACCAGCTACCTAACTTTTCTAAACATATATTTTATGAGAAATTATCCAGCTTTTTTACGCTGTTTGCAACTTAGATTACGAGGCGTCTTGAGAATTTAGTTACTCAGCTCTTTGTACCTACTGTGTTAGTCCGTCACAGCTCTTTTACTGTAATAATTCTAAGGATCAAATATGATTAAAATGAAAATTTTATATTTTTTATCTTTTCCTGTTTTATCTATCAATTTCATTTTATTTCATCCGTTTTCTTCCACACTCGTAATTTCTATAAACTGTCATTCTTCATTACCAATAACGTAAAATATCCGCTTAAATATATTTGTATAAATTTGGAATCATTTAAAATTAAAATGTGATCGCCAAATAAAGCAGCGATGGATGAATGAATGATCGGATAAGGAACAATAAAATCGCAGCAAACATTTTGGTTTAATTTAACATCGGGACTACAAAAATTATGTATAATAAATTTAGTCACAGAATTAGATTTAACCATATTTAAGTAAAATATACGTTGACGCAACGGATTCGACATAAGTGGAGAATAAAACGAGGTCGAAAGGTTATATTAACCAAAATAGGTAGAATTACATCTAAATCCACATTGTAGTAGCCCAGTACGTTTGGTTAGTAATATATGTCAAGAAAAATTTGATGTCAGTTTAACGTCAATTCAACGTTGATTTAACTAGCTTTAGGTAGAAACTACGAACATATTTGCGGATCACGTGTGACTCGAAGTGCATAAGAGGAAGAATTTTATACTTGGTATTTTTATTTATAACCAGTAGAAATATTGTTGGACGTCACCAACACAACCAAAACATATATCTAATTCATAGCAAAGATGCAAAATGACTAAAATGTCGGTGACAAAAAGATATATAGAGGGTGGGGCAATAGTACGTCGGATCTCGATATCTCGAGTTCTATGATAGCTAGAAATTTTTTAAAAAAATTCAAGTTAATTACATAAAAAAATCCATAACTTGAAAATATTTTCGAACCTACAAGGCGAGCCAATACGAAATTATATATTTTTTAAATGGAATGCTATGTACATCACTACATTTTTTCAAGCCTCTTTCTAGACTCTATTCATTCCTATATTAGCATTGAATATCTCCCAACCACTTGGATGTAACGCATATTTCTGTTGAAATAATGCAATCTGCAGATGGATATTAAAAAATCACTACAGTCACAATTATGGATTTTAAGAAAAACTTATGTGAATACCAGTTACGAGACCTCTAATTAATGTTTTTGAATCATTTTCATTTCTTAAAAATGTCAGGGTGGTCAAAAATTATTTTTCAATTAAGAACATTTTAAATTGAATTTTCTCCATTTTTTCAAATGGAACACCCTGTTTATTTTTCAACGATGTGATGTAGAAATGAAAAACGAACATTTTTTATAAGTACTTCCCTAGGGCTGATTTCAACCAATGTCGTTTTATTGAGCAATAATTACAAAATTCAAAAATAAACTTTAAAAAAATGTTTCTTCAGGTAACTCAGTAGAAAAAATTATAATAAATGTTCCACATGTTGTCCATCTTGATTGACACACATCTCTATGCGCTTTTGAAATGAGGTTCCCACTGTTCCTAAAACTGCCGGTGTGATAGATCTAAATCAGTTATTATTCTTTCCTTCATATTTTGCACTTTTGTTGGTGTGTCTTTAAAAACAATTTCCTTCACGTATCCCCATAAAAAGAAATCCACTTTTGTAAGATCTGGTGATCTAGCAGGCCATTTAGTAGATCCATTTCTTCCAATCCATTGATTAGGGTAGGTATTATGTAAGTGGTGTCTAACTACATTTAAATAATGTGGTGGTGCACCATCTTGCTGAAACCACATCATATTTCGAATTCTTTCAGGGAGATTTACCAATAATCGTGGCCGATAGTTTTCCAAAGAATGAAAGTAAATAGCTCCAGTCAATGTAGCATCAAAGAAATGTGGCTCTATTGCAAGCTCTACAATAATTCCTCCCCAAACGTTTATAGACCATCTGTGTTGGTTATCGACTTGCATAAAAAAGTGCGGATTTTCCGAAGCATAATAATGGAAATTGTGCCTATTAACAAATTCATTTTTATGAAAAGTTACCTCATCACTGAATAAGACAGGATTGAAGAAGTTGACAATGTGTTGCATTTCACCTCTGGTCCAATTACAAAATTGTAGGCGCTTTTTAAAATCGGCATCAGATGATTCCTGGTGCATTTGAATATGATAGGCATGGAACTTATTTGTTTTTATGATTCAATCCACAGACCGTCTACTTATTCCTACTAATGAGCTCATTTCTCTTTGACTAACATGGGGATTCTCAACCGTTACCAGCACCACAGAAAACTCATTTTCTTCATTCACAATACGTTTTATTGTTTCACTTTTTTATATTCGTCATTTCCAGTTTCCAGAAATCTATCTAGGAGGTTTAGGAAGCTGCTAACATCAGGAATCCTTCTTTCAGGATAAAGTTGGTGATAAATTCTATTGCCAAGTAAACAATTTCTGTCTGACTCGCCCAAAATAAGTCATGTCTACAAGTTCCGCTTTATTAAAATTCATATTGTAAAATAGTGTGATAAATGCTCTTTTGTACACGACAATTTATACCAAACTGAGGTTTTACTGCTTGTTGAATAACGAAAACAGCAACAAAATTTACAGAAAAATATTATAGTAAAGGACCGGTTAAAAACTATTTACTCATATCAATGGATTGGAAGAAATGGTCCCACTGAATGGCCTCATTTCAAAATTGCATAAAGACGTGTGTCAATCAAAATGGGAAACACGTCGAACACCTATTATAAATTTTTCTAATGAATTATTTGAGTGAACCTCTTTTCTTAAGTTTATTCTTGAATTTGACACTTATTTATTTATAAAACGAAAATGGTAGCAATTAGCCATAGGAAGTACTTACAAAAAAATGTTCATTTTTCATTTCTACATCACATCGTCGAAAAATATACAGGGTGTTCCATTCGAAAAAACTGAGAAAATTCAATTTAAATGTTCTTAATTGAAAAATAATTTTTGGCCACCCTGTACATTTTTAGGAAATAAAAATGTTTCAAAAACATTAATGAGATGTCTCGTAACTGTTATTCACATAAGTTTTTCTTAAAACCCATAATTGTGACTGTGGTGATTTTTTTAATATCCATCTGATTACTTCAACAAAAAAATTCATTACATCCAAGTGGTTGGGAGATATTCAATGCTAATATAGGAATGAATAGATCCTAATAGACTTTTTTATCTAGTTTACTTGCAATTTTTTAAAAAGTTTCTAGATATCGTAGAACTCGAGATATCGATACTCGACGCACTATTGCCCCACCCTATATATGAAAAATGAATAATGAATAAAATGAAGGAGTGTAATATATACCTTACGTTTCATTCTCGTTTTTTTTGTATAGTTTTATTTTGTAAATTGATTTGAGATACTTTTAACTGTGATTTATTTCTTCTTGTATTGTTTTTTTTGTTGTCGCGAGATCACGTGACGTTTAAGTGTGCGCGTGGCTTGAAGCATCAAGAAAACGGAACTTGTAACTTGGCTGTCGATATGCTCTCAATTTTTGTTGGTTAAATTTCACAATTTATTTTATTTTAAACATTTTTGTGCTGTGTCAATTGTGTGCGATTGTGTCCAGGTTGCAACCGAGAAGCCATCTCAAGGTAAAGCAGTACCACACGGGTAAGCCATTTTTTGCTCCTTAGATTTCACGTACTGCAATATTTTAACCGATAATGAGTCACATTTATTTAAGTAAATCAGAAATAAATTACAGTCTGCTTAATCTCATACACGCTAATTTAATGAAATATTTTTTATGTGACGATTTGATTAATTCCTGGTAAAATTCAGACACGGCTGCTTCGCTACTTATCTAGTGTACGATAGTAGAAGGCTAGAGCGAAGTTGTGGGAGAGACAAGTCCCTGTTATCTTTCCTGAATTCGAGTCCCAGTTGCAGCAAATAGGATTGATTTTGTGTAGTCCTGTATATGCATGTGATATACAGAACTTCTAACTTAATATGAAATAACTCATGATATTATTTAAAATTATATTGCTACTTCAGGGATGCTCATTAATAATTATTTTATTTCTATGGTTTCCTATAAAATCGTGGAACGACGTAAAGTAAATTAGTTGTACTTAATTTCATTAATAACTGTACTGAAATATACGTAATAAATAGATATTATTTCTTTTATGCTCGTTAAGGTTTCGTTAAAATTAAAAATAAAGCTAAATATAAATCATTTACTAAATTGGAATTTAAGTTAGAGCGAAATCGTGTTGCCTTTGAATTTTACACATGAAAACCTATCGATAGCGCAAAGGAAGAAATGTCCATGAACAGACATCTGAGGCTCACTTACTTCCAGATTTATTTGACAAACTTTTTAAATTATCCCTGGAATTTTTGTTTTCCTAAAAGATTTTCATGTTAAGGGCCTTGTAGAAAAAAGTTTGTTATTTATACCCACTTGCTTTTAATGGCCTTCAGCTTTTAATTTTACTCCGGATTCGTCCCCTAAAACTCAATCGGAAATATGGACGTTTTAATTTATACCTATAAGACTTATAGCCTAATGTAATTGTTTCAGGTTCTATGTCAGAAAAATACATGAATTGGTTCACTAGGGCATATATTTTCATTATTTCAAATTAGATTGTTTATAGCGCAGTGGAAATAGCACGAGAAACTTTTTCTATAAGCGATTTTATGGCTAGATCCTGTTGGGCAGGTTCTCAGGAGTACCCAAAAAATGTTTGTACCTACTTCAAAGACCCCGTGCTAGAATTATTATTATCAATTTAATTTTTTTAACTGCGTCTTTCAACCTAAAAATGTGAATAACTCGAGATACATAGGTTTGATCGGAACGAAAAAAAAACAAAATTTTTGTAATTAAATTTTCTGTAAATCTACATCTAGTGTGGGTTTTAGAAGCGCAACCATAACCTATGAAAGTGAAAAAATTGGCCAAAAATGTTTTTATTCATTTTGCTGCCCGCAGAGCTGCCCGGTGAACAGATCAGCTTCAAACTTTCAGAAATTTTGCCTTTTGCTCTAATAAAAACACCCCAAAAATTTGGTTAAAAAATATTAAATCCGTTGTGCGTATTTGAATTTGTTATTTAAAATTTGAATTGGCCGCCATTTTATGCCATCAAGCCCAAAATGGATAATTTTTTGCAAAATAAAAAAAATCTTACGGCATGAAAAAGCTGGCGTCGAGATTTTTTTGATGCCGTAATTTTTTTTATTTTGCAAAAAATTATCCATTTTTTGCATTTGTTTAAAACCTTATTAAGAAAAAATTAAATTTTTTGGCCATTATGAAAAATATTTTCAAAATTTTTTATCAGATCAAAAAGAGAATTTTATTACCTTTATTTTAATTTAAAAAAGTTAGTCAAATTAGACTCGAGATATTTGCTTTTTGCATTTTAGCCAATTATTAATTAATAAATGCATATTTTTGGCGAAAATTTTAACTGTACTATTTTGAAACATATTCATGTCATAAAACATATTAAAAAAATTCTTTTCATAAAAACAAATTTGCATACATTTAAATGTAGTTGTTAATTTATATGAAAATAATGTTTTTCATTTATTTATCGATCTTAGTTTTTGAAACTTTTTACGACTTTTTTCTTTTAAATATGTTATTTTTCCCAAGCAATGAAATGAGCAACTTACTTTTTTGTTATGATCCATCATTTAATTTTTAAATAAACTATATTATTTATGAATCTATTTTTTTTATCGAGCTTACTTGTAAAATGCAATAATTCCCTTGTTTTTAACCCTTTTCAGGACCCACTTTTTCAAATATTTTAAGTAACGTATAAATATTTTAACTATAAAGCTGTTGAGCTCCTGTTTTTATTTATTCATTGTATGCTCCTGTTTCTATATATTCACATATAAACGCATCATCTTAAGCAAAAACATAAGGTGGAGTGTGTCAAGTTGTAAGAAAAAAGAAATAAATTGTCATAAACAAAAAGATACAATTTTGTATTTTTATACTAAATAACAAATAACCAAACAAAATATTGTGTTTGGGGTGGATTTATTCGAAAAGTTATTAAAATTACAGTCCACTCACGATACAGGATAAGTCCACGTAAAACCCAAACACGAAACAAAAGTTTTAATAAATTAAATACTTAAGTAGTAGTTATTCTATGCGGGTTCTGGACCACTGAGTAGAGGAACACTGGGGGTTCTTAATGACGTCATGAACTGGATGGCATGTGTCCATCAGGATACAAAACGGATTTTAAACAGGTCTGTACAGGTTTTAAACAGCTCTGAACAGGTTTTAAACAGATCTCGAACAACTACAAACAGTTCTGTACAAAAAATAAACAGGTCTGTACAGGTTTTAAACAGGTCTGAACAGGTTTTAAACAGATAAAAACAGATCTTAACTCACAATGACTCCTGATGGACACATGCTATCCAGTTCATGACGTCATTAAGAACCCCCAGTGTTCCTCTACTCAGTGGTCCAGAACCCGCATAGAGTAACTATTATAAGTTCTTTTTCAAATTAAATTACCGCCCTGGATGTCGGTAAGCTTAATATCTACAATAATTACTTCCACGTCTAGTGGAAGTATAGTACAAAAAAATATATATTTTTGTTGTTGTTGTTGAAACAGACTTAAAATGTCATGAAACGTCGAGATTTTAAATTTGAGAGAAAAAATAATTTCTGTCTATTAGTATGTCTGTCTGTCTGTCTGCAACTTTTTTTTTTTTTTTTGCGCAAATTTACTCTGGAACCGTTTATGATATTAACTTGAAATTTGGTATACTTATGTATTATAACGTGGTCTGGAACTAGATTATATTTTGATCTAATTCCGTTGAAGGGTTCGGGGGTAAATGGGGTAAATAAGAGTAAATAGGCAAAGTAATCAGGTAAGAGTTCATAAAATTGCAACTAGGGCATGTACAAAAAGTTCTCAATATTTTTTTTGGCATCGGCCACCCTCACTATCACCCCAAATACCACCTCCACACCATTATGAAAGGGAGTAAAAATAAAATAAAATGTGATTTAGTGTGTATACAAGAACGAAATGCCTCAAAAAGTTTTTTGGAGTTAGCCACTCCCTCTACCACCCCCATTGCCTCCCCCACTCCATTACTAAAGGGACTAAAAAATTCAATTGGGATTTAGTGTGTATACGAGAACCAAGGGACTCTAAAATGTTTTTGGCATTAGCCACCCCCATTGCCACCCCACCCTATTATTAAAGGGAGTAAAAAATTAAATTGGGATTTAGTGTGTATACGGAAACCAAGGGCCTTTAAAAATTTTTTGACATTAGCCACCTCCTCTACCACCCCATTGCCACACCCACCCTATTATTAAAGGCAGTAAATATTATATTGGGATTTAGTGTGTATAAGACTTGGATACAAAATCTGGACGTGGAAGTAGTGATTTCTTGGGCAGCGGTTTTTTAGTAGTATCTGCTTTAATATTTTACAGGTGGTTTGCTACTGCATATGGAAATTGACCACGCACGCCAACGTACAGACATGTGATTGAATAGTTTAATAATACCTCGTATCTCGTAAATTTTATAATACTTGAATTTTTCTGTTCTTTATTGAAAATATCAAGTGATTATATTAATACAAAGTTATTGGCTGATGGCACAACAGTGCAAACAGTTAAAGAAAGAGGACTAAGAACAAATAAATTCAATTATTGTTTGAATAAATTTTTTATTTAAAGTAAAAAAAATTAAGATTCTTAAATGCACTGTATTTTATTAACGCTTCAATTTATTGCGTGGTTGTTCAATTATTTTTCATATAGTAGCAAGCCACCTGTAAAATACTAAAGCAGGTATGAATAAAATTATTGTAGATATTAAGCTTACCGACATCCAGGGCGGTGAATTTAATTTCAAAAAACAACTTAAGTATTTAATTCATTGAAGATAGGAGGGAAGGAAGTTATTGCATTTTGCAACTAAGATCGATAAAAAAATTAAAACAGTATTTTCAGGTAAATTAACAACTACTACTTTTAAATGTATGCAAATTTGTTTTAATGAAAAAAATGTTTTTTTTTAATATGCTGTTTGAACTGAATATGTTTCAAAATGGTACAGTTCAAATTCTGGCCAAGAATATGCATTTGTTAATTCATAATTGGCTAAAATGAAAAAAGTTTAATATCTTGACCTAGTTCGACCAAAATAACTTTTTTTTTATTGAAGTAGGGGTGTGAAAATTTTCTTATTGATCTGATAAAAAAATATTTCAAAATTTTCTTCAAAATAGCCAGAACATTTCATTTTTTGTTAATTGGGCTTTAAACAAATGCATAAAAATGGCCAAAATAGGTTTAAAAAAGTTTTTTGCATCAAAAAGCTGGCGCTAAGACTTAACTTTTGAATAAATAAAAATGATCCGTTTTGGACTTAATGGCATAAGATGGCTGCCAATTTAAATTTTAAATAACTGGATATGATATTTTTGCACCAAATTTTCATTGTGATTTTGTTAGAGCAAAGGCGGATTATCTGTAAGTTTCAAGCTGATCGGAACACTCAGCGGCTCTGGGTAGGAAAATGAAAAAAAAAACGATTTTTGGCCAGCTTTTTCACTTTTGTAAGTTATGGTTGAGCTCCTAAAAGATCTACACTAAACGTAGATTTGTAGAAAATTTAATTACAAAGATTTTGTTTTTTTTTTGTACCGATCGGACCTATATACCTCGAGTTATTCACATTTTTAGGTTAAAAAACGCGGTTAAAATAATGAAATTGTTAATAACAATTGAAGCACAGGGTTTTTGAGGTACAAACATTTTTTGGACAGTCATTAGCACATCCCCAACAGGATCCAACCATAAAATTGCTTATGGAAAAAGTTCCACTTCAAATTCTATTTTGACTGCATTTATATGAATGACGATGATACTAGAATGCATAGATATAAAATATATCAAATCAGAATGAGGCCACTAGTTGAAAATTCGTCTATGTTGTAGAGATCTGCACCGAACTTTCTTATTGATAAAAATTTCGATTTTTGAGAAAAATTGTTTTTTTTATGTATCAATCAATATCTCTAAAACTACTAGAGATATCATTAGACTTTTTTATTTCAAAACTGATGCATCAGCGCTTTAAATGACACTATCTTAATTATCCTAAGTTGACAATATTTTCGCTAGAGGAATGAGGAAGTTGCATGATTTTTTTTATATTACAGATCGACAGACGGCTGAAAAATACGCATTCTCGTATTTTTTTGTTTTTTTTTCTGTTAATACTAAAGACGAAATAAATTGTTTATTGTGGCTGAGAACTTAAAACCATTGAAAAGCTCTGTCCCTGCCGAGTGACGTCAATCGTGCCTGGTGTCGTCACGTCATTGCTGTTGAACTAGTGATAGGTGTAAAAGGAATGCTATGGCTACAGATTAATACTATGTGCATGTAATGAAATTATCCGTCATATTAACCAATAATTAATAACCAAATTAAGAATAACAATGCAAATTAGCAAATTCGGGGCAAATTAGTAACGTTTTGAGTCACGTGGTTTTGTTTACATAAAATTTCGAATTTTAAAGTCGAATATATATGAAGAAAATTTTTTTAAAGAGTTTCTTTTATTATATTCTCAACTTATATAACAGATATTATGAAAAAATAATAAGCTTAAGTATTTTTCAAATTCGTGCATCTTCCTCATTAGAATGGGACTTCTTCTGCTTTATGTATTGAAATTTTCAGTAATCATACCATATCCAGTGAACCAAATGAAGCACATGCTTTGAAGGAGTTTTAAAGAAAATCATATCTATTTTAATTACCATGGTTTTTGAGATATCTTACATGCTCTTTGGTATAATGTAATATTATCAAAACCACGGCACAGTAACATTGAGGGTAATGAGCAGGCAGATGCTCTGGCCAAAGAGGGCTCCCAGCAGACCTTGAGGGGCTCAGAGCTTACCGTAAAAAATTGCCAGAAGGTCAATAGAGGACTCGTCCCACTCCCAATTCGTTGACCTCTGGAACTTCAAACTGGGACTTCAGCAAGCGAAGCTTCTCATTTCAGGATCCTTGCCGAAGAAGGCAGAATAATAACTGCGCCTAAGCAGAAAGCATGATAGAGTAGTGGTGTAAGTCTTTTGCTTGACACGGCTCTTTAAGGAAAAACTGTATACCATCGGAATTTTTAACAAGCCTACTGTAGGTTTTGTGGAGAATTGGAGGAAACTTCCATAAACACTTCGGTTTGGGCTTCCCTCTGCCGGAGGAAATAAGGAATGCCACGCTGAGAAGAATTTGGGCCTTTGGTCTGGAGTCCGGCCTGGATAAGGACCGTCACTGACCAGCTAGCGGATACACAATGGACCACAAGGCCTGAGTGCCGCGATTGCTTAGCGCAGTGCTAAGAAGAAGAAGAAGAACCGTGGCCACGGTTAGCACCTAGCTTATATTAGGCGCTTCTCTTTTGCACAAAACTGAGTCTGAATCAAATGTGAAGCGAGTATATTAATCTCATTGAATATGTTATTTCTCAGTTATACAAAAGAAAGATACAACTTTCGATAAGTTTAGAATTTCTGGAAATTAATTCTTTTCAAAACATAGGTTTATCAGGAAAAAAATTGAGCTACATATTTTTGATTGTCAAGTTTTTAATAAATTACTAGATATATTATCAAACCAGCATAAACTGGATGGTTTGAGTTTATTAATGCACAAAACAACAATTAAGTAAGTAGCAGAAGAAAGAAAAAAGATTTATCAACATTAGGAATATTGCCTCCAAAAATTCAAAATATCTGTCGACCGTAATGTTATCTTGCTTTATAAAATTATAAAATGCTCGTTGAATTAATTAGCAACTTGTTATGTCATTTATTTTCATTATTGTCATTTAACTGTTGTCCATCTTTAATTATTGTAATATTTTATGTATTTCAGGATCTACCCTGTATATCTGATATGATTCTTCACGTAACTTTTATTTTGTTTCTGGAAGAATTTATGTTATAGTTTAATTTATTTATTTATTAGTACAAGTCTACAGCTTTCACAAGCCAAATACAGACTGTATAGACTTAACCTAACTTAAACTAGACTAAACTTAAAATAAATTGAAGTAAAGTATTCAGATATAAGCGAGAGGTGGAGGGACAGGAGATATAGAACTTATAATATATTTTACGCTGTCTACAATATCATTTACAAAATTAAAAACAAAAGTGGGCCTAGGTTTGAACCCTGCGGAACTCCTAAATCTGGTGTGGAGTAATCTGACTCGAAATTATTTATCATTCCATACTGTTGCCGATAAATGTTATTATATCAATAGAGATGGAGAAGTTTCTAAGCTTTAGCAATATACAGTGAGCAACTTTATCAAATGCTTTGGCAAAGTCAGTATAGATTACATCCATTTCATTATTATTTGCCAAAGCATCCGTCACAGAGTTCACAAAAGCCACTAGATTTCCATTTACTGGCTTCTTTTGCTGGAAACCATATTGAATGTTTGATATTTTATTCTTAGCGTGTTCATAAATGTAGAGATATTTAATGGTCTCGAATATCTTGGATAAATTTGACAACATAGTAATGAGACGATCATTTATAACTTTCCTTAGATCTCCTCTTTTAAAAACAGGAGTAATTCTTGGTATTTTCAAATTAACCGGATTTTTTATTTTTAAGAGCTAAATTAAATATTAATGCTAATAATTTAACCAATATTTCCTTGCAACCTTTAATTACATTATTTGGTATATTATCATGTCCCATTATTCTCTTTGGTTTTAATTTATCTATTGCTTTGATGACATCAGCATTAAAGATGTACCTAATATTCAATACTTCTAATTCTTCATTATCAATCATACCATTTTCGGATGTAGGATTTATTCTTTTAGGTAATTGAAAAACAGATTTAAAATTATTGGCGAAACCATGAACAACAACAATTTGGTTCTTGCTTCTTTTCATTTTCTCTGATATTCAATGCATAGTTACTATTATTAACCATTTTGTAGGTCTCTTAGTGTAAGTACTTTGTCTTTTTAAATAACCCTTTTTTAAATGGAACGGTTTTGGCTCCGTATGTCCATTAAATTACAATTGATTTCGAATCTTTCCACATATGCTTGGATATTTATGAATGTTTGTTTAAAAAAACAATAAATCAGATTGTGCTTGCAGTACTTATATTAAATCTACTATTATTATTATTTGGTATGCCAAATTTTAACTATGTGTAGTTACTCACGGATCGCCCTGTATAACCATCAGAAATTAATTCAAGTTATAATAATCCATTGTGATACTAATATAGTTAACATAATTATAGTTGGAGAAATAATAATAAATATAACTACTTTCCAGCAGCACACTGGGAAACTTCTTTTCTCGTGGTCAAAAATGTTACTCTATTTTTTTTCTCTTCGACCCCCTTCAAAGTTGTAGGGAAAGAAGTATAAGTAAAACAAGTATTAAAAAGCATACAAGGTGAATTAAATTTAATGAAAATTAAATCATCACTCGTGCTGGCAAAATAAAATAAAATTTATTAACTCTAGTGTGATGGACACTGTATATAAATCTAAGAAATGAAGTGGTGGTTTCTGTGATAAATTCTTGAAATTCCTCCTCTTGAATTTAGCAGTGTAAAACATCAATAATAAAATAAATCATTTCGACTAATATTTTACTTTTGATAATATTGAACAACGAAGGTGATAAATAAACACACATTCATGCTGTATCTGCGCGACAGAGAAAAAAGAGATAGAGAAAACGTGTCTAAACGATAGAATTATGCCTCCTGTTCAACTGTTCTTTGTTAGTGACAGTTACGAAATGTATTTGCCGTCTCTTCAGGTTAACTTACCGAAAAGATCGAGATCCTGAACATTTTATTTTTATTTATTGCCGCCATCAAATACCTAAGGTTACCAAACAAAAAATATTACAGCGCTTAGGATACAGGTCGAGTAGAATAATTTTTTAAATAATTTATTAAATTACCGTAAATATAGAAAATAGCACTTACCAATGACAAACAAGTTATACACAGCTTAATGTATTGCTATCGTTATCGCTGATGAGGTTGAGTGTTGTTTGGAGCAAGCTCCAAATTTAGTGTTGTGAATGTGCCATCATTTTTATTACATTCAACATTAACATAGACCATCTTTTAAAAGTGCCACTTACCTGAAACAAAAGAGAAAACGTAATGAATATGGAAGCAAAACTTAACAGGAGCGATAATTTGAAAAATTTTACTCTCGATGTACATAATGCTTTATTAATTATTTCTTATCATCTCCAGATAGTGCCAATATTGTTGGCGAAACATGTCATATAGAAGTACTAAGTTTAAATAATAAGCAAATAATATTTATTGATGTACAACACAAGAAATTGCATAATACAAGTTAAAACATACGAAATACAAACAAAATCAACATACATATTACGTAAAATATATAGAATAAAATTTCAATACATAGTCAGTAATATAGAACACGCTTACTCAAAAACTATGTACATTTAAATAGTGAGTAGATAAGTAAAACAGTTGAAAACTGCTGATATAGTGAAGTCTAAATAAAATGTGAATATAATGTGAAGATGGTGATTGAAAAGGCTTTTATCTAAAAAAGTTATCAGCCTCATAACAAGTTTTTTTTTTTTTTTATGTCCAAGTTCAAGTGTGCTTCTAGAGGGCAGAATATTAAAACATAATATGTCAGTCGCAAACTCCTCTATAAAATCCTTATTTTATTATAAGGAACGTAACCAGACTGCAACCAACAGCTACTCTCCGGACTATGTGTTCCGCCGAGCGCTGAATTATAAGTTACAGGCCTGGCGCGTTAAGTGTAATAATTACATATTACCGAACAGTACGCAAATACTTTGACTGCAACAAATACCGGCCGAAAAACTAATTCCTAATTAAAGGAGCTCTCGTGCCAGTCGTCCCACAGCACTGCAGACTGCAGTTTCGAGCTGTTGGCTCTCATCAGTGCAAGGTAGGTTGTGATGACCGACACGAGGATCCTTCGATTATGTGGTATATTTCGCGCTCTGTTTGGTAATATGTAATTATTACACTTAACGTGCCAGGCTTGTAACTTGTAATTCAGTGCTCAGCGGGGTACATAGCCCGGAGAGTGGCTGTTGGTTGCAGTCTGGTTACAGAAGTTTTGAAGATTAGATTTTATGAAAATGACTGAATTCAATATATACAGCGAGGGTACTGTTAGTATGTTTAATTGTTTAAATAATTCCCCGCAGGAGATAGTGATAGGCTGAAACGACATAGTTAACAGACGAATGTATATGTGCGAAATAATATGTCTTCAAAGTATTCAAGTTATTTTATTTCTCAATTGCCAAATTACAAAAGAGTGAGTAGAATTTTTTTAACAGAAAGTCAGTTTGAGTGCTCCACGTTAAATGGGCATCAAGATAGTGTCATAAAAATTTAACGGAGCTACTTTGCTGAATGCATTTTACGAGAATACTTTGATTGGAATCATTAGTGGAAAAACACTGCATTTCAGTTTTTGAATTATTTAATAATAAGCCTTTGCCAGAACAAAATGTTTCCATATTTTATACAGTAAAACTTGCATGAGAACAGTTTCGTCACCCTCTAAGCAGAGACAGCAGCAGATGTATCATCAGCAAATAAAGACACAAATAATCCGTCAAAACAGTCAACAATATCATTTATAAGAATCAAAAATAGCAATGGCCCCAGAACAGTCCCTTGGGAGACACTCATAGTGATTTGGCTAGTGTTGGATTTATAAATAATACCGTTGTTCCTTATAGATATTTAGGTATGAAGAAAAGATGTTTAAAGCAACTCCTCTGACTCCATACCTGTCTAATTTATTCAACAGAATTTCATGGTCAACAACGTCAAGTGCACGGGGGAAATCAATAAATTAACCTAATACATATTGTTTGTTATCAATTAAGTTATAGAATTCATAGAGTGCTGATTCGGTGCTCTTGTCGTAGAGAAACCGTATTGACAAGCAAACAGTAAATCATTTTGATACAAAAAAGAAGACAGCCTTGACAGCAAGCTCAAATAATTTGGAGGAACTGCAAAGGAAACTAATGGCTCGATAATTTTTGGAATCATTGGGATCGTCTTTTTTGTACAAAGGTTCGACAATGACTGTAGCTTAAAAATATCTGGAAAATTTCCGGTCTTAAGAGATGGGGGATGGATTTTGAATAAGGAAAAATGGATGCCGCTGTGAACAACCCCTAAAAATGAGAAAATTTCATCCATTGTAAATTTTATACTCTATCGAATAGCATCAAGATCATTTCTGTATCTAATATCGGTTCTGAGGAAAAAATTTATATATAAGTAGTCTGTTTGAGAATCTACTTACTTCGACCATTTCTATGCATGGACTTAGTTTTCTCAAAAGTGGAAGTAGCGAGGCAATCAAAATTAAAAAAATACTAAACGGTGTGTACATAAAGCGGATGATTCAAGATTTCCATAAATATATTCAATGTAGGCAGCTGTTATGTTTTAAATCTGAAAACAGATTTTCAAAAACATAAATATAGAGGTTCTGAAGAGACCATGACGAGCAAACTAGTGAGAAGTTTTAACTTACAACCGATTATTAAAGATTTTCAGATATGTAGTACATTTTGGCAGCTCTTTTTTTAAAATAAAAAGTTTACAGAAGTGTATAAATATAGCAGAAAATCGAAAGGTTCTCAACATTTATCTACGTTTTGTAAACCAATAGTTAAACAACTACCTACTCGCCGACCGAAAGCAGACAGATAGATAGGGCGGTTGTTTGGCCCTTACCATCGTGACTGTTTCAGGTCTTATGTGGTGTTCCTTATTAGTACCTCATCCAGCTTTGTCCTTTGTACCAGACCACACAGCTTTGATAAGGGCACTTTTACGTAACTGTCTGCCTTGGAATCTCAGTGTCACTAGGCCTTCACAGTGGCAGAATACGCGAACTGTGGTTTCCTCTTCCTCTTGACAGAATCTGCATGTTGCGTCCTCTGCCAGGCCCCTTAAACTTATTTGACTATTGAGCCGAAAGTGCCCAGTTAGAAGGTCCACTATTATTCTCGTGGCCTTCCTATTCTGGCTTAGTAGATCTTCCGTGAATTTGGCCGATCGTTCTTTAATGAACTCTTTGGCCTGTCTCTGTCTTGGGACATTCCTCCACCATTCCAGAGATTTGTTTTGCACCTATTCCTTAGTGGTTGCACGTATGCATGGCCTTGCCACGCCACAGAATTGCTTCGGCCCTATTGGGCTTTGAGTGCGCCTTCTTTGACCAATTTATTTGCTTTTTCATTTCCTTTGTGTCCCTCGTGTGTTCTGGTAACCATGCTAGGGTTACCCTAATCTGACTTCCCCCTGTGGCGCACAGGCAAGCAACTGATCCATAGGTTATCATGGGCATAACTACTACACAAAACCACAGATTCATTTTGGGGTTCAACCCCCAGTTTTTCCCACGCATTTGCCTACACCTTCCCAGGGCGATTGTTGCTTTCTGTGTCGCATTTTTGATGTCGGAATTCCATGTTAATTTTTGGTCAAAGATGACTTCTAAATATTTTGCCTCTCAGACAAATGGAATTTCTACTCCTCCTCCAGCTTTAGGGGCTTTAGGCCCTCTAGTGCTCTTCTCCATGTAAAGGTGAGGACTGTGGACTTGTGGGGATTTATAGAGAGTCCTTCCTTCTGTGGACAGTTTCCGGAGAAGTTCGTCCACCAGGGTTGCCTATAGTAGTGGAAATAGTACTCCATCTTGGGGGTAGCCGGTGGTCACCTTCTCCTCAGTGGAGGACTCGTCTGGATTAGATATTGTAATCCTGCTGTCTAGGCTGGCTTTAATCCACTGGCAGTTCACTCTTGGGGCTCCCTGTTAACCGAAAGTAAGTAACTTGTTATTGTTTATACCTGACATAACCTTTAACTTCTTGTTTCGCCTTTCATAAAGAGAGCAGATTTATTGCATAATACATTAGAATACTTCATGGTTTTATCGTTTTTATATTGGTTGTAATCATATATTATACACATTATTTATTAATATACGTAAAAGGCGTCTCCAGAATGTATCGCGATGTTCCGATTTCGTTACAAATAATTATTAACTATATTAAAAAGTAAGTATTTAAATTAAATTATTCTCAACCCCACAATTAACATGTACTCTGAAGTTATTTTCTGGGTTAACTCCATAAATATTCAAAAAAATGATGTTATCGCAAAAGCGCGTTATCAGAATTAAATATGCGTAAAATATATTACACAGACCCGTGTATAAATTAATCAAAATTATAACCATTTAGGGTTTTTAAATTACGTATGAATGTTTAATTCATATTTATTTACATTGTTTACGATTTATTTCTGGTGCAAATAGTTTTATTTGGATGTTGCGTGCTTGTAGCAATGAACGCAGGTTTAATTAGGCAAAAATAAAAAAAACTAATTATTCTTTACGACACACATGTTTAAAATCTTATTCATGTATAAACCCGACCGCCTATCTGCACATTTGAATTGTTTGTGATATAAACATTATTCCACTTTTGGTCCTTTAATTGATTTATAAAATCTCTTTCAGTTTCCTCACTATAATTTTTTTGACACTGTATCAGTTATTTCTATTTCCTAACAAAATGTTAATTCTTGTGAAGTACGATATGAAATCATTGACTGTACGACTTTAAGACTTGCTTACTTCACATTATTGACAATTGCATGCATAACCTTGATGATGACAACAAATTAGCTTCATCTGTTAAGTGGATGTTTAATTAGTTCTGTCTATTATAGTGTTATTGTTTCAAAATGATTGATGCAGGATTTGTGAAAATTAATTCCAGCTTTCCATTCTACCTGCGGTAGATATATTTATGATCAGCGGCCAGAGTATTGTGGCATATACACTTATTCATACTAGCCACTTGATGGCCAACTATAAATATAATTTTCGGTAAGTAGAAGATAGAAAAAATAATAATAGTTTTGAATTGTAATTGTGTATTTGATAGATGAAATAAAACCAATTATTTTCTATTATATCTATTTATTTTTATGGTTCAACTGCCATAAATTGGTGACCCCGATTTCAACACGCACCTTCGTAACTTTCCAATCCCGACGTCCGATCTCAAGATTCTGGTCCAGAATACCTTGATTCCCGCCGTTCCCTGTCCTACCAACACGCCAGATCCAGATTTGCTCCGTCAATCCATACTCCAGTTCCAGTAAGCTGTCCCGCCCCGCTGCCCCTAACCGTAAATTCCAACCCCTTTGATGTTTTTTTCCATTCCCAAATTTAAAAATCGTATAAATGAAATAAAAATTACGAACGAAGGTGGCGTACTAATAAAGTGTTCAACTAAAGAGGATAGAGAAAAAATTGAAAAAAATTATAAAATTAAAGTTCCTGAGCTCAGAAATCCTTGTGTAAAAATAGTAGATAGAGAGGAAAATTTTGAGGAAGATAAAATAACAGACGCGCTATTAAAACTAAATCAGTTTCTACGACATGGGAATTTATTTGTCAAAATCATAGTATTCATAGTATTCTTCGGCCTAAAATTCTAGTAAGTAGAGCCAGGGTCGTGCGGATTTACGAGTTTTGTAAATTCCCTAATATAATGTTTACGCTGTATGCGATATAAAGCAACAACAGGCTCAGTTAGTACTTGGATGGGTGACCATTCCAACGGAAACCGCGTCCTCGCCTCACACATCTTCCAGCTGGTTGTATATCAGTGTATGCGCGGCAGCTATACAACCTTAGGCGAGGGTTGTATAGGAGATATACCATCCTTCGGAGGGGATGTAAAGCCGTCGGTCCCTTGTCTATTAAATGTTAGGCAAGTAAAAGATCCCTACTCTTCTTAAGGGAAGAGGTTCGGCAAAATTCCTGGTTGGGGGTAGCTCGTCTACAGGCGTCGGTGTTAGGCCTCAGTAGCGGAAATAGGCCGACGTTAAATAAATGTATAAAAAAAAATGTTTACGCTGTTATTTTCCTAAAGTTTGAATAACTTTGTCGAATAACATCAATTTCGAAGGAATGAAAGTCCTCGGATTGAGTGAACTATGCATGAACTACCATATCTCAAATTTAAAATATGATGCTTAAATCTGGCAACATTCTCACGTATTCAGCGGTGTTTGGTGCGTTAAACCATTATAACTCAGTTTGTCCAGAACCCCAAAGCGAAGTCTGGGAGAAAAAAAGTAAAGTTCATAAATTCTTCTATTATGATGAAATCCATACTGTTAAGAAAATTTTACAGTCTATGAATGATGATGAACATTACTCAAAATGGGCTGGGCAAATCGACTTACTGTAACGTAATTTTGGCAAGATAGAAATATCAAAAGTGTTCGTCAAGGCCATATGGAAGATTGGTTAACAGGATTAAAAATGCCAAGGAAAAGGAATACACTTAATAAAATGCACATAGGAAGTGATTCAGGATTCGTGGAAGATGGACTTCTATCGCAATTATCATGAGGACATGAATGCGGATGTTTTCGAGGAATGGTTTGAAAAAATTCTCGCTAAGATTGAACTCAGATCTGTCGTTATTATAGATAACGCCCCGTACCACAGTCGATTACCGGAAAAATTACCAACCAGTGCATGGCGAAAAGCGCAAATTCAAGAATGAACGCTGAAAACCGAACTGCTAATGTGGATGAAATGGTTAAAGCTAGAGGTATTGAGGTATTACTCGTCGTCGTATTACTAGGTAACTCGTCTATTACTAGTAATTATAGAGCGATTGCAATTCTATCGAACTTTACAAAGGTCTTTGAGATTATCCTATATGATCACATCTACATGACAGTCAGTAAGAGAATATCACTATACCAACATGGTTTTGTGTCCCACCGTTCAACACTTACCAATTTGGCTATCTTTACTCAGTTTGTATCTCATGCTATTGATGAGCCTGACAGGTTGATGTGATCTATACGGACTTCTCTAAGGCCTTCGATCGGATTGATCACAGTATCTTATTTAGTAAATTAGGCAACTGGGGCTAAGTTCTTCATTACTATCATTTATGCAATCGTACCTTACCAACCGTGAACAATTTGTTTCTTATAATGGTTGTAACTCTGAGCCGTTTATAGCTACATCGGGGGTTCCCCAGGGCTCTAACTTGGGACCGCTTCTATTTTATTGATGATATTTCCTCAATTATTGACAATAGTAGTAGGCTATTATTTACTGATGATCTTAAGATATATGAGAAAATAACATGTCAGAAAGATTGTGTTTTGCTGCAAAATGATATTAATCAGGTTCAAAACTGATGTATGAGTAATAGATTACATCTTAATGCCTCTAAATGTAAAGTTGTCACATTTACTAAGAAGCTCTCCAGTATTGAATCGATGGAATGTCATTATCTAGATCTAATTCTACGAAAGATCCTGGAGTCATATTTGATTCTAGATTATCATTCATTGATCACATTCATTTAAAGGTGAATGAAGCTACTAAAATGATTGGCTTCATAATCAGGAACTGCAAAATGTTTACCAGCATTAAATCTCTAAAATCCTTTACTTTTCCTATGTGAGGTCTAAACTTGAGTATGGTTCACTTATCTGGTACCCCTATTACATAAATCATAAATTGGTTTTAGAAAATGTACAGAAAACGTTTCTTAAATTTTTATGATTTAAAATTGATGCAATTTTACCCTGGAAGAGGTATTGAACAAAGCATACTTTTATCTAGGTTTGAAATGAACAGCTTGGAATTAAGAAGAAAGTGCCGTTCAATTTCTTTTTTACACAATTTACTAAATAACAATATTGGCTGTTCTGATTTATTGGCTCAGTTATGCTTTAATGTACCAAATTATCTCGCTAGGCAGAATTACACATTTTACTGTCCTCATGCCAGGAGTAATCTCCTTTTGAAATCGCCCATATATACGTTGTGTAATAATTTTAACCAAATTTGTCATTTATGTGACATTAATAATTATTAAAAAAAAGTAATCTTACATACGGCTGTAAATAATCTTTAACCTTAACCTCAACCAAACATTATTGAATTCTAAATTGTGCACTGTAATTAGTACTGTGTTCTATCTGATTCCTTTTTAAATATTTATTAATTTCCTATCTTTTTATTTCTTTAATACATTATTCTGTGGTTTATTATTGTTATTATTCAAATGCACTTGTCTAGATAAATATTTTTTTGTGTTTGTACTTTTTATTTAATTTAATGTAATGTTGGGGGCGAGCGTAGGTGCGTCTTTACTATGTACATACTTCGGTATGCGATGTAAAGCAACGACAGGCGCAGTTAGTACTTGGATGGGTGACCATTCCAACGGAAACCGCGTCCTCGCCTCACACATCTTCCAGCGGCTTGTATATCAGTGTATGCGCGGAAGCTATACAACCTTAGGCGAGGGTTGTATATGAGATATACCATCCTTTGGAGGGGATGTAAAGCCGTCGGTCCCTTGTCTATTAAATGTTAGGCAAGTAAAAGATCCCTACTCTTCTTAAGGGAAGAGGTTCGGCAAAATTCCTGGTTGGGGGTGGCTCGTCTACAGGCGTCGGTGTTAGGCCTCAGTAGCGGAAATAGGCCGACGTTAAATAAATGTATAAAAAAAAAAAAAATGTAATGTTATTATATTAGGAATTTCTTTTGTGAAACATTGTCAAAAAATTGTCCTGTTATTGGGTGTTACCTGTTGGGCAATAAAGGTATTATTATTATTACTACGGCTGCCGCCTTACCACTGTGAACTCAATTCCATTGAGCTTATTTGGGCTGAAGTAAAGGGGAATGTTGCAAGAGAAAATAGAACTTTTAAATTGGAACATGTTAAAGGCCTTCGAAGGCATTACAATGTTCACATTGATAATCTCGAACGCGTTCAGCACAGACTTGTTAAACTGTTGTGTTTTAAATCGGACGGCGTGTCCCACCTATGGACGTATCTCAAAATGAACTGCCCCACAGTTCATACAAATGTTCTTCAGTATTCACCCATACATACAATGTATAATAATTGTAACCTAGCGGGAAGTCGGGTAGATATATTTTCTTGCAGCTTTAACAATGTAAAGGAGTTATACTTGAAATGATTGTATTGTTTTTTCTTTGTCTACTTATACATTTGATATTGTTGTGATATATATCTGTTTTTATTTATACCTATATGCTACTATTTACATTAACATTATCCTACCCTTCTGTTGGGTATTACCTGTAGAACAGTGTAATTGAAATAAATAAATAAATACATAAATAAATATAGTAAATTTGGGTATTTCGATTTTCTTTCATTTGGTTTTATTCTTTGGTTAAGTTATCGTACATAATTTACGTTTCTACCGATGAATAATTAGTTTACAATTTAAATCCTTAATTCTCAACCGTCGACAACAGCTAAGGAGGTTTTTAGGTGCCACCTCGAACTTTTGCTAATTAAATTTTAGGTATTAAAAATATTAAGTAAAAACTTTGCCTTTTAGATTTCTCGGGAGAATATTGCCTAAAGTTCCAAATTCAATCATTAAACTTAAATTAATTATAATTAGCAGGAGGTTCGGGTAAAACTGTTATTAATAAAATATACAGCCATTCGCACAACGCCTACACCCGTATAGTAATACCCTTTTAGGAATACATATGCTTAACACGACCATTTGCGGTCGTTCCAAATCCTCCCCGGTAGCCCCTCAAAGGGTAATGACCGAACTTTGTTTAAAGGGTATTTATACAAATTGAAAATCAAACTTTGGGTCCAATTTTGCTCATGGAATTAAGTTTTCCCAGTGGCAAGTGTTATTAGCGGATGTAAAATCATTTCCATATGTTTTATAGTCGCTTATTTCCGAGGTATAATCTTCTTCAATTTGCGTAATTTTCGTAGTAAATATCTTTTATATTCCTGTAGTTCTGACCAAGAAGGATTAAATGTAATGTTCACTGTTGCATGGCAAAATGGATTTTTAGATGTGCTAAATACAATCAGCATATTTAGGTATTTAGTAAGCTCATTTAATTTCAATTTTACTGCAGACATTGTCGGGTTTCGGAACAATAGGGTAGAGGCACGTATTATATTTCATTGCAGAAATCCCTTGCACACGCCTATTATATACTCATAGACACCCACATATTTTGCACTAATTAAAATATGAAACTTTACAGTAGATGAATATATATATATATATATATATATATTGTTATTATACATGATTTGCAGGAAACAACTACTCAGCGGGCAAATACCCCGACCTGCATTGAATTACACCTTACAAATCATGAAAAATTGGTAGCCAATGTCATTTGTCTACTCCCTGACCAGACATAGACCGGTTTCGAACTTATTAGTTCTCCTCAGTATGCCATAGGTCATGGAGCAGACAAATGACAGTGGCCAACCTGCTAGTCTTATACAGACTAATGTAAATGGTGTAGTGGTGAGAGGTAAGTGAATCCTCTCATGTGGTCTAATGCTACTATACACCAGACATCATAGATGTCTCCATGGTACATAGCGACTTGCCATTTTGCAAGTACCGAGAGCGGCGACCTTCAGCCCTTGGTGGACTTAACCTATATACTGTTATTATACATGATTTGCAGGAAACAACTACTCAGCGGGCAAATACCCCGACCTGCATTGAATTACACCTTACAAATCATGAAAATATATATATATATATTGTTATTATACATGATTTGCAGGAAACAACTACTCAGCGGGCAAATACCCCGACCTGCATTGAATTATACCTTACAAATCATGAAAAATTGGTAGCCATATATATATATATATATATATATATATATATATATATATATATATATATATATATATATATATATATATTAAGTCAAGTGTCTATAATGTTATATAAAACAAACAAGTAGTTACTTCACACAGAAATAAAATTTTAAATGGGTAGACAATGTTTACAAATATAAAACTTTATAAATGCTATAGAACACGCAAATAGTTACCACTACTTACGTTGTAAGGAAACAGTTTAAAAAACTTATCACATATACAGCTAGCCTGTGGTTTTATCTGTTTAAAAATTCATTAATTAATTCATTAGCAGCTTAGTGCTGCTCGATAAGTCACTATCGTCAATCAATTGTATATTATGTGGCAGCGGTCTTTGTAAATGAAAATTAATAAACACGGTTTTTTTATTATTTAGGATCAGTTTATCTCTTTGGGACCATGAACTAACTTCGTCCAGTGTAAGACTTACTAATGCATGAAGTTCTTTAGGGGTTTTTGCTGATACGGTTACTGCAAGGTCGTTAGCAAACATCGTTACACGACTATGAGAAAGATGGCTAGGGAGATCATTGACGTATAATAAAAATAGCAATGGCCCCAGAACAGAGCCCTGAGGAACCTCCATTGCTATATCGTGCACGTCTGAGTCTTGTCCACTTAATCTTACTTTGAATATTCGACCTTCCATATAACTTAATATCCACGGCAAGATGTTTCCCCTCATATCTACGCGATACATTTTTTGTTTTAATATTGCCTTATCAACAGAATCAAGTGCCTTTGATAGATTGAATTGCAGCGTTACTATATATTGACTTTTGTCCAACATTCAGTAGGCATATTCTAATGGATGGCACGACACCGTTTCCCTGGATTTATTTGGCTCAAAGCCATGCTGAGATTCTGTGAGTATATTGTATTTATCGTTGTAAATAATTCTTTCGAAAACTTTGGATAACACACTGAACATAGATATTTGCCTGCAATTTTCAATGTCTGTAGTAGGTCTTTTTTTGTAAACAGGTATTACAATTGCTTCTTTCAGTATATTAGGAAAATACCCTCGATTTATGGACATATTAAATAAGTAAACTAAGTGGTTAATTATACTTTCTTTAATCTTTTTCAATATTTCTGCTGTCAGCCCATCAAAAGAAGTAGATTTTATATTTTTTAAATTTGTGAAGCCTCATTAATTTCATTTTCAGCTATAAGCGCAAAATATATTGCATGTTCCCTATATAAATAAATAAATAAATAATGCATTTATTTCCAACAGGTAAATACCCAATTACAGGAAACATAGAATTGTTACATAGAACACGAGAGTATAAATTACAAAAATATGAAAAAATATTCAAATATTCAAATAAAGCCTAAAACTATGGAATAGTAAGTATGCGTAAAAAAATATGAGAAAAACATTAAAATATACAAGTGATCAGAACATTGTGAAATAATAAAAATATAATTTCCAAATAATATGACGAACTGGACCCTAATATAACAAAAATCTAAATAGGTGGCTTTTAAAATGCAGTGAGCCGTACATGAGGCAGTAAGGGTATATAAATAAATAAATAAGGTAGAAAACATAGGATCAGGGTAGGTGTACATATATTATGAGTTACTTCTTAGATATAAGTCAATTATACTATTTAAATTGTTGTGATTAATATCACAAAGACCGGAGATTGAATTGAATACCTTACACATTTTAAACATTGGTGATTTACACATAAGGTTGGTACGACTAAAGGGGGTATAAAAATAATCACTATCACGAGAATGCAATCGAGGGACCAAAAAGCAAAGCTTATTAACAAGGGATGAACAATCGATTTTGTTGTTAACTAGATTGTACAAAAATGAAAGAGTAGCGCAGTTCCTTCTTTCACTAAGTGAAATCATATTAAACATATCTAACAGGAGGTTATTATCAGTGCCTCGCTGTGGAAAAAACCATTAATTTTAAAGAACATGAACTTTACAAATTTTCTCTGGACAGATTCAGTTAATAAAATCAAATTTTGGTATATGGGAGACCATATGAGAGCGGCATATCCAGCTTGGATCTAATGTATGTGAAATATAATATTTTCAAACTTTCAATGCTAGAGAACCAGCTCCAGTTTCTGACAAAGAACCCGAGCAACTTAGAGGCTGACTTTGTCATCTGATTAATATGGCTTGAAAAACTAAGTTTGCAGTCGAAAATCACACCGAGTTCTTTGAATTCCAAACAACGCTCGAGTGGAAAATTGTTTATGTTGTAGTCAAATTGTATAGAATTGTGCCTACGAGTAAAAGTAGATTTTGCATTTGGAGACGTTTAATTTAAGAAAGTTGTTGGAACACCACGTAGAAACTTTGTCTATTTCTGTTTGTAAGTAAATACAGTCACTGAGACTATTTATATTTGTAAAAATTTTGAGATCATCTGCAAAAAGTAGATGCTCACAACTAATTACTGATGTTATGTTATTTATGAAAATCAAAAACAGCAGGGGCCCCAAGTTGGAACCCTGAGGGACGCCTGACGTTGCTGTGTAGTTAAGAGATCTGTGACCGCCGTGTTCCACAAATTGCTTTCTTGAGAACAAGTAAGATGTGAAAAGCAAGGTTAATGTATCCGAAAATCCAAAAGCTCTTAACTTGGACAATAACAAATAATGATCTATCTGATTGAAGGCTTTTTGGATGTCCGTGTATATGACATCCACTTGCCCCCCTGAATCCAGGCTGTCACATATGAATTGGGAAATACAAGCTAGATTTGTTACTGTGGATCTTTGTGCCATGAATCCATGTTGCATGGGTGATATGGACGATTTTATTGTGCTGTAAATATGGTTATACAAAATTATTTCCAGTGCTTTCGCAAAATTGCATAAAACGGCAATGGGTCTGTAATTGATTATGGACGATGGATCGCCAGCTTTTAAAATAGGACATATTTTGGTAATTTTCCAGATATCTGGAAACTTGGACGCTGTAAGTATCATGTTAAAAATAATACGCAGCGGAGTAACAAACACCGCAGCACAGTCTCTAACTACGAAGCTGGGAACACCGTCAATACCGGCTGTCATTTTGTTTTTCAGTTTTTTGATTGCTTCAAAGATTTCATTTTCTGTAATACAGTTAATATTTTTCAATTCGGATGGGTAAGATATGTTGTCGTTTGTGTGACTTGGATCCGAAGGAGAATATACACTTGAGAAAAAGTTGAGAAGGTATGTGAAGGATATGTGGAGGTAATGCTCGGCAAAGATAAATTTGAATCAAAGTGTTCAGTTATGTTCTTACTAGCATCAAGAGCAAAATGCTGTGCAAATATATTTACTATTTTTTGTTGTCAGTAATTTGAGCGCTACAATAATTTCAAACAATGTTACTTTTCCTATGTTGGTTTCGATCTAACTTATCATTGAAAATTTTCCTGGTTTCATTTGACTTGTTGGACGCATTATACAGGGTGGGGCAATAGTGCGTCGGACCTCGATATCTCGAGTTCAACGATAGCTAGAAATTTTTTAAAAAATTGAAAGTAAACTAGATAAAGGAGTCTATAACTGGAAATTATTTTCGAACATATAGAGCGAGCCAAGACGAAATTACAGGACCAAGTACCTTTTTTTTAAATGGAATGCTATGTATATCAGTACATTTTTGAAGTCTTTTCTAGGCTCTATTAATTACAATATTAGCATTGAATATCTCCCAACCACATGGATGTAATGATTTTTTTGTTGAAATAATGCAATCTGCAGATGGATATTAGAAAAATCACCGCAGTCACAAATATGGGTTTTAAGAAAAACTTATGTGAATACCAATTACGAGACATCTAATTAATGTTTTTGAATCATTTTCATTTCCTAAAAATGTACAGGGTGGCCAAACATTATTTTTCAATTAAGAGTATTTTAAATTGGATTTTCTCAATTTTCTCAAATGGAACACCCTGTATATTTTTCGACAATGTGATGTGCAAATAAAAAATAAACTCAAAAAGAGGGTTCAGACAATAGAGGGTTCTTCAAATAACTCAGTAGAAAAAATTATAAATAATGTTCCACATGTTGCCGATTTTGATTGACATACCATACTCATGAGCTCACTTCTCTTTGACTAACAATGGGATTCTCAACCGTTGCCAGCACCACAGAAAACTCATTTTCTTCATTCGCAACACGTTTCATTCTTTCATTTTTTTTATATTCGACATCTCCAGTTTCCAGAAATCTATCGAGAAGGTTTTGGAAGCTGATAACATCAGGAATCCTTCTTTCAGGATAACGTTGGCGATAAATTCTATTGGCAAGTAAATAATTTCTGTCTGGCTCGCCCAAAACAAAAGTCATGTCTACAAGTTCCGCTTTATTAAAATTCATGTTGTAAAATTCCAAATATTTTAAATTCAATACAAATTGTAACGACCGATAAGTGTGATAAATGCTCCTTTGTATACGACAATTTATACCAAACTGAGGTTTCATTGCTTGTCGAATAACGAAAACAGCAAAAAAATGTACAAAAAAACATTACAGAAAGGATCGGTTAAATACTATTTACTCATTTCAATGGATTGGAAGAAATGGTTCCTCTAAATGGTCTCATTTCAAAATTGCATGAAGACGTGTGTCAATCAAAATGAGCAACACGTCGTTTTGAATTTGACATTTATTATTTATAAAACGAAAATGGTTGCAATTAGACATGGGAAAGTACTTACAGAAAATGTTCATTTTTCATTTCTACATCACATCGTTGAAAAATATACAGGGTGTTCTATTTGAAAAAATTGAGAAAATTCAATTTAAAAAGTTCTTAATTGAAAAATAAACACTTATTTATTTATAAATCGAAAGTGGTTGCAATTAGCAATAGGGAAATACTTACAAAAAATGTTACTTCATATACCCACACTGCCCGATTTGTTTGTACATACGAAACTTCTAAACTGAACTTTCCTACAGAAACAAATTGGAGACCAACATTTTCACAACAAACGTTTTCTTATGAATGACCGTGGTTTTGTTATTTTTATTATACTGTTTTTCCCTACTCCAGAATACGCCCTGAAAGTCGCGCTTTAATCAACAGTATGTGTTAGCCGCTATCCGTCTTACGGTACGCTCTGATCTGTACTGTCCTCTCCACCACCCATGTGTAGCCGTGCACTCATGCTTTGTTTTTTTTTTCACGGAAACCAAATCGAAAGTGTACAAGTCGTTAAAATCGGAATTTTAACTGATTTTCAATGGTTCGATTGCAAATTGAAACTAATTATAAAATAAACAACTTTTTGTGCCATAACGGCACAAAGCGTAATCCGATCTCAACCAAAACCTTTTCAGATCTTCTGGAGCACTAAAGAGACCCTCATGCAAAGTTTCATCCAGACCCATTCATTAATTTCGGCGCTATTGTGCTAACAAGCATAATACACATACATGCACGCACACAGATATTTTTCACAAATCACTTATTTGGGTTCCTGGGGCCTCAAAACGTAAAAATTTGATGTTATCTCAATTTTAGATTTTGGACCGATTTTAGTATCCTCTCACAATTTTATTGTGATGGGGTTAATACGCCATGTTGAAGGGGAAAACGTATTATAATTTTGCATGCCGGAAAAAAAAATGGGTTCATACCCAACGCAGTGCTCTTGTCAGCTAAAAATATAAAATAGTGTTCTGCAGACTATCACGGTAAAATTTGCGTATATTGTCTAAACACATTTTGTCTAAACAATATGCAAATTTTATCATATAAGTCAGCGCTCATAAGGGGGAATAGCTGGTTTGGTTTCATTTGTTGAGTCCTTATTTATATAAGGCACTTGCAGATAGGTTGGAATATGATAATTCCTATATTTTACATTTTTATAAAATTTCCTTCTGCTATAAAATTGCTTATTCAGTGATGATTATCAATTTTATTTTCGATTTGGATTGTTTGGAGACTTCTGAGGTGATGCTAGTTACGCTCTACTGCGGTGGAACTTAACAGTGTCTATGAGATGTGAACTCCAGTATTGAAGGTATCACTTGCACTGCACTGACGAGACCCAAAAATAGGTCGAAACCGGTCTGCAGTTAGTGACATCCTGAGATGAAGGAAGCCTCGCATCTTCCTCGTAGCATTCGAGTACTTCCAAGTCATTGTATTTTAGTGCTAACTGTGTTGAAACAAAATACGCAAATTTTGCCATATAATTTAGCGCTCGTAAGGGAGAATAGCTGTTTTGGTTTAATTTGTTGAGTCCTTATTGTATAAAGCACTTGCAATTCCAGTAAAAAAAAAAGATTTATTGAAAAGTATCAAGGACCATAAATTTAAAATAAAATATGTTGTAGACCATATCTGCGAAACACACGGTCATAGTCCATTTACCGCCATATTTAATACAATAAAATTGATTTGGGGTAGTGTAAAATACGAGTTGAGAGAATGAAATCAGAATCCGACTTTAAGCGCTATAATTCTAGATGACATAAGAACCGTAATATCCTATTTAAACAAAACCGACATATGAAAAAATCCGCCAATCATGTTATAAGCAAAGAAAAGAGTAGCCTATTTTGCCGCCAGTAGAGTCTGTTGTTATACAGGTAGGGAATGATTCTAGTAGTGAGCTTACTGATGACTTCGTTGTCATATGACCATTTTCTTTCTCAAAACTTTGTGAATTTCTTTTGTTATTATTTAAACTTTCTTACTTTAATAAAAGTTTTGTTTTATTTGAGGTAAAATAACATAACTGATTCTGTTTTATTATATTAATGTTATCACTGTTATCAGGTTTGTTATGTTTATTCTAACATCCTACACTACTAACATCATATACATTTCCCCTTCTCATCCTGGCAAAAACTACTCACACCTCCTCGTTAGTTTTTGCTGGAGGATGACAAATATACATATAGGTATTATGTTATTACGGGTCCGGTCATTTTACCGAAAAGAATTCACCGAAAACAATTCATTCAAAACTGGACATTGAACGGAAGATTCATCGAATGGATAGTTCACGGACCACATAGTTCACCGAATGAGCAATTCGCCGAAAATGCATATACATTACAACTTCCCAACCCTCAGAATTGGCGCACCTACATTCTCGAACGGATCCTTGACATTGACACTGACATTTCACTTTGAATTTTTCGTTTCAGTTTATACTCCATGAGGTTAAGATGCAGCTGCAGTATATTATGAGTGAGAAAGAGCAACCCCGATTGAATTGCAACGGGTATTTTTGTAAAGGATAAAGTAGCTGGCAGCCGAATATAATGGAAGTGTGAATGTTAAAGAACACGATAAAACTTTCGATATACTTTTCGATGCTGTAACAAAATCCAACTTAGAAAATATTTCGCATGAAAAGCGTGATTCACGTAAAAATATCGTGGAAGAGATTTTTAATATTCTTAATCATATTTTCGCTCTACGGAGCGATTTTTATGCAAAAATTTCAATAACTCATCAAGGAGCGTCATTTTATAAAGTGTAGGAAATGTCGTAATGTCGCCCCGACCACCAAAATTTCGAAAGTATAACAAAATTTAACTTTAATTTCGGAAATTTCAAAATTAAAAACCCTTTTACGAATCCACGTTGTTAAGCACTGCAACTCATGCGAGGTCTTAAATATGAGGACAAGTTAATCCAGCTTCTATTCAAAGTATATCGTGAGTTTTAGCGAAAATAGCCCTTATCGACATGGGACCCCCATCATTTCCTAGCAGTCGATTTTGACGGGAAAATGATGAGTTTTAACGGGATTTGCCCTAAACCGGTTCCTCAGTGATTCGGTGTCAGAAAAGTATCTTTACCATGTGCATGGGACCGCCTTGCCTGAACGTATGAAATTATAATTGCCCAAATATAATTCAAAGTCGTTGCGATTCAAGCATTTTAAAGCTCCGAGGAGCGACCAAAATTGATATTGAAATAAAAATACGTGAATAGACAGGCAAGCAAAAGCCCACTAAATTTTATAAACATTGAACTTTTCTTGAATCTTTTTGTGTAATCGTTAGCTCACAAAACTGCATATTGGATAGTAGTTGGTACATTATAAATCGTTCCGTTCCTCACCATGTGTTGTACATGGGCCAGACTATTGTTTGTCATATTTCTTGAAGTTGTTGTAAAACATAAATTTTTTTGAAGATTTAATATATATTTTTGAACTTTATATTTTCTTTTGTGGTTACTAATGTCTTCCACTACTCTTATGTTAGACATATTATTTGGTTTACGTTGACTCATACATTCGTATATTTTTATTTCATGATTTAAATTATTTATTACTATGTAAATATCTGCAAATATTGTATATAATCGTCTCGGTATTTAAGTACCTTCCTTACCTGTCGTAAATTCCCATAACAATTTCTATTCTTTATTGCATTACCTACCATAAAACCTTATTTCTTAGTCGGAACTTTCCCCTGTCCTTTGTAATTATGCATCCAGACTAATACCTACTTAACAATCATCCTTTTGGGATTATCTCTAATTACGTAGTATATCTGACCCGGTTTTTCCAATTTATTGTACTAGGCACCTATTTGCCAAAACATTGGTCAGTATACATTTTACCAAGATAAAGTAGAGTTCAACTCCAAAACTCACTGTGTTAACATCGAGCTGACGCTCTATCAATAAAGAAGTAAAAACACAAATAGTTGTTAGTCTTTCAACATTACCGCAACTCACCCACAAATTGGTGACCCCGACGTGATCAACGTAATATCCTGTGAATCGTGAGTGTTTTGTGCAGAATTAGTAGAGACTTCAGCAACAACGTTTTACAAAGAAAAACTTTAATAACACAGTGATAGCGACATTCAAGTGACTGCAGTATTGTGTGTGACATTAACCTTTTAAGCCAGAACTCAGTGCCATCAGTTCGCGAATCGCAAAGATGCCGTATAATCGACCGAGGTCAAACTCACGCCACCAATCTCGCGCACGTTCCCAATCCCGAAACCGCAAGAGAGGAGACAGTTGAATTTGCTGGTATCATTGGCGATATGGCAGCAGTGCTAATAAGTGTGATAAGCCCTGCAAGTACGTCGCTGAAGCCCCGAGAAACGCAGCGGGCAGTCGTTAATGTCGGCCAACGACATCTGCCCAACAACATCGTGCCGATTATTTGTCACCGACAGATCAACAAATATCAAGTTCCTAATTGACACTGGAGCCGATTTGTGTGTCTTTCCGCGTTCGAATTTACCAGGACCGCGTGCTAAGTCCGCCTATGAACTCGCAATGACCCTCAACCTCGGTTTAAGGCGTGACTTTGCCTGGAGGTTCGTCGTTGCCGACGTTGGCAAACCTATAATTGGCGCGGATTTCCTGGCACATTATGAACTACTAGTGGACATTAAAAATCAGCGTCTTCTGGATTTGCGTACTCACCTTACCTCCAATGGAGAGATAACTGAGTGTGAATTTCTCGGCATCAAGACAATCTCTGGTTCGTCGTTGTTTCACGAACTACTCCAGAAATATCCAGAAGTTACAAGGCCAAATGGTGCACCAACAACCGTCTGCCATTCTACAAAACACCACATCGCCACAACGCCAAGACCTCCCGTCGCGCAACGCCCGCGAAGACTTGCGCCGGATAAATTTAAAGCTGCCAATAAGGAATTCGATGCCATGGTGCAGCTTGGTATTGCCCGTCCTTCACAGAGTCCCTGGTCATCACCTCTGCATATGGTGCCAAAGAAAGGCAACGAGTGGAGACCTTGCGGGGATTATCGTGCCCTCAATGCGAGAACCTGCCCTGACAGATATCCGGTGAGACATATTCAAGACTTTGCTCAAACATTACATAGAAAAACTGTTTTCTCAACAATCGACCTCGTCCGTGCCTTTAATCAAATCCCAGTCGCTGAAGAAGACGTTCCAAAGACGGCCATCACAACACCGTTCGGCCTTTTCGAATTTACGTAGATGACTTTCGGTCTTCGAAGTGCAGCCCAAACGTTTCAACGCTTCATCGATGAAGTTCTCCACGGCCTCGATTTTTGTTACGCCTACATCGACGACATTCTCATTGCATCAACGTCAATCGAAGAACACCTTCAACACCTCGAGACAATATTTCAGCGCCTTCAGAAGTATGGAGTGGTCATTAGCCTAGCAAAGTGTATTTTCGGCCAGTCTGAGGTGAAATTTCTCGGTTATATGGTTTCAGCCGCAGGTACTCGACCGCTCCCGGAAAAGTCGACACCATTCGCGCTTTTCCACGACCCGACACCTCTTAGGTATGTGTAATTTCTTCAGGAGGTTTCTACCTAAGGCCGCAGAGGTACAGGCGCCGCTGAATAGTCTCCTCCAAGGCAACCTTAAGGGCAAGACGCCGGTGAATTGGACTACAGAAGCTATCAAGGCTTTCGAAGATACCAAGGAGAGCCTAGCACAAGCAACGCTCTTAGCACACCCACAGATTAATGCACAACTAGCCATTTTCTCTGATGCCTCTGACTTCGCCGCAGGAGCATCACTTCAACAACGGGTAGACAACGGATGGCAACCGCTGGATTTCTTTCCTAAAAAATTGAGTCCCGCGGAAGCCAAATATGAAGCCTACGACCGCGAACTTCTCGCAATATACCTCGCAGTTAAGCATTTCAGACACATGGTGGTGGGACGGTCCTTTACAATCTACACTGATCATAAGCCCATCATCTTCGCTTTTCACAAAAAAGATCATCAAAGTTCACCACGACAATTCCGTCATTTGGACTTTATAAGCCAGTTTACCACTGATATCCGCCACATCTCCGGAGAGGAAAATATCGTTGCCGATGCCCTGTCACGTATTGAGGTGCTCGAAAATACGATTGACTTTGAGGCGCTCGCTGCTGCTCAATAAGATGACAAAGAGCTAGAGGAATATTTAAAAAAGGATTCGTCGCTACAACTTAAACTAGTGCAAATCCCTGGAATTAAAGTGTCGATTTTCTGCGATGTATCCATGAGAACAGCTCGCCCCTTCATTACTAAGGACTTCAGGAAGGCGGCGTTCAACACCATCCACGGTCTCTCACACCCTGGAGTGAAAGCCACGGTCAAGAGCGTAACTCAGCGTTACGTATGGCCTTCGGTGAGGAAAGATTGTAGAGATTGGGCCCACAGCTGTATCCAATGCCAACGCTCCAAAATTTCACGACACGTCTCCGCACCTACAGGAAAATTTACATTACCATCCTCACGGTTCGAGCACGTACATGTGGACATCGTCATCATGCCACCATCCGAAGGTTTTAGGTATTGTCTAACCATGGTGGATCGATTTACTCGTTGGCCAGAAGCCGTACCAATGCAAGACCAAGAAGCATCAACAGTAGCACGAGTGTTTTACGACAACTGGGTCTCACGATTTGGCACTCCTCTACGAGTTACTACCGACCAAGGTAGACAGTTTGAGTCACACCTTTTCAAACACCTGAATCGTTTGTTAGGTACGACTCATTTAAGGACAACGGCCTATCACCCCTCAGCCAATGGAATGGTCGAACGACTACACCGTCAATTAAAAGCAGCCATCATGTGCCACCAGAACATCCGGTGGACTGGAGCGCTATCAACTGTACTGCTAGGGATACGAGCAGCCTGGAAAGAAGATCTTCAAGCGACAGCAGCTGATCTGGTATACGGCCAGACTCTTCGTCTTTCTGGAGAATTCCTAGGCATCCTTCACACCAATGACGACCCTGACAACACGGCAGTATTTGTCAAGGAGCTTCGCCAACACCTACGAAGCCTCAGGCCTAGCGATGGCACCCGCCACGGCACGAAGAAAACCTTCGTTTTTAAAGATCTTGCCACCACGGATCAAGTTTTTGTACGTCGCGACAGTCCCAAGCGGCCTCTACAACAACCCTATGACGGACCCTACACGGTTGTTCGTCGATCAGATAAAACATTCGTCATCAACATCAATGGTCGTGATGTAACAGTTTCGGTTGACAGACTCAAACCAGCTTACGTCATGGCTGATCATGCATCTATCGTACGAGATAACAGCGAAAACAGGAACTCTCTGAGCGACGCAAAGCAACGTTCGACTCCCAACTTGGACTCACCACGCACCGCAGACCCGGATCCAAACTCGACAAGGATAACACGATCCGGCAGACACGTCCATTTTCCTGATCGTCTTCAAGGAGGATGTTAATTATGTAAATCACTAGCTGGGGGGTACTGTGGAGACTAATGTCTTCCACTACTCTTATGTTAGACGTATTATTTGGTTTACGTTGACTCCTCATACATTCGTATATTTTTATTTCATGATTTAAATTATTTATTACTATGTAAATATCTGCAAATATTGTATATAATCGTCTCGGTATTTAAGTACCTTCCTTACCTGTCGTAAATTCCCATAACAATTTCTATTCTTTATTGCATTACCTACCATAAAACCTTATTTCTTAGTCGGAACTTTCCCCTGTCCTTTGTAATTATGCATCCAGACTAATACCTACTTAACAATCATCCTTTAGGGATTATCTCTAATTACGTAGTATATCTGACTCGGTTTTTCCAATTTATTGTACTAGGCACCTATTTGCCAAAACATTGGTCAGTATACATTTTACCAAGATAAAGTAGAGTTCAACTCCAAAACTCACTGTGTTAACATCGAGCTGACGCTCTATCAATAAAGAAGTAAAAACACAAATAGTTGTTAGTCTTTCAACATTACCGCAACTCACCCACACTTTTATTTTGTTTGTAAAATTCCCTTTCAGGTATAATTTTAAGAAAGTGTTAGTACTTTCAGTGTTAGGTTTATAGTGTTACGCCGTCCAATAGATGCCATCAGAGCAGCAGTTAAGCAAAAACGAACAGTAAGTATAAATTTTATATTATTCTCCGTGAAACAGTCGTTTCGAACCCTTATTTTGTGAACGTTAACATTCATTTTTGAAAAATATTAAAAGTCCTTCAGACTCCAAAAGATGAATCGTTCACATGAACACTACAACAAAATTAAGAGTCGCGTTCGGGTCATCACCGAACACAATCAAGAAAACCAGCGATCATAATCATAGTGCAAACGCAGCAAGGGTTGAGGTACTGACAGCGATAAACAAAGTTAAAGATGCTGCCGAAGAAACTGAGCAAGCACCTCACGTGATAATCTCTAAAATGGTTAAGAATTTTATTCAAGCGGCGTGCGGTTCGTTCCCGAAATTATTAACGGTTAAAAGAACAATTTGACGAACCAGAGAAGCAGTATGCAGTGCTCCAGCCCAACCGCAATGCAGACGTGATTTGGATTTCCCTACAAAATATACAAATTTTTTGTTATGTGAACGAAGACGATGGGATTTTGATATTTGGTACGAGCAACAACTTCAAACTCTTGTCCACCTCCAAGGACTAGCATATGGATGGAACATTTGAAACTGTTCCTTCGCTGTTTCATCAGATGTGCACCGTCCATGGCTTGAAGCAAAATATAGCTATTCCATTGCTGTATATTTTGCTACCAATAAACCTGAAATTACTTACAACTGCTCCAAATTTCAATGGCCCCTGAATCAATTTTTCTTGATTACGAAGTAGCAATGGTGAATGCGATAAGTGATCAATTTACTGGCAGTTACGCGACATATACCGGCAGATTCAACGCATTTTTTATTAATCATTAATATAATTTTTTTCTCTATGTACCTAAATGTTAATAGGTCCACTCACACAATTCAATTAACGTGTAATATGTTTCAACACTTAAATATTTTTTATACGATGTATTTGCGTAGTCGTTTTTAGGTTGCGGCGAGGGAACAAATGACCTGACCATTCGTTAAGACAGTCTGGACGAATTGACAGCACGAGCGCGGCGCGATCGTGTTGCCGCTTGAGCTGAAGCGGGGTCCGAGTGTTTCGTGGATTGTATGAATTATTTCATAACATAACATCACCAGTGCATACAATACAAACTTATAGTAGGTAAGTAATCCTAATGTATTACAATAAATTCATCCATAATGAATCAGTAATTTAACTTGATACTGTTTCGGAAGTTTTGCATAGGAATTCACATTTTTTGTTTTATTATACTTAAATACATTTCTTTTGCTAATATTTACGTAAGTACTCAAGATCTGAAGTCTGAACAAAAGATACTGGTAAGTGGTACTTACATCTTACATATGAGAAATAAAACTCCTAATGTAATATTTTTTTGTTTCAGTTCTTGAATAAAAAATTGTTAGAATGAGTGATGGAAGAAAGCGACTTAGTGGAGCTGAGTATAAAAAAAGGCCAATATTAAAAAAGAACAACGAGAACTGATTATCCCTAAAACGATAAAAATTGAGAGTTTTCTTACTAGTGGAAGTAGAAGCAGTTTTGTAAGATCAGGAACTTCAACACGTGGTTGAAGTTGGTGGTGGTGCATGTGGCACTGATAATCTAAAAAAGATGAAACTGATTTGAACTCTACGGCCCAACAACAACTGTCGCCTGTTGAACAATTTGCTTTTGAAAAAACGAATAATTATGGTATTGACAACGAGACGGTAGAGGAATCATCAATAAGTAAAACAATTGAAGATCCGTCTTAGAATCAGACGTCAAGTACAAGTAATGACCAAGTTCAAACAACAGTAAATCTAAACAAAGATCCAGCTTTATGGGAAATTAACGATACCTTAAGGGAGATTATCGCAAGGTATGGCTTCGATCAAAATAAGTCTTGTGACTTCTCTAAAAGTGAGAAAATATATGCTGATCAGCGTCGTTTCTTGCCAGTGAGTATCTTCCAAAGAAAAATGAAAAATAATGAAGTGAAAGACCGTAATTGGCTAGTTTATTCTGAAAGTAAAAGATCTGTTATATTGTTGTTGTTGTTGTTGTATATTGCGGACCCTGTTTGGCATTCGGTTCATTGGAGTATAGGACTCAGTTCGAGAACGAAACACTTGCCAACTCTGGTGTTTGTCCCTAAGGCCTATGTAGTCCAAGCCATCGACGAACTTTTGGACATTGAATTTGTTAAAAGTTTTACTTCGATCAGATGTTATGTAATAAGATACCGATGTTTTCATGGAACTGATCCTCCAACTCAGTAGGCATCATTAGGTTCATATAAACCCCACTACGATCCGAGACCTTCTGGGGCATGGAAAAGCCATGCACACGAGCAGCCTTTAAGGAATGATTGTAAAATAAGTCTCTGAAATAGTGGAGGAACTTCCCAAGACAGAGATAGGTCAAAGAGTTCATTAAAGGACGATTTGCCAAATTCACGGAAGACTAAGCCAAAATAGGAAGGCCATCAGAATAATAGTAGGTCGTTTAACTGAGCATTGCCAGCTCAATAGACACATGAGTATAATGGGCCTGGTAGAGAATGCAATATGCTGATTTAATCAAGAGGAAGAGGAAACCTCAGCCCACATATGAAGGCTTAGCGACACTGATATTCCAATATTTGCAAGCAAATGTCTATTTTTAGTATCTGTATCAAAAAGTATGTTTTGGGAAGTAGTAGTATCCTAAAATATGAATAAATTTCATGATTAAATTTAGTTGAAATTTGATTTCTACGAAATTTAGTGAACGTTAGGTTTAGGTAGGTTCATTGATATTAACACCAAATCTGTCGCATGTCGCTCTGTTTCTACGGACACAGTCCTCATATACGGGACCTGAAGCATTTTCAATACTAAAACTGCGAGAATGTCCAATTTCTAGTAAGTCCCAGTGTAGGTGGGCAGCTAGGTTTAAATTATTACAATTTCATATTTAAAGTTTATAGATTCTCTTCCACAATATTCAGACATATTATTTTATGTTTACTCTCTATTATCCTTAAGTATGTAGGTATAGACGCACATGTCTGCGCATACTAGAAACATTTTGGTTGTTTCATATTTGTACGTTGCACTGTGAATTGAAATTATATTCCATTGTGCATGTTTAATGCCTTAATAACAGTGCATATAAAATGACTGGACCCAGCAGGAGTAATTACTATGAAAATATGAGATTTATTGAACATTATCTCGGCGTTCATATAATTCCTTTATGCCAACATTATATACAGTGTAACTTATACTGTGTGTGTACTCATAATGGTAGATTAAATCGGAGAAACGTACACAGTAAGATGTATTATAACGTTGTAATAGTTTTGTCGGTTATATTAAAACGCAAGTATGATTAATTCAGAATACGCCCTAAGCGATAGGTTTCCATCTTCTTAACCAAAAAAATGTTGAACCTTTAGACATTAAGATGTAACAACAATATTTTCCTACTCGCAAATTTTAAACTACCTAGGGACGTGGATGAAGGAAATAGTTTTAGTGTTATTAATATAGGTCACAGAACTTGCTCAAGTAATAATTTTATACTATAGTGTTCCAGAACAAATTTTATAAAACTATTTTCAGTATTTATCGTTAAAACATTCTTGGAACCTTTACAAATGCTAATAATAGATCTAAAAATCAATTTAATTATTAATCATTGTTACAAAGCATAAGAGCCTAAACTCGAAAGCTTATTAAGCTCATATTATAAAAATTAAATTATAATAACGATAATACATTTTATTTTCATCAGACTCGTATCACAAGTATAGAATATTGTCAAGTTAACATAAAATTAAATCACATATCAGCAATAAAATATATAAAACCAGTATAAAATAAACAAACATATAATATGGCATAAAAATTTAGTAAGATATTAATTAAGTTAATTATTGCAATCGGTATTGAAATATTCGATCACAGGGTAGAAACTAGATCTAATAGTTCAAATATGCTTTTAGAGGGCGGAATATTAAAACATAATATCGCAAATAGTCGCATAGTCGCAAACTCCTCTATAAAATCCTTATTTTACTATAAGAAACGTAACCAGACTGCAACCAACAGCTACTCTCCGGGTTATGTGCCCCGGTGAGCGCTGAATTACAAGTTACAAGCCTGGCGCGTTAAGTGTAATAATTGCATTTTACCATCAAAACGCTAATGCTTCGATTGCAATAAACACCAGCCGAAAGACTGATTCTACTTAAAGAAGTTCTCGTGCCAGTCAACACACACTGGACCCCTAGATGGCGCCTGCTGACCATTTTACATGTCGCTATCCCAAAGATACCGAAATGTACTAAATAGTCAAGTGATCCTTCTGTCGGTCGTCATATGCCTACCTTGCACTGACGAGAGCCAACAGTTCGAAACTGTAGTTTGCAAGTGGTGTATGACGACTGGCATGAGAGCTCCTTTAAGTAGGATCAGTCTTTCGGCTGGTGTTTATTGCAATCGAAGAAGCATTAGCGTTTTGATGGTAATATGCAGTTATTACACTTAACGCTTGTAACTTGTAATTCAGCGCTCGGCGGGGCACATAGCCAGGAGAGTAGCTGTTGGTTGCAGTCTGGTTACGTTCCTTATAGTAAAATAAGGATTTTATAGAGGTGTTTGCGACTAAAAATATTATGTTTTAGATCTTAATAATAAATTCTTAACCACGGCTTTAAATTCATTTAAATTATCAAATTTTTTGATATTCGCAGGGAGCTCATTAAAGAGCTTTATACCCACAACAGTGGCACCATTGGCAACCAAAGATCCATTACGTTCCTGAATGAAATTTTCAGGATTTGATTTTATAAAAAATACTGAAATATATACAGCGAGGGTACTGTTAGGATGTTTAATTGTTTAAATAATTTCCTACAGGAGATAGCGATAGGCTTAGACAACATCAAGGGGGTAATCTTTTTCTGGGTCATCAGGATTTCATTAACTCTCGATATTCGTGTGTATAACTTTAAATGACTTTCATGAGACTTAGTTGTTAAATTTATTTTAAAGACCATTTTACAACCATTACACAACTAATGGGACCTGTAGACCAAAAATTATAACTCAAAATGTATGCAGGTGGTTTGAAATTTGAACGCTTTAGTGTTAGTCCCTTTGAAAATGCTTTAATAATTTACAAAGAAGTTAATTCGACAAAACTAATTGAAGTTAAATACCTGCGAAGGTTCTATGTTCTAATAATAGTGGACTTAACAAAATAAGTTTTCTAATAAAAGCAATGGTTAACTCTATAAATCAGATAATGTACCTAATAGTCCTGCATTCCTTGGCATAAATAAATAAAATTCTGCCATTTCAATGTAGATCTCAAAAATCTACATATTCATAAGCGGTAATCTGCTTGAATGTAACCACTTGAGCACTTTTAAGAGACTTATAGAGATAATGAACATTTTTGCAAATAATCGGGGATTTATGCAAATTTTTTACAACGTAAAGTGAGTTCTTACTTTGTTCCTGACTATGAATATTCTAGATTTTTCTTCTGAATGAATGGGATTTTAATAGGCTAGTACACGCGTGTTTCCGTAAACTAATTGTTCTTACGTTGAGTGTCTTTTAATTTGAGATCGTCATTTGTTGTAATTTTTAACGAAGCAGAAAGTGTATGGTAAGTGGACGAATTTTTCATTACTAATTAGTTGAAAAAGTATATAACAGCGAAAAATACGATTCATAATACTAATAGAACATTAGTTATTTTTAATGTATATAGGGGAAATCTTAATAAAAACCGTAACTCTTGATAAGAAAGAAAATTCTGCAAATGTTTAATATAGCAGCGTAATTAATATGCTATAATAGCAATGTTTATAAAATAATAAATAACAGGAAATACAATTCATGTTTATTTATTATTATTACTGGTTATTTACTAAAAATACTAAATGCAACTTCATTTAATGATTTGAGGCCAATAAATATTCTTCATATATTATCAAAAATGTGTGAAAACATTGTTTTTGACATGATGGCTGATTATGTAAATAATAACAATATCCTACCACCAATACAGTCTGGCTTTCGAGCTAATTTTAGTACTTGCTCTGCACTTACTAGAATCGCAACTGATGTTACATATGGAATTGATGAATCAAAAGCAAATTGTTTAGTTCTATTAGATTATAGCAAAGCTTTTGATCTGATAGATCACAACTTACTTATTGCTAAATTGAAGTTTTATGATTTTTCTGGCAATGTGTGCATTTGGTTCACTAACTACTTAATAAATAGGATGCAATACGTTGTAGTTGATGGCATTAGGTCCGACCCCATTGTGGTAAAATGTGGTGTTCCACAAGGTAGCATTCTGGGACCAATGTTATTTAATATCTTTACAGCCGATTTACCAGCAAAAATATACCACTATAGTATTTATATGTATGCAGACGACACACAGATATTAAAGTCATTTGAACCATCATTGGCAAATGCCGCTTTGCATGAAGTAAACTCTGACCTAGAGAGTATTTTTTTGGTTCAATAATAATGGATTTCGTATTAACGCTAATAAAAGCTGTTATTTGATTATTGGCACGTCAAACGTCAAAAATAAAGTTAGGTTGTTCAATTTCACCACAATTCGTATTAATAATATGGAGATTCCAGATAAAGAATATGCTAAAAATTTAGGAGTTATTTTTGATGAGTCTTTAAACTTTGAAAGGCATGTAACATTTAAGCTAAGCATATTATATATGAAATTAAAGGCACTATATAAGTTCAAATATATATTGCAAGAAAATGTCAAATATAGAATAGTGGAATCTATATTATATCCCCAATTCGATTATTGCCTAATATTTTAATTATAAATATTTGACTAGTGAATTTAAAAATAAGTTGCAGATTGCCCAAAACACATGTTTACGCTTTGTTTACTCAATACAAAAATATGACCACATTACTCCTGTATACAAAGAACATAAGCATCTAAAAATAGATTATCGTTACAAATTTTTCATTGGAGTATCCTTAATAAAAACGTATTTAAGTGGAAAACCTGAGTATTTAAAAGAGTATTTAATACCGAGGCAATCAATGCATAATGTTAATCTTAGAGGCTTAAATCAATTTCACATACATCAGCATAAAACTGCCAAATTTCAGTGTTGCTATGCCTATGTTGCTGTAGACTTGTTAAATAATGTAGAATATTATGGAATGATACAGGGTATATCAGAAGTCTCTTTTAAAAGAAAATATAAAAACTATTTACTAGGTATACAGAATGGGCAATGAAAAATGTAGTATTATGTGGAGATAGCTGATTTGATTGGGGCAGCTGTGGGCGAGGGGGGGGAGTGGTGCCCATGTGGACTTCTTGTGTGATATGGGGAGTTGATGAGTGTTGCCACGCATCAATTTCTCCATGTCGTGTGGGGGGGTCTGTGCAGGTGTCATTCGCTTTCCTGTTCGCAGCTGTTTCGGGTTGAATCGGTTCTCTCTATATGTTTTTCGTTTTTAAATGTTTGTTAGGATAGTATAAGATAGTATAAGCTCTTTATTGTTTACTGTAAACTTATTTGTTGTTTTTTTTTTTTTTGGTGGCGTGGAAGAACGTTTACGCGATCGTCACCTTTTGTGTTGTATATGTGTATCTATATATATAATACAATAAATGTTTTTCTATTCTATTCTATTCTATTTATTTATACAAACAAACAAATTTGTAAATAAATATACATAGTAAAATACTCATTTAATTATTGAAAATACTTGCTTATGAAAATCATATGCTAAATGGTAGATAAACATTATCTAAACACACATATAAACATATAGTCATTATCTCTGCTTACTGACACATGACATAATAACATTTATTAGAATTATAATTAGAAAAACAAAAAATACCATTTTTTTTTTGTCAATATATAAGTATCATCATTGAGATGGTATACTTAATTTGTAAAACATATATCAATAAAGACGTTATTATATATATATTAGAACAAACAAACTCAAACGAACATTAAATTATAAATTACATGACAAGTACCTGCGGAACAAACAAACGATTCATATAATGATAAACACCTAGCATTAAATAATTATATTGATTATATTGATTAAAACTGTGAATGTTTGTGTCGAAAATATCTATTATAGTATTGACATTATTGTAATTAGAAAACATTTGAAAGAACGGGAATTGAATTAAGATGTTGGTTCTTGGAGTAAGTATTAAAAAAAGTTTCACAATGTTTTGAATTAAGACGAGGTACAGCGTAAAAAATACTCTTGTGAAGGTCATCACATTCAATATAATTATGAATAATTTTATAGAAGAAAATTATAGATTGCTTCATCCTCCGCGTCAAGACAAGTAAAACTAAAAGCAGACAAAAGAATATCATTTGGATATCCTCTAGGCGGATAGTCGCCAAATGATTTAAGATACAAATTTTTAGGAACCGACGTTTAATTTTTCTAATGATGTTATGTGATAATCATATATTGGATTCCATATAATCGAGGCGTATTCTAATTTTGATCTTCCTAAACAATTGAACAAGAATTTGAACGTATCTATATTTTGAAAATCTTTAATGTTTCTTAAGACGACTCCTAATGCCTTAAAAGATGATGTAACAGTAGAGTTAATGTGATCAACAAATAATGTTAACTTTGAGTCAAACATAACTCCGAGATCTTTAACATTGCTATTCAGAGAGGTATTTTCAATTTTATAATCAAATTTATAAGTGAATTGCTTTCTTGAGTACGACATAACGTTGCATTTGTTGACGTTTAAAAACAGGTTATTTTCCATACACCATGTATTTATGTGATTTAGGTCGACTTGCAAATGTTCACAGTCGACCACTGAGTTAATTTGACAGAATATTTTTAAATCGTCAGCGTATAGAAAGTATTTTACATCAATATTGGCGGTAATATCATTTATAAAAATTATGAAAAATAAAAGACCTAGAATGGAACACTGTGGGACTCCCGATGATTGTAAAAATCTGTTCGACTTGTAACCTCTTACTTGAACATATTGCCAACGATCACTTAGGTAGCGTGTTATTAAATTCAAGAACTCTGCAGATATATTCAAATATTGAAGCTTATGTAAAAATAGATTATGATCTAATTTATCAAAGGCCTTAGAAAAGTCAGTGTAGATAACATCTTCCTGACCTCTCTGATCTAACTAAGACTTCACTAATATGCTGAGTTTTATAACCAAATTTGTCACTGTTGAGCGACCTGAGATAAACCCGTGTTGCTCTGAAACAGACTATTATTAATATAATTAATATAAAATAATTTCGAATGACTTACTAAAATTGCAAATTATAGTAATTGGTCTGTAATTAGTTACGTCGGTGTTATCACTTTTTTTAAATATGTGTGTAACTTTAGATAGTTTCCATTAGTCTGGAAATACAGAATTCTCTAAGATCGCATTATATATAATATATAATTTTTATTAAGAAAGAAATATTTTTTATTACGCATAAATCGAAAGGCAAATTCATTTACATGAAACAAACTTTGTTAATTACGAATAAATCAATGAAACTTCTGTAAGAAGCTTTGTTTATGAGAAATATTCTTTATTTCTCAGAACTATATATTTTTTACTCGTGAGTATTTGAATTTATTTGACAATATTAAATATTTAGTTTTCATTTTTAAATAAATGCTTTAGTATCCCCAACTAAATGTTTAGTCGGCCAAATACGAATAAATCATTTAGTTGGGGGTAATAAAATTTATTTATCTCAATTAAATCATTCTCTCAGTGTTGAAAGCTTTGTAAAGCCAAATGCTTGTGTTGCAGAATTAGCGGATGACATTTTCACTAAAGTAGAAGATTATGATTTTGTCGTATTAATGTTTGATGAAAAAAACGTTGTTCATGTTAAATATTTAAACCTACTTTTAAGATAAATTTTTCCGTTTGGAAAGTTTGCTAATGTACTTGTAGTCACAAAATATTATGGGATAACTAGGTATAATGATTATAGTAGGATTATTTGTGATGCAAGCGTAAAATTAATTCTTGTCATAAATTGAAAAAATACATTACATCTGATGATTACAGGTCTATTGTTAATAATATTGTCCTAAAAACAGTAGATATAATATCAAATACTGTTATGGCTCAATATGTTAATGTGATTGACAGTCATTTGTCTACTGATAATTCCGACTCAAATTGTAGTTCCTCTGACAGACAGACAGCTGAAGCAAATGGAAGAAATGATTTTTTTATACCCACGGCTGTCAGAAATTCAGTTTATAGAATAAACAATCTAGATACATCAAATCAAGAAGGCATATTTAATATTTGTCACCTTAATGTACAGGGCATGACAAATTTAGAGTTAATGGAATGTCTTTTAAGAAGTTATAAATTTGACATATTATGTGTATCCGAACACTGGTTTTTACATAACGACCTAGATAGTATAAGTATTCCTGATTATAAGGTAACTAGCCATTTCTCCAGGGGAGAGCATATACATGGAGGGTCTCTAATATTAGCTAAAAATAATATTCATGCTGCTGAACTACTATCGATAAAAATAGGAGTTGAAGCAGCTACATTTAAAAAAATTATTTTGGATTACAGTAAACTTAAGCTGTTCTGTACTTAAAAGATTATACGATGAGGAAAAAAAAAATATAGGAATAATATAAAATTAACCAAACAAGCCTATTATAAAACAACAAAAAATAATTTTCAAACAGAAATAGGGAAACTTGAAAAATTGTTAATAAAATATTGGGCAGAAATAAAAATGTTGCCGAGGATAGATAGCATTACTCTCAAGGTAAATAACTGCGGTATAAACAATATTACTGAAGTTGCTGCAGTATTTGCACATCACTGCTCTGATGCTGCACCTAAAATTATTAAGGAACACTTTAGGTCTAATCTGTCTCTGTCATGTACTCTGAATGAGAATTATCTTAACTCAATGTACTTTAATTATATCACTGTAGAAGAGGTGCACAACATTATTATCCAATTAAAGAATAAAAACTCAACTAGCTATGATGAACTTACGACCAAAACCGTAAAAAATATAGAAAATAATACACTGGAGACATTTGTATACTTGTTAAATAAGTCAATAGAAGCTGGTATTTTTCCTGACTGCCTAAAATTAGCAACTGTCATTCCACTACTAAGAAAAGGTGACCCTACCGATTTGGATAATTATCGACAAATTTCCCTCTTAAGTGTTCTCTCAAAAATACCTGAAAGAGTAGTGCATAACAGAATTTTCGAGTATGTTGAAAATAATGAAATACTAACTTTCTCTCAGGGTTTAGGTCAAAGAAATCGATCGAGACAGCTACCTGTCGTCTTCTGGAGTATGTTTAAAAATGCGTGGATGAGGGTAGGTATGTTGTGTCATTGTTGTTTGACCTTTCCAAAGCATTTGATACTGTCAATAAAGAAATACTGAATAGTAAATTATACAGTGTCGGCATTAGGGGTAACATTCTGCTGTTGCTGATCTCCTATATGGAAAATAGATCGCTCAGGGTGAGGCTAAATTGCCAGGAGTCGGATACATTTAGTATTGCACTTGGGGTTCTGTTCATGCTCTATGTAAGTGATTTGCCCAGTTACATGGACGATGACTATGTAACAATGTTTGCAGATGACACAACAATCACCGTGTCAGCTGATACACTCGAGGAACTTCACGTTAAGATCAACAATATAAGTGTATGGTGTCAAAGGAACAAGCTGATTCTAAATGAAAAAAAAAAACCAGTTTGCCTAAACTTCAAAAAACTTTTACCGGAAAATTTCACGGTCAATGATATTGTGCTATCAGATTCTGCCAAATTACTTGGTACCTTACTTGATTCCAAGTTATCCTGGTGTAGACATATAGGTGATATATGTAGTCAGTCAAATAAGGCATTTTTGCAATGTTACAGTTAAAATCTACTCTAGACAAAGAAGGCTTAATCAACACATATTATGCTATGGCGTATAGTCACAGCTCATTTAACATTCTTGCATGGGGTAAAGCCTCTGAGTGCGAAAAATTGTTTATTTGTCAAAAAAGAATTATCAGGCTTATTTTTGACCTAACAACAAACGAAAGTTGTAGAGAGATATTTATAGGAAAACAAATTCTTACAATAACTTCGATATATATCCTAAAATGCTTAACCTTTACAAAAAATAACTTATCTCTCTTTAAAAAAAGGTCTAACTATCACAATTATCCAACGAGAGATGGTGATCTCTTAAGTGTACCGAGTCACCATACGAGCTCGTTTAAACGATCGTCCATGTATAACTCTATCACCCTATACAACTCTTTCCCTCAAAGTATTCGTGATATTCCAAACAACTAAAAATTTATATTAAAACTAGCGAGGTGGGCGTGGGTGCGTCTTTACTATGTACATACTTCGATATGCGATGTAAATCAACGTAAGGCGCGGTTAGTAGATGGATGGGTGACCCTTCCAACGAAGACCGCGTCCTCGCCTCACACATCTTCCAACGGCTTGTATATCAGTGTATGCGCGGAAGCTATACAACGTTAGGCGAGGGTTGTATAGGGGATATACCATCTTTCGGAGGAGATGTAGAACCATCGGTCCCTTATCTATTAAATGTTAGGCAAGTAATAGATCCCTACTCTTCTTAAGGGAAGAGGTTCGGCAAAATTCCTGGTTGGGGGTAGCTCGTCTACAGGCGTCTGTGTTAGGCCTCAGTAGCGGAAATAGGCCAACGTTAAATAAATGTATAAAAAAAAATTGAAACTAAAAAAATACCTAGCTAATAAGGGCTATTATAATGTATTAGACTTTATTGAAGGAAAATAATGTTATCTGTTTTATTTATTGGGTCATAATATATGTATGTACTTACGTGTTTTTATCACACATTTGTTATATTAATGTTGTTTGTTTTTTATTTGCTCAATTATTTATTTAATTATCTATATCTCTATGTTCCTTTTCCGACTTCTCACATGTACAATATGTATTTATCGTGATCAATAAATTATTATTATTATTATTATTTTCAAGGAGAACATTACTAAACCTTGATCGTGTAAAGATAGAAGTATTAATAAATTTCTTTTTTGGTTTCTTGTCAAAGACAAATATATTTTACAGTATATTTTAACCTTAAATTTGAGGCAATCTTCAATAATAATATATTTGGCAACAATGCCATACGTGATAATGTCAGCGGACCAGATTCAATGCATGACACGTTTCCGAAGTTATGTTTTGTCTTTTCACTTATTAGTGTAATCATTAATCCCAAGAGTATCGATTATAATTATTTAATTTACAAAATTGATCAGGCAGATAATTATTTTCTTGTTGTATTGCCTACTCTCTCGCTATCTACAACTTGACAACCTGGAACATCGCCTAGACATTTGGACATGTCACTGTTATTCGCACTAATTGGAATACGTTGTTGCTAAATGTATCATAATTTCTGCTACTTCCGGTAAGATATACAAATATTTTTATTAATTTTTGACTTCTTCTGGTCTATATATTTATTAAAGGTAAGGCACTAATTTTCCTAGTACCCTGTATACTATTTGTACGATACATCTGATAGGTACATTCGTTGTAATAATATGCTTGTTCGTGTAAATAATATCAAAAAATTGATCTTTCAATGCGTCCACCACCCAGTATGTGAAACTAATTATGTTTGAAACTTGTACACCGTTTTGAAACCAAACCTCATTATCTATTAAACTTACACTAAACTACACAACTTCCCTTTAACTTTTGGAAACTAAGTAATGAGAATTTCGTAGTTCAGACCAACAAAGTGCATAGATATATCAAACAGAAAGAGCAAATTGCATTGAAATAGCGTCTTTTTAGGTGAATCTCCCTCTAAAACCGTATCTTCTTCCTAATAGGTATCACTTTCCATGAGTGTCCCGTAATTGAATAAATGTAAGTGAATTTGTCTAAAGTGAGTTTCTAGTGTCCATCTCCTTAGTAAATTCTTAAAGTTGGATTTCTGCTAGCCGACATTGGAGATTCAAATGCAGAAGAAGGCAAGGAAAAGGTACACAATCAAAGTGGCTGCTGTATACAGGGCGATTCCTAAGTTGATGTTTGTCAATTTATGCTAAATGTAGAGTGGATCTTTATTGTAAAAGAGAAACCTTAAACAAATATAAATTTGAAAATCTGTGACTACTTTTAACCGCCTGTACATAAAATAATATGACAGCAAAGTTCTAGTAACCATAAATAAAAAATATTAAGTAAACTTCTAATAAACTACCGAAACCCTCTAAATCATCTTCAAGGTTTCTATTCGATCACAAGCTTCTATAACAACATTTTGCATTATCTGGTGTAAGAGAAAAAGAGCACTCAAACCGACCATTTCTGCTGCTGATATGGGTTTACCGTTAGATCACAGTAGAATTAAACATAGGTCTGCTTTTAACCCCTTTGTTTTCTAGATACCTTTATAATATTGGGTTGTTCAATTTTCTCCTGTAAATAGAAACAAATTAATAAATTCATTCAATGAGTAATTCCAATATTTACCAATCGTGTCTATTTTTCCATTCGTAATGTTTTTCTCAAAATTTTTTGTACCTGTGAAATCAATAGTTCCTGCAAGGTAGCAGAATTAATTTTTATTTCTACAGCATTTCCTGATATTCATATACTCCTCCGGTGAACATTAAGTTGCTTATATTTTAACACTTTCTCGATATCCGAAGAATCTGGATCATTATTTATCTTCAGTGAACAATGATTTTTTAAAATTGATCACAGCGTTAGACATGTTTTCTTAAACAATATTCTTTCCAATATCCCGCTTCACCTTCAGCTCATACAATGCAGTTTCACTTTTTCCTTTAGTAGTGTGAACAGCCAAATTATACACTCACAGTTGTATGTTATAAAAAAACTATATTGGTGGGTATTCTAGGCAACGGTAGTGTTTTGTCAAAGTCAGACCTCAACTGAATCGTTATTTTCTGCCTGTTTCATATCTTTTTTTCGTTTACAGCCTAGCATCATTAGCTAAGTTTTGGTGATTTTCCATTTCAATTAATTAATTAATTTTTCTTCTTGTTTCTCATTTTGCAGTTTAACATTGATTGTATTAAAAATGTTAAATTTGTCTTTCTTCTCAGATTTTCATCTGAAGATAAGTGCTGGCTATTTTATTTCATAGATTTTCTACGGTAGTACGACTTGTATTTGTAACTGTTAATGTGATTTATAACAGATTCGGAAGTTGTAGGATCAAGTGGTCGATGATTAACCTATTTGAATGTGAATGATATCCATTGTCTTGAAATTTTTTTAATTTTAATTGATATTTTGATTCTCATCATAACCATTCTCCACAGCCCAAGCCGCAATGTTATATTTCACTTCTATCAATTTTTATAAAACATTTTTCTCTCAATTTCAACTTCCCATCAAAGGACTCCACACATTTCTTAAGGGAAATGGCCCCCGGTGAAACTCGTTGGAATGGATATATGTTATTCCTCTTGAGCTCCTGATCAAAAGCACTCGTGGCCACAAGGTCGGAAAATGTACAGTTTTCCAGGTATGGGGAGGGGAAGTCGATTTTTCGGGATTTTTTCACTAATAGTATGGAGCCATGGTCCTTTCAATGCGATATTGCTAGTGTTCTTCGGGGGTTTTTCTGGTCGCTGATTTCAAATCCAATGTCAAAAGTAGCATTTGACAGTTGACAGCTGTCAGTGGCACTGCCAACTCGCCTTATTTTCCGGAAAAAATTTCTCAGAATATTTACAAGGGGTTTTTTGGGTCTCTGATTTCAAATCCGATGTCGAAGGTGGCATTTGGCAGTTGACAGCTATCAGTAGCAGTGTTAGCTGTATTATCCGGAAAAGATTTATCCCAGTATTCCCGGGTCATGCTAAAAGTACATGCAAACAATTCAATTATTATGACAGCTGTCAACTGTCAAATGCTACCTTCGTTATTGGATTTGAAATCAGCGACCCAAAAAACACCTTATATATATTGTGATAAATCTTTTCCCGAAAATAAGGCGAGTTGACAGTGTCACTGACAGTTGTCCACTGTCAAATGCTACTTTTGACATCGGATTTGAAATCAGCCACCCGAAAGACCACCGTAGAACACTAGCGATGCCGCATTGAAAGGACCGTAAAAATTTCTTCTGACGTTAAATTTTGATGTTTATTTTATTAACATTTTTTCTACACTTTTCCCATATTTGCAAGGGCGGATTGAACGATTATATATATAAATATTTTTTTTTTCCATAGCAAATTTACAATCTACTCTAATCTATATACAGAGTATTTAGCAAATATTTTGATTTGTACTTCGCTTGAGTTGGGTACCATCCACTGATGGTTCTCCATTTTCACCTAGTCCGTTAGGTCTTTTGGTCACTTTCTTTGTAATCTTCTATTATCTAACGGTAGCTGATATAGTTGGTTTATGTTTGAACTACTGTCGGCAATATCCCGCTCTTTTGCTTTATTAGCGTGGAGGGTAATAACATCCTTTATGTAGGGAATTCCAAGATCGTTATGGAGAGTTGCGTTGGACACATGCCATGGAGCGTCTGCTAACATGGGGAGTGTTTTTGACTGGAAGGTTTGTAGTATTTTTATATTGGAAGGTTTGCTACAGCCCCAGAGTTCGATCCTGTAAGTCCAGATTGGTTTTAGAATAATTTTATAAATAAGTATTTTGTTTTCCAGTGACAACTGCGACTTTTTACCTACCAACCAATACATTTGTTTGACTTTTAGGTTCAGCTGTGTTCTTTTAGCTTTGATGTGGCTTTTCCAAGTAAGCTTCTGGTCCAAGTGGAGTCCTAGATATTTCACTGGGATTGGAACATTATTTAAATAAACTTGCGGGCATAAAGTTCGTCTCGTGGTAAATGTGACCTGAGTTGATTTCTTATTGTTGACCTTGATTTTCCAACGTTCTAACCAGTTTTGCAGGAAGTTCAGGTAGTTCTGCAGTTTTCTGGAAGCTCTCTCAGAATTTGAATCTGATGACAGGATTGCTGTGTCATCGGCAAATGTAGCCATTGTAATATCATCAATAACGGGTATGTCCGCAGTAAAAAGTAAATAGAGGAATGGTCCAATATGCGGGTCCTTTTAACGACAAACTATGAGTCCATAATTTGAAATTAAATAATCCCGAAGACAAATCGATAAATTTGAAAAATTTTAACCGTTTAGTATTCAGGGCAGAAAGCGCTTTCGAATCACTTTATCTGAGTCTCGGGAGGTCTTTATAAACACCTAAAGTAAATAAAAACGTATTGCATACTTTTTTAAAATTTAAATTATGAGCAAACCTAAAAACAATCATGTAGTCGCCTAGAGGATCAAAAGACCTTTAAAATGAGGGGTCACTCGACCGCCATACCCTAATTTTTGCTTTTGTTGGGACTAGGGGGTTGGATTTACAAAGTCAAATTAGACATCAAAATGTGCCGTTCAAAAGATAAAAGGTGACGTGTTTCAGGATTTTTCCCAAACAACACCCCCACCTTCGTTCATTTAAAAGGTGATTTTCATGAGGACGAAAAAAAAATTAAAAAAACCAATTTCAACCATGCTGTCGCATATAGAATTGAAAGACGCTTCAAATGAGGGGTCGCTCGACCCCCTTTCCCTATTTAAATTCTTGAGTTAGGGGTTGCTGGGGCTAGGGGGTTGATGTCTCAATGTCAAATTTGACATCAAAAGTTGTTCTCCAAAAATTAAAAATCGAGCTGTCTAAGTGTCTCAAAACAGGCGTGTTTCTCCACAGCCCAAGCCGCAATGTTATATTTCACTACTATCAATTTTTATAAAACATTTTTCTTTCAATTTCAAATTCCCATCAAAGGACTCCGCACATTTCTTAAGGGAAATGGCCCCCGGTGAAACTCGTTGGAATGGATATATGTTATTCCTCTTGAGCTCCTGATCAAAAGCACTCGTGGCCACAAGGTCCAGGTATGGGGAGGGGAAGTCGGTTTTTCGGGATTTTTTCACTAATAGTATGGAGTCATGGTCCTTTCAATGCGATATTGCTAGTGTTCTTCGGGGGTTTTTCTGGTCGCTGATTTCAAATCCAATGTCAAAAGTAGCATTTGACAGTTGACAGCTGTCAGTGGCACTGCCAACTCGCCTTATTTTCCGGAAAAAAATTCTCAGAATATTTACAAGGGGTTTTTTGGGTCTCTGATTTCAAATCCGATGTCGAAGGTGGCATTTGGCAGTTGACAGCTATCAGTAGCAGTGTTAGCTGTATTATCCGGAAAAGATTTATCCCAGTATTCCCGGGTCATGCTAAAAGTAGATGCAAACAATTCAATTAATATGACAGCTGTCAACTGTCAAATGCTACCTTCGATATTGGATTTGAAATCAGTGACCTAAAAAACACCTTGTATATATTGTGATAAATCTTTTCCGGAAAATCAGGCGAGTTGACAGTGTCACTGACAGCTGTCAACTGTCAAATGCTACTTTTGACATCGGATTTGAAATCAGCGACCCGAAAGACCCCCGTAGAACACTAGCGATGCCGCATTGAAAGGACCATAAAAATTTCTTCTGACGTTAAATTTTGATGTTTATTTTATTAACATTTTTTCTACACTTTTCCCATATTTGCAAGGGCGGATTGAACGATTATATATATAAATATTTTTTTTTCCATAGCAAATTTACAATCTACTCTAATCTATATACAGAGTATTTAGCAAATATTTTGATTTGTACTTCGCTTGAGTTGGGTACCATCCACTGATGGTTCTCCATTTTCACCTAGTCCGTTAGGTCTTTTGGTCACTTTCTTTGTAATCTTCTATTATCTAACGGTAGCTGATATAGTTGGTTTATGTTTGAACTACTGTCGGCAATATCCCGCTCTTTTGCTTTATTAGCGTGGAGGGTAATAACATCCTTTATGTAGGGAATTCCAAGATCGTTATGGAGAGTTGCGTTGGACACATGCCATGGAGAGTCTGCTAACATGGGGAGTGTTTTTGACTGGAAGGTTTGTAGTATTTTTATATTGGAAGGTTTGCTACAGCCCCAGAGTTCGATCCTGTAAGTCCAGATTGGTTTTAGAATAATTTTATAAATAAGTATTTTGTTTTCCAGTGACAACTGCGACTTTTTACCTACCAACCAATACATTTGTTTGACTTTTAGGTTCAGCTGTGTTCTTTTAGCTTTGATGTGGCTTTTCCAAGTAAGCTTCTGGTCCAAGTGGAGTCCTAGATATTTGACTTCCGATTTCACTGGGATTGGAACATTATTTAAATAAACTTGCGGGCATAAAGTTCGTCTCGTGGTAAATGTGACCTGAGTTGATTTCTTATTGTTGACCTTGATTTTCCAACGTTCTAACCAGTTTTGCAGGAAGTTCAGGTAGTTCTGCAGTTTTCTGGAAGCTCTCTCAGAATTTGAATCTGATGACAGGATTGCTGTGTCATCGGCAAATGTAGCCATTGTAATATCATCAATAACGGGTATGTCCGCAGTAAAAAGTAAATAGAGGAATGGTCCAATATGCGGGTCCTTTTAACGACAAACTATGAGTCCATAATTTGAAATTAAATAATCCCGAAGACAAATCGATAAATTTGAAAAATTTTAGCCGTTTAGTATTCAGGGCAGAAAGCGCTTTCGAATCACTTTATCTGAGTCTCGGGAGGTCTTTATAAACACCTAAAGTAAATAAAAACGTATTGCATACTTTTTTAAAATTTAAATTATGAGCAAACCTAAAAACAATCATGTAGTCGCCTAGAGAATCAAAAGACCTTTAAAATGAGGGGTCACTCGACCGCCATACCCTAATTTTTGCTTTTGTTGGGACTAGGGGGTTGAATTTACAAAGTCAAATTAGACATCAAAATGTGCCGTTCAAAAGATAAAAGGTGACGTGTTTCAGGATTTTTCCCAAACAACACCCCCCACCTTCGTTAATTTAAAAGGTGATTTTCATGAGGACGAAAAAAAAATTAAAAAAACCAATTTCAACCATGCTGTCGCATATAGAATTGAAAGACGCTTCAAATGAGGGGCCGCTCGACCCCCTTTCCCTATTTAAATTCTTGAGTTAGGGGTTGCTGGGGCTAGGGGGTTGATGTGTCAATGTCAAATTTGACATCAAAAGTTTCATTTTCCCATAATAAATATGCGGGTCCTTTACTAATATATAATTTTCAGTATATATTTCCATCTTAACGTAGTTTTTGATCTGCAGGGAGGATTAGATTAACATAACTAAACGTTCTCGATTTCACAGAAATAATTTTGTTAACCGCTTTACATGTAGTACTATTTAGATAAAATAACAATTTAATGCGCTTTTTATTTGAAATATCATAGAAGTTACTAAATTATCACATCAACAGAATTAGGCTCCATTTTACGTATTACGTGTTATTATGCTTTATCAGTAATTCAATTAAAGATAAGCATGCAAACCAATCATCGATTGTCTTACATGGGTTCTCTATAAACCTTTGCAAGCAAGCAATTTGCGATTATAAGATTTTTATAATTTCTTGAAACTTTTACTTTTAAAGTTGTGAATTAAGAATATACAGCTCGTTATGACGCAGTCTTTATGGGTAGTGTATGATATCTAACGAGGAGGCTCAATTAATATATATTTTAAATATTCCAAACTCCCCTTTCAGGGTCAAATCGGCACTTTGCTTTTATACAAACTCTATGTAGTTGAATTTGTGTTTGGCAGTATTCCAGACTGCGAAGAAAGTATTATTTTGGCAAGATATCTATATTGATTTAGAGATACCACAAAAGTACTTTGGAATGAAAACATGAAATATTATAAAGACATTATTATCTAACATAATTCGTTTTTTCTAATATAAACTATTACAGTTGCCTCACGAATGTGTACAGGCAGCTGCATGGTAAAATGTCCGATTTCTCTGGCGTATAATAAAGCGGAAATTCCTGGGATGTTTACATTAGTATATAGTTGGAAATAATTGTAAAATGTGTTTACTAAAGAAAATGTTAGCGCAGAGAAAATTAAATTAACAGAAAAAATATTTAACTAAATCTCTCTTTGATCGAAATGTAAAATGTTAATTTCCTTCATTTGAACTAGAACAACCCGTCAGTTACACTGTTTCAAATTTAGTCCTGCTAACTACTTCCTATTCGTATCAAGTGAATGTGGGTGGTAACTGGGTCTCGCTTGCTTTTGCACAGGGTAGTGATTCGAAACTAATTTTTTAGTACCTCACTACTAAATTTAAGTCATCAGGGCACCAGAAGGCAAAATTAAATTAACGTGAAGTTACTAAACGAACGACAAGTCCTCGTGTAAATAATATTAACAAATAGTAATAACCGTCTTTGTGGATTTGCACAAAAATTAATAACAATTAGGTATGTATTGTATGTATTGTCTTCCAAAGGTAAATTATAATTTTTACAATTATTGGAACATATGTTAGCAGATAATTTTATCACTCTAGATTCCATTTTTTTTGCTTATTTAATTTATTTATTTATTTGCCGAACAGAAATCCATTTACAGAACAAAGTTTACAGTAAGCATCCTGTTACACACACACACACACATATATATATATATATATATATATATATATATATATATATATGAAGTGTTGTTGTACTTCCGGGTGCTCTCCCGCGTCGATGATCGACTCCTCCAGGAGACACGGTTGTCTAAACGACGTTTCGGCAGAATCTCATCTGCCATCTTCAGGTTCTCACTGAAAGCTGCCTACTGCTGCTTCTCATTGCTCGAACTGAACTGAAGTTCGAGCAACGAGAAGCAGTAGTAGGCAGCATACTTCATTGAAATATTTAAGATATACTACATACATAACCGTGTAATACTACAAAAATCGAAATCCTGTTAAAAACACTAAATTGCGTGATTTATGAGCAAATAAAATTTACCAAATTTGTTTTTTGGGCAATATTCAATTTTTTCAAATGGAACCATGTCGGTGCCGTGGTACCATTTATTAGTACAATTAATAAGGAATTTATTCATATGTCGAATTAAAATGTGCGATAAATACAAATAAAATTACAGCTAAAAGAAAATAAGAAAATACAATTTTATTCTAATTACCTTGTTACACATAAGATGGTTTACGGTGAAACCGGAAGTGAAAGAAAAATCAATTGTATGTCAAAAAATGCCAAATGTATGTAGTATATCCTAAATTTCAATCAATTATCTTCAACACTAAAGGCGAAAAGGGGCATATACCATGATCCTGTTTCACCCTGTATATATATATATATATATATATATATATATATATATATATATATATATATATATATATATATATATTAAGGTAAAATTAGCTCGATTGGCTATTTAAGGTTAAAAGTTTTAAAAAATTTAAACTTGGGTATGCAGTCGTATGGCACAAAAATTAAAGAAAACTCTTTATTTCTGTTCAAGCTCTCGAGGCTTTATTGTCTCTTCATCAGGAACTCTACAAAGTATGACATCGTATTACACTTAAATTAGGGTTGACATTAGAGTACTTACGAAATGTTGAGGTTATGTTGAAGTTGCACGTGTGAAACAATTTTCAAAAATATGGACAAACAGTTATCAATAATAACAGCTTACAAACTTACAAGTTAAAAATTATTTAAAACACGGATAGATGTCAATTGATAAACTAAAATTGTTAAAATAATTAAATTTAAAAAAGCATGGTGTCCTGAAGAGATCCATCTTGTATTATAAGGTTAAGTTGGAACTTCCTGTGAAGATGGCCAACCTGTCAAATTTATTCCTCAAGAATAAAAGTAACTAACCTGCACTTGTACCTGCTGTCCCATCCGATGTTATACCTGTTGGATTATATTGATTATTGTTGTCAATATGTAAAAGAAAGGTGTAAATAATGTTAAGCCCTTCTATGTCATTTTTCGAGTTTAAAGCGTTGTTACTTTTGTAAATGTTTGTCATTTCGAGAAATTCTCGTTTGTGTCTATTATTTTCTTTGCCCAAAATACTAACGTCATCATATGCTACAACGTGATTGTTGTCAATGGCATGTTTTGCTAAAGTACAGGATTTGTTGTTATTCCTGATATCGCTTCTATGAGAAACCAACCGGTCCTTTAGGAGTCTACCGGTCTGACCTATATATTTCTTATCGCATGAGCCACAAGGTATGCAATACACAACACCGGACATCTCCAACATCTGGTCTTTATCTTTTAATTTGGAAAAAATGTTGCCAATGGTAACATTGTTTTTGAAAGCAAGTTTGATATTATTATAGTTGTTGAAAATTCTTCGTTGCGACAACAAAATTTAACAAAACTTAGTTCCTTATTCAAATGAGCGGTTATCCAGCTAACCTAGTTTACAAACTCTTGGTTAGCAGAAATTCTACCATAGATACTGTTGACCCACATAATGTTCCACCACAGAACAATAATAATGTAGTATATTACACGTTACCCCATATAGAGGGCTTAACGCTTGAGTTCAAAAGAATTTTCAACAACTATAATAATATCAAACTTGCTTTCAAAAACAATGTTACCATTGGCAACATTTTTTCCAAATTAAAAGATAAAGACCAGGTGTTGGAGATGTCCGGTGTTGTGTATTGCATACCTTGTGGCGCATGCGATAAGAAATATATAGGTCAGACCGGTAGACTCCTAAAGGACCGGTTGGTTTCTCATAGAAGCGATATCAGGAATAACAAGAAATCCTGTACTTTAGCAAAACATACCATTGACAACAATCACGTTGTAGCATATGATGACGTTAGTATTTTGGGCAAAGAAAATAATAGATACAAATGAGAATTTCTCGAAATGACGGATATTTACAAAAGTAACAACGCTTTAAACTGGAAAAAGGACATAGAAGGGCTTAACATTATTTACACCTTTCTTTTACATCTTGACAACAATAATCAATATAATCCAACAGGTATAACATCGGATGGGACAGCAGGTATAAGTGCAGGTTAGTTACTTTTATCCTTGAGGAATAAATTTGACAGGTTGGCCATCTTCACAGGAAGTTCCAACTTAACCTTATAATACAAGATGGATCTCTTCAGGATCAGGACACCATGCTTTTTAAAATTTAATTATTTTAACAATTTTATTTTATCAATTGACATCTATACATGTTTTAAATAATTTTTAACTTATAAGTTTGTAAGCTGTTATTATTGATAAGTGTTTGTCCATATTTTTGAAAATTGTTTCACATGTGCAACTTCAACATAACCTCAACATTTCGTAAGTACTCTAATGTCAACCCTAATTTAAGTGTAATACGATGTCATGCTTTGTAGAGTTCCTGATGAAGAGACAATAAAGCCTCGAAAGCTTGAACAGAAATAAAGAGTTTTCTTCAATTTTTGTGCCATACGACTGCATACCCAAGTTTAAATTTTGAAATTTTAACTATATATATATATATATATATATATATATATATATATATATATATAAACGCTAATGCTTCGATTGCAATAAACACCAGCCGAAAGACTGATCCTACTATCCTACTTAAAGAAGCTCTCGTGCCAGTCGTCCCACACCACTTGCAGACTGCAGTTTTGAGCTGTTGGTTCTCGTCAGTGTAAGGTAGGCATGTGCCGACAGACACGAGGATCCTTGGACTATTTGGTACATCTCGGTATCTTTAGGATAGCGACATGCAAAACAATCAGCAGGCGCCATCTAGCGGTCCAGTGTATGTTGCAATTGAAAAGTAAATAGTCTGATTGGGCTTATCATAGTTCAAATGTGCTTTTAGAGGGCAGAATATTAAAACATAATATTTTTAGTCGTATAATCTATAAAATCCTTATTTTACTATAACGAATGTAACCAGACTACAACCAACAGCTACTCTCCAGGCGATATGCCCCGCCGAGAGCTGAATTACAAGTTACAAGCCTGGCGCGTTAAGTGTAATAATTGCATATTACCAACAAAACGCTAATACTTACACAGGACTGATGATATTTGTACAACCTGGCTACCAATGTTAAAAGAAGAACTTAACAAACTCAACCTTATCTAAAAAAAATATCATGAGTTCTGTGTAAGTAGTAAGTATCTATGGAAATAACATTAACAGAATCTTAAAGCTGTGTATTTATCACACACAACAAATAAGAGTTCTTCGAAAAAACTTTGAAAACGGAAAGAGACTACTTTCCGAAACGTCAGCAAAATACATTAATTCTGTGTTTATTCCGATTTATATTATTTGAAAAAAATAACATCTGGCTGTTCCTTTGACGTGCGCAGAGGCTTTTTTTCAATAATTCTATTATTTTGTAGACTCGGTGATTTGCTTTTGAAGAGGATAATACATGTGGCAGAAAACCCAAATAATAGGAAAAAATATTATAAAGAAAAGTTACACTATTCATAATTCGTCGAGACTGAAGGATGGATCAAATCTGTATAATAATGACGTATTAATTGTAGGGGATTTTAATATCTCTAAATACGCTACATACTTGCTAGATTCTCAAGCCAGTCATCAAATATTATTGTTAAATAACTTTTTAAATATCTTTAATATGTCACAATATAATTTTATTTAGAGATCTCATTTAAAATTGACTTTAGCAATAATTTAAAGAATAACTTTCCTGTGAATTATAGCAATTCATACAATTTTAAGAAAGCCAATTTTTTACTACTATATGAATCTATTTCTAACATTGACTAGGGTTTTCTGCCTACTTTTCACGACGTTGAGGTTGCTTGTGCCTATTTCCACGATAAGTTGTATAATAGTTTTAATTTGTATGTTCCTAAATTTGCTTCGCAACATAAAAAACGATATCCGCCTTGGTTTACATATCAGATAATTAAAAATATCAAATTGAAAGCTAAACTCATGTCCACTTATAAGCATAATAATGACCCTAATACTTTAGAGGAATTTAAGAGATTGAGGAATAAAGTAAAACTAGATGTCAGTACCTCTTATGAAAATTATGTACGATCAGCTGAAAATAATATACAGCGTGATCCAAATAAATTCTGGGCTTTTATAAAAAATAAAAAAGGGTCAACCAATATCTCCAATAGCATGTTCTATGGCGATCTAAAGCTTGATAATCCCAAAGATATCATACATTCATATGCTGATTTTTTTTAGCAAATCATTTACACCTTCACATGAAATATTGATAGATGATAAAGAGTTTGTGCTTAATTCACAGTTTAAGGGAGTTTGAGTTCAATGATGTCCTTACTGCTCTAAAACAGATTAAACCTAAGATGACGACCGGACCTTATGCAATTCCAGCTTTCCTAGTTAGGGACTGCGCTTATGTACTTGCCGCTCCCTTGACAATTTTGTTTAACTTTTGCTTGAAAACTAGTACTTTTCCCCAAATCTGGAAACATTCTAAAGTTTGCCCCATTTACAAAAAGGGGGATAAGCATGATATAATGAACTTTTTTCCAATTTCTATATTGTGCAATTTTAGTAAAGCTCTCGAATTCTTACTGCACAGTGGTATATATCATTACGTTAACAATAGACTCTCGCCGTATCAGCACGGATTCATGAAAGGTCGATCCACCACGACTAACCTAGCTGTCGTCATACAATTCATTTCTGAATCCATTGACATGCAGACTCCAGCTGACGTTGTTTACACCGATTTTTCAAAGGCATTCGACAGACTTGACCATAACTTATTACTAAGAAAACTTACATGATTTGAACTGTCCTTCTCACTTATATTGCTGTTTGTTTCATATCTGTCTCACAGAAAGCAATATGTGGTATTTAATGGCTTCAAGTCTGTTGAGTACCTTGCAACTTCGGGGGTTCTCCAAGGATCTGTTCTTGGTTGTTTTTATCTATACCTATATGTTATTATTTACACTTACATTCTTCATCAGTTTCTTACCATGTTATATATAGTTATCATACATATCATACCTTCCTGTTCTGTAATTGGGTATTACCTGTAGAATAGTGTAATTGAAATAAATAAATAAATAAAAGTATTTCATGATTATAACCACGGCCGGGTACACCATCATTCTTAAATGCTAAAAACTTTAGAAATTTTCTTTCAATAGATTCCAAAGCGATTGAGTGATTGTCGTAAATTGAATATCAAATTAGAAATCTACACTCTAATTTTGAGCGTACGTTAATAATACAGAGTTTCCAACGCTAGTTCGTTATTACAAAATTTACAATTTCTATTAATAAATCCTCAAGTATTTGAATATGTTCTACCAAGATTGCTTATTATGTTCTGAGAAATATAATTTATTGTCAAATAAGATACCGAGATCTTTTGTACAATATTTTCTGTTTAATATTTGATTGTTCAATAATTGGTAAATATATATAATTGGTTCTTCACATTTTGATACATTTAATTTAAGTTTAAATTTATTACATCACTCCTCAAGTGAATTAATTGGAGATTGTAGAAGTTTCTATGCTATGCTGTTAATATCGAAGTTAATTTTCAGATCATCTGCAAATAAAAGTTTATGACAGCCAATAATTTTCATAAGACCATCAATAAATAATAGAAATAAAAGACGTCCATGATTGGATCCTTGAGGGAAACCTGATGTTGCCATGTATATTATATGCGACATATTTATTTATTTATTTATTTATTGCATACACTGCTCAACAGCTAAAATACCCAATTATGGAGCAGGAATAGAAAGTTATAAAACAAAACATAAAAGCATATAAAACATTAAAAGTCGATATAAGACAAAAAAACAACAAAAAAAAAGCATAGTGAATAATACAAACTAACAAAAACATCAATAAATACAAAGTGTAAATTACTGATAATTAAAAACAAGTTTAATGAGGTACATGTGTAGTATTAACTTAGAGAAAGACAGAAGGAAACAAAGATTAAAATTCAGTGTAAGAAAAACAAAAGTAATTTGAAAGTATTTAAATTAATTAAAAACTTCAGCTTTTATATCATTAAGGCTGCAATTAAAAATATCGAGGTTGCTGCACAGTTTATTAAAATTGTTACAGGCAGTGAACAAAGACGAATTTATTAATAAGTTTGTATGTGGAGTGGATAAATAAAAAACTTGGTCATTACGAGAATTTAATCTAGGGACGTGAATATTTAATTTGCAAATTATTCCAGGAACATCAAGCTCATTGTGTAGCGTTTTAAATAAGAATACTTGAGAGACGCATATTCGCCTGTCTTCCAGAGTAGACAACGAGAACCGTTCAAGCAATTGACTCTGCGGAAAGCCAATAGATGGATAGACGCCATCCGACTTAAAGTAGTTTAACAAACCAGCGTTGAACTGCTTCCAGGTTGCTCTTATGAACATCATATAACCAAATAAGTGATACATATTCCAATTTCGACCTCACAAATGATTGGTAAAGGATTTTCAATGTATTCGTATTAGTAAATTTACGACTGGTGCGAGCTATGAATCCAAGAGCCTTAAAGGCTTCAGAGGCTATGGTATCAATATGGTTGGTAAATGATAATTTGCTATCAAAGATTACGCCTAGGTCGCGAAAAGTTGTAGGTCTCTGAAGAGTATCATTAACCAAATGATAGTCAAAAATAATCGGAGATGTTTTCAATGAAAATGACATTACGTTGCATTTATTAGCATTCAAGGGTAGTTTATTTACTAAGCACCAGTTGTTTACTTTACTAAGACAAGCTTGAAGTTGAAAACAATCATGAATATGGTTTATAACTGAGAAAATTTTAAGGTCATCAGCATATAACAGGCAAGGTAAATCAATTTCGTCCGTTATATCATTAATAAATATTTAAAAAATAAGGGCCCCAAGATAGATCCCTGGGGAACACCAGAGGTAGCAGAAAATTCAATTGACTTGAAACCGTTAAGAGTAACATACTGAAACCTATTTGTTAAATAAGACTTGAATAAGAGAATTAATGAGTATGAAAGGCCAATTTTCTCTAATTTGATTAACAGTAACTGACGATCTAACCTGTCGAATACTTTGGAGAAATCCGTATATATGACATCAGTCTGGCGATGTTCATCTAAGGATTCAGAAATATACTGAGTTATTCAGAATAAGTTAGTCGTCGTTGAACGCCCCTTCATGAATCCATGTTGGTGAATAGATATCTTAGACTGAATTGAACGATAAATACTGTCATGAAGTAGGAATTCTAAAACTTTACAAAAATTACAGGTTACAGAGATAGGCCTAAAGTTCTGAATATCTAATTTATTCCCCTTTTTATAAATAGGACAGACTTTGGAAAGTTTGCATAAGTCCGGAAATTGACAATTTTTTAAAATAAGGTTAAAAATTAGAATTAGAGGATACGCAAAAATAATAGCACAGTTTTTCAACAAAAATGCTGGTATGGAGTCGGGACCTGCAGTCATTTTAGGCTTAATGCGTTTTAAGGCCTGGAGGACATCTGCCTCCTGAAAAAATGTATATTAACAGTATGGTTATTATTTGGACAATCGTTATCGATAGAATTATTCGCGGCGTCTAATGAGGAATCAGAATATGAAAGAAAAGAAAAATCTGGCAAATGCATCTAAAATATCATGCGGACTATTGAGTGAAGCACCGTCAAAGAACATTTCATCTGAAACTTCGGTTGATCCTTTCTTGTCATTAATGAACGCCCAGAATTTGTTAGGATCGCTTTTTATATTATTTTCGGCATTTTGCACAAAGTTTTTATAGGCAGTATTAATATCGCTCTTTACTTCCCGTCTGACCTTCTTAAACTCCTCAAAAAGATCATCGGTTTCCGAGCACATTTTTCTGAGACGTTCCTTAAGCCTGATTTTTTTATAATACTACCATTATTATTTTGCGAGGCCGATTTCTTTGGTACACACAATTCAAACTCCAAATCAAGTCTATCATAGAACTGAGTGCATATACTGTTGACGTCATTGAGAGAGGAAAGAAAAGATCAGTCAACATTAAGGAGGTTAGCATATAATTTAGAGAAATCACATTTGCGAAAATTATAATTAATATTATGATTAGGTGGAAAATTATTAGTAAGTTTTTTAGTGGCGTTCATCTCAATTGATATGACCAAGGCAGGGTGATGTATATCCTCATTAATTAACGGATCAAAAGACTGTTACGTCACAATTTTTGTTATGCAAAACTAAGTCCAGGATGCTATTATTGGAATTATGTACAAAATTGTACTGAGATAAGTTGTTACTGTCCAAAAATTATTTAAGGCTCTGATTTGGCCGTTGGGTTGTAGATCTTTCAAGTAAATCGCGTATTTGGAAATATTAAAGTCACCGAGGATGGCAAAATCACTGCTGTTATCCTGTAGACACCTTAAAGTACTTAGTGTCTCGAAAAAATATTCGTAGTCGGCCAGAGACAGACTCGGTGGTATATAAATGACGAATATATAGAGGAAACGATAGTTAAGTGAAATTCTTACACCCAAGATGTCAATGGCTGGCACGTTGTTAAAACCTGCAGAGTTAAGGTTTACCATAGAAGAAACACATTCTGAATTTACGGCTAATAGTACGCCATCGCCCCTTGAGCGATTAATGGCAGTAAAATTCCTATCAGAGCGAAAAATATTATATTCGTTGCAGAATAGTTCTCTATCAAAGACGGAGGAATCAAGCCATGTTTCGGTTAATGCGATAGCGGAGTATTCAGAGCGCACTGACGCATTATAAAGTTCTGCGGTCTTAGTTTTGATACCACGCGTATTTTGGTAATAAATTAAAAATTCCTTATTGCGCATACTGGTATTGACACCTTCGACTCGAGTTCCAGAGGGAGGGATTACTGTTGATTGCTATTGCACTGTTAAGGCTAATATACCAGTACGAAGTTTGTCGCGTGCTCGGATATATGCAGTACACTTATTTGTGTCCCAGGCTGCATGATCTGAAGGTACATTTTTTAATTTCAAGCAGTTACAAATTGCTCTCTATTCTTTAGATAAGAAGTAAATAAATTGATTAAGTTGCTGGATAATCCAAAGTCCATTAGTTTTAATATTATAATAGTGTGACTGGTAGTATTAAAGGCCTTTGAGAAATCGGTATACACCACATCCACCTATCCCTGTTCATCTATCTCTTGTATTATTAAAGGTAAATTAGTTACATTTGATTTTTTTTCCATGAAACCATGTTGATAAGTGGAAAGTGATTTATTTTCGGATGAACAGATGCGATTGTATAACGATATCTCGAATAAATTTGAGAAGTTAGGCAAGACTGTAATAGGTCTATAGTTTGCTATATTACTTATATCACAATTTTTTTAGTTCCGGACAAACTCTGGCCAAATCTGGAAATACTTCTCTAAATACTTTCTAATACTCTTTCTGTTAGAAATTGTTAAAAATCAGCAGGACCCGGATAGTGCCGGCGCAGTTGGAGGTGTTTAAGGAATAGGCACGTTGGGTGATATAAACACAGCCGAGGAGATCTGATGTTGGATGCGGGGACATTCGGTTACTCACTGTCAAGCAAGATGAATGTTATAATAATTAATACTGGTTGAACCTGTAGACTTTTACTATTTCTGCGAATATAGTTTTTGTCAATAATGGGACTTTTCTTTAAATTCTTACATCAGAAGTGGGATTCAGTCATGTGTCCGTGAAGCCGCGAGTGCCAGTAGTGCGATACCATTGGGCGGTGTGACTTACGCAGGTATACCCATTCGCCGCCGTCGCCGCTGCCATGGGCATTTCGGAAGAATGGTGCATGAGGACGAAAATACCATCGAACTGTGGTACGGCAGGTTCGAAGATCCTCTCATAGTTGCCGGTCAGTAAATGATGAGTCCCCTACTTCAACTAGTCGCTAAAAGTCAGTTATCGGGCAAACACTGTCTTCAATAAACCACAATACTAATCAAAACAACGTTGACTATTCTCAACATATTTATATGAATAGCACATCCGCGGTACCATAACAGCGATAGATTCCAAATTTGATCGTACAAATTGTTGATGTATTTATAAAAATGTTTATTTTCATATGGAAACGAAACATGTTACGGAATGTTTAAGAGATGCTATTGAAGCATCTGGTGTTCCCTGACAAATTATTTTAGATCAAGGACAAGCTTATACGTCCATCCATTCCCAAAATTTTGAAAGCGCGACTCTGGACTCATCATTTAAACGCCGTTATTTAGTTCAGAGGAAACGAGTAAGTTGAGAGAGATAATAGGATGCTCCTTAAACTCTTTGGTAACGATGAGAACAGACATGAATTATGGCCGATGGGATGTCGTTGATGAGAAATGTATAATGCCATGCACAAAGTTGTCAGTTGACCCTCAAAGTGAAGTATTTCGCTTATGAGATAGCGAATTGGGGTTGATTCTATACTGGAGGCAAATCAAATGGATCCCGTTGGTAAAGTGAATGGTATAGTCCTATTTAAAAAAAATAATAATAATAACTGAAGAGGTCCCTTTAGAGTATGAGAGGTATGAGACCAGGGATAAACGAAATGCAAAGGTTGTCAGTTCCATTCTGTGGTGTGAGAATATGTAGCTAAGTTTGGTTTGCTCAGCATGATACCTTGGTCTGGTCTGTCCGGCAAGGTAGGTAAGTTGGGTATGATACCTCGGTCTGGTTATTCCTGCGAGGTGGGGCACATGTTTGTTGTCCTGATCAGTCAAACATGGTTGTCCGGGCTTGACGATCTGATCAATCGGAGCCATTAGTTGTAAGAGGGCTTGACGACCTGATCAGTCGGAGTCACGGGACCGGAACATGAGTCGGTGTTCTTGTGGAACTGTATCTCCACAAGGATCGTGTTGACTCATGGGTACCATAAGTCAGTTAAGTTAGTAGATAACTAGCAATTAAGATTTTGATTCATGTTGAGTTATTTTATTCTTTTTGATTAATTAGAATCATTAAAAAAAAACTTCGCCAATGTTATAGCTCGCGTCTCGTAGCTAAGTTTTTAAAAAACAATTTTATTTATTTGTAGAGAGTCAACGTTGACTCTTAGAAATAATACAGTAATAAAATGTAAGTATTTAATTTGAAGTGAGTATGATAACTAACTACAGAAATGTCTCGCGGTTCTATTTATGACATTTAGATGCAGTGTCATCTAAATGATAGAAATGTAATATAATATAATATGATACTTTGTAAGCGATAAATGATAGCGGGAATTTGTTATCTGCACGTAGCTGAAATATGATATTATATGATAATATGAAATGAAGCAAAAGTCACGTATCGTCTTGTATACAGTGGCTCAAATACTATATAACATCTATACATAGAAACTAAAAGGGCACTGTAATAAAACATTACATTTATTAATAATTCAACATTTTGTATCATTTTAGTTAACTGAATTATAAATTAATTATAAACATTCCTGCGTACGTAATTATCACATCGGGTGAAATTGTTGATACACCCTGTCGTGAAAAGTTAACTCTGCAGTTTGTACCTATGAATACAGGCTTATCAGTGTCATAACATATGTTTTATTTATGAATCTGCAGCTGAAAATATCAACCAGAGTGGAACATTTAGCAAATAAACAAAGTGAGCTTTGTAAAAAATGAACACGATACTTTTTGCTTATTAGCCCGAGAAAAAACTGTTTCTGTTCACCGACGCTGCTAATTTGGTGCAACAATTATTTGATTAATATGAGACCTCTGCATATATGAACGCATAAAATGTTGGACTAGTTAAATAGCAATAAGAAATAAACGAATTATTTTAATCATTTTCCTGTTTGCTTACAGTAGTTAATGTGGAACCCATTTTATAGTTTTTGTTTTTTATTTACTTGTTAGTAAATTATTATTACTGAGACTTGTTGACTCATACGAGAATAATAATCTATTTTATTATGCAACAAATTAAATACAGCTAAAGTCATGGTAGGTATATAGATTTTAACGTAAAATGTTTGAAATTGTCAATGAAAATATAATACTTTTAAATGTGAATATTGTTATTCGGTACGTCACCGTAAGACTTCTGTGGAATTGGTAAACAACAGAAATGTTACCTATAATCAATATCGTTAAATATACAACAGTCATTTCGTATTCATGATTTCCATCAAACATCTAGAATCTTTCGTTTATATTTTGAGCATACTGTATAATAAAATCATTGTTTTTTATTAGTACGGAAAGGAATATAGAAATGTTCTCACTAGATGCGAAAGAGAGGGTTATAAATAGGCTCTAAAATAGGTGACACGCACCTGACGTCACATTCATATCTTGGACGATAAACAAATACTAACCTTACTAATTTTTGGGCTTGTTTACATGTGAAAAAAACTTTCCTTGTGTCTTATATTTGTTTGTAGAATCGTGATAACCGTGATATTGTAATAAAATCTTAAGGTAAGAGTGTAATAATTATATATTTATACAAAAACTAAAATATTCTAACAATTGATTGCAGAAACATGGACACGAGTAGTTATTTACAGCTTGATAAAATTCAACTAGATTTATTTCAAAAATATCTCTGTTGGGTATAGGTCTATACACACTTAGTTTAGATGGCTCCATGGTGAGGAGTGTCATAAGCGGATTCTTCAGGACTAATATCTTGGTGGGATCTCTAGAAGTATTCTTGAACTCATGCTAAGCCCTGCCAAGCTGTTGTTTCGATTGCAACAGACAGTGGACCGCTAGATGGCGCCTAATGACTGTGTTAAATTTCGCAATTTAAAGGATTTTGAGATGTACCATAGAGTCGGAAGATCCTAGTGTAGGTCGTTACAGCCTACCTTGCACTGATGAGAGCCAACAGATCGAAACTACAGCAATGTGGAGCGATTGCCACGAGAGTTCCTTTAAGTAGGAATTAGTCTTTCAGCCACTGTCTGTTGTAATCGAAGCTGTAATTATTACTTTAAAGCGTCAGGCTTGTAATTCGTTAATTCAGCGCTCGGCGGAGCACAGCCCGGGGAGTAGCTGTTGGTTGCAGTATAGTTATATTCTTTATATATAAATATAAATAAACATTATTATTATGTATTATTGTAGTAGGTATTATCATATGTAGTTTAAAATCAGAAACTGAAATTGCATAGTTATCTTTGGATAGCGGTTTAACTATTCCTTTCTTTTATAGAAAACTATCCACGTTATACACAGTAATTAATTAATAGTATGTGTACATATACATATTAACCTATAATTCTATAAAAGAAATATACATAGACGCACTAATGGCACCACAAATCGATGAACTTCAAATACTTTAAGTTTTTTTGAAGAGATAATTTTTTTAATCAAAGTTTCCAACGATAGAAAGCTTAAATGGCATGGCATGAATCATTAGTTTCTGGCTTACGCTCTTGTTCTAGGAGAGAAAAAATATCGTTCGAAGTAGGCAAGGGCCATTAAATAATTTTTTTCTTTCAGCTAGTTTCAACTCATTATTTTATACAGTACTTGTAGTAGTCGCGCGGCACATCCCCTGACCAAAATTTTTAAACTAAACATTTCACAATGTGAAAATAAATTTCATAGTCGCAACATAGGTTACAGTATTAATGCAAGGCACTCAGTTATTTCAGGTTACTTTAAGCGATATTCTTATCATCAAAACCAGTGCCTTAATGTTAAATATAGTGTTTTATAATAAATTAAATGCAGTTCGAAAGAAAAATTGCTGACATAAATTCCGTTAACATATGGTTTTATCTTTGAGTAAATAAAGTGAGATAAATTCGCTTCCCTTTTCCCTTTCTGACCTTTTGTCAACTTAACGGAAGGTCAGAAAGTAAAATATTTGGAGTGTAAAAGTCATATATCTAATACTGGTACTTTTCAAATATGAATGAAAAGTTGTGTTCATGAAAGTAAATATCTCCAGTTTTAGAAGGGATTCATATTTTTTCAGCTGTCTAGCAATCCAAAGAACACAGGAAAGAAACACATTCGCAAATGTATATATTCTTTTCATATGAATCTGGATCAAATTTAATAACCTAGTCATGATCGATGTTTATTCAACACGTTATCTACGGAGACCTTTTCAATCACATATTTAACGACTGAACGACGTCCTTAAATCTATCGCATTTTCGTATCTAAAGGCGATGGAATATTTCTTGCTATCTGCAATTAAACGGGCATTGTCAGCAATCCACGAATGCCGACTTACGAAATATGACAGATGATATGTGTTCATTCAATGCATTATATGTGTTTTTGTTCTCTGACGTGTAATATTTGTTATTTGATGTGACGCGTGATATGTGTAACACCCGCCGTTGCTCGGGACAATTTCATCCTCAAAATTTATCACTAAATTGCTACGTCTTTGGGGACTATCCTTTATCTAATTTTTACACATCCGTTTCTTTTAGTGTCATTTCTAAAAATAACTGTTATGGTCCAGGTAGTTCTGCCACTACAATGTGGAAGCGGAAGTGGAAGTAATATCAAATCTTTTATTAAAGGCCATAGGATCTCGTCAATCAAAAATCTCTGCAAATGAGGGAAAATACAATTCCCTCAGTTCGGGATCCATAAAAGTTGTGCTTCTTTCTTAGTGAGTCAACTAATTATTTATTTCAGTTATTTATGTGTTCCAAAGTTAACGGTCAAAGATATAAGTAATATGTAATAATATATAGTCTAGGAGGCAAAGGGTTAAATTATAAACTATCATTATTAATTTATTTAGGATACAAGTAGCTAGACAGATGAGACATCCAATTACAGGATTAGTGGAGTAAGTCTACATTTTTAATGCTATAGTACAGGTAAGTAGAAGTTGTGGAAGATATTTTGTCTATGGAACATCTTGAAATGCTTCTCCATGGTTTCCTCTTTTTTAATTTAAAAAACAAAATCACACCTTATGACGTGCTATCTTTAGCTGATTTCGACAAATTAGTAGTAACTTTTATAAATAGGATTTTAATCGATCAATTCACCCATTCAGCGATAGATGACACCGCACTCTAAACTCCTATCCAGATTACCACCAGATGGCTCTCTTGGAAAATGTAACAATTTGTTGAATATATGGGTATATCATAAAATATCAAATGTAAACTTTTATTATAATTAGTGCATAAAAATTTTATATAAACTAATAGTATAAAGATAGTAGGAATGATTGAAAAAGTCCATATCAATCGATTCAGTTTTCAAATTTCTCAAGTTGGTACTCTGACAGCCGAATTGTCGAACTGCCAGTTTAAGTCATGTGCTCTTGTTTTTGTGAGTTAAAACGGTTACAAATATTATCCAAGTACCGTCATGGATCAAGAAATTGAGCTGACAACATTGCTAGTGATTAATTTAGTTAAAAGGCACGTGCTTGCTAGTCGGTTTGATACCGGATCAAAAACGAAATTTAACCAATTTAATTTATATTTTGGTTTATTTAATTGAAATTTTGATTTATTCGGATTAGCATATCGTCCAGTGGCATATTCTGGGTAAGTTTGAATTTCTTTGATTTATAATAATAATAATAATAATCTTTATTCAAATTAGGCCAGGCGACAGGTCGAAAAAAAAGCCTCAATAAGGAAATAATTAGTGGAAAGCTGGAAATTGCTTTAATCGCTTTCTTTGGACCCAGATATTACTCTCCCAAGTTTTCCCCCTCGAGCGAAGTCGGCGTTGGCCCTTCTGACCCTAAGAAGGTACCATTTTTCGGTTCCTTGCAAATATCTCCCAAACCATCAATTTTATCAACAAAATACTTATTACAAAAAATAATCTAGAGTAAATTTTCTACAAAAAAGTTCTTTACCGTTTGTCTCTAAAGTGAACCGTTACGATGCTACGGCCATTCAAAGTGGAGCCCTTTTTGATTCTTGCGGAAAAATTATCGAAATCATATGCCATATCAAAGTTTCTACATTTTATAAATATTTGTCAGCATTCCAGGTGCACAAGCTATTAACTTGTTACAAGTATAACAGCTTTTCAATGTAAACAGCTGTGGCAAAGTACCTACGATTAGTATTATTATTGACTAGTATTGACATAAAATCACTCTTTTCCACACCACCGGGCGGTAAAATAAATGGCGCGTTTTTTTGTCCCTAGGAGGCCTAATTCACTGTTCAAATGTCAAAGTTAGTCGATTTTCAACCGTTTTGATGAAGGCTGGCAGTCTTGATCGTCTGCCTCAATTTCTCCGTCATCGCTTTCATGGTCTGCATCGGTACATTTGTCCGACGTCACAGGGCGCTCAAGATACAATCGATGTCTCCGTCACAATCATCCATATCATCTTCCTCGGCAGCATTTGTACATGACCGTCCCATACAATTCATGCAGATTCTGGAGCATCGGAGGCCCGTTTTCCTGCAACCATACGCTGCGTTACATCCTATCGAACATTTGCAGGACACTATGTTTGGAAGCGTTTGTGGCACCGGATCACTCGTCGTAGGTATGGGAGCGAAACCACATTGAGAATTTTTCCAGCCCCAATCCAGTGGATTTGTATCATTTCCATACCATGTTTGGACTTGATAGTATGTTCTTAAAGAGTGTTCACGCGCCGCTGATTCGGTGGGAGTTAGGCTTGCGAGATTAAATCGATGTTTGCTTAGAGATTTTGCAAACAGTTGGAACCACAACTCATTCAGTGTGTTTCCCGTGGTTTTGTTGTCATAAAGCCTAGCCACAACCAACTGGCCCGCTTTGTCAATTTCATCGGGGTTTGCAGGGGTTGTGCAAAATAGTTGTGTTTGGTTGAACCTTTGCCGGGTTTCATAAAATACATTTTCGTGGAGGGTGGCAGACGAGCCGCCAAGATGACCAGGATATCCATATCTTCAGCCACTATAATGACCGAATTGTCGAACCGAGATAACTCGAGTGCGGTGGTAACGATGAGCACATCGGCACCTTCTGGAGCTTGTCTGGTTTCGATTCCTTCGCTTTCGAATTTGACGCGCAACAAGTTTGTGTCATTACACAAAAATTTTGCTTGTGTCATAGGTGTTGTCATGGACTCATCAAAAAAAACATTAGCAGCATCATGCTTCTGCGATCGTCGAAGACGCTCACTGGACTTGGTACTGCGAGCTGCTGGGTCGTTAGGATACCCATCGAAAATGATGACACTGTTTTTTAAGTATCTCTTGACGTAATTCACATATTTGGCACTTATGTCGGCAAAAGTATCGGTTTGGTGCCAAATTACACGGTGCAGAAGATATCCTCCGTCGAGAACATGATGAGGGTCCTTAAATGTGGGTTCATCGGTAACAGGATGGAATAATTTATAGAACACAGACTTTTGCGTCTTACGCATTCCGGCTTCATCAAAGATCGCAAGCGGGTACGGAGCTAGTTCAAACTGAAAATATTGTTTCAATTCTGCAACGGATTTCTTGGCAAGGCAAATGCGTTGGAAAAGCACACGAGGATCAACGGGAATATCCGTGTTGCGGATTTTTATTTTCGAATTTACCGCGCGGAGTGGCATCACGCAATTTTTTCTAAGGAGCTTCACATCGCGAAAATTGTTGCCGGTTATGCCTTTCTGTGCTGTTATTCCAATTTCATAGGCCATATGACAAGTGATTTGTCCATCCCCGATAACTCCTGTGCCAGCTGCATGTGCAGGTGTTACTATCACCACGTACACAGTGTTGCCAGCGCCCTCGGTGAGAAAGTAATGAAGTCTACTTGTAAAATGTACTGAATCTGAACTGAATGTATTTACTGACCATTTTTTTTTATTGATACCTGGTCACCTGGAATGCTGACAAATATTTATAACATGTAGAAACTTTGATATGACATATGATTTCGATAACTTTTCAGCAAGAATCAAAAAGGGCTCCACTTTGAATGGTCGTAGCATAGTAACGGTTCACTTTAGAGACAAACGGTAAAGAACTTTTTTGTAGCAAATTTACTCTAGATTATTTATTATAATAGGTATTTTGTTGATAAAGGTGATGGTTTGGGAGATATTTGCAAAAAACTGAAAAATGATACCTTCTTAGGGCCAGAAGGGCCAACGCCGACTTCGCTCGAGGGGGGAAACTTGGGAGAGTAATATCTGGGTTCAAATAAAGCGATTAATGCAATTTTCAGCTTTCCACTAATTATTTCCTTATTGAACTACCTGTCGCCTGGCCTAAATAGGAAATCCTAATATTTTTTTTATACATTTATTTAACGTGGGCCTATTTCCGCTACTGAGGCCTAACACCGACGCGTGTAGATGAGCTACCCCCAACAAGGAATTTTACCGAATCTCTTTCCTTAAGAAGAGTAGGGATCTTTACTTGCCTAACATTTAAGAGACAAGGGACCGACGGCTTTACATCCCCTCCGAAGGATGGTATAACCCTCGCCTAGGGTTGTATAGCTTCCGCGCATACACTGATATACAAGCTGCTGGAAGATGTATGAAGCGAGGACGCGGTCTTCGTTGGAACGGTCACCCATCCAATTACTAACCGCGCCTTACGCTGCTTTACATTGCTTATCGAAGTATGTACATAGTAAAGACGCAACCACGTTCGCCCCTGAAAATCCTAATATAAGCAATAGATAAATACTCAATAAACACAATAAATAAAACAGATAAAATAAAGAAATATATACATATGCACATTTCTAAACACAAAATAAAATGGTTGATTTATGTGTGAAATTAAATCAGATTGAAGTTCTCAGATAGATTGTTAATTCATGTTTAAAAATATTTAGCGACCTACTTAATCTTTTTTGATAAGTTATTATATTCCCGAATTCCCTTAAAAAATATATTGTTCATTGCTCTAAAATTATTTGTTCTGCTAATATGAAGATTGCTCATTATTATATGTATTGTATTATATGAGTGACTTTCATGATTAAATGTAATAAACTTATTCAGGTATGCTGGCATTAAACCCTTTAAAATTTTATACATAAAAATCAATGTAAAATAGGTAATTCTCACCGATACAGGCGTCCACTCTAGAGTGTTCAACATATTTTGAATTTGTTTAGATTTATTACATCTGAGAATAATCATCATAGCTCGATTCTGAAGTTTTTGCAATTCATTTTTGTATGACTGGTGGTTGAGAGGTGAGCGCACTTGCCTCTCACCCAAAAGTTCCGGGTTCGATCCCCGGTTGTGGCAGTGGAAAATACTGTGAGAAGGATTTCTCCACTATACACGGATATTGGGTGTGTGTCTCTTGTCTCTAAATGTGTAGCCCCCTCCCACACAAGGCTCTTCTAGAGCTTTCCGGGATAAAGGGGGTTTCATTACCTGTGGTGTTATTTATTTATTTATTTATCTATTTATTTTTGCTGAATTGATCGAGTAAATATAAAATAGTAGCACAGTAATCGAAATGAGGCAGAATTATTGATTTATATATATTGATTCTAGTTTTTAGATCTAAATTACTAGAAATTCTTGAAAAGTAAAATAATTTTTTAGGAATTTCATTCTTTATATATTCAAAATGAATTTTAAATGATAAAATACTATCTATAATTAAACCCAAATATTTAATTTGTTCCACTATTTCAATTTGAGTATTATTTATAAGCAAATTAATATTTTTACTATTGATGTTGCTTTCGTTTTAATAGTATTTAATTTGAGTTTATTCCAAATTTGCGCAACTCAATATTCATTTCATTAATAGCGGTGTCAAGGTCGAAGTCACAAACAGCTACATACAAATTCAAAAAATCCAAGTCAAGCTGGTAATTTATGTCATTAATGTAAATAATAAATAAAAGAGGTCCTAAAATGCTTCCCTGATCAACGTCAAGAGTTGGGGATAATGTATTATTCATTTTGGTGGTTTGTTTTCTGTTAGTCAGATGGTTTTTTAACCACTTCAATACGTTACTTCTGACACCGTAGTAAGTTAACTTATCTAACAATATTTTTCTGTCAATGATTTCAAACGCTCTTTTTAAATCTACAAATACAGCTACGTTATACTTTCCTTGATCAATCATCTGAATCAAACTAGTAAGTGTCAGTTGAAGTGCAGATTCACACGAATGCTTAGCTCGAAAACCTGACTGATGACTAATTAATAAATTTTTGAAAATAAAGTAATCAACCAATTCATTATAAACTGCTCTTTCTAATAATTTTTCTACAGAAGGTAAAGTATTGATCGGTCTAAAATTAACTGCATCCATTAGTATTCTTAAGATTAGGAATTGGTGTAATACAACTATATTTTAATTGGTTTGGAACAACACATTCTTCGAGGGACATATTTATAAAATTTAGTAAATTTACTTACAACATCTGTAATAGATTTTAAGACTCTACTGTTAAGAAATGCATTTATTATCAAGCTCCCTCACCAGGGTTTTTAAGTCACTTATATTAAGAAGTTTAAATTTGTTAATAGAAGATTCAACTACAGGTAAACCATTTGAAGACCATGTCTCGTCTGTTAAAATCGAATCGTCTATCTCGTCAATACTTTCAATAAAATATTTATTAATATTCTCAGCAATATCTGTGTTCTGCGTCTGTTTTAGAAATGACCACATCATCATTGTTCAAAGTAAATGTAATTTCCGATATAATACCATAGGCACTGTTTGGTCCCACAAGTTCTTTAAGTACTTTCCACAAGGCGTTTCGGTTCAATTCTAATTTTTCTTGATACTATTTTTGTTTCATATATTTTAAAACATTAACTACTTCATTTCTGTATTTTTTGTAGTCATCCCAAAGTTCATTTATTGATATATTTACATTGATAACTGATTTTAATTTTTTATATACAGCATCTCTTTCCCTTGCTTTATTTCTAACTCCTCATCGTACCATGGAAGAAAGTTTGATTTTAAATTGGCAGTTCTAACTGGGGCAATTTTATCAATAACCTTTTTACAATTTTCGTAGAAATTTTCATGTTTGATTTACATCTGTCATATTTGTACACAAATCGACCACAAGTAATTTCATATTTATATTATATAAATTATTTTCACTAAAATTTCTTAAATATTTTATAGCTTTGTTATTATTAGTGCTGTGGCCATTGTTTGACAATATAGATATCATACTGTGGTCCGTAATTTTTAGAAAATCATGAACAATGGCTTTTACATTAGGTTGATTTGTAAGAACATAATCTATTAGTGAACTGCTAGTAGCCGCTACCTTACTTGATCCAGTTATTATTTGTTCAACTCCAAACTTTACTATGATATTTTTTAATTTGTTTGCATAAATTATGGGCTCCAAATAGTCAACATTAAAGTCGCCCACTAACAGAAAGCGCTCATTACTAATAAAAATTGCATCACTCATACTTAGAGAATGATACAGTACACCTACTTGCCATAGTTTTATATTTATTTTAATTGTTATAAATTGAATCCAGTAATTTGGTTCAACAATAAAAGCCTTGTTTTTATCGAATTCCAAATCATTTCTAATATATATTGTGACGCCACCTATGTGACGACTATTAGAGTCACATCTTACAGCACTATATAGGTGTATATCAATTTCGCTATCCTCAAAATCTTCTGTTATTCTAGATTAACTAAGAATTAATATTTTGGGTCCATTACATATAATATTCTGAACAATCTCATCTCATATGCAAACAAACTTTGCATATTCAAATAAATTAGGTATGTCTGTGTTGAATTTTAGAATATTCGATTTAGTTTTAAAAAATGTATTGATGCGACGCAGTTTTTTAAAGATTTTTTTTCTAAGAATATAAGAATACTTAAGTTAAAAGTTTTCCCTGAGAAAACAAATGACGCAATATCTGTAGAGCGTAAAAGTACATAAACTATATAAAACAACATTTGAAACTAACTGTTCTACTTTACTCTAGTTTATACCTCTGGTGCATTGAAACTTTCTTGTTTGTGACACTAGTGTCTAAATAAATTTTCCTTAAAGTCCATTGTTTATTTTTATTATTTCATTTCCAAATTGTTGGATTTAACACACTGTAAATTAATTCGCTAATATAATTATGCATAACTTAATTATTGCATAATTATAAGTTCTAAAAATTTAAATATGTTACTGCATCAAAGTTCTCATCTTTACAGAATATCAGTTCTCTAGTCCCAATAACTTATGCGGCATTGTTATTTGAAGACTTCAGTTTCTTGCAAAATTTGCAATAAAGCACTAACTTAAGATTTAAGATAATTGGTTTTAATTCGGTGAGATATTAATGAAAATAATCATTAATTTATTCCGAGTAGGTATATTTAAATACTTTTCTTTCCATTTTTGGTATTTTTGCAGTATACGTCATCTTCTAAAGAATAACCATGAAATCTACAAAATAGCTCGTTCATTTCGAGCAACGAGAAGCAGTAGTAGGCAGCTTTCAGTGAGAACCTGAAGATGGCAGATGAGATTCTGCCGGAACGTCGTTTAGACAACCGTGACTCCTGGAGGAGTCGATCATCGACGCGGGAGAGCACCCGGAAGTACAATAACACTTCATATATATATATATATATATATATATATATATATATATATATTAACATATGCTTGTTTCCACTCAGACGGTAGTATCCCAGAAGCGAAGGACAGTTTCATTATTATACTGAATGGTTTGAAGATGACATTAAGCTTTAAGCAATATGGTTTAGGTATATTGCTTCATTGCCATCTCAGCAGTTTGCTCTTCTTGGAAGTCAATATATGTCAAATCGGCGGGCGTTCGAGGAAGATGAGGAATGTTAGGCAAATCATCAGAAGATTCCACTGTATAAGCATGAGAGAAAGTGTTGGCAAATATATTAGGTAATTCGCCCATGAGCTGAGGTATAACGACTGTCGACTCTAGTTAACAGCGAACATACTTGAACATACATCTTGGGATCATTGCTAGCCGCCAAACCTTGTTTAAAGTCGTTCCTGGCACGTGATATGCATAGCAACAGATGATTTGAAAACAGTCGGTGAGCATGGAAGTCCTCATCACTTCTGCTGCGCCTAAATCTTTACCATAGTGTTATTTTATTCCTAGTGATTAATCCAGAGTTTTGATGGAACTGTTGCTAATGGGAATTCATATTGACATCGTTGAAGAAGTTCTGTTTAAAAATGTGCCAACAAAGTTCAATATCATCCACGTTTAAAAGCTATCCCTGTGAACTGCTAATAAGTCGCTATTCAGAAATGTAAAATTTGTTTATGTCCTTTTTACAGACCCTTTTCTAGATTTATTTTCAACATGATAGAAATTTCCAATTGGTGAGAGATATGTGAGGTCACCCTATTTGAGGTGATAAAATTAAATCTAAGATTCTGATTTTGACGAAATCTAGTTGGTTCAGATACAATCTGAGAAACGCATGAATTTGGTAAAAAATCAACCAGTATTTGAGATTATTCTCAGAATGTTCTTATTATTTTTATTTAAAAAGAAAAAGTTATTCTTGATATATCTAGATTGTTGATACATCTATAATCTTCCAATAAATGTAGGATCGAAATATTGTAAATAACCAAACTAATAATGCATAGACTACATTATATATATATATATATATATATATATATATATATATATATATATATATATATATATATATATACATATATGTTGTTTTTTAGGTTTCCGCGGGTGTTAAATGAAGTGTTGTTGTAGTTCACGGTTGTCTAAACGACGTTTCGGCAGAATCTCATCTGCCATCCTCAGGTTCTCACTTAAAGCTGCCTACTTGAAAAAACTAATTTCGACCATGCTATCGCATAGAGAATTGAAAGACGCTTCAAATGAGGGGTTGCTCGACCCCATTTCCCTATTTAAATTCTTGAGTTAGGGGTTGCTGGGGCTAGGCGGTTGATGTGACAAAGTCAAGATTGACACCAAAAGTTGTCCCTCAAAAATTAAGAATCGACCTGTCCGAGCGTTTTTTCAAGAGACTAGCAAAAGTGTCCCAAAACAGGCGTGTTTCGTTTGCAATGGTTCATCCTGATACACTTTATCCCATCGACAACTTACAACATACTATTTTAACAAAGCATATTTGCGCACAACTCATATGGCTGACTGTGCGGCATGTGTGGCGCACTGTTCTAACACACAGTACCTTTATAATTAAAGGTTAGTTAATGTTGAAAAGCAGCATTGTTGACACGCTTCCTTTTGTAAAAGCTTGTAATTGTACTGCTTATTTGTTTAATAAATGTTTGGTACCGTATATAAATCAGTAGGTTTCTAATAAATATTAGGCAAGAAAAAATCCTCACTCTTCGACACTCAAAATATCCAGATTCAGAGCAGCTCATCTCCTGACGTCAGTAACTGTCCTTAGTTGTAGAAAGAGATGTCGACGTTAAATAAATGAATAAAAAAACACCCGACATACGTTTTGACAATAGCTGATTCTGTAAGTAGATGAATGAGTCAAATATATTGACAAATCATGTCAACTTTACTGGTAAATTGCAAGTTGCGTTTAATTGTGTCTGTGGAAACTAGTTCAAACCCTTCAAGGTAGAGCGATGCATAATTAAGAGACACATCCAACTCTGCATATCTCAACTTCGGCTCTCATGTGACATGCCGCACTATGCAACAATGTAATAATATATACATGTAGGTAAATTAATATCGGAATCATAAGGTATGTTACACTTTTATTACTAACAAAGCATTGTCGGGGCATGATAAATTATTAAACAATATTTCAAACGCTAGTAAATGTTGAACTAATTACGTAATTTCAGTTTTATACATATTATTTGTTTTAGAACTTAGCTGTACACAATCTATTGTAATTTTAAATATACTGGGTAATTACTTTCATAATAAAATAGTAACGACTTTGTACATAAGATAAAGGCCTAATATAATAATGGGAAGCTTATAGGTAGAAACGTTAGTAATGACACCTTTCAAAAATACAGCACCGAAAGGGTCATTTCTTTTCCTCGTTTTGCTTTCTCCCATTTCCCATCGCCATAATGTTTAATTTTCTTTCCTCAATAGTACATAAAATATTCGAGATTTATTGGACAAAAGTCTGTACCTAATAATAATTTACAATATTCTTCTACTGCCCCGGTGCAGAAACATTCAGTATCATAAGATTCAAACGAAATAGAAGGATATATTGCGATGATTTTATGTTCACAAATTCAATACGCATCCATCGGATAAATGCAAGCTGCACCATTCAGAATATTTGTGCAGGTCGCGTTTGATATGTTATGAATAAATTTTAAAAAGAGTAAAAGATATAAACCAATTTATAAATACTTTTCAACTCTACTTTTAGCATTCATAGTAATTTATTTAATTTAATACGTACCTTGAGGTTTATTTTCATAAATTTCATGTTTCAAATATCCTCATAACATGGCCAAGTGGGACTTAACCTCCGGCAAGTATTTTGTCGACTATAGCAAGTGGGGTAAAAATTATTAACTCAAAGAATTTATTCAAGAAAAGAAGATAAAAGGCTACGGCAAATACTAAAAAATTGTGGGGGATTTATTTATGTTAGAAACTATTAATATATGGGAGGACGAAAAAAATAGCAACAGGCACAAACAACTCTGTTAATGTCAAAGAACACACCAAACTCTATCTAAAACCATCAACATCAATTTCAAAATCAAACTTCAAATCAAACCAATTCAACTGTAACTTAACTAACCTGAAGAAACGTACTTTTTACAACAAATTTAGCTTAATACTTTGCGTTACCACTTCCAGCATTTATAACTGCCTGCATATGTCGGTTCATACTGTCAATAAGGTTACTAATAGCATCTTGATGAATATTTTGCCATTCCTCCTGAAGGGCTAAACGAAGCTCATTTACCGTAGCCGGAGCTATTTCACGATCTCTGACCCGCCTACCAAGTATGCCCCACATATGCTCTATCAGGTTAAGATCAGACAAACATGCTGGCCAATTCATTTTGTTAATACCAGCTTCCACGAGGTAATGTGTAACACGCAATTCTGAATGTGGCCGCGCATTGTGCATTAGGATAAAGCTATCGCCGATAAATCCATTAAAAGCCAAAGGGTACGACGTAATTTCTTAATATCTCCTCAATATATCGGTGGGCCGTTAAGGATGACCACCAAATCAGTACAGGCCTCCCGGGTTATTCCTGCCCACACCATTACTGAACTTCCTCCATAGCTCAGACGCGAAAATCTTTCTCCGGCCCTTCTCCATAATCTTTTCCGTCCATCTGGAGAATGTAGGCAGAATCTGGATTTGTCAGTAAAAAGAACATTGTTTCATTGCCCTAAGTTCCAAGGTAAATGTTCAGTGGCAAATTGCAATCTAGCTACTCGTCGAAGCATTTTGGATCCAGTTGCTGGTCTGCAAGCTTGCAAACCAAACTCCTTCAATCTTTGGCGAACTGTTCATACACTAACATTATTACCTCGGACCTCTTGGAGTTGATTTTTTGTCTGCACTGATGTTAAATGATGATCCCGCAGAGTGTTAACGTGAAGAAACCTGTCGTCTATAGCAGTAGTTTTTCGTTTTCTGCCACAACCTGCCCTACGTTTATTTCTGCCAGTTTGTCTAAAACGTTCGACTACTCTTTTGATGCTAGAGGGATGAACATGAATGATTCTTGCAACATATTCATAATTATGTCTATCTTCAACAAGAGCAACAGCTTTTACGCAATTTTCCGCACTTAAAACCATGGTAGGAGTATAATAGGATTTGCGTAACAAAAATCACTGTCAAACTGACATTAGAGCAACAACGAGCAAAGCCGTATCGTCAAAAAATAACATTTCTCAAAGTAAACTGTTGATGACAAAAGTTCATTTCGCTCTTAAAAATGAACCAATGCACCTAAAGACATGAACCAAAAAACAAAATATAGGAAAGGAATGGTTCTTAACAAAAATTGGTATTTTGAAAGAATTTGGCTACGAAATTATTCCACAGGGCGTTTTAAAGTTAGGGTTATACAACGAACTTTTAATTAACCTTGCATAATGACTAATACGTCAGCATTTAACAAAAGACTGGACATGCAAGTTGAAACTAGTCATTCCATCTACAGATTGCTAAAAATGTATGAACATTGAACTAAAAATAAAAAATTATAAGACCTCAAATCTTACCAAATATTAACTTGTTGCGATTTTTTTGCATGTGAGTGTAGTTATCTCTTTTGTTTCTTAATATGTATAAATACTATTGCAAATGATAAGGATCAATAAAATTATCTGGATAGTGATTTTATTATTTTTAGATAAATTAAATAAAATAACAATAAAAACAGATAGCATAAATTTGATATAGATATCAATGAATTCAGAAAAGAATCTATAATTTATTGAACACTATGAGCCACCACCTTCTCATTTGAAAATGAAGTTTTGAATAAGAAAGTGATATGTTCAACTTTGGAGGCTTCATAAATAGTTATTAATGAAATTAAATGAAAAATTATATTTTTCCCATGAATTTTACCTGCCGTAGAACAAATGTTGGTATTCCAAAATGCTTAAAGAAAATTAACATCGACTCAAAAATTCTCAAAAGTCTCATGGTATAATCAGAATATTGTCTTGAATCCAAATATGTAAACATATACAGGGTGTTCCATTTGAAAATCGAAAGTTACTGTCATTTCTGGGTACACTGGAGGTGGTCTCGTACCGTTCCTTATGTCCAAAAATCCATTTTTACAGGTAGTTTATGCACCCCAAATTTCAAATAAATAAAGGAAAATAAAGGAAATATAGGGGTGAGCTACTAGCCTGTGCCACCCGGTATAAATTTCACTTTTCGCATAAATTATTAACTTGTTTTTTGAGATGTATCAATAACATCAAGGGAATAAATAAGGCGATATTCTTTTATGTATCATTCGGCTTTAAGAGTTTTTATGCATTCGTGTACATTTTTAATATTGCGGCTCTAAAATTGAAAGAACCGTCTTTAGGAACGTGAAAAATATATTTTTTCTATACACCGGCTGCTACAAAGTAGCGATTGCCCCTATGTGCACTATCTAACCTATGTTTAGTTACGCAATTTATTTCCGAGAATATAGATTATGGCAGTCAGGTTTACGTTATAGACACAGACTTTTCTAAAGCCTCTGACCGCATATACCATCCAACTTTACTAAAAAAATTATCCTTGCTTAGCATTCATGATTTCACTATTTTATTACTTAAGTCTTACCTTTACCACCGTAAACATTACGTTTGTTATAAAGGATATAGGTCTTCTTATTCCATTGCTAGCTCAGATGTTCCTCAGGGATCGAATTTGGGACCACTACTATTTTTTACTTTTTAGCAATGATTTAGCTGAGGAATTAATCTGTGTCAGATTACTTTTTACCGATGATCTTAAAATTTATTGTAACATCTCAAGCCTGGATGACTGTGGCAGTCTTCAGAGTGAACTAAATAAGGTGATTGAGTGGTCGAGCGTAAATATAATGGATCTAAATGCTGCTAAGTGTAAAGTAGTTTCCTATTCTCGAAAGAAAAATTATTTTGCGTTATTAAATCTAAAAACCTTATCTATAATCATATTTTAAACCAGAGTTTACATACATTATAATTCTGTTATTTTGATTTACTTATGCTTTACTACATAATATATGTATAATATTCAAGTAATTTATGCAAATTCAAGTCATTAACTTCGTTAGGCTTCAATTAGAACAATGATATAAAATTCTGTACTGAATTCTCTCAAAAATATGAAAAATTCATCAGACTTCTTATACATACTCTTTATATTGTTATGTATTATTTTAAAGTTACATTTTAAATATATTTTTTAATACTATTATAACCATTTATATTATTTCCAAGTTTAGTGTGCGTTTCACTTTGAAATTTCTAACATAATTAAAGTAAAGTAAGTAAAGTTTATTGTAATCCATAACTATTACAAAAACGACAGATTAAACAGGTTGTACATAAAATAATAAGAATAATATTTCATTTAAAATTTTCATATAAAGAAATTACCTATTAGCTTGTTTGTAAGGATTTATTTACAGCATTACCTAATCGAAATACGACTACTTTTATTATATAGAGAGACATACACCTACATAGGTATACATATATCTATATGTTACCTGAGTATGTAACTACTATAGGTTTGATGAAATTTTGGTAAGGTAACAAGATATAACAAGGAAGAGAAATGATAAAGTAAGTTTTGTGTATGAAAATACAAAATAACATTGAGAAGCATTAGAAAAACTATACGACCTGTATAAACGCGTGTATGTACGCATACACAGGTAAGTGGAGATTTGAATTTTTATCGGGATTTCTACCTAATATTGTTTTTTTTTTTTTTTATACATTTATTTAACGTCGGCCTATTTCCGCTACTGAGGCCTAACACCGACGCCTGTAGACGAGCTACCATCAACCAGGAATTTTACCGAACCTCTTCCCTTAAGAAGAGTAGGGATATTTTACTTGCCTAACATTTAATAGACAAGGGACCGACGGCTTTACATCCCCTCTGAAGGATGGTATATCCCCTATACAACCCTCGCCTAAAGTTGTATAGCTTCCACGCATACACTGATATACAAGCCGCTGGAAGATGTGTGAGGCGAGGACGCGGTCTTCGTTGGGACGGTCACCCATCCAACTACTAACTGCGCCTAACGTTGCTTTACATCGCATATCGAAATATGTACATAGTAAAGACGCACCTACGCTCACCCCGATTATTACCGGGCATAAACAATCATTTTCTTTGTGGCAATTATTTTTGTTTATAAATACATTTATCTTAAATGCTTGTGATATCATGTCTTATTTTTGTTTATAAATATATTTTCTGTATTGAGCAGGTCCTTCTTCATAAGAGTAAAACCCATAAATTTACTTTTTTCAATGTTTAAGGAAAGCAGACTGTAGTTTAACCATCTCTCTACATCAGCCTTTAAAAATATGTTTGCCCATCTGTCACCTTTAAGATCAGGGCGGTATCATGTGCACATGACCAAAAACATTCTCAATTGAGTTTATATATCAAGAAACAAGATTGGGCCTAAAACTGTCCCCTGGGGCACGCTCATGTTAATTTTCAAAGTTTCGCTACCATTTTTTACACGTACCTGCTACACTCTATTTGATAGGTAGTTTTCCAAGATATTAAAAGCAGGTCCTCTTATTTCAAATTGATTTAAGAAATGTAGCAGGTCATTATGTGAGACAGTATCAAACGCTTTGGCTAAGTCAAGAAATACCGCAATACATTTTTTTTGTTATCATTTATGTTATATACTTACAATTTCTTTAATTAAATCAACAACAGTATCTTCCGTACTAGTTTTCTTTTTAAAGCCAAATTGTTTCTCCGTAATCACATCAAAACTACCGAAGAAGTTCATTAAACTATTTTTAATAGAATGTTCAACTATTTTCGCAAAATTATTTATAAGGGATATGGACCTATAATTATTGGGATTTTTTTTATCTCCTCTTCCTCCTGCTTGTCCATTATTGTAAATTATTATTAAAAATTATCTAGTAAGAACAAAAACTGTGCATAAAGAACATTTATACATATATGTAGTTAATAATGAGATATACATAAGTGCCCACCAACCTAAAACTTAATAATCCTGTAAAATGAACCCACATGTACACGTTCTAAACCACTTTCATCAGTTATTACTTTTATTCCCGATTCTGGTTTCACTTTTATCGTTCCATAAAGTGTACATATATTCTGACGTCTATATTTATCAATAGTCTTGTTTACCAATAGTAGGTTTGATTTAGTTAAGTCCTCGTTTATTTTCAACTTTTTAAATCTGGATTTATTTGTATAAATCATCCTTCAATCTCGATACGAATTAAATTTGACAACAATATAACTACAGGTCTTTTCGTCAGTTGACCTCTAAATTTATTTAGAACTTTTTGTTTTTTATATGATAACATTTACATACAATATTATATGGTGGAATATTTAATCGCGTTTTATTTTTTAATAGATCTCCAACAATTTTTGATACATTTTTAATTTCATTTTCTATTGTGCCAAATATCCTTAATATTTTTCTTTCATTTTGTTCAAAATTTTGTTGCCTCCAAAGTTTATTAGGATCTTATCTTGGCTGCTGCATAACAATAACTTATTTAACTGAATTCAAAATATATGTAAGGAATGTTATTTTCGACGACAAACTGCAGGGAAAATCTGGTGTACACATTACAGTAAGTTATCAGAAAATCGAGGGGAAACAGAGGAAATCAATAGAAAAGGAGAAATCTAATGCACAAAGTTTGGGCTGCGGTTTACCCCCAGATTATTTACAAAATTTTCCACTTCCAGATTTTGTTTTTTTTTTGTATTATGTTTCACACTTATCTCTGGGACTTGAATTCAACACGTTAACTCACTCAGTAGCGGCCATATTGATTCTACATGTGTCCATGTAAATATAAAGAGTCCAATAAATTCCTGTTTTCTTTCCACCATTTTGTGAACTATTTTTTCTCTGTCGTTGTACGTTAGCTTGTATGAATGATTTTTAGCACAATATTTAATAATCGCTTTTGCAGTTTAATTTTAATTGAAGTAGCAGTTGGCTGTATGGTTAATTGCCGAATGCCATAAAAAAATATAGTAAACTCTTAATAGTGTCTTTATTTTATCTTATCATATAAATTCAATATGTTTATTTTTGATTAATTTCTCTCTATAAATAAAGTTACGGTTAATTCAACTTACAAATGTAATGAAAACATGTCCACAATAATTAACACATACTTTCTTTCTTATTTCTAAATGTTTTCCTGGAAGCCAATATTTTTAATGGTTAATTCAAACCCAAAAGATAAAAAAATATTTGATTACAAGTAGTGGTTGAAGAAAGTTATTAGCAAACTTAAACCCTAAAAAATGCATCCGGAAATATTTGTAAAAATTCCGAAACTGTGAGCATGCACTATACAAGTTTTTTCGGAGAAAACGAAGCGATAGATATCAAGTCGACAAGTAAGCCAAAAGAAGAACCGGCAAAATCACATAGTAGCATCAATTCTCCCACAAAAACATTTTTTTCTATATACTGCCAAAATGTTCAATGTATCAAAAACAAACTTTTAGAAGTAGAAGTAGAAGCTTAGTCTTTAGTTCTCAAATATTCTGTTTTACCGAACACTGGGTTTCTGAAATAGAAACACACACACCACACATAGAAAATTACGGGAATATATCATCTTTTCAAAGGGGAAAACTGTTCGTGGCGGGTCAAGTATATATGTTGCAATGACATTGAAGCAAATGAAGCTGTAGAAATCAAGAAAAAAGCGTGGAAGGTCATATCGAGTGCTCGTCTATAGTAAGTAAAAAATTGAAAATATTGATGATCTGTATCTATAGGCCCCCAATGGGCGATTTAATTTTATTCTATGACATTTTATCTGAAATTTTAAATATCTGTCAAAACAATTTTATAAAATATATACATATAAAGATTTTAATTTGTGGTGACTTCAACATAAATCTGTTTCAAGAAAGCTTAAATTTGGGGAAACTGGTCGCTAACTTTTTAGCTTTCAACTTCTTGCAAACAACCGTTTTTCAGCCTACAAGAATATCGAAAAATGCAAAGTCATGCCTGGATAATATTTTCATTAATTTTGAAAATAAAAATCTAGGAAGCTAGAGCTAAATGCACTATCTGACCACGCAGGGCTACTATTAGAAATAAACTTGGTAAGTGAACGAGAATATGATCCTATGCCTCATAAAAGAAGAATATTTTCAATGAACAAAATCGAAGAGTACAGGCAAAAGTTACAAAATACTAATTGGGACCAATCTATATGAGGCTTCCGATCCAAATTGTGCATATGATATATTCTTATCTACCCTAAAAAAATTACTAAATCTAATTTTCAAACCTAAAATCATTAAAACGTCAATTTCTAAAAATAAATCTTGGATCACCGAAGGTATAAAAATATAATGTAAAAACAAGCGTAGTCTCTACAAGAAAATGGTGGATGGAAAAATGTCATTGGAAACATACCGGGTGTCCAAAAAGTCTGGAAGCGGTCAAATATTTCGAGAAATACACATTGGATTCAAAAAAGAAAAACATATCCGTAATAATTTTAAAAGCGCTATTTAATGATACCAAACGCGACCCCCACTTCCACCTCTTGGGGTGAGGCGGGGGGAAATTTTAAAATCTTAAATGGGCACCCCTATTTTTAACACGCTTTTATTAGCTTCACCTGTAAGTTTGTTTGTTTGTTTGCTTATAATGGAATCCTTGAGCGTGATTCTTGTGAACGATCCATCTTTAGTGTGTCTGAAGGACTTATACTTCTATCTTAAAAAAGTTAGAAAAAAAAATAAAAAAATATGAAAAAGAAAAAAAAAATTCTTTTTCCTCTATTCTATCTTTATTTCAAAAATGAATATTTACGTTCACAAAATTTCTAGGGTTCAACACGGCTGTTTCAGATGGAGAATAATATACAAAACTATACTTACTGTCGTTTATGATTAACTGCTGCTCTAATGGTATCAATTGGACGTCGTAACACTATAAACCTAACACTGGATGTACCACACTTTCTTAAAATTATACCTGAAAGGGAATTTTGTTAGAAAACACAACTAAAAGACAATATAAAGTTCAAAAATGTATATATTAAATCTTTAAAAAATTTATGTTTTTACAACTTTTATTTTAAGAAATATGTTTAACAAACACTAGCCTGGCCCGTGTACAACACATGGTGAGGAACGGAACGATTTATAATGTACCAACTACCATCCACTATGCGGTTTTATAAGCTAACGATGCACAAAAAGATTCAAGAAAAGTTCAATGTTACTGAAATTTTGGTGGGCTTTTGCTTGCCTGTCTTATAAACGTATTTTTATTTCACATTAACTTTGGTCGCTCCTCAGAGCTTAAAAATGCTTGAAGCGCCACTACTTCGAATTGTATTCTGCAATTACAACTTTTTACGTTCCGGCAAGGCGGATCCCATGCGCGTATGAGTACATGGTAATAATACTTTTCTGACACCGAATCACTGAGGAACCGGTTTAGGGCAAACCCCGTCAAAACTCATCATTTCCCCGTCAAAACCGACTGCTAGGAAATGATGGGGGTCCCATGTCGCTAAGGGCTATTTTCGCTATAATTTCCGATATACTTTGAATAGTCGTTGGATTAACTTGTCCTCATATTCAATACCTCGTAAGAGTTGCAGTGCTTGACAACGTGGATTCGTAAAAGGGTTTTTAATCTTGAAAATCAAAGTCAAATTTTATTATACTTTCTAAATTTAGGTGGTCGCGGCGACATTACGTCCCTGTGCAGCGACATTTACTACACTTGCTAAATTAACGCTCCTTGAGGAGTTATTGACAATTTTGCATAAAAAACGCTCCGAAGAGCGAAAATATGATTACAAGTATTAAAAACCTCGTCCACAGCATTTTTACGCGAAGCACGCTTTTCGTACGAAGTATTTCCTAAGTCGGATTTTGTTACAACGTCGAAAAGTATATCGGGGTTTTAGCGTGTTCTTTAACATTCTCACCCACTTCAAAACATCAGATTAAGCTGAAATTTTGCACGCTTATCAAGTACCGATGACAATACAATAATTAGATAACTTTGTCCTAATGTCCTCACCAGGATAAAATAAAATAGAAAGACTAATTTATTGTCGAAATTCTGGCGGATGCGCCGCTGTTAATAATATATATATTCTAACAAATAATAAAAGCGTGCTAATTAAATGATTTTTAGTGAGTTTAAAAAGATTATAGTTTAAAAAACTAAAGAAGCACGCTTTAAAAACCGAACTGAAAAGTAAAAAATAATAATGTTTAAATATTAAGATTTTGCTCAACAGCAATATATTGTAAAAAGCGTGTGGGGAGCTTGATATCAATTCTTATAAATATTTCATTGGTAGCTATTGATAAAATTAGAATTATAAAAATATAGCAAATAAAAAGCACCCCACGCTTTTTATAATCTATTGTTGTTGAACAATATCTTAATATTTAAACATTATTATTTTTTACTTTTTAGTTCGGTTTTTAAATCGTGTTTTTTTAGTTTTTCTTAAACTATAATTTTTATTTCAGGATCTGATTCTACGTCAAAAATTACGTTAAGTTTGTCTGAAACGTTTTTTTCTATTCATGACAGATGGCGCTGAAATCACAAAAATATTCTTTTTCGTAATTTCTAAGAAATTCTACGGAGGAATGAAGAATAAGAAAGTACGAGTTCATTTTCTTGAAAAAGTCATTCAATTGTGTTAAATTTAATACCCCCACCACCATGAGGGAAGAAGTGTGGGCAACCTTAAAATATTAAACGAACCCCATATTTTTTTATTGCGGATGTAGAGTCTGGTGAAGAAACAATTCAATTTCATTCAAAACATTATTTTTGATTCTTGACAGATTTTGTTGTAACCGTAAATTTTACGCATATTGCGCAAAATGCAGTGAGGCATGTTAATTTTACGCAAAAAATATCATTTGACCGAACCCGGCAACAACAACGTGGACGTAGTAGTTTTCTGTTCCCATCGGGGTGCTTGTTTTAGGTGAGACCTTGCCTCTCACTATCGGAGTGCTTGTTTTTCACGAATAATAAAAAATGAGGATTTACTTTTAGCATTTGAAAATTGCCCCCCTCCACTTTCCCTCCCTCATGGCGGTGGGGAGTATTAAATTTAACACAATTGAATGGCTGTTTTTAAGTAAATGAACTCGTACTTTATTATTTTTCATGCTTCCGTAGAATATTTTAGAAATTACCAAAAAAGATATTTTTGCGATTACAGCACCATCTGTCACGAATTAAAAAAAAAACGTTTCATACAAACTTGACGTAATTTTTGCCGTAAAATCCGATTCTGCAATAAAAAATAGGGGTGCTCACTTAAGATTTTAAAGTTGCCCCCCGCCAAGGGGGGTGAGAGGACACGTTTGGTATCATTGGATTGTGCTTTTAAAATTATTAAGAACATCTTTTTTCTTTTTTTGATCCAATGTGTATTTCTTGAGATACTTGACCGTTTCCAGACTCTTTGGACACCGGTATCAAATATACTCAAAAATGCTAAAACTAATAATACGAGAAGCAAAAAAATAGCCAATATAAACTATTTAAAGACTTCTGACAACAATGCTAAAGCAGTCTGGTCGCCCATAAATAACTATACTGGAACAATAAAGTTAAAGTCCCACTCTGTTTTTCACATATTTCTTCTGAAAATGTAAACCAAAAAAAAAAAATACTCGATGATATAAACAACTTCTTTATAAATGCATGTCCAGATTCAAATGCATCTGGAAACACTATCTCGCGTTAAAATTAGTAAAACAATTTCTCTGCGAACGAAGTATATAATGCAATAATGTCATTAAAAAATAACAAATCTGTGGGTGCGGACGAAATACCAGTATTACTACAAAAGCAGACTGCTGAGGTAATTTCACACACTCTGACTCACATAATAAATTTATTACTTGTTTCGGGTTTTTCCAAAAAAATTAAAGGTGGCACATATAAAACCTATACAGGGTGGACCATTAATAATGGGCCATAGTTCAGAGGTAGATTCTTTGGGCCTAAATATGAGGATAGAACCAAATATGCCTTAGTAAAATGTTGCTGTGGAAAAAGATACAGGCTGTCAAAGTTCAAATTATTTCTTCGTTTTTTGCAATAACTCAACGGCCTCTTGACTGATCTTCGCCAACTTTGCTGGAGGAACTTTTTTTATTGCAAGAAACAATAATTTATGTATTATGCCACGTTAGATCATAAAGGATACCGCAGGACCTGTCTCTGATGATGAATATTTTTTAATATTTTTTTGACGAAACGTTGTGGTATCTCTGACCAGAAAATCTGATGAGGGCGTAATTTTCACGTATATAAGGTACACTTGGTAGATCTTGATAACTCCAACCGTTTTTGAGGAAAGTGCCATTAAACATTTCAATAATTTTTTTAGACAAAGTGTATTTATTGAAAAATGTGCTTTAGTCACGTTTTAGTTCTGTCATTTAAGTCGTTTAATCATTTTATTTTGTTCATGTGCTCCTCGAGCTAATTTCTTTAACTTCTTTATTTACAATGCTTAGACATAATAATTTTTCAAATAGGAAAATAATTTTAGCTGACGTGCTGCAGCGAGGAGATACTCATTGTATAATTCAAATAGAATACAGCCAGACCATAAGTTTTTCAAAGATCTCGGAGAAACGGGTTCATTTCGCCATAAAAACGATGTAGGACAACCGAAACGAATTACTCCAGATCAAGAACTAGAAATTTTAGTTCGTGTGGATGAAAATTCTCAAGTCAGCTCAAGTCGTTTAGCAGCGGCAACAGGGGTGGGTAAACAAACTGTACCAAAGAGTCGTACGTAAAGAAATTTAAATCGAAATTTTGTCAAGAACACTTTATTTACCGACGAAGCAACTTTTACTCGCAGAGGCGTTTTTAACTGGAGAAATACCCATTACTGGGAAGTATAAAATCCTCATTATTATCATTATTAAAAAAGGTATAGAAGTAGGTGGAGACCATATCGAACATTTACTCTAAGTTGCAGCAATGGGGTTTCTGCATGAGGGAAAATTTATAATGTCATTGAAAGAGTTTACGCTGTTACGTTTTGTACATTTTTCAATAAATACACCTTTGCTTCACTAAATTTGAATTAGTCTTTCAAAATTTTTGAAATGTTTAACGGCACTTTCCTCGAAAACGGTTGGAGTTACCAAGTTCTATCAAGTAATCCTTTTATACGTGAAAATGACGCTCTCATCAGATTTTCTGATCAGAAGTACCACAACGATTCGTCAAAAAAAAAATATGAAAAAAATTCATCATCAGATACAGGTCCTGGGGCGCCCTCTATAACGTGATATAATACATATATTATTGTTTCTTAGAATAAAAAAAGTTCATCTAACGAATTTGGCGAAGATCAGTCAAGAAGCTGCTGAGTTATTGCAAAAAAAACGAAAAAGAACTTTGACACCCTGTATCTTTTTTCCACAGCAACATTTTACAAAAGCATACTTGGTTATATTCTCATATTTTTGCTCAAAGATTCTACCTCTGAAATATAGCCTATTATTAATGGTCCACCCTGTATATAAGAAGGGGACAAAGATGTTATAAACAACTATAGGCTGAACACGAGTCGTGCCCTTGAGATGGGAAAAAATGATTCAATCGGAAAGCTAGAGTAGAGATCCTAGAGGGCGTTCGTGCACTTATTTTTGATAGAAACGTGTTGATTTATGTTTCAGAGAAATATAATATTATCGGTACTAGGGTCAAGGCTTCACCCTGTATATGCAGTCGGAGCACTTATTTTTAATCAAAAGTTCGAAAAATTATTTTTGTTAAATTGGGTAGGAAATTTTTACGCCACCCTGTATATTATTATTCACAATAACACACTGGTTTAAAACGAAAACTAAAATATTTATTTAGGTAACATTTCACACAGTTTAAAAACACTTAAAATTAACTTAAAATAGATTTTATAAATTGTAACTTTTCAACAGCGAAAGTTTTGTCTTAATAATAAAAATTAACTCGATGTGTAGATTTTTAGATTCAAAATTCACTTTGGGATGAAGGTGCCGGTTATTAGTTAAAAAGCAGTCACTTGTAAATTAGATGCGCGAGGGTAGAGAGATTAGACGTTTTTTACTTGGAGCTACCAAGGAAAAACTCGAGATCGGTTGTAGAACGCGGATCGGAATTGATTTGCTCGAGAATCGTAGCGATCGATCTTTCATACAATCATTATCGTTGCGTTTTTCGTGCCCCATCGAGTCAGGCACAAGCGTTTTTTTATTGTCTGGAAAGGTCCCCATACTCCGTACGGGCTTGGTCTTAGTCTGGATATTTGCCCCATCGAGTCAGTGCATGCAACTGCGCAATAATTAAAGTTAAGTGAAAATTACATTGGAAACTATACCGTCATGTAGAGCTTGAAATTAGAAATATTTTGTTTTTTGAATGAATTCCGTATCTATTTGATACATGATCGTTTATTATTTAAGACGCAATACCGAATTAGATTGTACAAATAAATGCATGTAAAAATATTATTTAAATGGACTAAATTTTGATACGGGGGTATGTGAAGAGTTTTATGAGTTGTTTGAAAATATATGGGGCTATAATTTTAAAATTTGTATTTTGGGAAATTTAAGCTGTAAAACGGGCAAATTTAATTATTTGAATGTTTCGACGATAGTTTAGGAATCTTTGGGAATTATCGGATTGTAGTGAGTTTTTTCGGAATTTATTTTTGAAAATTGTAGTTTTTTGGTAATCTAAAATATGCGGATATTTTTTTGTAGTTGCAAACTGCGGCTGAAAGTATGATTTATTTGGCAAATTTTGTTATTTTTTCGAGTTAATTTTTTAAATGTACGGAGTATATACTATAACAAGGCCCATTGCACGATTAAATAATATTAGCAAAATTGTTGAAAATATTATATACAACAGACTGACATCGTTGCACTTTTTTGCATAAAAGTACATTTAAATATTTCTACGTACTATAATTTTCTTGTTATTTACACCTAAATCTATCATTCTATGCAATAAAATCTGATGGAGAAAAAACTTCTCGAAAATCGACCTCAAATCATTATTTGTGACGGCCTACTTTGAGTGAGTGGTTTGAAGGAAATAATTTGAGATTAAACATAAATAAAACACAAGTAATGAAATTTTCCTATCGAAATGCCAGTGAAGACCTTATTTTTACAGATGGTAACCAGGAGATACATGAGGTAAAGTAATTAACTTTTCTAAGAGTTAACTTAGACTCAAAACTGGATTGGAGGCACCATTTTTATGTTTTAACTAAAAGTATGGCCAAATATTGTTATGCATTGAAAGTAGTCTCTCAGCATATAAATATTTAAACGGCAATTATCACGTATCATGCATTAGCACATTCAAGAATGAGGTATGGAATAATTTTCTAGGTAAACTCTATCCATGCTAATACCCTTCATTCAGAAGCAATGCTTTAGAAACATTCTAAATTTAAAACAAACAGAAAGCTGCAACAGATCTTCAATAAAAGAAACATACTTTCACTGCTCTTTTCATATATGAATCAATTATATATGTAAAAGAAAATGATGCACTTTTCGAAAAAAGATCTCATAATCGTGATACCAGAAATAATCATTCTTTAACAAGTACTATAAGCAGATATTCTTATATTCAGAAAAATGTATCACATACTTTAATACAAATTTTCAATAAATTTCCTGAACAACTAAAAAACCTCAAAAACAAAATCATCAAAGCCCAGACTATTGCAAATATTTACTCAAAAAGCCTATAATACTATAGACGAGTATCACTGTGATGGAAACAATATAACCGGCAATAACTGCAAGTATCATTGTATATTCAGTGTTCTTTATGAATTTAGAAATTATTTTAAATAGTGTATACTGTTAGCTACTGGAACTAGTCCTATTATTTTATTATTATTATATGTCCTTTCTTCTCCTTTTTTTCTTCTCTTTTTTCATGTTTAAGATGTATGTATGTAACATCCCCTGGGTATTTTGTAAAAATTATTTGTATATGACTTTACTTACAAATAAAGACATATCTATCTACCATATTATATTTTGCAATGGGTCAAAAAGAAACTAACCTCACTTGGCTCACTAAGTACCTACATGACAAAGTTATGCCTGGTTTTTGAGTTTCGGTCGTGTTAACTGTTCTGGAAGGTCTGAAATTGCATCTAAAATTCTAGTGAAGCGTATCAAGGGGGTGCCATTTCGCTTGGAAACTGTGCACGAATGAAGCGTCAAATCAAAACATAGTTGAACATGCAACGGTAGGCAAAGGTGTAAAGGCCATCAATTTACTGAAATTTGTCAAATGTGCCACATTTTTAATAGAAAATTAGGCTTGCAGGTAGGACTGCCACTAAAGAGGTGCATATATATATATCAGAGCATTTTTCCAAGTATTATTTTTTATCACGAGTATATATATCAGAAAAGAATGCCCCTTTTATAGAGGGTGTCCCAAGAAAGTCGAACAATATTTCGAGTGAATAACCCTACAACTTCATACAAAATGTTCTATTATGATGAATTCTAGTTGATATTCGCCCTTAAACTTTAATCATATTTATTTGGATAAAAATGTGTATTTGTTCATGAACAATCTTATTAATTGTTTATATTATTATAACTTATCTGTGATTTTAATATAACACACGATTTATGTATGTAAATTGTTATAAAATGTATTTACCACCAAGAACATGTAACCAAAATAAATGTTCTGATACTCCAACTGAACTATTCATTTAATTTAAACATAAAAAGTTTACGTTCGTTATATTAGATAGTTTAGCTTGTTTCCATTAACTTTAGTGCAGTCGGGATTTACTATTTCTCCATCCTGAAAAATAAGCGTCATGAATGGCGATGAGCGTGATAAGGACTTTATAAAAGAGTGTGAGGTGCCAGTTTCAGTAACTTTTTATGCTAAAGTACGGTTCAGATCTACATCTGCACCTCGAAAAAACTTCCTATCATCGCTCACGATATGGGAGGTTATTTACCAATTTTCTTGTCCTTACTTCAGCATCTTCCCTTTTCTGTTTAAAAATTTATTCAGCTGTATTTTAACAAAACCTCACAGACATTTTCATCGATCCCTACGTTTTTATTTTTGACTAAATAGGTGATAGCTTCTGAAGTCAAATAATAGGAGTAAGTAAATTTGATGTACCGTATTATTAACAGATTTGAATTGTGAATTGTTACGTAGAAAAAGCATTTAAGATTACTAAAGCATTTTTATGTATAGTTTAAATGATAATAATATTGATAATGGTAATTGTAACGGCAATGGTGACGGCAATAGTAACGGTAAGGTAACGGCAACACTAATGGTAAACCTTGAAGGTAATGATAGAACCAACGATAAAGACTAAGGTAAAATAAAGACATTGCTAGCCGAGTGGCTTGCGGGCCTGAAACAGAATAAAAAATATATCGTGTGTCGACGCTTCACTTTCCGACCTTCATTTCTTTATTTTTTAACAAATCGATATGAAATTTGACATGTACATCACTATATTTTGACCCCCCTTTATTTCTGTTATTATTGAAAATAGAAAAAAAAAGTTTCGTATAAAAGTTGTAGGATTTTACCTACATTTTATTGAAACGTGATAAAAAACAGTATCATAAATATGTGTTTTTTAAATTGGAACACCCCCCCCCCCCACACACACACATATGTTATATTAGAAATATACTATGATATATAATATCACTGAGACAGGCTTAACCTTCTCAAACATATCATGTTACAGATTGCGTAACAGCTCTTCTCTAATAACCGCTCACGTTGACTGAGCTTAATGTTTCTTTCTTGGTAATCTCTTATCATGCTGAATTGCCAATTCAATACTCTTTGTTCTCTAATGTTATAAATATAACCAACAGATATTTGTACCTTCAGTCTTATACTCATATTTGGTCGAATACATTCTAAATTTATTATTGTTTATTATTATACAAAGAGTCAAGCTTGACTCCAATAAGTAAATAAAGTTTTTAATAAGCTATTTCAAGAATCCACTATCTAACATATATATATATATATATATGGCTACCATTCATGATTTGTAAGGTATAATTCAATGCAGGTCGGGGTATTTGCCCGCTGAGTAGTTGTTTCCTGCAAATCATATGTAATATCAGTATAGGTTAAGTCCACCAAGGACTGAAGGTCACCGCTCTCGGTACTTGCAAAATAGCAAGTCGCTATACACCATGGAGACATCTATGATGTCTGGTGTATAGTAGCATTTGACCACAGGAGAGGATTCACTTACCTCTCACCAGTACATCATTTACATCAGTTTGTATAAAACTAGCAGATTGGCCACTGTCATTTGTCTGTTCCACGACCTATGGCATACTGATGAGAACTAATAAGTTCGAAACCGGTCTATGTCTGGTCGGGGGATTGACAAATGACATTGGCTACCATTCATGATTTGTAAGGTATAATTCAATGCAGGTCGGGGTATTTGCCCGCTGGGTAGTTGTTTCCTGCAAATCATATGTAATATCAGTATAGGTTAAGTCCACCAAGGACTGAAGGTCACCGCTCCCGGTACTTGCAAAATAGCAAGTCGCTATACACCATGGAGACATCTATGATGTCTGGTGTATAGTAGCATTTGACCACAGGAGAGGATCCACTTACCTCTCACCAGTACATCATATATATATATATATATATATATATATATGTTGTTTTTTAGGTTTTTGCGGGTTTTAAATGAAGTGTTATTGCAATTCCGGGTGCTCTCCCGCGTCGATGGTCGACGTTTCGGCAGAATCTCATCTGCCATCTTCAGGTTCTTACTGAAAGCTGCCTACTGCTGTTCCTTGTTGCTCGAACTGAACTTTATCATGTATTCTCTTCCTCTTCTTGCGGCACACTTATTTTTATTATTTTTCACATAAAGGGAAAATATTTCGACCTTTTCAGCCTCAGTATAATCCATTTTGATTAAATAAATAATAATGACGGTTTGAAATGTCAAAATGAATAAACAGTAAAATAATCATTTCCGTGGCCTACCTTGTTATTTTTGTTTCACTTTTGTTTTGAAATGCAGGGCTCACTCTTCTTGCAATAAAGCAGCTCATTTGCATTTTGAATGTCAAATATGTCAAGAAATATTTAAGATAGATAATATTGTATAGACAATATTATATATTTGAAATCAGAGGAAAAAGGGCTTCTCGAAAATCCCATAATATATAGTGTTCCATTTAAAAAAACATATATTTATTTCTATCACCGTGACCTATACATGATATTGTTTTTTTATTACGTTTCAATAAAATATAGATAAGATCTTACAACTTCTATACGATTGCTTTTTCCTAATTTCAATAATAACAGAAATATATGAGGGGGGGTTAATATATAGTTAATAAACCTGTACCACAAGCTACCCGAATGATTTTCTTATATATCTATCAAATGTCACCAAAAGCAACCCTAACATGTGATTTTATTAGTTTTGATTGTATTTTTAAAACAAGTAAACAACAAAAAATCCAGATCGTATTTTTATTCAATTATTTATGAACACTGGAACACTTCCAGGCGGATCATGTTTAAAAATTAAAACTGGTTGTATTATTTTCAAAATGGCGCAAGCAGTTATGAAACTTTAATTTCAAAGAATACACAGGGTGTTCCATTTAACAGTCACTTGCATGAATAAATAACTTCATTCGATCCGCCCACATTTAAGGCCGGGAACTTACACGATCCATATATCGAAAACTACTGAACGAATTTTTGTGAAATTATGTATGTACAGTAAACAGCATGATCTGTCGAACTGAAATATTTTGATAATCACTTCCGCTCATACCGGAAGTAGATGTCAACTTTGTTATTTTAAATGGAACACCCATATTTTTATTTGAAAACTTGATAGCCTACAAAATTTTAAGGTCACATTGTGTAACAAACTGATGAAGTAACCATAATTCACTCCACTTCTGAATGAGATCCAGATCTGCTTGCAACCGTACATGATCCGTTAGTGAGTACAGTAAATTTTTGTGTCGTCTGCATAGAAAGAATAACGGGATTTGATACAATGTCGTAGATCGGATATACATGCGATAAACACCAAGAGTTCTAAGACAAATTCCTGGGGGACTCCACTGAACACGTTTCCGCTGTCACTTACTACAGTACCAACTTTAACAAAAAACATTCGATCGGTAAAGAAATTTTGAATCCGCACGTGCACACTTCCACGTATAATAAAACTGTTCCAGTTTCTGTAACAAGCCATTTTTAGTCACTTTTCAAATGCTTTGCGGAAATCTAGGTATACGATGCCAACGCATTCACCACGATCTAACCTGAGCGACCAGTCTGATACACAACATAACAAGTTAGTGTCAACTGAGCGACCTGGGACGAACCCGTGTTGTTTGGAAAATAATTTGATGCGAGGAGGAAAGGTCGCATACTGTCTACAATGATTTATTTGTCTCCTTTCTTAGAAATGACCTTAAGACATGCGAAGGACAGTTTCATTATTATACTGAGTGGTTTGCAGATCGAATTAATGCAAGCTTTTTCTCAGAAATCCTTGGCAGTCAATATTTGTCAAATCTACGGGCACTCGAGGAAGTTGATGAATGTTGAGCAAAGCATCAGAAGATTCCACTGTATAGGTGTGAGAGAAATTGTTAACAAACAAATTAGCTACTTCGCTGTGATTACTAGAAATGGATCCATCCGCCTTTCAGAGCTGAGGCATAACGACTGTCGAATCTGCTTGACAACGACTATACTTGTATAGCTTCTTGGAATCATTGCTAGCTGCCAAACCTTGTTCGAATTGCTGCCATTTTGTGAAATCCCGCTCCCGTTAATTTTGCTTATTTTTTGAACTACGAGTTATAAGCCTAGCGCGTTAAGTATAATAATTACATATTACCAACAGAACGCTAATGCTTCGGCCGTTGTTTGTTGTAATCGAAGCATTAGCGTTCTGTTGGTAATATGTAATTATTAGACTTGTAACTTGTAATTCAGCGCTCGGGATTTGATACAATGCTGCAGATCGGATGTAAATGCGATAAACAGCAGGGGCTTTACGACAGATCCCTGGGGGACTCCACTGAGCACATTTCTGCCGTCACTAACTATACTACCAACTTTAACAAAAAACATTCGATCGGTAAAGAAATGTTCAATCCGTATCTTGTTCAAATTGCTGCAATTTTGTGAACAAATCTTAGAGTGAGCGGTTTATAACCAAATAAATGATTACGTAAACTCAATAATATCTTATGTACATATCATCAGGTTTTCATAGTAAACATTCCTATGATACTGCACTAAAGTTAGTAATTTCGAAATGGAAGCAGTTGGATAAACCAGGGGTTGGGATTTGTGCCGTTTTCATTGATCTTAAGCGAGCCTTTGAAACAATTACTAATAATAATAAACAACGTTTATTCATGAATCAAAATACATTTATAAAAGTTGACCATAATGTGTTAATATTAAAGCTAAAACGGCATGAATTTGATTACACTGTTATAAGTTGAATAGAAAGTTACAATAGGTACCAAATTAAAAAAAAATTAATGGCAATTTATTTGAGCCTAAGACAAATAGCTTTGGGGTCCTTTAAGGCACTGTTCGTGGTCCCTTATTATTCACTCTTTTTATCAATGACCTTAGGAATTTGCTGCAAAAGTGTAAAATTAATCTTTTTGCAGATGACAATCTTATTTATTACAAAAATGCGAATTTTAAAGAAATGGTAACTATTGTAAGTTTAGAATGAGAACTTCTGAGAGAAAAATTTGAAATCAATATATTAAATGTAAAAGATTTAAAATTTAAAATTATATTTATAAGTAATACTATATTTGTACAAAAATTTATTAACTTAAATCTTTTTTACGGCAGTATCTTTTAGTTCATTTTAAGGAATAAATGTTATATAAATAGGTGTCCAAAAACGGTTTGTTTTGGAGATACGAGGTGTTGAAATTTCTGAAGAAAAGATTCAACTGAAAAGTTAATAATATTTGCAACTTTGTGGACTTTTGGCTATACGTATCTGTGAATTCTCATAGGTAATTTTAGACGCTCTGTTATAGAGTTTAAAGATGTTTGAATCGTAACAGATTAGAATATTATATTCATACGTTCAGGCAAGGCGGTCCCATGCACTATGTACATGGTAAAAGGGTGAATCACTAAGGAACCATATGTAGGCAAATACGGCGTAAACCATATAAGTTTACCTCCAGAAACGACTGCTGAGTTTGTAAAATAAAAGTAAAGTGATGGTGCTTATATTCCTTTAGAATTCTTTGACAAGAGGCGTAGGAACTAGTTGTTTCATACGGTAATTTCCGTAAAGATAAATTGGGATTAATTACAATATTGTTCAATACTAAAGCAGAATTTGCATCATGTGGTTGCTTTATAGTTACAAACTGTAACTCACATTTAAGGTAACTTTATTGCAAAAAAACTTATTGGGAACCTTTTTACAGCAACTTCTTAGCAGCCATATAACACGGTTTATAAAATCTGGTAAAAAGAATTACTTAAGTGTTTATTTATTTAAATCTGCAATTGCCCAGGCAGATAAAAATCCAATTAAAGGGCAGGAGTAATATAAAAACAATATATATCCTTGCATATATAATAATTATAAAACAACAATTAAAGTGATATTTACATCAATAGTAACAATAATAACAATACATCAATTTGTCGGTCAAATAACTAACCAAGATACATATCCAAAAATTTACAATACAATCCACAATACCAATAGAGAATAACAAAAAAAACAATCTCAAATACTAACATATTTACATATATCCACAAAATATAGACACATATAAATGCATGCATATATTACTTAATTATTTAATAACCAAAAATGCCTCTGTTGTTACCAATATTACAGTTAAAAATATCCAAGTTAGCCTGATGTTGGTTATAATGTGAGCACATGAAGTACATAGGTGAACATTTTAATAAATTTGTACGAGGAGTTGGTAAGTAAAATAGAGAATACGAGCGAGTTTGAAAAGATGGTATATTGAAGTGAATATAGTTAAATAACTCAGAACAGTCAATTTTGTTAGTTAAAAGTTTATGTAAAAATAATACAGCAAAGTGCACTCTTCGTGACGCTAAGTCATTCAATTTAAACTTAGTTAAGAGCTCAGATTGAGGGGTGCCAATATCTGGATAGACACCATCAGATTCATAAGACATGTATTTAAGATGCTTCCTCACACATTTTCTAAGTTGGAAATATGAGTTTCATAGTTCGGACTCCAGACAACTGAAGCATATTCTAACTTAGGTATGACAAAAGCGCTAAATAGCAGAGTGATAGTTGAAACATTTTTGAAAGGTCTCGAATTTCTCATAATGAAACCCAGAATTTTATTGGAATTAGCTATTATACAATTAATATGAGGAACAAAAGTTAATTTAGAATAAAAAATAACTCCTAAGTCCTTAAATTCCGAATATCTGTTAACTCTTTCAGTACCTATATTATACAAAAAATTTATTGAATTCCTTGTAAAGGGCATGGCCTTGCATTTCGATATATTTAGTGGTAACTTATTGATATCACATCAATTATTAATTTTTGCGAGATCTTGCTGTAATCTATTACAATCGCTTACAGAGTTTTTTTTTTTTTTTTTTTTTATACATTTATTTAACGTCGGCCTATTTCCGCTACTGAGGCCTAACACCGACGCCTGTAGACGAGCTACCCCCAACCAGGAATTTTGCCGAACCTCTTCCCTTAAGAAGAGTAGGGATCTTTTACTTGCCTAACATTTAATAGACAAGGGACCGACGGCTTTACATCCCCTCCGAAGGATGGTATATCTCCTATACAACCCTCGCCTAAGGTTGTATAGCTTCCGCGCATACACTGATATACAAGCCGCTGGAAGATGTGTGAGGCGAGAACGCGGTTTCCGTTGGAATGGTCACCAATCCAAGTACTAACCGCGCCTGTCGTTGCTTTACATCGCATACCGAAGTATGTACATAGTAAAGACGCACCTACGCTCGCCCCGCTTACAGAGTTAATCGAAATAAATAGCTTGGGGTCGTTGGCATACATAAGAACATTGCATGTCTCAATTTCCTGACAGATATCATTAACGAACAATATCAAAAGTAGGGGTCCAAGAACTGAGCCCTGCGGTACTCCTGAAGTTGCTGAGACTTGAACAGATGTAAAACTATGCTAGTGCACATTTAATAGCCTATTAGACAGATATGAACAAAAGAAGTTAATAAAGTGCGAGGTTAGTCCAATTGTTGCTAATTTTTTTAATAAAATACCATGATCAAAAGCCTTGGAGAGTTCAGTATAAATTACATCAACCTGACCACCCTGATCCAATGATGTGGCGAGAAAATTGATAATACTTATAAGATTAGTGGTTGTTGATCTACCAGCTAAGAAACCATGTTGATACACTGAAATTTGAGATTTAACACGAAAAGATAAAATATCATGTAAAATAACTTCAAAAACCTTGCCAAAGTTCTGAGGATAACTATAGGTCTATAATTCTCAACAGCAACTTGTCGCCTTTTTTAAATATAGAACAGATTTTTGACCTACACCAAATTTGAGGAAATGTTTCAGACTGAAGCGCTAAATTAAAAATAGTAGTCAGTGGTACAGCAAAGATAATAGCGCAATCTCTTAACAAAAATGATGGAATTCCATCAGGACCCATGGTTAATTTGTTTTCAAACTTTTTCAAAGCTATGAGCGCATCTTCCTCTCTAATTAGTGGTATATTAAGCTGTGGGATATTGAGTCCGTTGACCAACAACAAGTAGGATTAGATTTTATTTGAGATTCAGAATTTTCAATATATTTTGTATGTGCCGAGTCAATCTCTTTTTTATTACGCAATAGTTTGAATTAATCGCATACTGTGATTCACATTTCTTTTTAAATAGACGCCACAAACGAGATTTTTCTTTAATATCTCCAATTATACTTCTATTGAACCACGGAGGGTATAAAGCATTTTTTGGGGTTGTCTTGGGAACACTTTCTGCAAGGACAAAATCTAACACCTCATGAAATTGAGAACAAGCATCGTTTACATCTCTATAACTGGTTAAAAATTACCAGTCAATGCTAATTAGATCGTGGTACAATTTATTAAAATTGGCTTTCTTGAAATTAAATGATGTGTAATTTTGATTATTAAGACGTCTATTAAGGCAACATTTTAGGTTAAAATAAAAATCTAAAGGTGGATGATGAGCATCCTCCGACAGCAAGTAATTATCAGATCAGAATATGAATTTTGAATCTACTAAGTATTAAATCTAAAAGTCTGTTATTGTAATTTAATATTTCGTCATATTGCTTAGGGCCCAAGAACAAAAATTATTTAGTGAGTTAACATACCGATAAGTAATACCATTAGTTGATATGTATGTTACATAACTTGGAATATTAAAATCACCCAATATAATTAACTTCTCTTCATTGAGAAAATGAGAATTTGTAGCAAGTGTGTCTAAATAGGCCTCAAAAGTTTCAGTATTGACAGTGGGTGGAATATAAAGAACAAGAAAAGGAAACAAGAAAAACTAATTTTTATCCCAATTATATCTATTTCAGCGAATAAGTCTGAGATAACAGTAAGATCTAATAACGTGGCATTGAACGATTTTCCTAAAGCAAGTAGTACCCCCACCCCTATCTTTATTAGTCAAAATTACGATCAGCCCTATAGACTTCAGCCATATTTCAGTTAGAGCGATGAAGTCAAACTGACATGCTAGGACAGAGTTAAATAAATCATGAGTTTTAGATTTTAAACCTCGAACATTCTGATAGTAAAGATAAAAGGATTTTGTCGACGACAAATCTTCATGATTGTTTCCAATTTAGCATTTAGGTAATTGCTATTTGTTACCAAATAAGGATTCCTTATAATGATTAAGCTTCTTTTTGTAAACAGTAGATTTTCCCTATCCCATACAATATGATGATCAGTTCTTTTCGCGTTAACACATCTCGGATTAGCATCAACAGGGCAATCTTTGATACTATGTGACATTGAGCATTTAGGACAAACATATTTTTTACTAGTACATGTTTTTTCGTAGTTATTTAAACCGCTACATTTAAAACAAATTTTCAATTCAATTGCGTCATAAATTTTACAAACATCATAGTTAATAAATAGATATTCCTGTTTTAACGTACTGCAATACGATTCTGCATCAAAATTCACAATGGCTTGATATATCCTATTGTTCTTCTTTAGGGGCCAAATTGTCCAAAAACATATCATTTTGGCACTTAATAAACTTTACTATCTGATCTTCACTATATTTCTTAATCGTACCCACGATCTGCAGTCTATAGTTGCTCTTTTTTGCTTCACGAATCTCATAGTTATCAGATAATTTTTGGTTGGCAAGCCGTTTAAATTTACTTGCACCATCAGAGTTTTTACACCCGATGAGTAAGCCACCATTACTCAAGTTTTAGAATAATTATAAATATTCAAAAGAATACTTACAATACGCACTTGGTTTATTGTTTCATGAGTTTTGTTCAGTTTTGTATGACTTATGTTTCGGCCTTGCGCCCATTATCAAAGAGTCATAAAAACTGACCTGAAAGTGATGGTTCATAATATATATAACTTGATTTGCTATTTCTTTAAATTAAACAATACAGCCCGGAACTACGAACTTAATTTTAACTTTATTACGGTGTCTATTACTTTTAACTTTTGATACGTTTATATTCAAATCAACTGGGTTCAGATTATTCATCGCATCGCATTTCGTTTGGGAATTTGGCTGTTCTGAGTCTTTTGGCTTTATAATTACCACAGATTTATTGTCTACCACTTGAGAAAATAGTAGAACTGGCTTCTTAGGCGGAGTTGGCACAGATATCTTAGATAATTTATCATCAGCAATCTGCAAAATTTTTTGCCTAGTATTGACAAACAATTGTTCAGTTTTATTCATGATGTTGTCCAATTTTGTCTCAACCATAGTTTTAACAACGTTTCCATAATCTAATTTCATTTTATCACAACGATCGCAATATCAGTGAAAACCAGCGGTTTTCAAGAGTTTCACTAGCATAAAATAACCGGTGCTTTACGTCGATCTATCTCCAGGTCACAAATGCTACAAGATTGAGACATTTCTATGCTACAAGATGTTTATGTGCTTTGTAGGGAGCTTGCCGACTGTGCATATTTTGGATATATAGATCTTTCATTAATATTGGACTAATGCTGTAAACCCTTAATTATAAAGCATTAATCTTAATAAAAAGGTGGAATAGAATATTGTTAGTTTTTAAAAAGAAATTTGTGCTACTTGGGCGTGTACTGTAACATTCTAGAATTAGAGAATTTTTCGCTACTCTCATTAACAAATTCAATTAAGTATGAAGTACTTGGTTCTAATCTTTTACCACAGATTTAATAAAGGTTTATTCATTCATGTAATTTGTTTGGTTTTATACAGTTTTTGCCTTTCAAGTCATAAAGCGAAGGCGTAGAAATAAATGGCATCTCAACTATTTCAAATGAAAAGTGTTTCATGTCTGAAGTTTTCTGTTTAACATAAAGAGACTTATTTATTTACTTGCAAATACACTTTCGGTGTGTTTTCTAAAATATTTACTGTAGAATTTGTTTGAATACAGTATGACATTCAGCAACAGAAAAAATATTTTTATACATTAATATCCGCAGTATGTTGACGAGAGTTTCTAACAGAAAAGCTCTTTAATGCCACTTATCTCAAAACTTTTTCTATGGCGACATTCTTGTAAAGAAAAACAAGCAAGGAAATAGAATTTTTAACTTCAGTTTAAAAAGTTCCTGAACAAACCATTAACCCTTTTATGCGAGAAATAAAGAAATAGTAGTGAAAGTATCTGCAAATTCGCGATTTGATAGCCTTATCACAATGAACATGGTAAATTAGTATCCATTAATACCTACATCTTTTGTAATTTTCGCTTTAAGTCAGCACTTTCATTCAAACTTACTATTTAAACAGAATCATCAATTAATTTTGCACTCATTAAGTTTAATCTAAAAGTATAATTATCTTCTTAATAAATCAAAGATGAATAGTCAGTCAGTCTTTCATGCTTCAAGGAAATAATTAATCAACTGAAATTATTATTAGAAATCGTAATTACACTTATTAAATTAATTCTTATTTCTTTCGGAACAAATCTCAACTAAACTTGCACAGACTGCAGGAGATTAGAGTTACGAAGCATTTACGTTATTACAAAAGGTGTCTTAAATCCCAAATGCAAATAACAGACGGCTGCAGAATTTGACGTTTCAAAATAATTATTCTCCTTCAGTTGCTGTTCAACAAGTACTAAGTAACAGAATTTTATAGAGAAAATCGAGATATTTTGTTGGGATGGGGCATGTCCCATGTGTACAAATCTTTTACCCATCACAGTTGGGCATTCACGTAAGATGTAATGAGAGACATTTTTTCACAGTTGGGCATTCACGATTCATTCATTCAAAATGTAATGAGAGATATTTTTCTTTTCGCTTGATCGAATCCATAAACTTTTTACTTTGGCACATATTAGTTCATGATCAATTTTATCAAATCCTTTTGAATAATCCAATAAAACTAAAGTAGTGACTATACCTGTATCCTTAGTCCTAATGCAAGAAGGCCGAATCCAAGACCTAACCAGGTCTATGTTTGTCCTGACTGCGGTCGACATGTGCTCTCCCGAATTGGCCTCTATAGCCATAGTCGTGTGCACCGTAGATGAATGGGAATTACAATAGACTACACCTTTTACTTGTTTTTTATTGTACACAATCTATCGACTGTAACATTTTTATACTCGGACTCGAGTAACGGCTAATAATAATAATAATAATCCTTAGTCCTAATAATATAAATGAAATAATTTATTTATCCGTAGAGTATACATAGAAAAGAAAAATATATAGATAATGTAGATAATACAAATACAAAAAGTATATACAATACAAAAAAGAAGTAAAAATAAAAATACATTCGTCACACAGTGACTTAAATGTACGGTCCAAAATACATACAAAATATCTAAATCAATTGGTGTTTATTTTAAATAGACGTAGTATCATTTATAATTTATATTTAACGATTCTACTAGATACAGGCGTCCAAAAACGCTTCGTTTTGAAGTTACGGGAATTCTATCGTAGTTGGAGACTGCATTGTCCGAGTCATCCTAATCCTCACCATATATGGTATGGACCAACACTCTATTAACCTTATACCTCTGCATATATATATAAATTGTTTACTAACAAATACTTCCAAAATGCCCAATATACAGGGTTACTGGTAATTCGATACATTCCTTTGGAGATGTGATGGGGCATGATCTAAGAAGTAAATTAGCCTTAACATATATTATGCAAAACTCAATAGTTTTTGAGATATTTAATTTTTTTTGTTTTTCTCAAAAATTAGATCTTAATCTTCGAAAAATCTATTTGACATTTTGAAATTTTTTTTTACTGGATTACTTGTCCAATATTATAGATATCCGTTTGGAATGAAAAATATCTGTGAACATCTGAAATAAAAACAAAAAAAATTTTTTGTTAAATCAGCTATGAAATTTACCTATTAGGTTTTTTCAAAAAAAATATTAACGTAACACTCGTATAAATTATTATAAAAACTGCCTTATTTCAATAGCTATCTAACAAGGTACAAATGTTCAATGTACCCTTAATAGTTCTAAGAAAATACTAGTAAAAATAACACAAGTAGTACGAATTTTATTTTTAGATAAACAGTAAAAAACATTTTAAAAGTAGAGTTTAATTCTTCATTAATTTCAAAGTTGTACTTTATTTTTTATATGTCTTGCTCAAAATGGGAGCCCCTATTCCGTATACAGACACGGCAGCGTCTTCTTATTTCCGTCCTTGTTACTCTGGTTGTCAGATTATGCCTTATGTGTTGGGCAGCATCGACTATCCTTTGTCTAAGGTTTTCTATAGTATTGACTGGTGTGGCATAGACCATCTCCTTCATATGACCCCATACGTAATGATCAAGGGGTGTTAAGTCAGGGCTTCGCGCTGGCCAAGGTATTGGGCCCGCTCTTCCAATCCAACGGTTAGGGAAACGTTGATGAAGTAACTGTCGTACTGTCAGCCGATAATGTGCTGGACAACCGTCGTTCTGAAACATCATTCGCTGTCTGACGGCGAGAGGAACATCTTCTAAAATCACCGCCAGATCATTTCTTAAAAAATTTTCATAGATTTCCCCGTTTAAATTTTGAGGAAGAAAGTGTGGCCCTATTATATGTATGACTGGTGGTCGAGAGCTGAGCGCACTTGCCTCTCACCCAAAAGTTCCGGGTTCGATCCCCGGTCGTGGCAGTGGAAAATACTGTGAGAAGGATTTTTTCACTATTCACGGATACTGGATGTGTGTCCCTTGTCTCTAAATGTGTAGCCCCCTCCCACACAAAGCTCTTCTATAGCCTTCCGGGATAAAGGGGGTCGTCATTACCTGTGGTGTTATTTATTATTTATTAAATAGTGGTCAATGACTCCCATCCACACATTAATAGAAAACTTCATTTGGAAACTAGTTTCATGTGTTAACTTGGGATTTTCCTCTGCCCAATAATGTAGGTTGTGGAAATTTGTTATACCCTCGCGATTAAATTTCGACTCGTTCGTCCATAAAATACTTGTTAAAAAATTTGCACTTTCTGCATCTGAATTTAACATAAAGCGGCAGAATTCCAGTCTCCTTCCAGGATCACCTTCCTCCAAGCCTTGGACAGGGGTATAGTGGTAAGGATGACATTCAACTCTACGTATCGTAGACCAAACTTTCCATTGTGACGCTCCGGTTAGTCTTGCGACTTTATTAGTTGAAATAGTTGGGTCTTCCTCAAAATACCTCAATATTTCTTCCTCTTCATCTGGTTCATAAACGGGAGGAGCACCAGCGTCATTTCTTCTACATTTCACGGAGTCGGTTTCAGCGATATTTCGATATGCCGTACTGAATACACGTGCATTTGGTAAGCGGCGGTTAGGGTATCAAAGGCCATATTCTCGGCGAGCTTCAGCAGCGTTGCCGCCACAGTATCCATAGACAAATAATATATCAGCGCATTCTGCGTTGGCATACGCGGCCATGGCACAGAAAATACAATAACAACAACTAATAACAACAACTACGAGCAAAACCAAAATCTTCGATAACTAATTTAACAAGACCAACAAACTTAAGGGACACGGAGATAAGAATGTCAGTTAATGACATATATGCACAAACGTCAAAGTCAAGGACTGACTGACTTAAATGAAAATGAACGATTAGTCGTTTAATAAATTTCGTCACCAGCATTATCTTTACTAATTTTTTATTAGAACTATCAAGGGTACATTAAACATTTCTACCTAGTTAGATAGCTATTGAAACAAGGAAGTTTTTATAATAATTTGTACGCGTGCTACATTAATATTTTTGTGAAAAAACCTAATAGGTAAATTTCATAACTGATTTAAAAAAAAAATTGTTTACAAGTTATTTTAATTGTTCACATGATCGAAATGTTTCCGGATATTTTTCATTCCAAACGGATATCTATAATATTGGACAAGTAATCCAGTAAAAAAAAAATTTAAAAATGTCAAGTAGATTTTTCGGAAATTAACTTTTAGGACATTAAGATCTACTTTTTGAGAAAAACAAAAAAAATTAAATATCTCAAAAACTATTGAGTTTTGCATAATTTATGTTAGGGCTAAATTTACTTCTTAGATCATGCCCCATCACATCTCCAAAGGAATGTATCGAATTACCAGTAACCCTTTATAACGTTACCTGAATCCTATCCTCTTTCATTGTGCCTTACTGAGCTACTACAAACAATAGTGACGCTATCTATAATTTATAAATATGTTAAATATCAAAGGCCCAAGCACTGAGCCTTGTGAAACATCTGATGTTCCTAAATATATATGGACTGAAATCCACAGTACTGTACATACAGGCGCTTATACAGTAAGTAGGATTCAGAAATTTTTTGGAGGTATTTAGTCATAATCCAGACAATTTTTCCACAAAATTTTGTTGTCCAATGTGTCAAATAATTTTAATAATACTTATAAATGACATAGACTTTAACCGCCAGCATACAAGTATTCGGCTAAGAACTGAGTAATACATACCAAATCGATGGTGGTAGAGCGATCTATCATGAATCAGTGTTGATTTAGGCTTTGAGACTTGACATGATTACAAAGAACGTCGCATATACTGTTTTTAAATAATTTACAAAAATTCGAAATTATTCCTATGGGTTTGTAGATTTCAATAGAATATCTGTAATACTCTTGAATACTCTTCTTGAGTTATGAGATAATAAACAAACATCCATTCGACAACTGACAGTGACAGCTCTGCCAGTGCAGGTATCTTCGTCTTTCTGTCAGCGGTACCAAATTAGGGTCAGTTGGCAGTACTGCCAATGTCTGGTTCTGAATTTTGGTGGGTCGGCATCTTGAATTGTCTTTTGATAACGAAACTCGAATAGAGCACAGGATATCAAGTTGATTTAAAAGCGCCTTGATTTCGATTACCTTATGGGTTGCATATTTTGGAGGTCCATTGACAGAAATTGGTAGAATTTATTAGTAGGTGGGAGGTTAACTTCGTTTGTCTTATAAATACATTGACTTTCTCACATACAGTCTGAGACTCATTTAATATTCATAATTCTAGCATGTTACCATCCAGACCATTGTGTTGTTGGCATTTACTGGAAACCAAGAATTTTGATCACATACTATGTTTTCTTACCCTCACGAACATCCAGAGGTAGGTTTTACATTGCTTGGTGAGTTGAAACCATATCATATGAGAAAATTAGTGTCCTTAGGGGAGACAAGAATTTCCCAGCTTGAATCGTGTCGCAGTCCATGGTGTAAACCTGGTGTGTCGCTGAGTATTGGAGGCACCAAATATTCTTGTGTATGTAAGTGGTTGTCAAGGAGCCAGTTTGTACTGGTTGGTAGTCACAGTAACGAAGCCCTGTGAGCTGCTGAATGGAGACCAGAAGTGGTCACATATATATATTCCTTTTCTTTGTGATATAAATAATCTCTTTTTGTATAGTAACGATATATCTATTTTGTATCTTTTCGTGATAAAATAGTAATTAACTAACTGACTGATACCCATGCTAACAGTAAATAACTTGTGCTTACGGGTAATCATCAAGACCGTAGTTCGTAGGTCAAGGGGTTTGGGTATCGGCTCACGATAACTAAATTGAAATCTATCATATACAGGGGGTTCTAGAGGGTAGACCAATCTACCACTTGCATATAAGTGATATCAGTTAAGTGTTGTACGCCGTCCGTGACGTCACGATTGATACCAAATTATCCGCTGTATATATAGATGTCGTAAGATATTGTTAACTGTCATGTGATATTTATTTATTAACTTAGTGTTACTATAATTGTGGGTAATCTTTATTTGTTTGTTATATGCAGTGTGACCCATTTCAAACCTTAATACTCTCATAAAAATTATATTTATTAATCTATTTTGACACCAAAAACTGAACTTTTGGACAAAACGTCAAATTTTATTTTTCCGCGATTTTTCTAGGGGCTAAAATTTACAAATCATATTAGCGATTTTTTTACGTAAAATCTGAATACATCCCTGTGTTCAGCTCCCTCCTAAATGGGTATGTACCGAATTTCATAAAAAAATAATAATTATTTTTTCTGGTCGATAGCCGCGTGGGTCAAGGCGCGTGGCAATCGCGATTAATCACACGGGTGTTGCGCCACCGGGTTAGAAACCTGGCTCCGGCACTGGTACTGTCGGTGGAAATGGTTGTATGTCCGCGTTTTTTCAATGTTTTACCCCCTTCCGCACAAGCCTCTGGCTTCTGGAATTGGGGGTGGTCTAATTCCTGTGTGGTGTTTATTTATTATTTATTTAATACAATTTTTGCAGATGATTTAAAAATGAAAATTTTAGTACGCATTTATTATTGCAGACATAGTAAGTCATGGAATAAACATCAAAAACAGACAACAATTTTTTTTTATATATACATTTATTTAACGTCGGCCTATTTCTACTACTGAGGAGTAACACCGACGCCTGTAGACGAGCTACCCCCAACCAGGAATTTTGCCGAACCTCTTCCCTTAAGAAGATTAGGGATCTTTTACTTGCCTAACATTTAATAGACAAGGGACCGACGGCTTTACATCCCCTCCAAAGGATGGTATATCCCCTATACAACCCTCGCCTAAGGTTGTATAGCTTCCGCGCATACACTGATATACAAACCGCTGGAAGATGTGTGAGGCGAGGACGCGGTCTTCGTTGTGAACACGGAGTCGGCACTGGGTTTAATATTTAAGGTCCACGATGGGCGTCTCGACCACGTGGTTGCCTCTTGTATTTAGGAAAATAAGAATTTGGGCTGGCTAGCTTAGTCTGAGACCCCCAGAGTCCACTCGTGCACTTAATTTATTTGAAAGTTGGGTTGGGGTGGTATGTCCCTAAACGGAAGGAGTTCCCGAAAGATTCACCCTATATATGTTCAGAGTATAATATAGCTTTTTTATTTCTTGGTGAGGGTCCAAAACTTCACCCTGTATAAGCTTATCTAGCTATAATTCCCTTATTGGGTTCTGGAGTAGGGCCTTCTTGAGTACCCTGTATAATCTTCTTGTTCAATAAACACACTTTGTTTAATACGAATTTACAATATTTTATTTAGTTAAAAACACAGAGTTAAATTATTCGGTTTTAAAATTAACAAATTTTCTTTTGGTAACTTGTCGACACGTAGAATTTTGCCTTTAATCGTTGCGTGGTTCGTTATATTTTTAATAATAATAATAATAATAATAATAATAATAATAATAATAATAATAATCTTTATTTGCCAACAACATATTTTACAGAAATTAATTACTTACAAAAACAGACAAAAGGGCGAAGTTCAACTTGTTGTAAACAACAGCTGCTCTTCCACTTAACCCATGGTAGTGGCATATTGTGGGCATATTCAATGAAGTAAACCGTATTTAATTGTTTTGGTATATAAAATACAATATTATTTGTAGTACTAGCGGCAACATATAAATAAAGTTTATAACAAGATAGTCACACTTATATAAATGGTTCAAGGTAACAACATATATTTTTTGTAATTTTTAGAGAAGGACGAAACAGTGCAAGATTTGATGTGAAGGGGTAAGGAATTGTACAATCTGACAATGTTAAATGAAAAAGACCTTTGAAATAAGGCAGTCTTATGAGCGGGGGGTGTTAAGGTACCCTTAAATCTTATATTTATTGTATGAACGTCAGTGCGAAATGAAATTTTTCTGTAGAGATAAGTAGGCATTTTATGAGTAATAATTTTATGATACAGAATTGCCGAATGTAATTTTCTCCTATTCTTCATATTAAACCATTTTGACTCAGTAAGTTTATGACTAATTGGTTGACGTCTTCTGATTCCGTAAGCAAAACGAAGGCAATAATTTTGTATTTTTTGTATGCGTTGCGTATTGGCATAAGTTAGACAAGGTCCATACACAGTATCTCCGTAATTAAATATCGACAAAACTAGAGAATCACATAACTGAAGTTTTAGTTTTGTGCTTAAGATATCTTTAGAATTGTATAACACTTTTAATTTAGCTATTGCTCTTTTAATACACAGCGATATATGCTTATCAAATCTAAGGTTAGTATCAATAAATAATCCTAAGTTTTTAACTTCGTCTTGTAATGGCAGAATTATATCATTTATTTGAATTTTAATATTGGGCGCTGACCGAATTCTATCCGCATTCCTACCAAAGAGCATTGCAGTACATTTACGAGGGTTCAAGTACAAAGAATGTTCTAATGAAATTCTGTATATAGTTTCCAGATCTCTATTCATTAAATCGCAATAAGTTTGTAACTCAGTGGTACTAAATGAACACATAAGCTGAACATCATCCGCATACATTTGAGATTTGCAATGTCTTAGATAACTAGGTATTGATGCTGTATATATGGAGAACAGTAGCGGTCCCAAAACAGAACCCTGTGGCACTCCTTTCGTTATGCTCACGAAATCAGAAGACTCCCCATTCAAAATCACTCTTTGTTTTCTGTTATTAAGGTAGTTCTTAAAGAATAACACAGCTGTATCATTTAATCCTATATGTTTTAATATCAACAATAAAAGTTCATGGTTCAAAGTATCAAAAGCCTTCGAATAATCAAGCAGCACCAATACAGTTAACATTCCGTTGTCTATTGCCCCAAGAATATGGTCAGTTACATTTAAAAGTGCCGTGGCACAGCTGTGCCCCGCCCTAAAACCTGATTGCGTTTCTGGAAGTATATTATTTATTTCTATATGTTCAACTAATTGAGATTTTATGGCATACTCAATAATTTTGGATAATACCGGTAAAATATTTATAGGCCTTAATTGATTATATTCTACAGGGGTATCGGTTTTAGGGAGGGGCACAACGTGTGCCAACTTCCATTCGCTTGGGAAAACAGAGTTAATAATACAAAAATTTACTATATGGCAGATATAATCAAGGATAAAGGGACAGCATAATATTATAAAATTTATATGAATGTCATCAACACCTACAGCACCAGTTTTAATAGAGATCAAAAAGTTACCAACCTCATTAACGCTAATTGTTTTGAATCGTAAGCTACCATTTATAGAGTCTTTAATATTATTATAATAATTATAAATATGGTTACCAGGTATATTAGTTGCTGGCACAGAAGTTACAAAATGATTATTAATGGCATTCACATTTGAAAGATGTTCAGGTATTATTTTAGTGACATCCCTATTTTTCTTAATGATATTTAGTTTTTTTAAAGAATTCCACATGTCTTTATTACCTTTCTGTAATGAAGTTTGTAAATAAGCTTTTTTTCTCTCTTAATAGAAATATTTACGAAATTACGTAAGTTCTTATACTGTGCAAAATGTAATGGATCTTTTGAACGTTTAAACTTTTCTTCAGCCTTATCTCTCAAATTCATAATCAGCTTAATGTTATCAGTAGCCCAGGGTTTGTGGAATTTTTTGAAAGTAGATGTTTTGAATCAGATCTTTTTTATTTAATTTACTATAAACTAATGTCGCGAAGACGGATTTTTATTCACTTAAAACTAGGGCCGCGTAGGCGTTAAACAAAAATTGCCCTTTGGCTTTTATTCACTTAAAACTAAAACACCGATTTTTTACTAGGGGAGTCCTAGGAAGAGGCACGGGCACACTTTGGGTTTCGTTACTTAGCCGGAACACTGACGCGGGAAGTAAGAACTTAATCGTAGATACCGGAAACACAACTTGTCGGAGCCTCGGCACGCTTCTCCTTTTATACAGAACACGGGGCACGACGTAGCCGAGAGCTGGATGAAAGCTGGATGGGAAATAAAATGGAACCGGCCATTCATTTGGGCCAGGATTGCGAAATATTGCGTAACGTTGTGCAATACTTTTTTAAATTTTGGAATTTTGGAATAAAAGTTATATGATTGAATGGGCCGTGAAAAACGTAATATAGTAATGTAAAAATGTCAAGGGAATCTATTTTAATTTAGGAGTAATTTAGGATAACTGTGAATATGACCGCGGTCTGGAAATAGCCCCGTAAGGTAGCGTTGATAGTTCGATTTTAACTTTTATTTATGGCTACATTTTAAGCGTTACGCTTGAGGCTGGGTGTGGTCATAATAATTTATTTAGGGTAACGGAGTGAAGTTGGCGACGGGTTGCCAGCATGAAAAGGGAAATAGTAAATTTGACTTATGGTTTTGAATGAAGGGAAAGTTGAATGTAGAATAATAAAACGAAGATAGGAACGAGTGACCAGCAACTCACGGGAACGTGTAAACTGGTCTGGATTTAAAAAGATTAATTCATGGGCGGTTCGTAAAGATGATTAAGAGGGGTTTCGAGATAATGTGGGGAAATTGAGATTGATGTTAAAATTAATATACGGGGGCTTGTAAAAAGTGTTGTGAATGAAATTAAATTTTGATAATTAGAGATTGGGAGAGTAAATGGCTAATGTTTGAAGATGTTGAGGGGGCTGTATTTTTGAAGTGACTCTTTTGTAAAATTTTACTGATAATTTGATTGAATGAGGTGTTTTAGCTAAGTTGATGATAGAATTTTGATTATGGGGAATTATCGATGGTGCCTTAATTTTATTAGATTTTTTCGTTGCCAAATGTAGTTTTTCGGTGTGAAGGGTGTCTTAGGGACTTTTTTTATGGTATTTGCCAGGTGGGCCTGGGCAAATGATTTATTTAGCAAATTTTAGTAATTTTTTGAGCGGCCATATTGGCGGTAAGGGGAATATACTACAACAGTTGGAACGGTCACCCATCCAACTACTAACCGCGCCTTACGTTGCTTTACATCGCATATCGAAGTATGAGAGAGTTCCTGTTAGATCAGAGTGGTTTTCTGACTTCAACCAGCTTAGAAGCCAGTGGCGACTTAGAAATTATAGAGATTAATAAAATTGATCGAACGACTCCCGCTCCCGTGAGCCCTGGAACGTGGTTGTGCACTTGCAACTCACTTCATGGTAAGAACTCGTAATAAGTGCGTAACAAGTTTTCAGATAAATTAAAAATACCAGGTAACGGCATTACAAAAAAAACATAGCACAGTCTTTTCAGTGTTAATGTATCTACTCACGTTAATTCACTGGATAATTAACTCACTTGAAAGAGTTGTTCTTGAAAACGCTCATATTTTGTCTGATATTTGACACTAAAGACGGTGTCGTACAACACCAATTAAGGGAAATCATTTTTTTATATATTTCTAGTGTCACCCATTTCTTTACTTATTTAATTTCAACTCTGTAAAACTTAAACGTAAGTTTTTATATTTAGAATTACAGTTTTTATTTTTTTTTACTGTACTTATCTTCATTGAACCAATCGAAATATGAAATTTAAAAATTTTAGCCAGTGGGTCCGATTTCAGGCTCACTGACACAACAAAATATATTTTAAATTAATTGACATCCAATTAAATCCATAATCTAAATTTAGATGTATACATTCTGAATAGGTTAATAATATAATCCACAGAAATTCAATAGATACCTCATTATATACAAAGATAATTTTGTCGTGACTCGAAATGCTTAGGATTGAATGTTTGAATACAATAACTTATATCTGGAATAGAACAGTAAAGATCATCGTATAATAATGTGCAATAGTTCAGATGGTCGGAAACACACTCTTAATGCTTCAAATAATCGATTTGATGGTAGCAAGATAGAATTTTTGATAATGAACTGTTACTGTAAAACTTCTGACAATTCAGACTACGTATTATGTGTACACGAGATGTTGCAGTGAAGTGCTATTGAATTATAAATCTTATTATGACGATGTCTTCGACCAAATAGTATGTACCATTAATATAATGAGTTTAATGAGCAAACGTATATAACAAGTGAAATAATTGTATCTTCAGGCTACGTCAAGAGGTAGCGTGTCATATTTAAAATATACATTTGTAATTCGAGTACATTCACCATATTCTATAGAAAACTGGCTCCTCGTCTGTTCAGTAGGTACCATCAGGTAAATATTTCAAGTTCAAAATTATATGTTTCGATATATAAGTATCTTTAAGTGGTGAAACAATTTTATTTATTGACTTATCAAAAATTTCATCACTTGTGATTTTCTTTAGCGGATTTTTTAATGAATTTTAATCTTTGTTCGATTTTTATCGGGCAAAGTAAGACTCCTTTGTATATATCATTTAAAAAAATTTAAAAAAATTTTTACTTTGGTAGTTATGTTAATTAGTAACGCCTTGTATGAAAAGTCCAACCTTAAATTTTTTACGTCCTACCGAACTGAATAACAAATAAATTGATTGAAGACTTGAAGAAGTTCAAAAATTGCTGTACAATGAAAATGGCTTCTGGCGCACATTCAAATGGATACCTTAGATTACTAGCGATTGTTGACAAAGCAAATATTATCCATCCCTATTTCGTTTGACACTTTTTACTCCTTTAAAGTATTCAATTGCGAACAGTAAATGTTCTTTGGTGAATTACATTAAACGCTAGTTTATAAGACTTGGGAATTATAGTAATAATGTAGGTAATAACAAGAAAAGTGCATTGATCTTTCAGTGCGGTTTTACCTGTGTTATATTTCACAATTTTAAGAGTGGGAAGGTGGGAGAATTAAAAAACTGATGATTGGTAAATATTGCTCATATCGAACACTATTCTTGTTCATTGCTTTATAATCTCAGATATTACGAATGACTATTGTATAAAATGTAAATGTAAAAATAAAATTATTTTAATATATTCAAAATTATACATATAGTTACTTTAATGCAGGGTGAGTTAACCCAAAATCAATTTTTCGTCGAGCGCCTGGTTTTATATATCAATAATAATTTTCTTATTATATTTTAATCATCAATCATTTACTTAACGTGACTGTTTAAATTTCTTCGGTGTTTCAGATTCAGTTTGTTTTAATGATATTACTGTTTCCGATAATATAGGTACAGATATAGTGGTGTACAAAGGAATGCCGTGGCTGAAAATTATTAATACACTAAGTACACTAAGTATGTAGTGAAATTATTATCTGTCATAATAACCAATAATAATAATAAACTTTATTGATCCTTTGTATAAGATATGTCAAAACGGGATGCAGTTAATGCACAAACTATATAACAAAAAAACGTCGTAGAAACATACATATATATGATGTTGTTTTTCAGGTTTTCGCGGGTATTAAATGAAGTGTTATTGTACTTCCGGGTCTTCTCCCGCGTCGATGGTCAACTTCTCTAGGGGTTACGGTGGTCTGAACGACGTTTCGGCAGAATCTCATCTACCATCTTCAGGTTCTCACTGAAAGCTGCCTACTGCTGCATAGTTCAGTTCGAGCAACGAGAAGCAGCAGTAGGCAGCTTTCAGTGAGAACCTGAAGATGGCAGATGAGATTCTGCCGAAACGTCGTTTAGACAACCGTGACTCCCGGAGGAGTCGACCAGCGACGCGGGGGAGCACTCGGAAGTACAGAAACACTTCATATATATATATATATATATATATATATATAAAATCGGAAAAATACCACACTATCAGGTGACTTTGTTTTATAAGAATACTATAAATTCACTAATTGAATAAAATGGTTCATTGATGAGCAGTTTTTTTAAATGTCTTTTAAAAATTATTAAAGAAACATTGTTTCGAATATCTTCAGGTAGTATATTAAAAAAGAAGATCCTGCATACAGGGGTAATTTTTTTGTAGAATTCCTGATCGTGTTTTATCTTTGCCACGGGTGTTCTATGAGTGAATATCATTGTTAGTAATAAAATTGATTTTTTTTCGTGTATATAAAATTTAACAGTTTTCAGAGATATATAGAAGTAAGAGTAAATATTTTATTGGCTTTGAAACAGTCGCGACAAGATGACCACTGGGGTGTAGTAAATATTAAACGCAAAATTCTTTTCTGTAGAACAAAACTCTACTAACAACTTTTGACTGTCCCGGTAAGACTATGTGGCAAGCTATCGCCGAATAGACAAATGCGTAATAAAATTTCAATAATACTGCTTTATCCATTGAGTTTTTCAGTCGGATCAATAGAAAAAAGCTATTATTTAGTTTGTTGCAAACAGTCTCAATATGCAGGTTCAGGTAAAATGTTTGTCGATAAGCATGCCTAGACGTTTAGCTAATGTACTTGAGGGTAATTCGCATCCATTAAAATTGAAACTAAAATTATGGTCAACTTGATATTTATTATGAATTGGCAAGCACATTGTTTTATTGTGATTTATCATAAGTTTATTTTTGAACACCACAGAGCAAATTCTTTTGAGAACAGCGTTGACTTTAATATGAACATTTTCTAGTTTTGGGTCTGAGTCGTGTAATCCATGTGCTTAAAAACACGCCCTTGTAAGATATTTATGGGAAGGTCATTTATAAACAGTAAAAAATAAGGGGTCCAAGGACACTACCTTGTGGGGTGCCTATATTCATATTAATTCATCTGGTCTTACATTATCAAACTTGATATAAAGTTTACTATGAAATAAGAAAGATATGTACCAGCTATTTAATTGTCCCCTAATACCCAGCGCATGTAACTTCGCGGAAACACACTCTTTATCGACCGTGTCAAATGCGCGAGTAAGGCAAAAGTGTAACGCAATTACTATTTCAATTTTATCCATTTTATCATAAACATGTTGAATAAAATCTACGCAGCTGTGCTGGCATGATGATAAGATATTATTGCTATTTAAAAATTCTAATATATTGTCATAGTTTACCTTTTCGAAAATTTTTGAAAAACCTTTAACATAGCAATCTTGGCTATTACCATTTTTTAAAATTAGTACTACGGTTGCATGTTTAAGATCTGGAAATTTTCCACAAGCAATTGATAAGTTTATCAAATCTGACAAAATTTTACATAATTCTGTACAGCATTTTTTAACAATGTTAATCATGTCAGGGCCTGTAGATTTTTATTTTTTAAACTCATTATTACCTGTTCAACATCTGCCGCAGTTATTGGAGATAGAAACATCGAGTTACATATGTTATTGGCTGTGGTGCACTTTTCAGAAATTTTTTTTTATACATTTATTTAACGTCGGCCTATTTCCGCTACTGAGGCCTAACACCGACGCCTGTAGACGAGCTACCCCTAACCAGGAATTTTGCCGTAGGGATCTTTTACTTGCATTTTACATTTAATAGACAAGGGACCGACGGCTTTACATCCCCTCCGAAGGATGGTATATCTCCTATACAACCCTCGCCTAAGGTGGTATAGCTTCCGCGCATACACTGATATACAAGCCGCTGGAAGATGTGTGAGGCGAGAACGCGGTTTCCGTTGGAATGGTCACCCATCCAAGTACTAACTGCGCCTGTCGTTGCTTTACATCGCATACCGAAGTATGTACATAGTAAAGACGTACCTACGCTCGCCCCTTTTCAGAGATATTTCTTCAAAAATTATTTAAGAATTTATTATCTATTGTAGTAGATAAATATTCTCTAAATATGTGTTTATACTTAAAAATTTGTTATTGTATTCTATACTCCGGATAGGTTGCCTTTCAGAGGATGTTCCGTAAGTATTCTTTATTAAGTTACATGCTGTTTTATTCTTATTTTTGGAAGTACTTATAATTTTATTATAATGTTCTTATTTTTCTGTTTGTATATCTTTATTTATTAGTAATTTTAGTGTTCTTGATTTGTTATTGAGATTTTCGTTACTAACTTTTTTCTCAACCAATTTAATTTTTCTGGTTTTTTTTTCGTTTATTTGTAAGTTCCTCAGAAAATGTAATTTTTTATTTCTTTGTTTCACTTTATGAATTGCTTTAGGAAAAGACGTCAGAAAGCACCATTAAATATGTTAAAAAATAGTTCATAACAAGGATAACAATATAAACCAGTAAATTCGGATCAATTTAGTGATACCAAAGTGAAGTCAGTCAATATCACCGCGTTTTCACACACGTGATTTTGTTTGTATAAAAATTCGAATTTTAAAATCGAATATTTACGAATTAAATAGTTTTTTATGAGTTTCTCAACGTATATATAGCAGATGTTATAGAAAGATAAAGAATTTAAGCATTTTTATAATTCATAGATCTTCCTCATTATAATGACATGTCCAATTTGGCAACACGGCACTATATCACTTACATATATTCAATTTAATGAAGTTTGACAATGTTCACTTTGCACTTATCAGAACCATTACATGGAACAGTGGACATTTAATTTAATTTTTTTAAACCTTACTTCTCTGAAAGTACGGAGCCACGTTTTATCAAAGACACTGAACTTGTTGAAATGGAGTTGTTATTATTAAGCTGATGACACTTCTCTCAATTTCCTTTTATTAGATTGTACTTCTTTTGAATAATTCTTGCTCCCATCTGAATTAGGCAATGAGTGTTATTGCAAGAAGGTAAAATGAAATGAATCATTTATTGACTAATTTTTAGTCATTTTGTTTAACAAAAGACTAGCCTTATTACATACTTTGTCATACAAAGAAAGGTCTATCTAGTTCATTTAAGATTCAAGACTTGCAAAATTTGCTGAAAAAGTAGTGTGAAACCTTAGTTTTGAAGCGCCCCTCCGCAAGATTGGTTATTTTAAATCTGATATGGCTAGTTTTCCGACTTTTAAAATATATGCTTTCCTGCCTTTAGGTTCTAGGAAACAATAAGTTTTTTTTATATAGTAAGGAATTTGCAAACAAGCCTTAGGCCGTCATTTAAATAGTTAGTCAGTAATGTGGGATGTAGTGGTTCAAGGTTGAAAGTACGAAATGTAATTGATATGCCGATCAGTCATATTCACCTACATTTTAATAAATCGACCAATTACTAGACCTAGATACAATAGATTAGTCAACGGATCGCTTGGCTTTAACCTCACTTCACCTCGACGTACAAGACTTATTCTTAATTACCCAAACCCAGTTGATTGTCAGTTTCTTAGAATTTTGAAAACACCCGTGATTTTCTTGGGAGTTAATTTTCCATGTCTTCAAGTGTTTATGTCAGTATGCGGATGACTGTGCACTTTTAGCCTCTTCGCCGGAAGAGCTTCAAGAACTTTTAGATGTGTATGCCCAGAGCTATGATTCCTTGGGACTTAAAATCAACATTGGAAAGACTAAGATTATGTCAACTCCTCATCAAGTGAACCAAATAGACATTACACTTAACGGAAATTCCCTTGAAGTGGTGGATCAGTTCAATTACTTAGGCAACGTTGTTAATGACAAAGCAAACATAGACAGCGAGATTCGCAATAGAATTAACGCTGCATCTAGAGCACTCTGGGGACTTAGAGAGAGAGTATTTGACAACCACGACCTTGCTTTGTCAACGAAAATGGCTGTCTACAGAGCAGTTGTCATTCCAACACTGCTATATGGATGTGAAAGCTGGGTCACTTACCGTCGTCATGTGAAAGAATTAGAACATTTTCAGCAAAGACACCTCAGAAGTATGATGAAAATCCGTTGGTTCCATCACATATCGAACGTGGAAGTACTCAGGAGAGCAAACAGCCTTCCAATTGAGGTGCTTATTTCAAGAGCACGCCTAAGATGGGCAGGTCACGTTCATCGTATGCATGATAACCGCCTTCCTAAATGTACACTTTATGGTGAATTGCTAAGCGGTAGAAGATGGCGTGGCGGTCAACGAAAGAGGTTCAAAGACGCTCTCCATGAAAATCTAAAATCCTGCGGTATTGCAGACGAGCAATGGGAACAACTTGCAATGGACAGAACCGAATGGCGAGGGGTTGTGGCCAGCTATCAAGGAAATGTTGCTGCAAGAGGGCCGAATCCAAGACCTAATCAGGTCTATGTTTGTCCTGACTGCGGTCGACATGTGCTCGCCCGAATTGGCCTCTATAGCCATAGCCGTGTGCACCGTAGATGAATGGGAATTACAATAGACTACACCTTTTACTTGTTTTTTATTGTACACAATCTATCGACTGTAACATTTTTATACTCGGACTAGAGTAACGGCTAATAATTGTTCAAGTCCAAATAATGAGACTCTAGCCACTCTTAGAGGGCATCTTACTTTCTATTCCCACTGGAATCCACATGAAATTAACCAAAAAACCATCTATTAAATTGACTTTAAAGGTATAGAAGGTGATGAATTTGATGTTTTTAGGGTATTTCAAACGGGAGACACTTTGAGATCTATTTTGATAAAATCAAAACCATTAAACCAGGACTAAAATTGAAGAAACTGGTATCTCGTGTAAGTGTAACAAGGAACTGAACATCATTTAGAATACTAATAGTTCTGTGTAAGTAGTAATTATCTACGGATATGACATAAACACAACCTTTAAGCTGTGTATTTAACATACACAGCAAACAAGAATTATTTTTATAACTTTGAAAAGAAAACAGATTTTGTTCCAGAAAATTCGAAACTCTTTATCTTAATTTTTAATATAGTGTGTATTGGCTTTTAAAAAATAGCTTCTGACTGTTCCTTTAACGAAAGCGTCACACGCGTAGTAGGTAGGTTACTTTTTCTAATATACTGGCTAGTTTTTTGTTGATTTTGTGATAGCTTTTAAAAGATGTATGTGGTAGAAAAAACCCAAAAAAGAAGAAAATAAATTGGTAGATCTTTGATATGAGTAGTATATTCGGACTCCTAGCCCCCCCTCAATATCCAACCTTATATCCAAGTTTATAGAAATGCATCTGTGGAGATTCTTAATTGTCGGCCGAAGTGAGTAGAATTCGTGTGGCAGTTTGATGACTGCTAAGGATGTTGGCAGATTTTCGATATAAGTAGTATTCTCGAATTCCTGGTCGACTCTCTTGACTTTGGAGTGGGGCTCGGGATATTGAGATCAAGTTTAGATAGCGCAGTAACACTCATTCTAGGTTTTCATAGAAGAGTAGAAGCACGTATATGAGGTCGTGTATATTACGAAAAGATAATTATCAAATTCCTAATTTCTTCGGAATTTCACAGAACTCTGAGTATAATTTCAGAATATATATTCATTAGGTGGAATATATTTTTCTAATCGAGCATGTCTGAAATAGGTTCGAAAACAGCTGCACATTATTACAAAATTCGACAAACAGAGAAAGAAAATTGTTTAAAAACATTAAAGAAACAGTTGTAAAACTCCCAACAAATAACTGTTAGATCCTTTCATCACGTATGTTTATGTACGAGCAGTAAAACGATTTAATTAAAACGAGAGGTAAAGCATCACGTTATGGACACCAATACAAATATTGTTAAGGTACTATTATGCTATTTCTCCCTTGTAATGTAGGTCTGCGGTCTAGATACCAAATTGTGGCACATTTTCCAAAGCTCACTCTAGAGAGTTCTTTATTGTTAATAGAATTACTGCAATATACTGGATTGGAAGTTAAAAATACAACGATATATAAATTTAAAAAAATGTTAGTTCAGGTTTTTATCATTGAAATGTTGATCGTAATTAAAACGTAAATATTTATAGGTATAGATAGTTCAAATGTTAGATCATTATTACCTTCTTATTATAATATTTTATATTATCATTTTATATCCTATTAGGATGGATTTAGAATTTATGAAAATCGGTTAAAAGAAACGGTTAGTGTGAATTTTTGTATAATATACCAGACTGAGAGAAACATAAAAGCGCAGCCTTCAGGAATAACTTTCGTAACTAGTTGATAAACATACAGGGAAGTTTTTGTTAACAATGTAAGAATACTGACTTAGGAACTGTCTACAAGCTTCCAGGAAGTAGGTAATTTTTTAATTTCATTTTAAACGTGGTTGAACATTATTTTTCCAAGTGTGAATGAAAAATTTTCAGGATAGACATCAGATAAATCCCGTGTTGGTCGTGTAATGATTGCTATGCGCGAAAATTTAAAATCAACAGGTTTAAATCATTTATTAAACTGTATTGAGCAAGCGTTCATTGAGATTCACTGCAGACAAAAACATTATAGTTGGTGCAGTTTACATACCCCCAGCTTCCATTCCAGTATAACCATGTATGAAGATCATTGCAATACCGTTGATGAAATGTTACATTTTTATCCTCGCCATGAGTTAATATTATGTGGCTTAAAAGCTTACTGTGATATAAACTCCAATGCATTTGTTATAAGCAATAGTTTCGTTAATTTATATCAAATGAACAGCAGAAATGTATACCTTGATCTTTTATTTACTCATTTTAATGATATTGAGGTTAGGCCTGCCCAAGATTTACTACTTCTCAATAATTCAACACGTCAATCGCCATCTCATTTGGTATTGATATAATGGTCAATAATGAACTCCAATATGGAGAATGGTTTTTTAATTTCCGTAATGGTGATTACTTTAGTTTTAATAACTACTTTGCTGATGTTCAATGGGACAAACATTCAGACTCTGACAACATAGACGATTGTTTGTCTATTCTTTATGATTCCATTTTTAGTAGTATTAATGCGTTTATTCCCATTAAGAAATACAAAACTTCAATTATTATTAAATGGTTTAACTCTGATCTTCATAAATTAGTTATAGAAAAAAGCAATCTCATAAGATTTATAAAGAATCTGAGGAGTATGAAAGCTACGAATAGTTTTCCCATCTACGTGCCCAATGTAAAAATCTTACAAAAAGATGCTATGTGGAGTACTTAGCAAATACTGAAAATAATATGCATCGTGATCCTCGAGAATTCTGGAAATATATAAAAAATAGTAATAAGGTTTACAGTGCAAATTCAATGTGTTATCAAAATAAGTTATCGGTATCAGGCCCAGATTTTGTTAATCAGTTTACTGAATTCATTTCTAGTATTTATTTGCAAAATAAAAACAATGTGTTACCTGATTATAATTTTAATATCACATTGATCTGAGATCTTGTTCAATTGATTTAATAAACTTAGCTGAAACCATTAATAATTTACCAAGTAAGCTCTCATATGGACCAGACAAGGTACCTGCTTATTTCTTAAAAAATTGTGTTTATACTCTTGCAAAGCCATACCATATTTAGCAAGTCTGTCAGCTTGGGTATTCTTTCTACTTATTGAAAGCACGGCTTCATTGTCCTTATTTTCAAATTTGGCCGGAGAGAAGAAATTGTAAAACATCGCCAGTCTGCAATCCCTAAACTATTCAATTCATGAGTTACTGAACAACTATATGCGTCATATAAAAATATAATAGTGAGTAATCAGCCTGGTTTCTCTAAGGGCCGCTCTACTGTCATTAATTTACTTATTTACCACAACCTTATTGTCAAAGCACACGAGAGCAGGCTTCAGGTTGACTCTATCTACACTGACTTCTTGAAGGCATTCAAAGTGGATTGAGAGCTTTTTAGTGGGATGTACACAATCGGTTAAATTATTTAATTATATAACATACAACACTATGTATTATTCGGAGTTCCTCAAGGTTCGCATTGTGAACCAGTATCCTTTATTTTATTTTTAAACGATATTGTATCTCATATTAAATATAGTGAGATGTTGTTGTTTGCAGATGACACAAAACTTTATAGGTCAATAAAATTACATATGATGCAACACTACTCCAAACTGACTTGGACAGTTTACATCATTGGTCAACTCCATGACCTTAAATATTAAAAAATGTTTTGCCATAACTTTATCCAAATATAATTCTCAAATTTCATATCCATATACAATCAGCAGCAATAAATTACAGTGTTACAGAAATTCGAAATTTAGGAGTAAATTTGATAGTAAATTAGCTTTTGACGCTCATTATATTAAAATAACTTCTAATTCTCTCAAAGCGCTAGGCTTCATTGCTCGATCATCATCTCACTTTAGTACCCAAACTATGAAATTGAATATTGCTCCTTAGTGTGGAATCCGTGCATATGGATAACATAGAAAGAGTTCAGAAAATATTTCTACGCTATATACCTTATAAACTTTGACTTACCAGAGACAAATATGACTATAAGGATATTTTAGCCGCTTTAAATATTTCAACCCTTGAACAAAGAAGGTGTAATGATCTGCTTCACTTTTTTCATAATATGTTAATTGGAAATATTGATTCGCCTGAGTTATTAAGTGAAGTTAATTTTAATTATACTACTTATAATTTTAATTAAATACCTATAATTAATTATTAGATTTATTTAGCCCCTCACATTAGCTTTAAATCAAAGTTGAAACGATTCGATCAATAAACTATTTAGACTTGTATTTTTGTATAGCAAATATTATAGCATTGTATTCGCCGATTCTTTATTATTTGTTATACTATATTCATTCACCAGCTTATTGTTATTCATTAGTCTTGTATTCACCAGCTCTTGATTTTGGCTGATTCAACATATATATTCTTATATAGTTGGCATTTTATGTTTATATTCGGTGTTATATGTGTTACCTTCCTTTCTCTTATTTGTACTTTATTTTTCTGTATCTTATTTTATTGGGGTTTTCCCGTTTAGTGAAATATATAATAAAATAAATTGAAAGTAACAATTATAATATCAATTTATTTGATCTTGGAAGCAATACTATAGTTTTTACGGCGCAGAATTCGTTTGGGTCCAATCTAGTTGTTAGTACGCCGACAAGAATTACTGAAGTATCCCCAGTTTTTTTGATTTAGTGATTTGTCTTAAGGAAGTTATACAAGAGGAAATTGATATTGAAACAGATTGTATATTTGAACATCAACTAGTATATTGTAAACCAAATTTAAATGAAAAAGCGAATGGACGTTAAATTCAGAATTTTTAAATTTTTAATTAAACCAACTTTCAAAGAGATCCACTCAATACTGTGGATGTTAACATTTATTTTTTAGCAATTGTTTAATTTGCTTATTTAACAGTCTTGTACACATGACTGCATCGAAAATGACAAAACCAACTACCCTTAGGCTCACAAATGCTATTAAAAAGTGATGTATGTGCGCAATATAAAAACACAAAGTCAGAGGCACATTTTCAATTTTATAAAGAAACGAGAAATTGTGTAATCAGCGTTATTTGGCTAAAAGAACAATTTTAGCTACCAGTTTAATAATCTGTAAACCAGACCCAGACCAGGTATGAAAATACTTGAAAAATAACTGTGTTTTATTTGAAAAGCCAAAATATATACTTTTATTAATGAGAACGTTATACATTAATGGCTATTTATTGTTTCCATTAATTCAGCTACAGGAACAGTTTTTCAGTTTTTCTGTACTGTAAGTAGGGAATTCATTTTTGTAGAAGTAAGCGATACCTTAGTCGCACATAAGGTAAATTTTTATCTTTTCGCAAGTAGGAAAGTAGTAATGAAAGTTATTCAGAATTGTCTGACAACCAGTCCAGAGTTTCATCAAAATTAAAAAATATTGAAATTTTATTTAAAATATATAGAACATTATTACGACCTAAAGTCAAGTAAAGAAACGAGGTCTCACAAACAAATCCTTATAGTGAGAGTTTTAACAATAAAAGAACAAGTAAGAAAATATATAATTTATTATAATAATATACAAGTATAATACAAACAGAAAAAGCATTCAGAGTAAAAACCTTACAATAAAATGTTTATAACAGGATATATCAAAGTCTAAAGTTTTCTAAGTTAACGCTAGGAAGAAAGGAATTAAAAATTAAAACAATTTTACAGGAAAATTATATATAGGAAGTACTTAACTTGTACAATAATTTGGAGATTCTTCCAGGCGCTCCAGATTTGAAGGTTTCTCTTGTTGATCGAGGTCCTTGCTGAACGTAGAAATCTTCTCAAATCTCAACGTTAATTAAGTTGTTCGAATTGTCCAGAGGGGTGATTTTCAATTACAATTAAATAAGTTTTCTCAATCCTAAAGTGCAAATAAGGGACAAGAAATCGTGTACAAGGGAAGAGCAAAGGGATCCAATAGTCCAAATCCAAAATAATCAAAATTAATTCAAATTAAGGGGCGAGCGTAGGTGCGTCTTTACTATGTACATACTTCGGTATGCGATGTAAAGCAACGACAGGCGCGGTTAGTACTTGGATTGGTGACCATTCCAACGGAAACCGCGTTCTCGCCTCACACATCTTCCAGCGGCTTGTATATCAGTGTATGCGCGGAAGCTATACAACCTTAGGCGAGGGTTGTATAGGAGATATACCATCCTTCGGAGGGGATGTAAAGCCGTCGGTCCCTTGTCTATTAAATGTTAGGCAAGGAAAAGATCCCTACTCTTCTTAAGGGAAGAGGTTCGGCAAAATTCCTGGTTGGGGGTAGCTCGTCTACAGGCGTCGGTGTTAGGCCCCAGTAGCGGAAATAGGCCGACGTTAAATAAATGTATAAAAAAAAATTTAAATTAACTCTCCAAATTAACATCTAACATGAGCATGAGTGTCTATAATAAATCTAAGAAATTGACACTTTCCCAGAATACTTCTGGACAATACACACTAACTAATTAATAAATCCAAAATATAATTGAAAATATGTGAAAATGTTTTTTATCTGTCACCAAACGGAGTTTTAACTACGTGCCTTTTTAACTAAATTAATCAAGCAAGATTTTCAGATTAATTTCTTGATCGAAAAGAAAGTTGAAGGAGCTTGAGTAATATTTATAACCACTTTAACTCTCAAAAAAGAAGAGGATATGACTTAAACTGACAATTCGACAGTCACAGAGTACCAGCATGAGAAATTTTATTTATTTATACAGTGTTATTTTACATGTTATTCTTAATTTATGGAAACTACCGAAATATGGCACATCATAACACCCAAAAAGTAACTAAATAACTTACAAATACGCACAAATACCTGACAGCTTGCGTTTAATTTAAAACAAAACTGTCATAGCATACCTCTCTAAACAAACAAAAAAACATTACAATGATGTTTTCACGTTTGGACATTATTTTAAACAAAATTTCAATATTATTTAAATTTGGCTAAATTTTGGACTTAAGGTTTTAGGAGAACTTTCATTAATAAAAAATTCCGATAAAAACGCTAACAGGATTTTCATTTTTTCACTTTATTCTGGTATCGCAGATGGCTTTGCATTTGTAGGGAGCGAATTTTTTTAAGTCATAAATAGATCATACTGTGTCCTACATTTGAGTAAAATTTGGTTCGAATAGGAAAAAGTTATAAGGTTGTTACCCTCTTAAGTGCAACACACATTATCGAAATGAAATTAGCAAATAATATTGCAAAGTGTAACAACAACAGTGCAACCTTAAACTTCACATTTTCTTCACAATAATGGCGTTTACACTGTAACGAGAAGGGTTTATACTCATTACAATTTTTAAATTTGAAAACTTTAGTGGCTCAACATTTCGGCCAATCCGAATTCTCCACCGGTGCATTGGTACGTGGAACGCTGTCAGTAGAGCGCCCGTACTTTTCTATTTTTTCTTGTCGAATCATTTTTATAATCAAAAATTTAGTTTTGGAAAACAGTTTGAATAACAGCTTATCGAGTCTTTTATTACGTATAATGTTTATATTTCATGGTTTGAAAGTAAGTTTGTATTACGCATGTACACGCATCTAGTATTCCATTTCAATGAACCGTGCCACGTTGTTTTTACTAAGAACCTTTCAATCAAGCGGCCGCGTTAAGCCTGAGATCCCGGTAAGCCAATTTCTTCAAAGGATATCGTCCACGTGGTAATATACATTTATTAATTATATTATAGATGTTATTCTTATTGTTTTCTTTTTCTATTTTAGACAATTTAATTGGATTATCAGAAGCGTTATCGTTAGTATTATTATCAGGATTACAGTTGCCATTATTATCGTACTATTATCGTTATTACCATTATCATTATCGTCATTAGGACTATTACTAGTATTATTACTATTGTGGCTATTATTATGACTGATGGTCGAGAGGCGAGCGCACTTGCCTCTCAACCAAAAGTTCCGGGTTCGATCCCCGGTCGTGGCAGTGGAAAATACTGTGAGAGGGATTTTTCCGCTATACACGAATATTGGGTGTGTGTCCTTTGTCTCTAAATGTGTAGCTGTGTA